>CM076577.1:1161619056-1162219056 GCA_034641835.2 Pinus albicaulis
CAGAATCAAGCATTCCTCAATCACATGGTCCAACTATCTGCAATATCTACAATATTTTTGAGTTGGGTTCATGCAGTCCCTCGCAAAGTGACCTATTTCCCCAAAATTATAACATATTAATTGGCCTCTACCCCTACCTTCACTTCCTCCTCGTCCCCCTCCCCTGCCCCTGGCCGGGGATCCTCCTATACTTGCAAGGGATCTAGGTGATGAGGGGTCTGACTGTACCCTATACAAATTTCCTCAGTCGATCATTAGATCATACGTTCAGAAGTTCTGTTCTTCATGTCCTACATACCTACAAAACCTACACCACTACCATTTTACTTCTGGGATATATTCAGCAAGGTGGGGACAGTGGTTAGTGTTGTGTAGCCCAGCAACGCGGCAGTCGTCGCACTAGAACACCAACCCACTTGTCCCCGCAGCCTCCCTAGGACGTAGAGGACAGGGTCCCCCGGCCTGTATGTAGTCTGCAAGTAGTGGACAGTTATCTTTGGTGTGGCCATTCACCCTCCATCATATGCCCCACCTTTCGTGACTAGCCTCCATCCCTCGCTCCTTGCGTAGATTTTGGATCTCCATGTGCATTGCTTCTAGCTGGCCTTGTATCTGCTGCACTCATAACTTGGTATCATCTCTTGGCGCAGCTTCTAATTTCATGGAAACCTCCAGGGCCTTTTCCTGTGTTTCAATGGCTTGATGGCCCATAGGTACGTGCAGGTGGGGTAACAACATAGAAATGAAGCACTCCGTGTGTTGCCTATCATCATACTAGAATAATCCTTCTCTGATTACTTTCTTTAATCATTGGTCTGCTTCCCATATAGACTCATATGGTCCTTGCTTGAAATCCATCAAATCATTTACTATCTCAGAGTAGGACTTAGGTTTCTTGAATTGTTGTTTTAATGCATCCTTAATTTCCTCGACAGTGGCATTCGCATGTTGGTCAATGTATCCCATGTACCAGTCCAGGGCTCACCCCTCAAAAGCAAGGGATAGTTGTGCCCATTTCACCACATCGCTTACTACGTTATGCAAAGTCCATACTGACCCTGCGACAAACCAGAACCGATCCATGTCCTCATCACCCATGCCTTTGAAGGTAGGTAGCTTCATGTGCGTAGCCATATCATCTTCCGGTGGGGGTGGAGGTGAGTTTTTACCCCTATGAGGGTTCGACGGTGGTGTCATCGGAGGGCTATGCATATCAAAATTCCTTACTATACTGTAGATAGATTGATCCCCTTCTTGTTTAGTTATATAATACTTACCACTGCACATTGTGCCCTCACTCTGGTCGGAGCTCATTCACTCGGTATGGCTACACAAAATGCTTTTTTCGCACAACAAGATCTTAATCAACAATGACAAAGTTTTCAAAAACCTACCCCAAAAACCCTTGAATAACCTCTATTTTGCTTCTGATTAGGATACAAATTGATCGACTGCAAATTTCGTCACAAATCCTCCTATTACACTGTCCACCCAATGATCTACTATGCGAGTAATGGTGTTTTCGGTCCCTTCTAGCTGCCAGATCCATTCTGGGGTCCACTGTGTGACCCGCTCATCTATCTAACACTTCTGAAACTCGACCAGCCTCGCGAGTCACTCCTAGAGCTCGATCACAATAATTACAAAGAAGATCTCATAGATCTCTATAAAAATTTACTTATTCTTCCACTCTTCGGTGGTCAACTCCTTACTGCGGTTTTCTTTTACTCCGAATTCCTGAACTTTTTTTTCAAACCATTCATCGATTTATTTTCTCTCAGGTTTCTAATACAACCTTAGCATTACCTGATCTCTCTCAAAATGCTCCCGGTCCTAGCAACGAAACCATTTGTTAGCTCGAGGGGTCCTAACACAGGTTCGGAGGTTAAGGTTTGCCAACAAACCCCTATACTACTGGCCCTTTCGGTAGTGACCTACTTACGTAGGCCAAAGTCTCACCCGAAGCAATATGGGAGGGTGCTGGAACCAGGTTTCCGCACCCTAGGAGAGAGCAGGTAAGTCAAGCCGGTTCGCAATGGTCAGATCTATACAACCAGAGGTCGTTCGCAGGATTTTCAATAAATACCCAGAATATAGTTATTATACCTAATTAACAGGCTCGCATCCATGTGCATACTATCAGCTATGATCACAGAACAGTATATTCGCAGCAGATTAACATATCACAGATACAATTACCATAAACAGAGACAGTTCGTAGCTTATAAACAAATACATCAGCATATAATTCAAGTCTGCATCAACCATAACAGATCAGATCAGAAAACATCAGATATCTGCAATACTTTTGCACATCTATATTATTATCCAAAATCCTCTTACATTCCCCAAATTATCGCCGGCGCACACAGCCAGTAGGGTCCGCACACAACAGGACAAAGGATCTCCACGCACATAGCAAGTAGGAGTTCTAACCCAAACAACCCTACCACAGATATAACATTTCGTACTTTGCATCAATCTCTATTCATTCTTGCCTATAACTCAAAAAAGGTTCATCTATTTATAGTGGTTTATCCTACACATCCAATGGTCCACAAACCGTGGTTTGTGGACTCTTGGTCTACCCTTGACCCATTTACAATGCGTTAGGGGCCTTAACCCACCCCAAAACCCCTGCGTTAGACTAAACAATAAAAAATTATACAAAATTAGACAAAATTCATAGCCTCTAGGAGACCCTGCTCCAACAAGGCCTCTCAATGAAAGAGATGGGATTCCCGCTTGGGAACACCCTATGCTAAACAACACTGCAAACTCAACTAAATAGCAGAAGAATTCCAAAATTATAAATAGACCATATACAAAATAATAAGCCAAAACATGCCCAATATGGCTACCATCATGTTCCTTATATAAGTTATGAGCTTCCTTGCCCTTGGCCCCACTCAATTAGGTCACTACCTCCATGCAATCAATCTTCCTCCAAAACTACATTATTCCTCATTTAATGTCCATTCCTCCATAACAGCATTGTTGATTTGGTCAAAGTTGACCTATTCAACATGATCCAACCCCTGTTCATACTCAAAGGTGCTTTATTTAGCTGTTTAGAAGGTCTCCTTTCACACTTGAAATGTTTTTATTAATGCTAAGGAGATTTATGGGCCTCCCTTCCCATTTATTCACCTACCTACTGACAAAAATAATCTATAATATTCCATTTAGCTAAAAGATAAATTTTAGGAATATTACAATCCTCCCCTCCAAAATGTTGCTTGTCCTCAAGCAACTGTAAAGGTGGAGAAAACTTCCTCCGCTCCTCCTCTTGTGGCCTCCTTATCAATAGTCTCCACCATTGCTTCAAATATTCTACAACAATTATGTCTCCCAATGGTTCCTTCCAAATGTACAAGTTGACCTTTGGTGGATAAACCAAATGGCTCTCATCATGAGAAAATGGAAGGTCTATATGGAAACCTTCTTGCTGCCCAATGGCCCCTTCAAGGTAGGAGTGATGACAAGCATAGGGGATCTCATTCCCAATGAGAGACTCCCATCTCCATGCTATAATACAAATGAAATGAATCACCTTCCAATATGGTAATTCATAGAAACGTTTCTCCCAAATGTTCATGAGAGGCATATCCCAAGTGCTCCAAAAAATCATATGGTTCACCTCATATATAAACAAGTGATCTACTGTAGTGGCCATATCATCTCCCATGCTCCCCTTGAAGCATGAAGCATAAAAGGTGTGGGAAATTTCATTCCCCATGGACACATCCAACCAATGTGCCTTCCCTCCAATCATTTTCCCAACAAAGATAAGCACATCATCAGCATATGGAATCACAATCAAAGTCATGCTAGCTGCCATGTGTAGTAAAGGTGAAGGACAATGGTCCCTCATGTGCAACCAGCACATTTTGGCTCCTAACTACCATAGAATATGATATAGCAAGTGTTCCTCCTACCACTTGTTTGCTGCCCCATTCTTCTTGCATGCTTGAAAAAGGTGTGTGAAGTCTGGTGTCAATGAAGCACACCAGGAAGAATACATCATCTCCCCAAAATCTTCTAGGGAATGGTCAACAACATCGTTTCTCATGGCCCCAAGTAGCCCATGAAGCCAATAAGAAACAGTTCCCCCTCTTGGAGAAATGCCCTGCACATCAGTGGTAAGAAAATGCAAGTACATAGTAGATATATCATGATGCTCATCAATAAAATCCTTACCATACACTTGGTTTAAATCAGTGAGGTAGCTCATGGATGAGCTCTCTCTCACACCCAATGAGTAAAGACGTGGTGATGATAACTCTTCCCAAGGGTTATGTCCCTCCTCACCCTCCAAACAATCTATGCACTTCCTCATATGATAGTGTATCTCCTCTTTGAAGTCTTCCCACATGAATCCATCCAATATAGTATGGTGTGTTCTAATGAAATCAGTGGGATTGGAAAGCATGATCTCATAGGCTGCATGTAGTAGTTTATCCTTGAGCTTTGAGTCTCTAGTCAAGTAGATATGATCATGGAAATAAATGACTCCATCAACCACTCTATACCTCCCATCTATCACTTGCTCATCTAGAACCTTACATGTGAAGAGGTTCTTGGAATATTCCACCAATAGTTGGGACTCCCAATATGGATCTAGGCTTCCCAACAATGACAGCGCTGTAGAAATTTGAAATGAAGCATTTGTCACATCATAACTCTCCTCTTTGACATGCTCAATGCCAAAGCCACACGTTGGAGTAATGTTTTCCCACTTTTTCTGCCTCCTTTACAGTTGATCTTTCCTAGGATAAGATTGAAGTACATGGAGGTCAACCTCCTCTTGAAAGGTATCTCTCCTCCAAAACTTCCATATTTTGGCCAATGCATACAAGAGTGTCAATAACCTCTTGTCATATTCAGAAATCTTCCTCATTTTTGGAAGTATCATTTGCTACTCCAAGGCTATGGAGTATCCCTTTGACACCATGCTCATGTCATCATAAATTTATGAATCACCATCTTTCAACGCAAATAGATGAGTTGGAGATGGCAATGTCCATAACAGAAAATTGCTCACCTCTCCTTTGAACCCATCAAAGGTCCTATGCGCTATGCTAGCTCCTCCCAAGGCTTCTCCCCTAGCCAAATATATCAATGCTACACCATGTTGAGAGAACTATTTATTCATCTTCCAATCAGGGGGTCTCCCTGGTGGAATGCCTCCATGTAAAGAGACATCAAAATTTGAAGTAGATTGTATAGGTGAATGGACTGATTTGTCCCTCCCTTCACTGCATAAATTAGTCTCCTTCCTATGTATATAAACACTTTGAAATAAACAAGGGTGCATGCTCCTCATCCTTTGATGATGATCCACCTTTTCTTCTCCTCCTTTAATCAAGGTGTTGCTTCCCATCACTACTATCACATGCTTATCCTTGGGAATACTTTCAAAGATGAAAAAGCTCATCCACTTGAGGAGATAGCTTCATACCCCTCTCCATGTGGTGATGTTTCTCCTCCTAAAGTGATAGCAATGTTTCTTCCTCTTTGTTCTTCCTCCTCATCAATATTTGAGAATACCTCATCAACAATGAGAGACCCTAGATCTTGGTCTTCCCTTGAAGGAGGAATCTCCATGTCTTCATTTTAGAAGAAATCTATTCTTGCAATGGGGATCTTGCCCTTGGAAAGGTATCATATAGGATTTTATCCCCCTCCATAGAAATCTGAAGTGAAGTTGGTTCATTGGATATTTCCAACTGATGCAAATGTTTTGAATGATTATGTTTTGCTATCTCAGTCAAAGATGTTTTAGATAGTTTTACATAAAATCTCTTCACTAATATTTTAGTGAATCTTGCATAAGTAGCTATATTTGCATGATTAAATGAATATGATTCATAAAACCACCAAGTATCATCCTTACCTTCAAGATGCAGGGCTGCTATCCTAAGGGCTTCCTTTTTTGAAACTTGAGTCTAGCTGATCTATCCAATCCTTAGTTGTGCATGTGGAACACCCATCAAAATTTGGCAGAAAGAATCTACCTCTTCTACTTTTGTTGTGATTTATGGGTCTTCTTTCCTCCTTGAGTTGGAAAAATTCTTGGAAGTTAAAGTGTTCCTTGAATCTCCAAGATTGAGTTTCATACTCCTGAAGATAATCACTCAAAGTCTCCTCCTTGGCTGCATCTTCTTCCTCCATCTCTCATGCAATAAATCTGGGCAGAAGACTACATTGTGGATCATAATGTGTGGCTACCTACTCACACCCATCATGAAAAAATCTAGGGCTTGCTTCATATTTAAACCCCCTTGGAGATTCCCTACACATCTCCCTTCTCATCTTCTTGATATCTACCTTGATGCTCTGCATAGTTTGAAAAAGAAGATTTGAGAGCCCCTCTTCCTCCTTTCCTCCAAATAATGGAGTTTTGTATTTTTTTCTTCTGTACATCTCCTCTTCTTGTGAGAAGCTTCTCCTTATGGTGACATATTGGCTGAAGGCACACGCTGAGCCAAGATTATGATCTGATAAGACTGTAATATTCCGAAATGGGGAAAGTAGCAGAAAATATTTAACACATGTAACCATGAGACCAATATGGAGTCATAAAATAATGTATCAGAGCAACAAATCAATACAAAATAGTGAGGCATAAATCATATACAATGAGGGTACAAGCCTCCCATAAGCAATCACTCCCATATATGAGTTGTTGTGACAATACAAAATGCCAGAGAGAAACTACAGTGTAGTCATATTAAGCATAAATATAGCTGGAGATGATACAATGATATAAAATTACTGATATAGGCCCCAATAGAGTCTAGATATACAGATATGGGCACTAGATCAGCTTTCTAAGACAACCCAAGAGGGTTTTCGGAAAATGCACACAATGTGCCAGTGTAAGATGCACCCCTAGGGCTAAAGATATGCTGAAACAATAGAAATGAGAAGATATGGTTGAAGATTATGTATAAACCTACAACTCTTCTCCAATAGATCCCCTAGGTGAAAGAATGGCTCCTCCACTGAAGAAATCACCTCCCAAAACAACCACTGCAAATACCCCTGCAACTCCTCCCTAAAATAACGCAGAACTGGACTAAAACTATGCTGTAGGGGATAAATACTCCTTATCCTACTTCTAAATGTGTCAATAAAGCTCAAGGAGCTTCTTTATAGGCCTTCCAATGGATGGAAACCTTCCTCCACTGCAAATCTAGCTCTGAAGACACCCAAAATGATCCTCCACTACCGCACCCTACAACACAGCACAATATTCTGCAAAAACTGCACTGATGAAGAAATTTGTAGCTTGGCCTTAAGCCTGAGTGTGGAGATGAAGTGTAATGCTCCTCCAAGAGGCCTCTCAAGGAAAGAGATGGGATTCCCTCTCGGGAACACTATGTGCTAAACAACACTGCAATCTCAACTAAACAACAGAAGAATGCCAAAAGTCTGAACAGACCATATACAAAATAATAAGCCAAAACATGCCCAATATGGCTGCCATCCTCTTCCTATATAAGTTATGAGCTTCCTTGCCCTTGGACCCACTCAATTAGGTCACTACCTCCATGCAATCAATCTCCCTCCAAAACTGCATTATTCCTCATTTAATGTCCACTCCTCCATAACAGAGTTGTTGATTTGGTCAAAGTTGACCTATTCAACATGATCCAACCCCCGTTCATACTTAAATGTGCTTTATTTAGCTGTTTAGAAGGTCTCCTTTCACACTTGAAATGTTTTTATTGCTGCTAAGGAGATTTATGGGCCTCCCTTCCCATTTATTCACCTGCCTAGTGAAAAAAATAATCTATAATATTCCATTTAGCTAAAATCTAAATTCTAGGAATATTAAAAACCCCTAAAAGAAATCCTCCATACTCAGCTTCTATGTTTTCAGAAAGAACCAGACAAATTGTTACCATGTTGTCATGTATTTTAGGATATTTCAATGATGAAAATGTAGATCCATCTATCATTGGTTTCCTATCCATATTTTCCCTAGGTCAACCTCTAGCTACAACCTTCAACTTTTCCCAATACCTATCAGATGCAATCCATGATCATCTAGTCAAGTTGCCAGAAGAACAAGTATTCCAATCCTCCTCAGTTTTGTTTCATATGTTTATATTTTTTCAATCAGAAAGGTTTGTAGTTAACCTCGAAAAACTGGACACAGAGGGCAGTCCCGAATCAGTTGTTTTTGGAAATCCTTGATCAGAAAGGATTCCACTGAATTTAGCTATAAATATTTCATTGATTCCTTTGTTTATCAAGTAGTTAATATGCTAAGCAGTAGCATTTAGCCTAGAATCAGTGAAGAGATAAAGAAGGTGTTACAATTTTTAGATCAAAGTAAAACAAGAGATTGGTATTTATACCATAATCATATAGAAAATGGAGTGTATGGAAGCCAGCTAACTCCATACAAACTTCCTAAATACCTCCCAATGAGGATATTTTCTTTAGGATACATCAGACAAATCCTGAATTCAGATGAAATCAATTTCCTTTCAGCTAAGGAAAAGACTCAATTCAATATTAAGAAATAGCTAGGGCCTTTTATATGTAATAGTAGGAATGATAGTTAGCAAGAATACAGATGAAAGACAGATGAGATGAAGACAGATGAAAGACAACCAGCGTGAAAGAGACAACCACCGTGAAAGAAACAACCAGTGTGAAAGAAACAAACAGATGATAACAATCAAATCAAATAGGGACAACTTTCAGTGAGTTAATATGTGTCTCTATCTTTTTGCATAAAGATATTTGTTTCCCTTGAATAAATCCTAAATCAGTTGATAGGATATTTTGTAAAGTGTTGTATAAATAATTCTTCATTGGACGTATCAAAGGTCGATTAAGTGTGGATTTCTATATATTTCTATAGATGATCGATCTATTTACCTAAGGGTTTTTATAATCATTTCCAGTTGACAGACAAGACAAGTAATAAAGTCATTTCTTTACAGGATTCATGTGTTGAGCTATCTCAGTGAAGTATATTTCAATTTTTCATGTTATTTTCTTAAGTATTCCATAAATTTGCATGTTTTCTAAATTTAAATGTTATAGCATGAATTTTATTGCAAAACTTGTTTAACTACATTCTGTTTTGAACTGTTATCCATTTTTATGTTTTCTTCTGATATCTGGTTTAGAGAATCCTTAATTTATCTCTGATCCTGATTGACCTCCTTCACCTTCCTTCATTATTTGGTTTAAGGAATTCTTAACTTCTCCTTGATCCCGATTGAAAACCACTTCACCATTCAGCCTTGAGATATGATTTTTCTCAACTATCCTACCCTGTAACACTTCCTTTGTAATTTTATCTTGTTCTGTTTTAAAATCATATTGACTCCATAGCCCAATGGAAAATGGAAATGCATCTATCCATCTAAATCATTAATTCCATTAATCAACCAATCAATAAATCAATACCAACTCAATCAAACATACATAACTATCCTAAAATATATTAAAAAACAAAGTTAAATCATTAAGAGAGAGCCCTCTCTGAGCATTAGGAAGGCTAGATCCTAATCTCCAAAAGTGGTTGATAGTTACCTCTGATATTTCTTTTTAAACACCTAGAACAACCTTTGGGAAATTTTGGAGTGGTAATAGCTGGATTTATTTCCATTAGTTAGTAGGCCATATCAAGATCAAATGCATCTAGATAATGTATTAGAGCTAACCCTGGAGAAGGATTGATCTCACCGAGAATTGCATTATAAATTTTATTGAAGTGAGATTGAAATCTTGGATTGATTCATTAAGATTTCTCTTTATGTTCTCATACTGAGAAATCAACTGTAAATTATTTTTCTTTACCTCCCACCAGGCTATAAATGCATCAATCAACTGGTTTGGATTGGAAATGGAGTTAGCAATTAAGGATCTAAACCAAACTTTTACATCTCCAGAGAAGCTCTTGGCTATAATCCTCATTTTGGCATTGTCAGCATCAAATTACTCCAAGTCTATGAAGTCAGTGACCTTCACAATGTGTTGTCTTGCAGATATGGTATAATTTTCATCAAATAAGGGAATTATTTGGCCCTAACCCTGAGGTAACTCATTCAATTCAGCAGGTAAGATAAGTGGGGAAAATATTGCCAAGATTCCTGCTGAGTGAAGTGGTGGATTGAGAATAGGAGGGATTGGCTTAATAGGTAGTGGAACATCAGTTGTAGGTACTAAAGTATTAGGTATAAATGATGAGGTCGAAGGTGCATATGAAAATGTTACAATTGATTGAGGTTGAGGTTGAGGTTGAGTTGAGACAGGTATTGATTATTGATGGTAGAACTGGATCCAATATTTGATTTCAAGATCTTATTCATGTTTAATCTCTTCAAAAAATCAATATTTCAAAGGACTAAGATCTAATTTAGATAGTGACTTGACGTCAGAGAGTCTTAAAGGATTGAAAGCTATGTCGGATAAAGAGGTTTTAGACTTAGATATAAACAATGAAAATTCAAATTTCAGATCTTATGGTATATCTTCAAGAGATAGTAGTTTAGGAGGAAGTGAGGTAGATCTTACCAATGGAACTGGTCCTGACTGAATATTTGTAGTTTGATATCTATGCCTCCAGAAAATCTTCTCTGGATTGTTGACTGGATCAGCTGGATCAGGATCGGGTTTGCTCTAGTATATCTTCTCGAAGCCAGCTTTACAATCTTGGCACTGTAATTATTCAATCATCCTTTCTGAAAATTAACCCTATCATCCAAAGGATCAAATTCCAATGTTTCTTGTTGTACACCCAGGGAAAATAAAAATTTATTTCCCCGGCAATGACGCCAGTATGTTATCACTTCACCACATCTCTAAGGCTGAAGTAGAAGTCCCAACAGAGGTAACCATAGACCAATATTTTAGCTAGGTATCTAGGCCTACCAATCCGCAGAGGGATCTCTCCAAAAATCACAACTAAGAGGGCTAGGTGAATTAGGGTTTTAGGCTAGGTATGAGAAAAGGGGTTTGTTTGTTTAAATTTGGGTTGCTGGATGAGGATTAGGTCAAAGAGGCTAGATTGGGGCAAATAATATTAGGGTTATAGTCCATTCAATGGGGAAATATAGGTATAAAATATAGCACATTAGGGTTCTTGGGATGAGATTATTTAGACAGGTGAGATGCTAGAAATAGCAAGGAAAAACATGTATTCTTTCTAAACTAAAGAAAAATGAACAAATTATGAAGATTTTCCAAAAAACAGAGCATGAGAGATGAATTTTTCTTATCAACTTGAAAATAAACATACAATAGAACTACAATGGATTATGAAGAAAAAAAATTCATACATATGAAACTGAAGAAGAAACAATGCTAAATTTTCATACCACGGGTATCCCAAAGAAATAGCTACAACACTTTCATTAAATTCCTACCAAAATGATTACACTAGAGTCTCTGATCAATACCAAAATATCCAACCTTTCCCAAGAGTGAATAGGAGAAAGATATAGACATCAAAAAAACTTTCTCCCAACCTTAGGGGTTGAATCCTTGATTTCAAGAGCTGATCCACAATAATCTGAACTGATACCTAGAGTGTAGGGAGGTCAAAGTTACTCATCCCTCACTTCTATGAAACTGATTCATTTGACTTCATGATGACATTTAAATAATGCATTAACACTAGGTAACTAATAAACATGATAATTAAATTTAATTCCATCAATTACATAAGTAAAAACATGATTTCCCAAGGTGAAAATAAAAATTGCAGAGAAAACTCAGAAAAATCAGACACTGGTCAGTAGTGCAGTGCTAGTATCAGGTGCACAGCACTAGTGTTAGGAGCGCCCTTCATCTTGAAAATGTGTTTTGGATGGGTTGTGGGTGTCCAAAGTGAGCTCGAGATAACTAATTGGAAAGCTTATCCAGTCTAATTTTTATATCCATGCTTCGTTCACAGAGTTGAATTGATTTGAACTCCCAAAAAGGGATTCTCCCAAGACTGCTCAGGAGTGTAGTGCCAAGGTGAAAAAGAAGGAAGAACTGTGATTGTTTGAGTGTTTTTTACTTTTTCACCTGCCAGTTTGACCAAAAAATACTATAAATTTGGTTGACCTATATTTTTTTCCTGCTCTAAATCTAATGGTGGTCTCATTTTGATTGAAATATGTTGCAAATAGAAATGCAGTGCCTAGGGAATTGTGCTCCTGACATTCCAACTGTCACATGACTGTCAAGGAATGCACACAAACTTCAAAAATTTGCAATAGTGTATCAAAAATTTCCAAAATTTTCTGAATCGTGGCTGGTGATGAGGATTTAGGCATGGAGTGAGGCATCAGCAAGGATATCAAGCCTTCTTTTCTCTTCTTGCATGGTTAGGGTTTCAATTTTTGCACTGGATTTTTAATGTTTTGACCTTGCAATTTTGTTTCTCTTGGCATAGTGCTTTGCATCCTTCTCTTAATATCATTGTCTTTCTTGGCCCTTTTCAATAGATTTTCAAGGTGGTCATTTATTTCCTGAAGCCAACCTTCTTTAACCTCATTGATTACAACTGCAAATTGATCATTAAGTGTGACCTCATTTGCTAGTTATCTTTCTTTCTGCCTTTCTAGTTCTAGGGCTCTTTTCAAACCTATAGTCCTTGGCCTTCTTCATGGAACTTGTTCTTCTGGTTCATCTAGCACACCATATTTTTATAGTGTCTCTTCAAGTAATACTTTAGCTTTTTCTACCTCTGTTTGAGCTTTGATGAATTTCACTTCATAAATGAAGTGTTTGGTTTTTAGCTGTTGGTTCTCCTGCTCAAGAAAGGTATTGAAAATTTTAGATCTATCAAGGTTAGTTTGTAGCTCTCTAATCTTGGCTTCTTTTTCCTTGATGACAATGCTAGTGATCTCGGAATCATCTTGCTGATCCAAGTCAACAATGTCAAGCTCCATTTCTGTCTCATGAATATTTTCCTCCTCATGTCTGATCTCTTCCTGAATATCTTCTTATGTAATAATTTTATTTCCTTTGTCTACCTGCTTTGGATATGAAGAAGGCAAGGCCCCTTCGACAATCTGTGGAGAAAACACTTTCCTATGACCTATATGATATGTTTTTTCCAATGTCTCTATCTCAGCCGCTTTGGTCTTTTGAAGCTCACTGATCTTAGCTCTGCTAGATGACCCAATCTGAGTGTGAAATGGTGATGATGGTGGTGAAATGGGTGAAGTAGTTTGAGCCAATGAAGAATTAGGTACTATGGGCTGAGATGGAGGAATGAATTTGGAAGGATGAGATGGTGGAGGCACCTCTTGAGCATGTTGAATTGGTGGAGCAGTAAATATGTCATTAGCTATGAAAGTGTCCTATGAGATGTTCAATTTATTGAGGTGATGGAGGACAATGATCTAGATGAGAGAGTGGTGAAAAATACTTTTCCTCTGCTAGTCATAATCTCTCTTTTGAACAATGTATGCCATTCTTTCAATGTTCCGGAAGAGATAGTAAGGTATGTTGATCATTTTGACCCTTGTGAAGTGCATTAATAACCGGACATGGTAGGTGTAGAGTCTAGAGAACCTTCCTTAACAAGAAAAGTACTTCATGATGATTTTCATCATTGGGGGCATACCTTTCGAGGAGCTAAGAGAAAGGAAAGACCTTCTTTGCTTCATTCTTGTACCTTGGCTTGATGTATGGCTCATAGTAATTATCTTCCAAGTATTTTTCCTTGAACCACTTTTCACCAACATTTGGATTTCCAATGGTAGCTGCTATGATGGTTGTGCATGCTATGAAAGTGACACCGGCAAGGGTTACCTTCCTGTCATTAATATTAGAGATGAAAAGCCTGCTCAAAATAGGGTGATGTTGGACCCTTTGTATTTTTTCACAAAATTCAAAGCATCCTACATGCTTGAAACATGTTAGAGCCATGGGAGAGGCCATGCGTTATTTGGTGTTTGTAGGTTCAAGTCTGAGGATCCTCCCTCATTTGTGTGGCCTCCTCTCTTCCCTTTCTTATTCCTCACTGAATTATATTTTTTCTTGTTCCATAGTGTCTTGTCTAGAAACCCTAGGGAGATGAATTGGGAATGAAATGTAGGTTTGGGGAGTGTGGAATGGAATGGAAAAAATTAGGGATATGGGGGAAGGGATTATTAAATTGAGGGAGGTGACATGAAGTAGAAAAGTTGTGGGATTTGGGAATAGGAATTTTATTATAGGTATGGGGATTTGGGAGCCTAGGAAATTGAAATACCTAGGTCTTAGGGTTTAGGGGATAAAGGGATTTGGAGAAAGGGATATATTGAAATAGGGGTTGGGAAAGGCTAATTGTGATGTGGGAAGGGTAGTGGAAATATTAGGAAGTGTAATTGTGTATTAGGATTGGAAATAGGGTTTATAACAAAGAAGACACCAAATTTTGTTTAGAACATTCAAAAACCATGAGAATTTGACTTGAGGAATACTAGTAAATGGTAATTAGGTGTTACTTGCTGGAGGGTGAAGGCAACCAATGTTGAACGTTTAGAGTGATAGCACTTCACTATGGAGCTCTCTGAGCAAGTTGGGTAGGTTCGTAGTGCTTGTGGGAGGAGCGCAGTGGCTGAAGTCTATGTGTAGCGTGTTATGCAGGAGCGCAACACACTGAGTCTAGGAGCATAGCGGTGCCACGTTTCTCCCAATTTCGCTCTATAGATTTGAAAATTGTGCTGTGGAGATGGTTGCTCAATGTTGTAGGCGAAAAATGAGGATGGATTTGATTTGTTGAGGGATTTTATACTTGGTGAATTGTGATTTTTATGCTTTTGGAACCCACTTTGCTATGTTCAAATTCACCTTTAAACATCACAATTAAACCCTTTCACTTTGATTTCTTTCCTTTGACAATTAATCATTTGATGGGCTAGGAATTATTTTCACTTTGATATTTTCTTTGTTGGAATGTGGAACTTTGATTTGGTATCTTGGGAACCTTGTACTTATTACATATTAAATGACATAAAATTACAAAATAAAAATAAAAATTACATATTTTTGGAATAAAAATTACATTTTAGGAATAAATTCACAATTTTGAAATCAAAATTACATCTTTTCAAATCATCTTCACATGGTAAAGAGATGTTATTTTGTTCACACTCTTATTTTGATGGCTTTATCCAATTAAATGGAGTTTTATTCAACCATGGAAACCCTAATGACCTAATGAAACCTTCAAAATCCCTAAAAGACCTAATGAGACCTTGAAGGACTGAATTTCAAGATGACATGACTGATATTATGGCATGATGACTTTGACCTCATGATTGATGTAATGACATGATGACATTAACTTTATGAATGGTTTACAGTAAGTAAGGTATGAAATTGTTGTATCTTAAGAGAAAATCCCTTGGTTGTGGTAAGGAATGAGTGCTTAAGGCATTTTAGAAATATATGTCACAAAACTTATAATATCAGGTGGTATTTGTTTAGTTCCTTTGAAAATTAATTCTTTAATACCTTTAATAATATGATATAATGAAATATTTCACAATGCCATTAATTGCTGATATCTGAGTGAAAAGAAGAACTGTAGAGGAAACTCAAAATGATATGTTGAAACAGAGAATGTATCACCTTAAATTTCAGAAGAACTTTATGTATAAAGAATAGTTGGAGTGAAGGAGCACATATTAAGGTTATTTAACTCTTACGCACAAATGTAATAAAGAGATCGGAAACTACTTTACCTCACTTCATTCAAGGAAGAATAAACACATAATGATACTGGAAAGACAAAACACCATCAACAGATGCAAGAAACTTGATTTTCTTTCATTAATATTTCTGAAAAGTAAATACAAAATTTGCAGTAATCCAGAAGTCCAAAACTCAGAACCCTCCTCTTTTTATTTCATTTGTTTAAATACATACAAAAGAAGTTTTTAACTACTGGAACTTCTTGTAACTACTCAAACTACCTAAAATTGTGTAAACTACCTATTACATTGAAAAAGACTTCATTACAATATCGACCTTTTCACAAGAAAGATAAATAAAACTATAAATATCAATCTATTTGCTGGATCTTGATTTGAATTGTCACCAATGTGTTTCCCTGATTTGTTGATGTGTCCTTCAAAGGAACTGATGTGTCACCCGGTGAATCAGTCATCCATGCTCTACACTTTTTCCAGATTTCAATGTTGGTTTTTTGAGAATTAACCAACTTGTGATACTCTAACCTGAAAGTAGTGGCAGTGTTGAAAGTGGGCCTCTCTGTAAACAAGGTCTTAACCATCCATAACAATTGAAAATGCATGTGTAATAAATTTACCATTGTAGATACTTTTAATATTGCATGCTTTTCATGAGTATTGTCAATATTTATCTTTGTTATCACTAATAAAGGATCATATGAATCCCAAGATAGAAGACTGCCTTTCAGATCCCAGCATGATGGTAGCTCTGCTCTAGTGCTTTGGTCAAACACATTATCAAAATTTTTTATAGCCTATTTTATTTCTATCAATTTATTCTTCATTGAATTCATGTAATAATTTTTCATAATCAACTTATTTATCTCCAGAACACATAATGTTCTATCTTTGATTTCATGTTCCTCTAACTTCTGATCTGTCTTGGAATTGATAAAATCAATAAATCTCTTATTGAAAAAACTTCTGTTTATCAGCCATAATGAGTTCTTGTAAATCCCTGACTATGATTTTTTCCTCTGACACTATAATGAGGGATTCACAAACTGTTTTCATTACTTCAATTATGTCATTCCACTTAATATCTTTTTCTTGAATCAAATACATGTTTCCTTCCACTTTTTCTTTAATATTGTTGATTTCATCATAATCTTTCTGGCAATCTGCCTTATACTTATTGACTTCACCTTCTTTGGCATGCATTATCTTCATCATTATGTCAAGACCGCTCTGAGTTTTCTTAAGATAAATATTTATTATCTTTAACTCTATGCTCAGGAGGTGGGACTATGGTGCAAGAATGAGATTCAATTTGGCCTTTCAAATTAAGGACTGACTCCTTTAATTTAGAAATATCTTCCTCTTTCTGTAACAGTTGTTGTAAAAGACTTTCTTTTTCATTCTCTACCTCTGCTGCCATTGTATGCTCTCTAGTAGGTAACTTTAACTTTTCCTTCAATACATTAATTTATAATTCAGCACTTTGTAACAACTTCTACACAATTGATCTATCATTGGGGTCCACTCCAATTTTCACAATTATCTTCTTCGACTCTTCATTTTGAGTTGAAAGAGCCCTGGAATTAGCCTTTTCCAATTTTAGCTATTTAATCAGTTTTCCCAACATATTTTTTGCCTTATGAGCAGTTGCACTTGTTTTAGTTAGGTCATTAACAATCAATTGACCTGTTTTCATATGCAAATTAACTTTGTCAAGTAAAGGTATCTTCTTAACATCAACGGTTAAATTAAAAGTTATAAAACTGCTAGATGACCCTACTGTCATTTCAGATTGGTGAGAGAAATAAATCTTCGTTGATCCCTTTCTATGTCCATAGCAGTCAAAAATCTGGTTTGGTTAGGAGTAATATGATATTCATCTTGACCTTCCATATTGTCTTTAATCTTCTGATTCTTTTCTGCAATTTGTGCAAAGACTTTCTTGATCAAAGGAACTTGATCATGAATAACTCCATGTCTTGATGGTGAAGCTTGTGCATTCTGATAATCTCCTAATTGAATAAGGAAACCAGGTTGGGTGCTTGGTATGTCTTCATTCAACCTAGCTCTTTTCTCAGCTCTTTGTTCTTCATCATCAGAATCAACTATTTTCTCTTTGTTTCTTTTGCTTATCCTTTCAGAAATGATTGGATATTGAACTTTGGTACTATGAGAGTCTGCAAAACCTTTGTTAGCTAACTTCTCGATTTCAAGCTTGATGTCATGAACAAAAGCAGAATAACCATTCTCAACTCTTCTATTAGAGATTACCTTTTGTGGATCATAAGCGCATTTCTCACCTTATAACAAATGCATGCTTTCTAAAATCCTGTTAGCTTCATTTTCTTCGTGCCTCATATATACTATGAATGGTCCCACAAACATAGGAAACTTGAATAAATGGACTTTCTTCATTGGGACAAAATGTATCTAATTTAAATTTAGGCTCTGTCTAATAAACTCCAAGGAAAACAATCTCATGGGGACAAAAATAGGTAATTTATAAGGATCAATCCCAGCTCCATACAATCTAATTTCAGAATAATCATCAAACACAAACCAATCCACAAATTTACAATTAGCACTTAACTGAAGAAACTCGAGGACCTTTGGAAGAAAACATGGAGGAGTAAATCTATTCAAGACATTATAGACAATTAGCATGAAATAAGTAGCAAAATCAAACATCCATTCCTCATCTGGTTCATTTCTTATTATATCTGTCCAAAATATTATTGATTGTCTTTTCTTATTTTCATCCATAATATTTAGCTCCAATTGTATAAATTCTTCTACATTTTGATACAAGAATAAATAAGTGATTAGTGAAGGAAACCTAAAAGAGCCGGTGAGGGACAGGCTCATAAGCTGAGTGTTAACGTTCTCTTTCCAGTAGGAGGGAATATCTAATATCATATTAGGCTTCATCATTAGGGAAAATAACCCAAGCGTCGACCTATCAGTTTGGGTAGCATCCTCCTTTCCAAGTATCTTGGACAAAAATTGTAGCACTGGTTTGACTTCTACGTTGAAAATCTCCAAAGGGAATTCTTTACCATCTGGTGAAAAATTTCTTGCCTCTGGATTTAGAAATAAGAGAGCCTATGTAAACTTCTGCCCTACAAGACTGTCATATAATGCTACCAATGATTCTTCATTAAATTGGACATAAAATTTAGACTCGAGATAATAGAGGATTTGGCGAATTAATTGAGATGTGACTTGAAGAACATTATCCCCTAAGTAATTCATAACAAAACATTTTCCAGGATACAATGCAGACACTAACCAATGCATAAATTCGGGAAAAAGATGATTTTTAGGAACACATGCTGACAAAACACTGGACTTGACCATGGCTGAATAAATGGGGGAACTCTTCTCATTCAGTAGGACTTGCTGGTAGAAGGGTAAATTTTCGACACTGCACATAGTATCTCTAACATCTTGCTCAATGTCCATAAGTGGGATATGGCTAGAAGAGCCCGACAAGGACAATTGTTTAGCCATGAAATAGTTCAGGGTGGCAAACGAATAAGTACAGAGGTAAGTGATTACAATGACTAGGTTGAATTGTTGAAAAATTGAGATTAAAAACTAATAAGAAGAAAAGAAGGAACTTCAACACCTTATATAGATGGCACGAGATTTGGAACATTAATGAAAATTCAATGCTTGACTTGACAGGTAACGGCAATATGATGCGACATATGAGCTAGCTCCTAGCTGGAGGCATGTATTGTCTGCGTCATCGGCGGCTTACGTCACTATGGGGGTGCTCTAGGGTACGGAAAATCCATCAGGGGTCTTCCCCCATAGCTATTATGAGTCGTAGATCTTGGTTAGCGGACTTGTGGCAGAGTCAACTGCGGAGGCACCAACACCAATAACCTGCGGGTTGTTTGTGCCTCTGGGTTTCTGTTGATCCGGGATTCACTTACATTCCTTTAAATCCTGCCTAATGATTAGCACGGGCGTTAATCCAATCACACCTTCACACTTTTTGAACAACATATTAATTGACCGACAGATAGAAATAAAACTGTTATTCGGCATATGAAATATCATATTTTGTCCTATTTTCTAAAATATATGTTTTTTTTTGTATTTTGAAAAATATAATAAATGAGAATGAAAATGAGCCACAACATCTAGCTCCACCTGGGGATAGTGTTTTTTGCCACGAAACACTAAGAACCATAGATTAGTGCCTTCACCTTGGACATGGAGTCAGATATTGTTTGGTGACATATAAAAAATGGATAGTATGATATTTAAAAAGGATGAAATGCCGAATTTTAATGTTGGAAATAATGCTTCAAATGCTGCCCATTTACAAACAGCTACAAATATTCTCCATCTAAATATTCCAGGATGAAAGTGTTGTTTGACCCGGCTTCAGTGATTCTATATGGACCATACCAAAGAGGGTCAAACTTTCCATGCTTCCCCTTATCTTATCTTCTGGTGTCCCATCTTAATACTAAATCTCCTGCTCGGAAGAGGATTTCCTTTGCTTTTTCATCAAATATAGACTTCATCTTTGCATGATAAGAGATCAAGTTATCTCTAAGTTTGTTTCTATTTTCACTTGACTCAATTACTTTATTCAATCTTCTCACCAGAGCATTAGGTTTTTCCTGACCTTCTTGAAGGAAAGAAATCATTGGTCTGGCTAACTAAGTAGGAAATAGTGTCTGAGTTCCATAAAAAAATTCATAGGGTGACTTGCCAGTAGACCTCATAGTAGTTACTCAGACTGCCCAAAGAGAGAACTTCAAATTTGAATCCCAGTCCTTCTAATTTTCAGTGATTGTCTTCTTCAAAATCCTAACCAAGGTCTTGTTTGAAGATTATGCCAACCCATTTCCTTGTGGATGATATGTTGTGGAATGTGATAAAATTACATTATATGTTTGAAAGAAATTAAGGAACTGAACATAATTAAATACCTGAGCATTATCAGTTACAATCTTGATTGGACATCAAAATCTGCTGAGAATGTTTTCCTCCATAAATTTCATCACCAATTGGTCATTTTCCTTTTTGGTGGGTATTGCTTCAACCCACTTCGTGAAGTAATTAGTGGCAGTTAGAATCCACTTGAACTATCCACTTGATGGTCGATTGATCTCTCCAATAAAATCTAGTCCCGACTGCCTGAAGGGCTCTTCTATGAATACAAGGATAAGAGTTAATGGAGCAAGTCTTTTCTTCTTAGCAAACAACTGACATTTCTGACAACTTCTGACCAATCTATATACATCTACAAGCAGGGAGGTCCAATAGAAACCTGACTTGAGGATTTTATGGGTTGTAACCTTCCAACTAAATGTCCTCCACATAGAATTTCATGATATTCCTTGATAACCTCAATGGATTCATCTTCAGTTAAACACAACAGAAAAAAACTAGCAGGATCTTCCCAGTACAACTTTGCTTCTACTATGACATATGGCTAAGATTTAAGCTTGAGAGATCTGTATTTTGTTCTATTTAGTGAATATGGACAAGAAAATTAACATGGGTAATGAAAAATATCTTTATACCAATCTGAACATAAAAATTTGTATTGAATACATGTTTTGGGCTTATTCTGACTTTCTTCATTGTCAGCTCCATCCACTGGTGCCAAGAGCTTAATTCCCAATGCTTGAAAATTTGTTTCTGTTAGCAACTTTGCTAAACCCTGTCCTTTTATTAAATTGGTGGGTTTAATGTCCAAATAATACTCCTAGATTTTAGCTATCCATTT
This sequence comes from Pinus albicaulis, assembly GCA_034641835.2. Taxonomy (NCBI): domain Eukaryota; kingdom Viridiplantae; phylum Streptophyta; class Pinopsida; order Pinales; family Pinaceae; genus Pinus; species Pinus albicaulis. The sequence goes on from CM076577.1 coordinate 1,161,640,477, forward strand.
TCCTCTTTTTCCTTTAACATCACTTTAAACCAACACGTCCTTAATAGAAGAATTAGGTACATAAGCGGTTATTTGGGATTGTAATACATAAGTCCTGAAGGCTTTGAGTGCTTTGACCAATGCATACACATTTTTCTCAAAAATTTTATATTTGGGCTCAACATCTCTAAGAATTTTTTTGAAGAATGCCACTGGATGCTCCTTACTATCCTCATTTTTCTGCAATAACACAGTAACAATAGTTGTGGGGGAAGCAAATGAAAATATTTTAAATACCTTTTGATAATCAGGACTTATTAAAACATGAGCTTCCTGGAGTGCTTATTTTATTCTGGAAAATGCTTCTCTTTCTTCTTTATCCCATTTCACTTCTGCATCTTTCTTCAACATGTCAGTTATATTTCTCACAATCTTAACATAATTTGGTACAAATCTTCTTAGAAAAATTATTTTTCCCAAAAATATCTCAATATCTTTCTTGCTTCTGGGTACATGAATTATTTGAATTGCTTCCACCATTGATGGATCAATATTCACCCCTTGTTTTGAAACTATGTGACCCAATAATTTACCTTCTTCTAAGGTAAATATATATTTCTTAGGGTTTAGTGGCAGACCAAACTTCCTACATTTTTCAAAAGTATTTTGCAGATGTTCCAGGTGATCATCTCTGACCCTGAGAAAACATTTACATCATCCAAATATATAACCACATACTTGTCACCTACAAACACCATGTCCATGGCCCTCTGAAAATTTGTGCCTACATTCATAAGATCGAATGACATCCTTGCATACATGAAGGTTCCCCAGGGGGTTGTGAAAACTGTATTTTTCTGATCTTCCTTATCAATTTCCACTTGATTTTATCTAAAGAATCCATCAACCATAGACATCTTGTAAGCTCATGTCACCTTTTGTAAGGCATAATCCATTTTAGGTAAAGGATAATTATCCTTTAAAGATGTTCTATTCGAATTCCTGAAGTCCACACACAATCTTATATCTCTATTTTTCTTCCTCACAGTAACTGGATTAGAAACCCAATCTAAATATCTAAGAGGAACTATGATTTTTTCTTGCAGCAATTTCTTCACTTCCTTTTCAGTTGGAGCTAACAGTAATGGATTAATCTATGTGAGCTTTTTTTATGTGTGGTTTAATTCCTTCTTTGAATGGGATCTTATGTTGTATTATTCTTTTATCATACATTTTCATGTCTTCATATGACCAAGAAAACACATCCATATACTTCTTAAAAATATCAATGTATCTTCCTTTATAATTTTTAGGAACACCCATAAATAATTTCACCATTTCTAGCTCCTATTGAGTTCCCAAATTGCGATCGTCCATCTCTTCCTCTTGATGTATTTTCTTTGAATTAACAACAACATCATTAGAATAATATAGTATTTCAAGGGGAACTAGTTCGTTAGGGATTACATCATCTTCCAATTGGATAATCTTCTGCTCAGCTATTGACTGCTTAAGGTTTCTTATCTCTCCTTTCTGCTCTTCCTATTCTTCTTCTTGATATATCTCAGTATCTTCAAATTTTCCAATCATTTTCAAGAAATGATTTATCTTCTCATCATCTTCAAACACCTACCAATGTTTCACATTGTTAGGAATAGAGGATCTATGCCTAATTTCAATCTCATAACTTAACCTTGGATTCATTGGTGGCTTGAGGGTACTAGCTACAACTATTAACGAATCTACCAACCAATTCTCCTCCCTCGGAATGAACTGAATATTTAAGGCTTAAAAATAGTTCTCTATCAAATACCGAACTTCATTCCTATATGATCTTAATCTTGGATGCTTTCTCTGACAATGATTTTTAATCTATCTTGTTATCACTCCAATAATTCCTAGGGTTTTTATGTTTTGTTTTAAAGAAATATTAGAGGTAACTATCAACCTACTTTTGAGATCAGGATCTAGCTATCCTAATATTCATAGAGGGCTCTCTCTTTATGATTTATCTTTGTTATTTTTAGTTGATTTTAGGCTAGTTATGTAAGATTAGTTTGGTTTTGGTTTTGTTTTGTTTTGGTGGTGGAATTACTAATTTAGATGTATAGATGAATATCTATTTACCATTGGGCTATGGAGTCAAAGTGTCAAGAAAACAGGACCGAATCAAGGTCTAAATGAAGTGTTCATAGAGCAAGGTAGCTGAGAAACTTCAGATCTTTTAGGCTGGATGGTGAAGTGGTTTTCAATCAGGATGAAGGAGCAGTTAAGGATTCCTTAAACCGGATAATGAGGGAGGTGAAATAGGTCAATCAAAATTAAAGAGAAATTAAGAATTCCCTAATCTGGATATCAGAAGAAAACATCAAAATGAATAACAATTCAGAACATAGTGTACTTAAAAAATTCTGCAATAATATTCCTGTTATAACATTTAAATTGGAAAGCGTACAAGTTTATGGAATACTTAAGAAAAATAACAAATGAACAATTGAAAGATACTTCACTAAAGTGGCTCAACACATGAATCATGTAACGCAATGCCTTTATTACGTAGTCCATTCTGCTTACTTGAAACTGTTACAATAAACCCTCAAGTTTCAGATCAACACAACTATAGAAATGTTCAAAAATCCACACCTCAATACTTTGAATTATGAAGTATTTATACAAAAACTAATACAAAATATCCTAAAACTGATTTAGGAATTATTCAAGGAAAAATAAATATATTCATGCAAGAAGATAGAGACACCTAGGAGACTACATGCTAGTTGTCCCTGCTGATTTGGTTTTGTTGTTTGTTGTTTGATCTTTTGCTTCTTTATCTCTCTGATTGTTTGCTAACATTATTCACAAGATATTGGCCAAGTCTAACATTATTCATAATATACTCTCCTTTAAATTTTTTTATGATTAATTCTGAGTTTCCCATGATAGAAACTCTCTTGGCTCCAATTTTTCTTACAGTTTGCAGTCCTAAGATTAAAGCTTCATACTCTGCAATTTTATTTGTGCATTTAAAGTTCAACCTAAAGGAATGACCTTCTGAATGATTATTCTCCATGTTATAGATCCATACTCCTTCTCCTGCTCCTAATCTGTTCAGTGAACCATCAAAGTCTAAGTGCCACATAGACTCATGAAAAATATTGTCACTGTCAACTTCTTTATGTTTCTGTTCTACAACTATGGTTTTGTCTTTTCTAGTGTCTGAATTACATAAAATGAAAGAATCCACACCACAATGAAAAGAATAAATAGGATAATTTTGGGGGTTTTCTGCACTACTGACCATGTATTTCATTTAATTTTCTCTGTAAAGCTTTTTGGGCAGACCAAATACTAAAATTGTGGCATATGACATGTCTAAGTGTTGAGATACCTACAATGTTGCTACCCATGAGAGAGATAATAACATTCCATAATTTGGAGGGATATCAACAACTACAATATCCATGATAATGCTCTTACCTGGGTATTGGACTAGAGTGACACATAAATCTTTTATTAGGCCAAGACATTTAACATTGCTAGAATCAAAAGAGAAAATATCTTTGTATGGTCTGGTGATATCTAGATTCAATGTTTCCATGATTTCCTTAGGCATCAAGTTGTGAGATGCTCCTGAATCTAACATAGCATTGTGTAAGATTTGATCATGAATACTCAAGCTAATGTAGAATGGAGGAACACCACCTCCTTGATGTTTTCCATTTACCTTAGGGCCAAATAGTAATTCTGGTTGGTCATCATTTAGATTAACATAATCTTCTCCTTCACTTATGTTCAGTGTTTCAGTGATTTGGGTTTTGTATAAATCATGTTTCACCAATTATGTTAAAGGGATTGGTATTTTCAATTTAGCTATTTCAGTTTGGATGTTGAATGGTACTTGAGTTTTTCCTAGCTGAATGATTTCTTCTTTACCAATTGCAGTTTGAGTGTTTTTCTCTTCTTTATCTACAGTTGGTTTTTTAGTTTGTGTTTCCACTGTTTTGTTATTTTCAATCTTCTTATATGGGACAATTTGAGTAGTAGTGGTAGTTTTGGCAGCAGTTGTTTTAGCAGCAGCTGAAGTTTTGGCATCAGCTAAAGTTTTAGCAGTAGTAGTTGTTTTGGTATCAGCTGAAGTTTTAACAACAATTGAAGTTTTAGCAGCAGCAGATGTTTGAGGATCAGCAGGTGTGATCTCTACAATTTTTGAACTAGGTGCAATCTTTGGAGTGGAAATTTTTTGAGTTTCTCTAGGGAGAATTTGCAGCACTTTGGTTGTAGAAGCTCCTATTGTTTTCTTGGTCTGAGTTTGGGTAGTCTTCTTAGTAGGAGCTTTTTCATTTTTCTTACTCCTAAGGTTATATTTCTTGTGAACTTCATTAATGGAAAATTCATAACCTTTTTTATAATAAAAAAACTCTCCAGATTATAACTGTAATTGTTGTAACATGTATAATTCTTGTTCTTCTTGGGTAAGAAAAATAGTATTATCATCATTTATTCCCATTAATTTAATCTGAGTATCTTCATCTTCCTAATTTTGGTGAGAACTTTCAGCATATTTCTCTTGGAAAGGTGCTCTTATTTGCTGATCAGGTGTTGATTCTCTAGATTTACTAGTGTTGGGATTCTTTCTAAAATTTGGATTTCTTATTTGAGGACCTTGTTGTTGATTATCCCACTATGTTTTTATTTCCATATTTTCTAATCTATCCATTATTATTTCCATACTCTTTGCTAAACCATCTATCTTACTATCTGATGTGGAAGTTCATCCTTAATGGTAACTCTTCTTTCATTTCTCATCCTAGCTCTTTTAGCTAAGTTAGATTCTACACTAATTGCATTGCTTTGCATCTATTCTAATGTTTCTGGATTTCTTTCTCTCAATTGTTATGTAATGTTCCTAAATTTTCACATGATATTTGGAATATTAGAGTTCTTAATTTCCATAATTAATTAAGTAAATAAGAGGGTGGAGGGACCCATAAACCCCAAAGATAAATAAAATCCACTTTTGATGTGTGTATGTGGATATTTTAGATCTAGATCTACATAATGGAGTAGTGGAGAAGCTACTTAATGTGAAAGGAGTGGAGATCATGTATCATTAAAGAGAAAGATCATGGAGGTTGAAGCAATCAACTAAGATCTTGGAAGGAATCAAATGTAAGATCATAGAGCATTTATGCTGAGATGATGGAGGAAGTGGTGCATTAATGCACACATGATGGAGAGGGTGATCATTACATTCACACATGATGGAGATCATGGAGAGACAACGCAATCAACATGGAGAACTATGTCCACATGTACAATGCAATTATGAGGTGGGCCAAGGCATGAGAAGGTTTAAAAACTATATAATGAAGATGAAGGCAACATATAAGGCATGTTTGAGATTATTATTGATGTATGATCTATTTAGATCTGGAATTGTCCTTTACCATTCCATGCTTTCTTTGGCTTCTTAGCTAAGAATGCAAGTGGTGTTTAGCACTAGGTGCTCCTGGTCAGGAATCCCACCTATTTCATTGAGAAGCTCTTGAAAGGGTATTTCCCTTCATTCATCATCAGTCATTGGTGCCATCTTGTTCCTACTTTCTGCAGAACATCCATATTTAGAAATTGCACATTTCTGAAGATCAGTTTGAGAGGAGGAGGTTGTCTTTCAATATTTCAGTTGAGGAACTGGTGAAGGATTCATCCTATCACCTTGAGCTTCAAGATCAAACTTCCAGTGCTTCAGATCTATATCAGGCATCAGACCAACTAATATTCATCTCCCAGCAGCAGCATTTCCATCAGGAATTGCGCAGTACGTTCTTTTAGATCCAAGGGAGAAGGGAAGTTGCTAGCATTTCATCTAGTAATCCAGTGGAGGAACATTCCTTCACGTTGTATACAGTCTTTCCATCATTTATGAGCTACATTTCATATTCTAGCAACAGGCTAGAGAGCCTCCTTCCCTTACAGCACAATTTTCATGAGCAGTTGTGTAGCAGCAACTGCAATCTTTAGAGGAGGATTGAGGAGCTATATCTTGAGTTTCTAGCTTGAGGATCTAGTGAAGGGTTTAGCTCTTCAAGCTTATATATAATATTATGAAATATTTCAACCATATATTTTTCAAATCTAGCTTCAAATCTGTATAACCCAACAAACCAGGGATCAAACCCCAGGAGGGTAAATTTCCAATCTCCTAGATATGGAATTTCCTTTCTGGGTTATCTTGGGTTGGCATCATAGAGTCCACATCTAGAATCTTGGCATCATCAGAGCTCCAGATTTCCATATGTATGCATTTCCATTTTCAGCTTGTAGTCATATATTCATTATCTATTGAAGGGACAATGTAGTATTTGCTTCCAGCAGCTCTCCAATTATGCAGTGCCTACTTTGGCATATTTTCAAGGTCATTCTAGGCCATCTCTTTGGCTATATTACCTCATATTTTGTACACTGTTGTAACTGAATATTCTCCTATGAATAAAATGGATCATCTGTTCTATCTATATCTGTGTTGATCATAAAATTACATGTACATTTTATATGTTACAAATATTATGTTTGTGTATCAATGCATTATTCCATTTTGGGATATTACAGTGGTATTAGAGCATGATCTTTGGCTAAGCTTGTGGATATTTTGACAACATAATAAAACCAGATAGTAGAGATCTACTATGGAGGGATTAAGTTTTACCTCGTCTTCCTTTATATCTATGAAGGATCTCTCTAAGGAGATCAATGAAGCAAGAAGAGAAAGGAAAAGAGAAACCTCAAGAAGGTTTCAAGATGAAGAAGGTCCCAACACATCTTTTCAACAACAAAGAAGACCAGAGAAGAAAATATCTTCACATTATTCCACTAGATCCATTTTCTTTGAGAAAGAGGACTGGTATGAATATGATAAAGGCTTGGGGCATGAGACCCTAAGTGAATATCTATCTGAATACAAGTCACAACCTAGAGCATTGAAGGAGAATCTCTCTCTCCAATAGTTTCTGCAACTAAAAGAAGAGAGGAGATCCAGAAGCAGCAATAGAAGAAAGAGGCATAGATTCTTCTTGTCGACTTTTTATGGATCTTCCACAAGCACATTGAGGGATTGGAGGGAAGAATTATTTACCTTCTTTCTGAAATATCCTATATCATAAAAAGAGGCTATGGATTTTGCAGCGTTGCACCTAGATGGTGAAGCAAGAAAATGGTGGTTCAATCACTTGTCACACATGGAAGTGTCTTGTTATGCAAATTTTATGAAAATACTGAAGAAGAGATATGGTAGGGAGAAACCAGAGACATCTCACATAGTGACATCTCCCATCCTCAAGGATATAGTGCATAAATATTCAAGAGAAGATGTTCTCTTTATCACTCAAGAGGAGGAGCCTCTACCACTACCAGCTGCAGATGTGCTTATATCAAGAGGAGGATCAATTGCATCTTCGAAACATGGTCTTGAGTTCTTGAAATTTGGAGCTCCATGAATGATTGAAGAGATGCATGATGAGGAGGAGACAGATTCCAGCGCTGGTACACTTGTAGAAGTGCAACCATCACTCTTACCAGCAGTTGGAGAGACCTTTACACCGGAAGAGGAAACTCTTGTAACCTTGCAAGATGTTTATTATTATCAGTTGATCCAAGGTATGCATCCACTTTCATCTCATATTGTTTCAGTACCTCTTATTGAAACTTATGGGGACATGCCATCAGGGCTAATTCATGACCAAGGGTTAGAACATCATGCTGATTTGGAGCAGCATCATATCACTACGCAGAGGACCCTTGATATAATCAAGGAAGAGATGAAGAACCATCCTAGTTTGTCATTTATGAACTACATTCAACACTTTGAGTTGAAATGTGGAGTTTTAGAAAATGGTATGAGTATGATCCTATGTACAATGGCTGGCTATGAGTTCAGCATTGTGCCTTGCTTTGAGACATCACATGTATCACTTTGCATATCTACAACGCTGTTAATGAGTAGCAGTGAGAAGAAGAGGACCCATGGGAGAAATCAAATGGCAGCTTCATTCATGAAGCAATGGAGGAAAAGATGATAGATGGTAGACATCTTGAGATGAAGAATATTTTATCCTTTCTAGATGACACTTTCTCAATGAGCATCTCACAGCTCAAGGAGAAACTTCTGCCTGCAACAGATCCATAACCTTATTGGTTTTGGAGGGTCATTTATGAGAATAAGGTCTCATGGAGAGATCTCATTGGAGGTGCACTTCAACATATCATGGAGTGCAAAGTTCTTCAACAGTTTGAGGAGGTTGGTGTCCTACAATGGGAGGATACCAAATTTTTGCAGAATGCAATCCATCATCCTCATTGTGATGAATGGTTGATGATGTGGAGCAAGGGGTTTCCAAACCACTTGCAAATATATGAGTTATTACAGCAAGAATCATGGTTGCGCTGGTTGCTCTTGGGTGAGTATGGTTACCACCCAATGGATCATATTTTCTAATTCATGCCTTACACATCACTGGAAGAATGAAGAAGAAAAAGGCATCGTTACTTTGGTTGTTGATGAGAGAGTTTGGACATCACATGATATATCTTATGTCCTTGTATTTTCTCTTGTTTGGGATATGTCTCATGTCTTTGCATGTATTTTTTTTTGGGATGTATCTCATGTTCATGTATGTACTTGCATTTGGGAGAAATCATAACTATCAGTACATGATGTGGCATAAGGTAGCTTGTTTGTATTATGTTGATGAGACATTTCACATGTCCACTACTATATGTTGCTCCATGACTTTCACCATGATAATGTAAGGAGGAAATAAGAATCCTTGTTGCCATGGTTACTATTGGGAGAGTATGGGCTGAAATCTTCCCATACATTGCATGACATTGTTGGAGGATGGAAACAAGAGGCCTTACAGCATTGGCTTCTATTGGGGAATTATGGTTATTTTGCATGGTATGATGATGATGTGATGGGGCAGCAAGATGCCTTGTTAAGATGGCTTCTCTTGAGAGAATATGGCCACTACATTTGGTACAGTGATGATATGGCATGGCAGAAAGAGGCATTGCTGCGGTGGCTTCTGTTGAGAGAGTATGGCTCTCACATTTGTATTGATGCAGATTTAGCATGGAAATAAGAAGCATTGTTGTGGTGGCTTCTTTTGAGAGATTATGGCTCTATTGTTTATTTTCATGATGATCTAGCATGGCAGCAGAAGGATTTTCTGCGTTGGTTGTTATTAGGATAATATGGTTTGACATTTTTCATGTTTTCCCATATGCCTCTACTTATTGCTTTTCACTATGATGATGTGATGTTTGATTCCTACATGGCCAATAGGGCTAATGATGAGGGCACTGATAGATGTAATATACTCTATGTATCATGGGTTGGGGAGATATTTCATAAGTTGGGACTTTCCACTTTGGGAATGAACCACTTCATCTTATGTATCTCATGTGTAGAGAAGATCTTTGGTCATCATATGGTTGCCACTTGGAGATTCATTGATGAGGAAGGGTATCTAAATTTTCAGTTGGAGGCCATTCTATACATTCTAGAGAGGTAGATTTGGAGCTAGACATACATGACAGATTGTGACAGATGGGAAGTCCTTCCACATGAGGGTTCCATTTGGAGGGAGGATGTTTGTTGTAGCATCCACTTTTGTAGTTTCTTGAGGACAAGCAACATTTTACTGGGGAGGACTGTAATATTCCTAAATTTTCACATGATATTTGGAATATTAGAGTTCTTAATTTCCATAATTAATTAAGTAAACAAGAGGGTGGAGGGACCCACAAACCCCAAAATATAAGTAAAATCCAATTTTGATGTGTGTATGTGGATATTTTAGATCTACATAATGGAGTAGTGGAGCAGCCACTTAATGTGAAAGGAGTGGAAATCATGTCTCATTAATGAGAAAGATCATGGAGGTTGAAGCATTCAACTAAGATCTTGGAAGGAATCAAATGTAAGATCATAGAGAATTTATGATGAGATGATGGAGGAAGTGGTGCATTAATGCACACACGATGGAGAGGGTAATCATTACATTCACACATGAAGGAGATCATGGAGAGATAGCGCAGTCAACATGGAGAACTATGTCCACATGTACAGCGTAGTTATGTGGTGGGACAAGGCATGGAAGGTTCAAAAAATATATAATGAAGATGAAGGAAACATAGAAGGCATGTTTGAGATTATTATTGATGTATGCTATGTTTAGATCTGGAATTATCCTTTGACATTCAATGCTTTCTTTGGTTGTTTAGCTAATATTGCAAGTATTGTTTAGCACTGGGTGTTCCTGGTCGGGAATCCCACCTCTTTCATTGAGTAGCTCTTGAAAGAGTATTTCCCTTCATTCATCATCAGGTATTGGTGCCATCTTGTTCCTACTTTCCGCAGAACATCCATATTTAGAAATTTCACATTTTTTAAGATGAATTTGAGAGGAGGAAGTTTTCCTTCAATATTTCAGTTGAGGAAGCGGTGAAGGATTCATCCTATCACCTTGATCTTCAATATCAGCCTTCGAGTGCTTCATATCTATATCAGGCATCAGCCCAACTATTATTCATCTCTCGGCAGCAGCATTTCCATCAGGAATTGTGCAGTCCATTCTTGTAGATCCAAGGGAGAAGAGAAGTTTCGACCATTTCAGCTAGTAATCCAGTGGAGGACCATTCCTTCACATTGTGTACATTATTTCCATCATTTCTGAGCTACATGTCATATCCTAGTATCAGGCTATAGATCCTCCTTCCCTTATAGAGCAGTTGTGTAGCAGCAGCTGCAATCTTCAGTGGAGGATTGAGGAGCTAGATCTTGAGCTTCTAGCTTGAGGATCTAGTGAAGAGATCAACCCGTCAAGCTTAGATCTGATCTTATGACATATTTCAGCAATATATTTGTCAGATCTAGCTTCATATCTGCATAACCCAGCAGACTAGGGATCATACCCCAAGAGGGTAAATTTCCAATCTCATAGATCTGGAATTTCCTTTCTAGGTTATCTTGGGTTGCCATCATAGAGCCCAGATCTCGAATATTGGCATCATCATAGCTCCAGATTTCCATAGATCTACATTTCCCTTTTCATCCTGCAGCCATATATTCATTATTTGCTGAAGGGGCAATGCAGTATTTGCTTCCAGCAGGTCTCCAGTTACGCAGTGCCTACTTTAGCATCTTTTCAGGGTCATTCTACGCCATCTCTTTGGCTAGATTATCTCATATTTTGTACATTGTTGTAACTGAATCTTCTCCTATGAATAAAATGGCTTAGTTATTATTTCTATATCTACGTTGATCATAAACATACATGTACATTTTATGTGTTACAAACATTATGTTTGTGTATCAATGCATTATTCCATTTTGGGATATTAGTACATGGTATGACATATCAGTATAGAAACCATCAGGAAATTTGATTAAAGCTAGATTTGGTGGGGGTTTGATGTTTGCTGGAATAGCATTGTAAATATTATTAAACCTAGTACAATAGTCCTGAACAGGTTCATTAGGATCTCTTCTAATGTTTTCATATTCAGACAATATTTGTAAAGGGTTTTTATTTCTTTCCCATATATTAGTAAATAATTGATGAAAAGTAGCTAAATCAACTATATGATTGGTAGGTAAAGCTTTAAACCATTTCTTTACATCTCCTGCTAAATTTTGGGCAAACAGTCTCATTTGAACATCAGATTCATCAATTTCATACAATTCAAAGTAATCAGTAATTTTGTTTGCATATTGTTGTGTAGTGTATTGACCAGTACCATCAAATTGAAAGATTTTACTTTGGTAATCTTGGGGCATGGTATGTAATTGAGCTGGTAATACGAAAGGAGCATATATGGCTGCCATGGCTAAGATTATAGCTTGGATAGGAGGTAAATTTGTGGTGGTTGGTGATGAGGTTTAAGTACTTGCAGATGAACTTGGAATACTAGAATATGTACTTGGAAATGATATTGAAATATTAGAAAATGTAGTAGAAGTGCTAGAAGATGAACTTGAAATGTTTAGAGATGGAAATAAAACTCTGGGTTGAAGAGGAAGCTTGGGGATGAATGATTCAGTGGAATGAAGTCTAGTGGAAATAATAGATGACGTGGTACTAAACAAAGATAAATTTACAGACTCTGAAGGAATGGTAGAAGGCTTAATGGTATAAGCAGATAAAGCAGTTAATTCAACAGAATGTTTGAAATAGGCTTCATCAATATTCTTAATCAAAGTTGCAGTCAAAGAATCAAGTTTATCAAAAGGTTATAGATCTTGTTGATCTGAATCAAGTGAAATAGTCTCCTCCTTTGTTTCAATAAATTGAATGAAATTAGGATCTATTACACTATCATAGATTGAATTTTTTAGATTTAGTTCTAAACAAAGAGTGTTCAAATGATAAATCGAATTCAATATCTTGTAAGCTTGATAATTCTTTGGGGAGTGAATTTGCTTTGATTAATTGACTAGTATTCCCTAGACTTTCTACTTTTTTGTTTTTTCTTAAAATTTTGTCAGGATCATCAACTATTACAGCAGGTTGTGGATCAGGATGAGCCCTGGTATAGTATGTTCTTCTAGAATCCAAAATTTTAATTTTTAATGATAGATCTTAACAACCCTAAAACAACCTTAAGGTGAAAAGATAAGGAAAAGTGTTTCTTTTAAGGTTTATTTTAAAATTGAGGACTGATATCCCCAGTATGGTCACCAATATGTTATCACTCCAATAATTCTTAGGGTTGTTATATTTTGTTTTAAAGAAATATTAGAGGTAACTATCAACCTACTTTTGAGATCAGGATCTAGCCTTCCTAATGCTCAGAGAGGGCTCTCTCTTTATGATTTAACTTTGTTGTTTTTAGTTGATTTTAGGCTAGTTATGTAAGACTGGTTTGGTTTTGATTTTGGTTTGGTTTGGTGGTGGAATTATTTATTTAGATGGATAGATGACTATCTATTTACCATTGGGCTATGGAGTCAAAGTGTCAAGAAAAAAGGACTGAATCAAGGTCTAAAGGAAGTGTTCACAGGGAAAGGTAGTTGAGTAAATTTAGATCTTTTAGGCTGGATGGTGAAGTGGTTTTCAATCGGGATCAAGGAGAAGTTAAGGATTCCTTAAACCGAATAATGAGGGAGGTGAAAGAGGTCAATCAAAATTAAGGAGCAATGAAGAATTCCCTAATCTGAATATCAGAAGAAAACATCAAAATGAATAATAGTTTAGAATAGAGTGTACTTAAACAATTTCTACAATGATACTCCTGTTATAACATTTAAATTGAAAAACATACAAGTTTATGGAATACTTGAGAAAAATAACAATTGAACAATTGAAAGATACTTCACTGAAGTGGCTCAACACATGAATCCTATAATGTAATGCCTTTATTACTCAGTCCAGTCTACTGACTTGAAAATGTTACAATAAATCCTCGGGTTTCAGATCAATACAACTATAGAAATGTTCAGAAATCCACACCTCAATACTTCGAATTATGAAGTATTTATACAAAAAATAATACATAATATCCTAAAACTGATTTAGGAATTATTCAAGGAAAAATAAATATCTTCATGTAAGAAGATAGAGACACCTAGGAGACTACATGCTAGTTGTCCCTACTGATTTGGTTTTGTTGTTTGTTGTTTGATCTTTTGCTGCTTTATCTCTCTGACTGTTTTCTTTACACTGGTTGTCTTTTACATTGCTTATCTTTCACTCTTCCTTGTCATCTAATTTTCGCTAAACTCTATTACTAATTTTTAAACTCTGCCTTTCACTTTTACTATGACTTCTCTGTGACTCTTTCAAACTATTTCTCTTTTACTTGTTTTAACTTTGAATGCTTTGTTTCCTGCTTTAACTTTTCACTGTCAAAGTAAATCATACAGTTTTTCCCAAGCCTCTTCATGTGGTAATTTAATTTTTACCATTCTCCTATAAATCTCATCAGCTTTTCTGTATTTTGCAAAATTAGGCTTGTTTATAAAGAGATCATTTACCTCATGCTGGAGGTAAAAGAGATTTTCAAATGTCTGCTAAAGTACTTTTCCTGTAGGAATTCCTTTCATGGAGGAATTGTTGGACTGTTATTTAGCCACTTCTATTATTTTCTTGTCATAGTCTTCATGCTTCATTAATCTGTCATTAATCACCAATGGATTAGGCAGGCCTTTCTGCCTCAAAACACCAAATTTGGCCATGAATCTTGTTATTTCTAACTCCATAGTCTGACATTTGTCTTCAAGCTGTACCATCAATTTTCTTTTAGAAATTACCTTTTTAACCTCTAAGATTGTTTCAGTTCTGTCACTAATTCCAATTTCTTCTAATTCTTGCTTGTTCTTGGAAATTAGAAACTTAATAATCATTGTGGCCTCCTCTGGCTTCTTCCAAAGTTCTTCCTTGAATTTCTGAATAGCTTCACTTGCTGCCTTGATCAAATATTTCTTCTCAAAGATGACTTGGATATATGGCAAAATATCATTAGCAGATTTAATGATATTGGCCCACAGCTATTGTTTTTCTTGGGCTAGTGGTTCTTTTAGTGTTAATTCTTTTTCTAGCTTTTGTAACCTTTCATTATATCTGTTTGACTTCTGTGTTTCTAATTTATGCATGATTTGTACCAATCTATTTTCATCTCCTAGATTTTTTATTTGATATTTTAGTCTAATTATTTCATTTGTTTGGATTGAGATATCCTGCATGGCTTTGATCAATTTACCTGCTTCATCACTGGGATGAGTTTTTGTTGTTATTGAATCTATTGCTGATGTAGTGGTTGATGTAGATGGAACTGTTGTAGCTACTGGAAGTGTTGTTACCACTAGAGCTGCTGAAATAGATGGAACGGTTGTAGTAACTGTAGGAATGGAAGTGACAGGGATTGCTTCCATGCTGGCCTTTTTCTCCTGCACCAATTTATCCATCTCATTCTCCATCTCTTTCAGTTGAGTTGTCAACTAAATGATGAGATTCATCAGTTCATATTTTTTTCCTTCATTCTCTAACACTTCTTTTTCTTGTGGATGTTCAGTGGGGGGTGATTTTAGTTGTTTTTTCAATGGAGCAATGTCTGAATTCTTCTTTTTGGTAAGTTCCTCAGCTGCTTTGATATTCTGAGGATCATATCCTACTTCTATGACCAGTTCTTGAAGTGATTTGATTCTGTTGTCCTTAGCTTGTGAATATTCCTTCTCTAGATTTAACTATCCTCTGATGTTTTCTAGAGAATTTTGCAGTTTTTGTACACTCATAGCTCTGTTGGTAATAGTATAATATAGCATTTCTCTAGTTTGCTTATGAAATTCTATTCGGTATATAGGATGAACATCTTTGGCTTGAACTTAAAATGTTTTATTTCTGTAATCAGCTGATGACTTTGGATATTGCACTGTGGGCTGCAAAAAGGTCATATGCATTTTCTTGGTCTTGTAATAAAATTCTGAAAGTAACTTGTTTTGGTCACTAGGTGTCTGTTTCCAATATTGTGCATAGGGTACAACTTTCAATGCCTCATTTCTCAATTTGATTTATTTATACCTTTCCATTATATCATGTTCTTTATCAACTGGTTTTCTTGATGAAGACACGTCTACACTTTGTTGTTTCTGAATAATTTGTGTATTATAGGTTGAAGGCTGATGAGTTTCCTCTGAAACTGCTGGAGGTGCATTTTCTTTAACCAGTGTGTTTGTATATATAATTTCAATTGTCTCAACTTGCTCATTTACAGGATTTAGCTTGAGCTTATTTCAGTACGTTTATTTGAATTTAGTCTCAGTAGTGGTTTGAGATGAATATGAACCTTCTTCTCCTGCTCTCTTTGAGTTCATATCTTGTGGGGCTAGATTTTTCAAGATGGAACTAGTATCACCTTGTTTCATTTCCTCTTTGAAATTATTCTCTAACCACTCTAATTGGTTGCAGTACTTTTCAATTTCTGGTTTAGACTCATGGACAAAAGGAGTTAATTTAAACTTGATTCTTAACTTTTTGATAACTCCTAAATGATCATACTGCCATTTAAAAATCTCACTGAACTTGAATTCCTGTAGAAATTTTTCTGCTTGTTGACCAGCACTTCTACAGTTGCAAATGAAAGGACCAATCTGATTCTTGATTTTAAACTAAGTTTTCTTCGTTGCTGACAAGAAATTAACCTCATCTGAATTTAGGATCTTCCTGATATATTCTAGTGAAAATAACCTCATAGGGAGGTATTTGGGTAGCTTGTATGGAGTGAGTTGAAATTCATACACCCTAATTTCAGTGTGGTTCTGGTATAAATACAAGTCTCCTGTTCTACCGTGTTCAAACAGCTGCAATACTTTCTTTATGTCTTCACTGATCCTAGGTTCACTGATACTTCTTAGCATATTAACAATTGGATGAATAAATGAATCAATGAATTCCTTTTATGTGAACTCTATGGAATATTTCCTGATTAAGGAAATCCATAAGACTACTGGTTGGGGGTTACCCTCAGTGTCCAGTTCTTGAAGGCTTACTGCAAACCTTTCAGATTGAAAGTATAGGAATAAATGAAACAACACTGAAGAATACTTAAAGACTCATTTTTCTGGTAATTTAACTAATTTCTCATGGATGGCATCTAATAAGTATTGAGAAAATTTAAATGTGAAAGCTCGAGGATGTCCTCGGGAGAAAATAGACATAAAACCTAAGATTGAAGCATCTACATACTCATCTGTAAAGTATCCTAGAATAAAAAACAACATTGTGACAATCTATCTTGTTCTTTTTGAGACAATTGAGGCTAAATAAGGAGGGTTACTCTTTGGGGCTTCAACTGATGAAGGAAGACAGGTTTGGAAGATTTGAAACCTCTTTGGAAAATCAAGTTTTAGATATAATTCTGTGAGGATTTCAATTGACATAAGGGATTCATCAGGCTTGGGTTGGATTTGCAATATATAGTTTATTGATTCTGCAGTAATGGTGAACAAAATCTCTTTGTTGGGGGTTACTAGGGCTATTTCATGGGTTGGATAATTGATTTTACAGAGCCTGATGATTTATGGGAATTGGAAAGTCTGTGGGAGGATGTACTTGGGAAAATTGGATTCCCAAAGGCATATATCATCAGCCTGGTCCATGGATTTATCATGGATCCAGCAGTGGATGTCCAAGAGGTTGAAATCAGTGATTGTGTCACTAATTTTGAAATCTTTGTCTGCAAGGGAAGTGTGTTCAATATCAACAACATGAGGTTGCAAGGGATTAATAGTCACAATGCCCTGGGAAGCCATAGATTTTTTTAATTTAATCAATTTATTACACTTTTGTGTTTAAGTAATGGTCTCAGGCACTTAGGAATACCTGTGAGAATATGATTTCGGTCTATAGGAAGGGTTCTAAATGCAACAGGGGCTTTCTGGCAGGGAAATAGACTTCAATGGTCTTTATAAGGCTTCAAGCTAGTTCTTCACTAGCTTTAGTAGCAAAAGGCTTGAATTCTGATGTAATTTGGCCTAAAAATAGGTTGAAAACAGTTTCTTTAACTTGAAATTAGGTCGGCAAAGGCTTCCTTTGCACAAAATTCAACAAAAAAATTGTGAAAAGATTGTAAAGGGTAGGTTTAATTATTTTTGACCAACAGTGGTTAAACTTATTGTGCGGGGTTAAATTCAAATAAGGGTAGTATCTTTGCAACGGGCAGAAAACAACTTGGCGGTTTTCGCATCGTGAGAAGCTAGTAAATGGTTTCGGAAGAGGGAGTGCGATAAACTGTGGGGTTTCCATGTAACATGTGTTAGGGTCCTATAATAATAGGATTCATAATTTTGAATTTACATTGATTAGTCTTGTAATATGTACATACTTTTCTTTCTGCAAATTGTTTTCCCATATTAGAAAAATAAAAAAATGTAAAGAGGGTAAAAGTCCTAAAAGAAAAATCAAAGGACTTGAAAGAAAAAATATAAAAAAGAATATGTAAATGGACCCCAAAAAAAAAAAGATAAAAATAAAACATGAAAGTGATGCAAATCCAAATGCCACTACTATTTAATTTTACTGCAAAATAAAGATTGTGTGCAACTTGTTAAAATGCCACAATCGATGAAGGTAAAATAGCTTAATCTTGGCCTCTCATGCTTTAAATTTCATGTTGTTATATAGAGAATAAAGATCTGGCAAAACAGTTTAATCTTGGCAGATCAGTAGTTAGGTAGAGAATAATAAGGATCTCAACAGTTTAATTTGAGCCCTTGGAAGAAATAATGATATAATTAGTTAGTTTTTTGTTTTAAAAGAAAATGAATAAGGGTTTGCAACCTCAAATGCACCCATGTAAATCAAGAAAAAATGTTAGGGTAGCAGATGGGTAGGCAGAAACAGTTTTTCATAAGCATGGATATTAGAAAATTGGTCATTTCATTTACTAACTTCCTTCAAAAATCATCCCCTTGAAAAAATACTCCATTCCCTCCATTTTCATTCTTTTCCCCCTTGAAAAAAGCCCCCTTTCCTAAGTTAAAAACACATTTTACTTAAGAAAAGTGAAACCCTTTTACTAGTTCCCCTTTTATTCAAAAATACCCAAAAAATACTTTTATCCTAAGTATAAATGCTAAAATGTTATATCGGGATCCACTATGAAGAAATCTATCCCCGATATCATGTTTTACACTATGCTTAGTGTATTTGACATCCCGCAGTCACATTATATTTTTAAAACATTAACATTATGTATTAAATCCCTATATAAACCTTTTAAATCTCGTATTAATTAAATCCTTATATATCATTCCCAACCCAGGTTTTATTTATAATATATAGTTCTATTTCCCCACATGTTAATTATCCCGACCCCACTATGTATATTCCCCGCCGGTTATAATATTACACTTACCCGCATCCCAGAGGTTAATATAATAAAATTTTCCTATCACAATAAGTCTCGACTCTGTATTTAAACCTTAGTTTTAATACATATTTACCAATCGCATAGTCTAAACACCAGGCCCCATGCCATCTGAACTCGCAACTCCGTCGCATCATCTCCGCCTTCTGATCTTCACTTACCAAATCCGATGGCGGTTAAACTCTATCATGCATTTCATTACCCGAAATATAATACACCCCATACCTTGCAAAAAACACAGTTTTCGGGCTCTCCCTCTCCTCTACGTGGCATTTTTCTATTTGATCGCATCATTCAAAACATTACCGCTTACCACCTTTACTCATTGCGAAAACTGATCGGTTGTTTTCTCCCCCAGCGCACAAATGGCCCTGTCAATTCAAAATTGACCGCCCATTAAATGCATTCATTGTTGATCAAAATGCATAAAACTGCCCATTTGCACCCCTTTTTCACATTGATGTTATATTTTGCACTAAAGAAGCACTTCCAACCAGTTTTTTCGCTACCAGATCACGTTTTCGACCTCATTTTAAGCCCGATTCACCAGAATTTGAAGATATTTGATGAAACAGAACAGTTCAGAACCGAATTGAAGCTTATAAATACCAACAAAATCTCCTGAAATATTTCTTCCACCTCAGAAACCCTCCTGCACAGAAAATATTCATTTTCCAGGTATTGTTCAAAAGAACAGACCTATTCCTTGATCTAAAAGAGTAATAGCTCTTAATTGAATCATTTATAACCTTTTGTCAAGCCAAGAGAAAGACATTTTCCTTCATAAAATCTATTTTATGTAAACCCTGGACCTACTTGCACAGATTTTGAAACTTTGGACTATTAAAAATCACAGATTAAGTAAACTGAAGAAGTTTAAAGCCTTTGTATACCTGAAAAATAATTATGTGCCTTTCAAATCCATTTTCTATAGACTCTAAGTATCTTTTTACCAAATTCCAAGGTCTTGAGATTGCCTTTTATTACAGAGATTACGGTTTAAGTTAATTGAGCAAGTTTATACTTTTGCAGACAAAAGATAAGCCCTTATTCTATCCATATCCTTCTGAAAAATTGTTCTAAATTACCAGATGTGCTCCTATAGGCCCGAATCAGGGCTTCTAAAGTCAAAAGAGTAATAATATTGATAAATCAAGCAAAGAAATGGCTTCCAAAAATATTGTACCTATCAATTCTCTACAACCCCCTATTGTAGATATTCAACCTTCTTGAGCTCGATTGTTGGAGCCAAGAAAAAGCCATAGATCATGCTAATGAAGTGTTCATCTGGGAGTCAAATTTTCCAAAATATGTTGTTCCTCAGAACTTTCAGCGCCCAGAAGTAAATAGACTCTTTCAATCATGTTATTTTCCTGATCAGAGAGCCATCATAAACCCTGAAAAAGAAGTCTTATTTACCATTACTGCTTAGTCAATTAATCATATGCTCCAAATACAACCTAGGCCTAATGAAATGCCTTTATCCATTGAGGCCCTCACTCAATTATATTTAAATTTGGACTTCCCCAAGAGGTTCCATATATTTCAAACCTTCATGGCTTCTTTTGTAGAAATCCCCAAGATAAATCCTCCATACCCTTATGCAAAATTCTTTGAAAGGACAAGACATATCATATCCATTTTGTGTTTCATTCTTGGCTACTTTACATATGAACATGATGATGTTGTAGTGTTAGGTTTTCTATCTACTTTCACACCTGGTAAGCCTCCTCCTACCATTTTTAATTTTTCCCAATACCTTACTGACAGTATCCATGAACAGTTGGTCAAAATTCCTTCTGAAGGTGTTTTCAAGTATTCATCATTCCTATTCCACATGTTCTTATACTTTTAGTTTGAGAAATTCAATTTAAACCTTCAGAAGCTTGATGTGGAAGGAAACCCACAATCAGTCATCTTTTGGACTTCCTTGATAAAGAAAGACTCTGATGAGCTCACTTATACAGATTTTACAGATTCCTTCATTCATCCCATGGTAAATTTATTGAACAAAAGTAGGAAGCCCATAATTAGTGAAGAAATCAAAAATGTCTTGCAGATGTCAGAGCATAATAGGATAGGTGATTGGTACTTATACCAAAATCACAATGAAATAAGAGTATATGGATCAATTCTAGTTCCATATAAACTGCCTAAATACCTCCCTATGAGGGTATTTTCCCTAGAATACATAAGGAAGATTCTAAATTTAGATGCAATTAATTTCTTGGCAGAAAAGAAAAAGACACAGTTCAAGTTGAAGAACCAGGTTGGCCCTTTTATCTGTAACAATAGAGATGCAAGTCTAGAGGCTTAAAAACATTTGTAGGAGTTCAAGTTCAGTCCCAGATTCCTATGGTGTTATGATCCCCTTTGAGTTATTAGTAAAATGAGAGTTAAATGAAAATTGACTCCCTGTATAGATGAAAAGAAACCAGAGATTAAGAAATTCTCCGATCAATCTGAATGGTTGAAGAATACCTTGGTAGAGGAAGAGAAGCAAAGTGAAACTAGTCAAACTTTGCAAAATCCAACCCAAGAAGACATAAATGCAAAAAGAATTAGAGAGGAAGGATCCTATACTACAGAGACTACAACAGAGACCAAGTTTAAATTGAGATACAGTAGAAAGCCATAGTTAAATCTTGCTAATAAAGAAGTGGAAACAATAGAGGTGATTGATATAGAAATAGCAGCAAAATATAATGCACCTCCTACAATAATTGAAGAAGAACAATGGCCTACTACTTCAAAGACTCAGCTAATTCAGAAGCAGCATGGTATGGAAGTTTCTTCATCTAAAAAACCAGTAGAAAAAGACATGCATATCAAAGAAATATACAAAGAAATCAAAGCCAAAAATGAAGAAATTAAGACTGGAATATATTCTCAATATCTGAAACAAACTCCTGGCATCCAAAACATGCTACTTTCGGCATTTGACTATAAGAATAAAAAGATGCAGATGAAATTTCTTCAACCTATAGTTTAGACTCCTAAGTAATCCTCAGATTAAAAAAATATATATTTTAATGCCTTGGCCCAGGATTTTCAACCTCTCAACCAAATTGAGTTTCATAAGCAGGCAGGGGAGATGATTTACTCTACAATGACCACCAAAGCCATGAGTGCACAGAAGCTACAAAACACTCTTGTAAATATCAAATATTAGCTCAAATTGGAAAAATCATCTTCACAGGAAAAAGACACTAGAATTAAATCCTTGGAAGAACTATTAATTGAAGTAGGATATGATCATAAAAATGTAAACGTTGGGGAAAATTTCATTGATTTACTGTGAAATCAGATTGCAGTAAGCATAGAGCAGTAAAAAAAAAAAACAGAGCATGTTGTTTTTACATTTACAGTTACAGTTTTGAAGTGAAAGAGTATTAGGATAAAGAGTATCAGGTGAAAGAATATCAGTTCAAATTAAAATTTCAAAATAAAAGAAGAATTAACAAGAAGAGATGAATCTGCCAGCGTAAAGTAAACTTCACTATCCAGCTGCAGCTTCGTTGAACGACAAAGAGAGAAAACAATAACAAAATGAAGACAAGAAATAGGTTATTTCAATAAAAAAGGGATAGCTAAAATTAGTTAGGAAGTTGTCACTATCTTCTTGCATGAAGATATTTCTTTTCCATGAATAATTCCTAAGTTTCTTTTAGGATATTTTTTAGAAATTTTTTGTATAAATACTTCTCATTTAGAAGTATTGAGTGTGGATGAATTGTTGAAGATTTCTATAGTTGTACTATTTTGAAACCTAAGGCTGATTGTATCAATTTCAAGTCAATAGATTGGATTAAAGCAATAAAGCATCATATTATAGGATTCATGTGTTGGGCCACTACAGTGAAGTATTTTCACTTGTTTCCTTGTTAATTTCTTATGTTTCTTTTTCATCAATACTTGAATGTGTTCTAAATCTAAATGATAAATCAGGAATTTTTATTTCAGAATTTGTTAAAAGAACTTTTTCTTGAACTATTTAACATTTACATGTTTTCTACTAATATCTAGACTAAGGAACCCTCAATTTCTCCCTATTTTCGATTGACCTCTACCTTTTCACTCATCATCCGGATTTAAGAACCCTTAATTTCTATTTTACCCCGATTAAAACCATTTTCACCATCAACCTTGAAGATTTGAAGTAACTCAACTATCTTTCCCTGTAAACATTTCCCTTTAGAACTTGATCCTGATCTGGCTGCTTGACGCATTGACTCTATTAGCCCAATGGAATACAGACCTACATCTATCCATTTGAGTAAGTGATTTCACCACCAAATAAAATCAAAATCCAAAACCAATTTACCCTACATAACTAGCCTAAAATCAAATGAAATCAACAAAGATAAATCATATAGAGAAAGCCCTCTCTGAGCATTAGGAAGGCTAGATCCTAAAGCTGAAAAGTAGGTTTGTGGTTACCTCTAATATTCTTTAAACTAAAATAAAAGATCTCACAACTCTTAAGAAGTATTTGAGTGATAACATACTGGCGACTCCACTGGGGATATAATCAATTCTCAGTGTTTAAAATTAATCTTAAAGGATATATTTTCACTTATATTTTCACGTTAAGATTGTTTTAAAGAGTTGTGAGTATATTTTCATAAAAAATTGTAATTCTGGCTTCCAGAAGAGTCTACTATACCAGGTCCAATCTAGATCCACAATTTGTTGTCATAGTAGATAATCCTGACAGAATTGTAAAGAAAAGAAAAAAAGTAGAAAGTTTAGGTAATAAGATTCCATTGATCAAAGCAAATTCTCATCCAAATAAATTATCAAGTTTAGAAGACATTGAATTTGATATAGCTTTTGAACAAAATTTGTTTAGAACTAAATTAGAAAGTGACAAAAATTATACTGTAATAGATCCTGATTTCATTCCATTCATTGAAACTAAGAAGGAAACTGTTTCAGTTGATTCTGATCAAGAAAATTTTGAAGTATATGATAAACATGCTATAATTGCAACTTTGATTGAAGAAATTGATGAAGCTTATTTACAACATTCAGTTGAATTGACTGCTTTATCGACCTATACCCCTAAGCCTTCTACGAGTCATTTGATATCAGTCTTTTAGAATCTGTAGGTTCATCCTTATTTACTACCACTTTATCCATTTTTTCCACCACACTTCATTCCACATATTCATTTGTTCCCAAGCTTCCACTTCAACCTAGAATTTTATTTCCATCTTCCACCACTTTAATTTCATCACCTAGCATTTTTGCTGGATTTTCCAATACATCATTCTCATTTCCAAGCACCTCTTCTAGCATCCGAACTTCATCTTCTAGTATCTCAACCACACTTGCAATTACATCTTCCAATATCCCAATATTTTCTACAAGTGCTTTCACCACATCTGCAAGTACCTCAATCTCTTCACCAAGTACTTCAAACTTACCTCCTAGCCAAGATAAAATCCAAGCCATGGCTGCTAGATATTCCCCATTGGTCCTATAAGCCCCTTTAAATGCCATGCCCCAATATTATCAAAGAAAAATCCCTAAATTTTATGGAACAACTCACTACACTGCCCAACAACATGTTAATAAAATGACAAAATACTTTGAATTGCATGACTTAGATGATGTTGATATTCAAATGAGACTTTTTGTTCAAAATCTAGCTGGTGATGTCAAGAAGTGGTTTAAAGGTTTACCTACTCATAGTATAGCTGATTTAGTTGTTTTTCATAGGATGTTTCTTAATAGATGGGAGAAGAAGAAAAATCCATTACAAATTTTGTCTGAATTTGAAAATATAAAAAGAGCACCAAATGAAATAGTTCAAGACTATTGTACAAGATATAACAATATTGATAATGCAATCCCTGCTAATCTTAAACCTCCTCCTGACTCTTCCCTTATCAAATTCCCTGATGGATTTGATACAGATATGGCTTACCAATTGAGAGAGAGAAACCCAAAAACCTTAGATCAGATGCAAAGTAATGTTGTAAGTGTAGAGGCAAACTTGTTAGCAAAAAAAGCTAGATTAAGAAATGAAAGGAGAGTGACAATAAAAGAGGAAACATCAACTTCAGATTTGAAAATAGATAACTTAGCAAAAACATTAGAAATAATTATGGATAGGTTAGATAACATGGAAAGGAAGCCATAGTGGGATAACCAACAACAAGGACCTCAAATTATAAATCTCAATTTTAGGAAAAACACCAACACTAGAAAATCTAGAGAATTAGCACCTGACCAAACAATAAGACCACCTTTCTAAGAGAACTATGTTGAAAGTTCTCACCAAAACGAAAATGATGAAGACACTTAGATCAATCTAATGGTAATTAATGATGATAAAACCATTTTTCTTACACAATAAGAACATGATTTATATGAATTAGAACAAATACAATTAGATTCTGGTGAGTCTTTTTATTACAAGCAAGGTTATGAGTTTGCAATAATGAAGTTCATAAGCAATATAACCTTGGAAGTAAGAAAAATGTAGATTCTTCTATTAAGAAATCTACCCAAACTCAAAAAAAGAAGACAATAGAGGCTCCTATCACTAAAGTTCTGCAAATCCTCCCTAGGGAAACCCAGCAAAACTCTAGTTCAACTCAAAAGAATTCAAATCCTAATCAGAAAATTTCAAGTCCCAAAATTTCACCGTCCTAAAATTTTTGATATAACAGATACTGTTGTTCAAACACCAGATATCCTCAAAAATTTGTTGCTACCAAGACAAAAAATTCTATTAAAACAACAATTTCAGATCCAGAAACATCTACTGTTGATCCAAAATCAATTGATTCTAAAACAGCCACTGCCAAAACAGCTGCTAAAACCACAAAATCTGCCAAAATTTCCACTGCATCTCAAACTATCCCCGAAAAGAAAATTAAAAGCAATAAAATAGTGGAAATACAAACAGAAAATGAAAAACCAATTGTAGAAAAAGAAGATAAACCTACCCAAACTATAGTTACAAAAGAAGAAATAATTCAGTTAAGGAAATCACAAGCACCATTCAACATCCAAGCTAAAATTTCCAAACTGAAGATACCAATTCCTTTAATAGAATTGGTTAAACATGACCTATACAAATCACATATCACTAAGACTTTAAATATGAATGATGGATAAGATTCAGTTAATTTGAGTGATGATCAATCAGAACTAATCTTTGGTCCTAAAGTTAATGGAAAACAACAAGAAGGAGTTCCTCCTTTCTACATTAGCTTAACTGTTCATGGATTTTACATAATGCAATGCTAGATTCAAGGGCTTCACATAATTTTATGCCAAAAGAAATAATGGAAACCTTGAATTTAGACACCACTAGACCTTATAAAGATCTCTTCTCATTTGATTCCAGTAAAGTGAAATGTTTAGGTTTGATAAAAGATTTATGTGTCACTTTAGTTCAATACCCTAGAAAAATCATAGTCTTGGATATTGTTATAGCTGACATCCATCCTATGTATGGAATGTTGTTATCTCACTCATGGGGAGCTAAAGTGCAGGGATCTCTACAACTAGATATGTGTTATGCAACAATATCAGTTTTTGGCCAACCCAAGAAACTTTACATAGAGACATTAATGAAGTACATGGTTAGTAGTGTAGAAAGACCTCGAAACTATCCTATTTATTCTACACCTACTGATATGCGCTCCTTCATTTTATGTAACTCTGAAACTGGCATATGAAACAACACTAAATTAAAATAGAAAAATGAAGCACCAGACAGTGAAAACATTTTTCATGAATCAACGTGGCACCTAGATTTTGATGGATCAATTAAAAAATTAGGAGTAGGAGCAGGAGTTTGGATACATAACATGAAAAAAATCATGCAGATGGTCATGCCTTTAGATTAAATTTCAAATGTACAGACAACATGGCTGAATATGAAGCTCTTATTTTAGGACTACAAATTGTTAGAAATTTAGGAGCCAAAAGAGTTTCAATCATGGGAGACTCTGAGTTAATTGTGAAACAGATAAGAGGAGAATATTCTATATATAATCCAAGATTAAGCCAATATAGAGAAATTGTTTTAGATCTGATTAGTTAATTTCTTGAATGTGACTTTTCTTCAATTCCTAGAAAACAGAACATACAGGCACATAGTTTAGCAACTTTTTCTAGTACATATAATCTTCCTTTTCAACCAAATCATAAATATACAGCAGAAGTTAAACACAGGCCTACAATACCAGATAATTTAAAATATTGGCAAATATTCTCACAGGATGAATAGATTTGTCATTTCATGAATGCTGAAGGAGAATTTCAAAATTGTAACATAGACACAGATTGTACAGTAGATCAAACCATAAATAGTGAGATTGATATAAATGTTGTAGATGTAAATAACTTATATTTTACTAAAACCACTAAATTTACTCATGTAGAAATATATAATTTAGAGAAGATAGAGATTGAAGAATTAGCAGATGATGATTTTGACATTTTAAACCTTAAGAACAACTTTTTACCTAAGGGATTAGCCCCTTTAGAAGATATTTTTTATTCAAATGATGTTGTAAGAAAACCAAAGATGCAACCATTAAGATCTGACATAGAAGAGTGCAATATAGGAATAGAACTAAAGCCTAAGATGATAAAACTTTCAAAATCCTTACCTCAAGAAGAAAAATTGAAATACATAGCTTTGTTTAAGGAATTTCAGGATGTATTTTCATGGAGTTATGAATACTTAAAATCTTATGATACTAGCATAATACAACACAAAATACCCATAAAAGAAAATAAAAAACCTTTCAAATAGAAGCTTAGAAGAATCAATCCAGTTTTGATGTCTTTAATTGAAAAATAGGTTAAGAGAATGTATGAAGCCTAGATAATTGCACCAATCAGATATTTTGATTGGGTTTCAAACCTAGTTCCCGCTAGGAAGAAGACAGGGGAGATCGAACTGTGTGTTGATTTCCAGAATTTAAATAAAGTGTCCCTGAAAGATAACTACCCTCTCCCCGAGATGGATCACATTTTACAGAGGGCGGTTGGTTCTTCCAAGATTTCATTACTTGATGGATTCTCTAGATATAACCAGATTTTAGTTCAACCAGAAGACCAACCTAAGACTTCTTATACCACTCCTTGGGGTACCTTCATGTATGTGAAAATTCCTTTTCGATTAATGAATGCAGGAGTGACTTTTCAAAGAGCTATGGATATAAATTTTGCTAAACAAATTCATGATTTTCTTGTGACTTATCTAGATGATATAACTGTGTTTTCAAATACTGACAATGAACATCTAGATCACCTAAGACAAGTGTTTATCAAATGCAGGAAATTTGGCATTTCTTTAAATCCTAAAAAGACTCTATTTGGACTAGAAGAAGGTAAATTGTTGGGACATATCATATATAAAGAGGGAATTAGGATAGACATAGCTAGAATAATGGCCACTCTGAACATAATTCATCCTGGGACTATTAAAGAATTGCAGACTTTCCTAGGTAAAATCAATTTTCTCTGAAGATTCATTTCAAACTTAGCAGAAATAATTAGAAAACTCAATAACATGTTGAAAAAAGACTCAGCACTTAAATGGACTATGGAGGCAAAAAAATCATTTGAATCAATCAAATAAGCCTCGACAAAAACACCAATTCTATTAAGTCATGATTTCAAAAAATATTTCCTTATTTATTTATTTTTCTTCAGAACATACTATTGTTGCAGTCTTTCTGCAGAAAAAGGATCAGGGCTATGAGCAGCCCATTTCTTTTTTTAGCAAATCGAAAAGCAGGCACTATCTTTAGTGAAGGCTATCAAAGACTTTAGAGTGTACATCTTGTATTCACATATCATTGCTTATGTTCCAAATTCAGTTGTGAAGAACATTCTGACTCCAAATGGGCCTAATGGTAAAAGACGCAAATGGATTGCCACCATTTTGGAATATGACATATAAATTAAGCCCACCAAGCTCATTAAAGGTCAAGGTTTAGCCAAACTCATGGCTGAATCAAATTGTCATGCTTTAGATATTAATTTTATTGCCCAATTAGATGATCAGGAACTGATGGTGACTCCAGAGATCGGTGAAGCCTTTTCAGACTCACCATGGTATGTAAATATTATATTTGTATTACTAAATTTATAAGCTCCTCTTGGATTATCAGGAACCAAAGCTAGGTTTTTAAAGTTAAAGGCAATGAAATTTTGTATCATAGATAATACATTGTTTTGGAAAGATCATGGTGGAATTTTATTGAATTGTTTGCTCAAAGAAGAAGCTAATAAAGTTATGGAAGAGTTTCATGTAGGTGACTGTGGAGGACACCTTTATTGGAATTCAACTGCAAATAAAATTTTGAGATCTGGTTCTACTGGCCTACACTGTTTTCAGACGTGAAAAAGTATGTGACCTCCTATCACAAATTTCAAATATTTGAAGGAAAGAAAAAGCTACTACCTTTACCCCTTAAACCCATCTCCAGAGAAATTCCTTTTTAGCAATTGGATCTTGACTTCACTAGTGAAATTTACCCTCCATCCTCAGCCCAAAACAAGTGGATTTTAACAGCCACAAACTATTTCACTAAGTGGATAGAAGCCATACCTTCCAGGAAAGCCACTGATACTGTCATAATCTCATTTTTAGAAACAACATACTGCCAGATTTGGATGCCCCCAAAAGATCATTACTGATAATGTGACTACATTCAAGTCCAAAAAGATTATTGACTTCTGTAATAAATACTACATTACCCTTGGCCATTCCACTTCTTATTACCCTCAAGGTAATGGTCTTGCTGAATCCTCCAATAAAAGCCTTGTGAATATCATCCAGAAACTATTAGAAGACAATAAGAAAACCTGGAACAAA
The DNA here is from genome assembly GCA_034641835.2 of Pinus albicaulis. NCBI lineage: Eukaryota > Viridiplantae > Streptophyta > Pinopsida > Pinales > Pinaceae > Pinus > Pinus albicaulis. The sequence goes on from CM076577.1 coordinate 1,161,670,232, forward strand.
AGGTTAGTGAATGCCTTATGGGTAGATAGACTTACCACAAATAACTCCATTGGTACATCCCCTTATCAGCAGGTTTATGGGATGGATTTTTTTTTTCCATCTTCTTTAGGAGTACCAGTAATGAAGATAATACAATAACTATAGGTAGAAACCAATGATATCCAAAGAAAGATAAACCAAACCCTACACTTGCAGCAAACCAGTGAAGATGTCTATCTCAAGTATCAAGTTGTTCAAGAAAATATTAAAAAGAAATTTGACAAGAAGAATAAGGAAGATGATTTTTATATAGGTGACAAAGTTCTTAAGTGCGATTCCAGGAGAGAAGAGAAAGGTGAACATGGGAAATTTGATTTCTTATGGAAAGGCCCTTATATCATTTATGGTTACAGAGGTAACAATGCATTCTTTTTGAAAGAGTTATATGGATCAGATCTGCCAGGTGGAACTATCAATGGTAGAATGTTGAAGCATTACTATTCCCCAGAATAACATTCGTTTACTTTATTTACTTTACTCATTATACATAACATTGCAGATTTTAGATTGGATTGGATGTTTTTCTAGCAAAGTTAAAGCCCGGAGAGAAGGCCCTAAGATTTGAAAGACGAAATATCATAAGTATGAACAATGCAGAGCTTAGAAAACAGCTTCAAGGCTAGCATAGTCAAATTCAAAGGCTACTAGTCTCAGATTTCTTGACATTTCACCAGGAAATGCCATCCCCATGTGGAGCCACTGTTAGGGTCCTATAATAATAAGATTCATAATTTTGAATTGAATTTGATTAGTATTGTAATATGTACATACTTTTCTTTCTACAGATTGCTTTCCCATATTAGAAAAATATAAAAAATATGTCGAGAGGGTAAAAGTCCTAAAAGAAAAATCAAAGGAATTGAAAGAAAAGATACCAAAATTAATATGAAAATGGACCCCAAACAAAAAAGATAAAAATAAAACATGAATGTGATGCAAATCCAAATGCCACTACTATTTAATTTTACTACAAAATAAATATTGTGTGCAACTTGTTAAAATGCCACAATTCGTGAAGGTCAAATAGCTTAATCTTGACCTCTCATGCTTTAAATTTCATGTTGTTAGATAGAGAATAAATATCTAGCCAAACAGTTTAATCTTGGCAGATCAATAGTTAGATAGAGAATAATAAGGAGCTCAACAGTTTAATATGAGCCCTTAGAAGAAATAAGGATATAATTAACTAGTTTTCTATTTTAAAAGAAAATGAATAAGGGTTGCAAGCTCAAATGCACCCATGTAAATCAAGAAAAAATGTTAGGGTAGAAGATGGGTAGGCAGAAATAGTTTGTCACAAGCATGGATATCAAAAAATTGGTCATTTCATTTAGTAACTTCCTTCAAAAATCATCCCCTTGTAAAAATACTCCATCCCCTCCATTTTCATTCTTTCCCCTTATTTCATTATTTTCCCCCTTGCAAAAAACCCCTTTTCCTAAGTTAAAAACACATTTTACTTAAGAAAAGTGAAACCCTTTTACTAATTCCCCTTTTATTCAAAAATACCGAAAAAACCCAAAAAATACTTTTATCCTAAGTATAAATGCTAAAATGTTATATCGGGACCCACTATGAATAAACCTATCCCCAATATCATGTTTTACACTATGCTTAGTGTATCTGACATCCCGCAGTCACATTATATTTTTAACACATTAACTTTATGTATTAAATCCCTGTATAAACCTTTTAAATCCTGTATTAATTAAATCCTTATATATCATTCCCAACCCAAATTTTATTTATAATCTATAGTTCTATTTCCCCACATGTTAATTATCCCGACCCCACTATGTATATTCCCCGCCGGTTATAATATTACACTTACCCACATCCCAAAGGTTAATATAATAAACTCTGCCTATCGTAATAAGTCTCGACTATGTATTTAAACCTTAGTTTTAATACATGTTTACCAATCGCATAGTCTAAACACTGGGCCCCACGCCATCTGAACTCACGACTCCATCAAATCATCTCAGCCTTCTGATATTCACTTACCAAATCCGACAGCGGTTAAACTCAATCATGCATTTCATTTCCTGAAAGATAATACACCCCATACCTTGCGAAAAATGTAGTTTTCGGGCTCTCCCTCTCCTCTACGTGGTGTCTTTCTATTCGATCGCATCATTCAAAACATTACAGCTTACAACCTTTACTCATTGTGAAAATTTCTCAGTTGTTTTCTTCCCCAATGCGCAAACAGCCCTGTTAATTCAAAATTGACCGCCCATTAAATGCATTCACTGTTGATAAAAATGAATAAAAGCACCCATTTGCACCCTTTTTCCACCTTTCTGTTATATTTTGCACTAAAGAAGCACTTTCAACCAGTTTTTTCGCTACCAGATCATGTTTCCGACCTCATTTTAAGCCCAATTCATTAGAATTCAAAGATATTTGATGAAACAGAAAAGTTCAGAACCGAATTGAAGCTCATAAAGACAAGAAAAAGCTTCCGAAAGCTTTCTTCCACCTTAGAAACCCTCCTGCACAGAAAATCTTCATTTTCTAGATATTCTTCAAAAGAAAATACCTATTCCTTGATCTAAAAGAGTAATACCACTTAATTGAATCATTTAGAAACCTTTTTCAAGCCAAGAGAAAGCCCTTTTCCTTCATAAAAGCTCTTTTCTGTAAACCCTGGACCTTCTTGCACAAATTCTGAAACTTTGGACTATTAAAAATCACATATTGAGTAAACTGAAGAAGTTTAAAGCCTCTGTATACCTGAAAAATACTTATGTGCCTTTCAAATCCATTTTCTGTAGACTCTAAGTATCTTTTTACCAAATTCCAAGGTCTTGAGATTTCCTTTTATTACAGAGATTACAGTTTAAGTGAATTGAGCAATTTTATACTTTAGCATACAAAAGATAAGCGCTTATTCTATCCAAATCCTTTTGCAAAACTGTAATAAATTACCAGAGGTGCTCCTACAAGCCTGAATCAGTGTTTCTAAAGTCAAAAGAGTAATAAAATTGATAAATCAAGCAAAGAAATGGCTTCCAAAAATATTGTACCTATCAATTCTCAACAACCCCCTATTGTAGATATAGAGCACATTCCATTAGTTGACACAGACTTCAAGATAACTGATACAGTCACAAAATTCAACCTTCTTGAGCTCCGCTGCTGGAGCCAAGAAAAATCCATAGATCAGGCTGATGAAGTGTTCATCTGGGAGTGAAATTTTCCAAAATATGTTGTTCCTCAGACCTTTCAGTGCCCAGAAGTAATTAGACTCTGTCAATCATGTTATTTTCCTAATCAGAGAGACATTATAAATCCTGAAAAAGAAGTCTTATTTACCATTACTGCTGAGTCAATTAATCAGATGCTCCAAATATAGCCTAGGCCTAGTGAAATCCATTTATCCATTGAGGCCCTCACTCAATTATATTTGAACCTGGACTTCCCCAAGAGGTTCCATATATTTCAAATCTTCATGCCTTCTTCTATAGAAATCCCCAAGATAAATCCTCCATACCCTTCTATAAAATTATCTGAAAGGAAAAGACATATCATCTCCATGTTGTCTTTCATTCTTGGCTACTTTACATATGAACATGATGATGTTGCAGTGTTAGGTTTTCTATCTACTTTCACACCTAGTCAGCCTCCTGCTACCATTTTTAATTTTTCCAAATACCTTGCTGACAGTATCCAGTAGAAAAAGACATGGATATCAAAGAAATATATAAAGAAATCAAAGCCAGTAAAGAATAAATTAAGACTAAATGGGTAGTTGAAAATTTTAGAAAAAGAACTAACACTAAAGGAACCAATGGCACATGTCAAGCAACAACTATGGTCCAATATCATTAAATTTGTCAATGATATTTGGCCATCCATACAGATCATATATGAGCAGAAATACTTAGTAATATTAGCAAGAGAAGAAATCCAAAAAATCAAAGAATATCTTTGTAAGAAACCTAAATAAGCTCTTGAAATCATTAAATTTCTAAATTCTAAGAACAGGCAAGAGCTGGAAGAAATTGGAATTAATGACAGGACAGAAACCATCCTAGAAGTTAGGAAGGTAATTTCTAAGAAGAATTTGATGATACAGTTAGAAGATAAATTCTAGAACATGGAGGTTTCTATCACAAGGTTCATGATCAAGTTTGATGTTCTAAGACAAAAAAGCCTTCACAATCCTCTAGTTATTAATGATAGCTTAATTAAGCAGGATGATTATGATAAAAAGATAAGAGAGTTTGCCAAGGAGCAAGTGAAAAATTCAACCTTGTAGGGAATCCCATTAGGGAAGGTACTTTACAAAATATTTGAGAATTTGTTTTACCTACAGCATGAGGTAAAACACATATTTATCAACAAGCCTACATTCTCAAAATACACTGAAGCTGATGAGAATTTCAGGAGGATGATGAAGATCAAATTGCCAGAGGCAGAACTTTGGGAAAAATTAACTGATTTACTGTGAAATCAGATTGCAGTAAGCATAAAGCAATTAAAAAAAATAGAGCATGTTATTTTTACATTTACAGTTACATTTTTCTAGTGAAAGAGTATCAGGATAAAGAGTATCAGGTGAAATAATATCAGTTCAAAGTCAAAGTTTAAAATAAAAGAAGAATTACTAAGCAGAGATGAATCTACCAGCGTAAAGTAAAATTCACTTTCCAGCTACAGCTTCGTTGAACAACAAAGAGAGAAAGAAGTAACAAAATGAAGACAACAAATAGATTATTTCAATAAAAAAGGGACAACTAGCATCAGTTAGAAAGTTGTCACTATCTTCTTGCATGACGATATTTCTTTTCCATGAATAATTCCTAAGCTTGTTTTAGGATATTTTGTAAATATTTTTTGTATAAATACTTCTCATTTAGAAGTATTGAGTGTGGATGAATTGTTGAAGATTTCTATAGTTGTACTATTCTGAAACCTAATGGTGATTGTATCAATTTCAAGTCAACAGACTGGATTAAATCAATAAAGTATCATATTACAAGATTCATGTGTTGGGCCACTATAGTGAAGTATTTTCACTTGTTTCCTTGTTAATTTCTTATGTTTTTTTTTTCATCAATACTTGAATGTGTTCTAAATCTAAATGATAAATCTGGAATTGTTGTTTCAGAATTTGTTAAAAGCACTCTATCTTGAACTATTTATCATTTACATGTTTTCTACTGATATCTAGACTAAGGAACCCTTAATTACTCCCTAGTTTCTATTTATCTCTGCCTTTTCACTCATAATCCGGATTTAAGAACCCTTAATTGCTCTTTTACCTCGATTAAAACCATTTTCACTATCACCCTTGAAGATCTGAAGTAACTCAGCAACCTTTCCCTGTAAACATTTCCCTTTACAACTTGATCTTCATATGACTGCTTGACACATTGATTCCATTAGCCCAATGGAATATAGACCTACATCTATCCATTTGAGTAAGTGATTTCAGCACCAAATAAAATCAAAATCCAAAACCCATTTACCCTACATAACTAGCCTAAAATAAAATACAATCAAAAAAGATAAATCATATAAAAAGAGCCCTCTCTGAGCATTAGGAAGGCTAGATCCTAAAGCTTAAAATTAATTTTGTGGTTACCTCTAATATTCTTTAAACTAAAATAAAAAAGCTCACGAATCTTAAGAATTATTGGAGTGATAAAAATAGGGGAGTGGGGTTGCAAAACTACTCATTTCACAACCCCCCAATGGTGTTAAATATCAGGCAGTTGGGGGTGCAAAAGTCTTTATTGGTTGCAGGATCTGATGAATGAAGATCTGACGGATGGGCGAATAGGTGGGATTAACAAGAGGGGCCCAGGGATGAGTGATGTGATGGGTATTATATGCGAAAGGTTAATAATAAGTGAGACTCGGGTATATTTAAAATGGAAGGGTTTAATATATGCAATGGGTTAGGAATATACAATAGGTAGGGTTAATGAAATATGTAGAATGGGGAAATATGTATGCAGATTTTTTTTTTAAAATACACTAGGGATGAGTTAAAATAACATCGGGGAGAGATTTAGTAGTCAGACCCGACATTATTTTAAATATTTAAAACTTAGGATAAGTGGGTTTTAGTGTGTTTAAATGGGAAAAGGGAAATTAGTAAGGAGAAATTACTTTTCAAAGGAAAATGTATTTTTAACGAGGGAAAGGGGTTTTAGGAAGGGAAAATGAGTGAAGTAAGGGGAAAAGGTTAAAATGAAGGGAAAGGGTTATTTTTTCAAGGGAAAATTTCTTTTAGGAATGGCTAATATTATTTTAAGCAAGGGGAAGGGGATTTTGGGGGATATTAGTGATATCAAATGACCAATTGATGCTTTCCATGCCTTGTGAAAGTGCTTATAACTACCCATCATTTACCCTAACATTTTTTCTTCATTTATTGGGTGCATTTGAGCTTGCTGACCCTTTTTTTTTATATAGGAAAACTAATCTAATTCTAAACTTCTAACTTCCAATGGCTTAGATTAAATTGATGAGCTCATTATTATTCTCTACCGAACTACTAATCTGCCAAGATTAGATGGTTTGGCCAGATCTTTATTCTCTAACTATCAGCATGAAATTTAAAGCATGAATGAAACAAGATTAAATTGTTTGATCCTCATGGATTGTGGCATATTTATACAAGCTGCACACAATCTTATTTGCAAAGTAAAGTAAAAATTAGTGGCATTTGAATTTGCAACACTTTCAGGATCTATTTTTATCTCTTTTTGGTGGGGTTCATACTTTATATATATATATTTTTTATCTTTTTCTTTTATTCCTTTTATTTTTCTTTTAGGACTTACCCTCTTTTTATTTTTTAATATGGCAAAAAAATTGCAGAAAGAAAAGTATGTACAATATTGCAAGACTAAAACATAGTCAATTCAAAATTATGATGCCTAATATTATAGGACCCTAACATATCTTATTATCAATTTAGAGTCACCGAAAATTGAAATACACTAAACTCCCATCTATTTAGCAACTTGAAGGCTTAATATTAAGGCCTCATACTCAGCCACGTTGTTTGTTGAATCAAATTCTAATTTAAAGGAAAAATGCAAGAGGTTACCTTCTGGTGATATCAACAAGAATCTAGCTCCTGTGCCATCCTTGGAGTAGGCACCATCAATGTAGAATTTCCAAATATTCTTAGAATGCATCTCATTATGTACAATTGCTGAAGAGAGCTGCTTCTCTATGTCTTCAACAAATTCTGCCTCTTCATGCAGCATGAAACATGAAAGGTCTTCTTTTTCCTGACTATAAATGGGGGAATTACCTGCATCTTTCTTTGTAGTGGTTTTCACAAACCTTGTTTCTTTGTACAATCTCCTTTATTCCACATTGAAAATAGGAATGATAGCATAAGTGAAATATTATTTTAAAACTCCTCCCAACTTTGCTACCTAAGATCTTGACAAGAGAATTCCAAATCTGGCTGGAATGTTAGCAACCACTACATCCATAACAATATTTTTTGCTGGAATTTGTGCCAAAGATACTACCATGTCTTTAACTAACAAACACATTTCACCCTCTTAGAATCAAATGAGTACAAGTCCCTGTATGGTTTAGTAATCTGTAAATTTAACTCTTTCATGATAGACAATGTCATAAGATTATGAGATTCCCTTGAATCCAACATACAATTATTAAGAACAAAATCATGAAGCAATAATGAAATATAAGATGGAGGAACTGAAGAATATACTTCTTCCACATGAGGCACAAAAGTAACTATTGGTTTTTCTTCCTACAGATTGATAGTGTCACCTATATCTTCAATCTGTGAGAGATTAATGAATTCTAAAATTTATTTTTTATAACCTGGAGTCTTAGTTAATTCAATGATCTGAAATGATTGTATTAGTTCTTATGTGCCAAGTGTCTTTTCATTTTATAAACATGTGCATACGTGTCTCATTATTTTGCTTAAGGATTGAGGTGTCTATCAATGAAATGTAGATGATTTTTAGTGAATTAGAAGCATGAAATAAGCACAAATAACATTGAAAAGCAGTGTAAAACAAAGAAATAAGTCGCACAATTTACACAACAAGCATGATGAATCATACACCCCTCATGGGCTACATCTACTGGTCCAACTCCCAATGGCATGTCCATCTTTCATTATGCTCAAAATTTTGCAAATACATGTAGTTACAGGCCGCTAATGGTTGTTTTCCCTACACCAATGGCTCCAAAATGCTCCAATTAGCCAAAAATGACTCTTCATTCACTTAGAATGGGCGAAAATTGAGTCTCCTACTCTTTTCCCCAGTTACACCTAGAAAAAATCCATTAAAAGTGGAGAACTCCACTTATCTGGAGTTAAATTAGAAAATTCCGCCCTTTTGGGCATGTTGGCCAAACAACCTGCCGAATAAACCATGTCATTTAACTTAACTGTTGGGTGGTTTGGCACATGCCATCACAAACCCTACTATTACAATTATGGTTGGGCAGAACTATAGGCGAAACCCACGGTGATAAGATTGAACTTCGGGTTGAGGGGCATGAGTTAGTAGAGACCGCATGGAGATCGTTACATAACAGTTGCAATGTGACCAGGTCATGGAGAATGCTGGCGGTAGCACTGTCAGTTAAGCCTTTGTGTTGTAAAATTTGGTTTAATGCCACGTGAACACCAATGGGGACCATTGGCGGGTTGGGACCGCAGACGGTCCCCAACCCCGATACTCCATTGCAATGATCTTTAAATTAAACCAGACAACTATGATGGTTAAGAACTTCATGTGGCTCGGTAGGTGTGGCGTTTGCGTGCTTTTCCGGAGCTCGCGGGCTCGAGCCCTGCGGACCTCACCCCAAAATTTTATCATGCCATTTTGGGGACACGTGGTGGCCTGAGGGCTGGCCATGTGTCACCCTATGATTGGCCCAAAAAACATTAATGTACAACCAACTGACCAATAAAATTGTGCCACTTGTCATCTTGGGGCTGGCTCTGAGGAAAGGAATATTCCTCAGAATATTTCCCTTTTGCTAACTGTACCTCCACCCTGCTGACTGTGCATCCCAGTCAAACCTGTCGCCATTTTACATGTTTGGCATTTCGATCAGGATGTGATATCTCCCTCATACGACATCGGTTTTTCGAACCATTCATGGTGCCAGAATCATGAAGACAAGATCTGTGCAACCATCCTAATTTCAACCCAATCCTGTAACTTTGAAATTTAAGAAAAATTTATGAACTCTTGATCACTCTTCCGCATTGGGAAGCTTTTGGACCCCAAAAGACTCGATTACTTGTTTAGTAGATGAGAGTAAAACTGCCTCAGCTTTCTAACCTCCATCCATCTTTCCTTGCTTGGTTTAGTGCCTTTGAGCCCAACTCGAAGGTAGTCAACACTTATCCTCTTGGATGCTCTTGTCCTCCTGTCAAGAATTGTATGTTCTTTGAGCTCATCCAGAAATTATGGTGAGAAATATTCAATAGAAGGTAGCTGAACATAACTTCCTTGATCATCGATCAAAGGTGGCTCATACAAATGTAATTTTTCAACATTAACAACTGAATAATTTTGCATATAAGAAGGCAAGTCAAGTTGAAATGCATTATTACCAACTTGCTTTATGATCTTGAATGGACCATAGCGAGTGGGTTTGAGCTTTTTACCTTCTGCTTGCATCCTTTCTTTGTTAATGTGAAACCATACCTCATCTCCTTCTTGAAACTTGTGATCAACTCTATGTTTGTCATGTCTCTCTTTGTATTTTATTTGAATTTTCTCAACCTATTTTTCAACTTGTTGATATACAATCTGAATTTTCTCAATGAACTTTCGAGCCTTGTCAATATCAATATGGCCATCAATTGCAACACCTTTTCCAAAGGTGAAGTCTAATGGTGATTTTGGAAAATACCCAAGGCATACTTCAAAATTTGATGTTTGAGTTGAAGAGTGCTTTGCCTGGTTGTAAGCATGCTGAATGTAATGCATTTGCTCATCCCATAACTTAGGATGTTTGCTGCAATATCCTCTCAATAGATGCACAACGGTTTCGTTCACCACCTCGGTTTGTCTATCTGTTTGTGGAAGAAAAGCAGTACTGTTTTTCAAATTTGTGTCCATCATCTTCCATAGATTTGACCAAAAATTTCCAATGAACCTAGAATCCATGTCACTAACAATAGAAGTTGGCAATCCAAAATGAACCCAAACATGTTGAAAATAAAGTTCAGTAGTTTGTTCAGCAATAATGGTTTTCTTACATGGCATAAGTATACATATTTTACTGAATCTATCCACAACTACATAAAGATAATCATGTTGTTTTCTTGACATAGGTAGACCTCCAACAAAGTCCATGGAGACACTCTCCCATGGCCTTGATGGTACCGATAGTGGTGTCTACAACCCAAGATTCCTATTACTAGGCTTACTTTTTGCACACATAGAACAACCTCTTATAAAACACGACACACTATCTATCATGCAAGGCCAATAGCAATACCTCTGTAGATGTGCCACTGTTTTTCTTACCCCAAAGTGTGTAGCAATAAGAGATGAATGAGCTTCTCTCATGACACTTAGCCTCTCTCCTTGTGGTATACACAGCTTGCCCAAATGAAACAACAAATTTTTATGCATGTGATAATCTTTTTCTTCAACTTGACTCCCTTCACTCATACTAGCATACACATCTTGAAAATAAATGTCATGTGCATATTGTTCTATGTAACTCTCATGTAAAATAGAATCATTTTTTAGCAAAGTATATGCACTAATGATTGGTCTTGAAATCATATCAAAATTTTTATTGAAAATACCTTTCTTGTACTCGATAATCAACTGAAACTTTTGAAGAAATCTCATCCACTTGAAATGTCTTGATTGATGCAATTTTGTTTGTGACTACAAGTACTGTAATGGTTGGTGATTGGTATGAACAATATTCTCTTTACCTTTCAAGTAATGTTTCCACTTCTTGACACTTTGTACCAACACATATATTTCTTTTTCATATGTAGGATAATTAGTTACAGCACCATTAAATGTTTCAGAATTAAAAGTGATAGGCTTACCATGCTGCAAAAGTACTGCGCCCATGGAATAATCACTAGCATCAGTTTGTATCTCGAATGGTTGTCTCAAATTTGGTAATGCAAGGACTAGAGATGAACTGATCTTGTCTTTTAAAGCTTCGATTTTTTTTTTTGTTTGCCTCCCCATTAGAAGCCTTTCTTCACACTTTTCACTGCATGCATAGGAGTTGCGATGGAAAAAAAGTTAGCAATAAACTTTCTCCAATATTGAGTTGCACCTAAGAAACTTCTTACCTCAGTTACTATTTTGGGTGTGGGCCAATTCAAAATGGCTTCCACTTTAAAAGGATCAATTCTAAACTCTCCTCCTCCTACAATATGTCCCAAATAGACCAAATAAGTCTTTCCAAACACACACTTTGACATCTTAAGAAACAATTTCTCTTTCTTCAAATATCAAGCACTCTATTCACATGCAAGACATGATCTTCTCTTGTTTTTCTGAAAATAAATATGTTGTCTAAGTAGAGAATAACAAATTCATCAAGGAATGGATGAAAAACACTATCCATAACACACATGAAAGTTTCTAGTGCATTACACAAACCAAATGGCATAACTAACCACTCAAAGAGTCCTTGTTTGGTTTTGAATGCAGTTTTCCATATATCACTTTCTGCAATTCTTACTTGATGATATCCACTTCGTAAATATAACTTAAAGAAAAAATTTGCTTCCTTCAGATGATCAAGTAAATCATCTATTCTTGGGAGTGAGTAATGATTCTTTACCGTAATCTTTTTCAAAGCTTGGAAGTCTACACACATGTACCAAGTCCCATCTTTCTTTGGTATCAAGACTAAGGGTGAATCGCATGACGAGGTGCTTGGCCTTATGATTCCTTTGTCCAACATCTCTTCGATTTGCCTCTTTATTTCAGCATTCTCCATTATTGACATGTGATACATACCGATGTTTGGAAGAGGACAATCTTGTTGCAACTGAATCTCATGTTGAATCTCTCTTTTTGGAGGCAATATGGTTGGCTCATCTCATGATGTGCATTAGATACATCATATAAATTTTATTTCAACTTAGGATTAAATCCCTCAAATGAGTCATGATCAACATCAGCTTTAGGCTTAATCATAATAAGAACAAAATTCTTACTTGAATTCACCAGCCTCTTTACCTGTCCAGCATTTATCATAACAACGTTTGTCTTCTTGCGATGTGCTCTAACAATTAACTCCTTGCCATCTTTGAATAAATGATACTTGTTCTCATGGCGATAGAAGATCACTTTCTTGTCATACAAGTAAGGAATCCCCCACAAAATACCTGTTATTTCAAGTGGAACCACATGTAACTCAACTGTGTCAACAAATTTTTCAGTGATTGCAAACCACAATATACATTTCTTTGAAACCTGTAAATTTTCATCCTTACAAATCCAACCCAATAGATATGGTTTTGGATGTGGTATGGTCTCAAGGTTAAGTTTCTTGACCAAGTCTTCAGAGATTAAGTTTTCTTGTGACCCACTGTCAAACAATGTGTCAAGCTTGGTATGCTTGGATATGACCCTCACATGAAATAGTTCAATTCTTTCTTCTTCATTTGGAGCATGTATGTGACAGTTTGATGCACTAGTACTGGGTTTAGTTTCAATTTATGTTCCCTTCATGTTCTTCAATCCCATGGCTGTAATATTAGATTCATCACCTGAATCATCTCCTAAATCATGTTGAGTTGTAGCTGCAGTTTTCTATTTCCCTTTGTTATTGGGTTTCTTTGGCCTCATTTCAGGATGTAATTTCCAACAATGAGTTTCATCATGGCCTTCTTTTGAAAAAAAATTACAAAGAAATCTTTCTCCCTCTTTCTTAACAAATGCATTATTTTTTCTTTTACCTTTTGAGGTCTTCTCTTTGGCTTTACCCTTAAAAGGTTTCTTTCTACCCTCTTCAGAAATATTTTTCCCTCTAGCTTCTAGATGTGTGGCCTGAACACATACTTCATCTTGACTGATGGGGTTAAACATGAGAATAGTATGTTTTGGGTAGCTATGTAAGCCTTCTATGTACTTGAGAAAAGTATCTTGGCTTTGCAAATCTACCCCTAATAAGAGATATCTTCTCCTAAATTATTTGGTGTATTCTTGCACATTTTGTCCCTTCAATTGTCTAAAGTTTTTCCAGTTCATTATGGCTTTCTGCATATGAACTAATGGGTGAAAATTGTTTTTTATAGCAGTAATGAAATTTGACCTTGATAGAATAATCTTACCATGTTTTTTGATCTCCTCCTTTGTCTTGGCTTCCCACCAATCAAGTGCTGCACCTTCCATTCTCAATGAAGCTAATTGGATTTTGGTATCATCATCTTGAAGGTTCTGGATTCTCAAATAGACCTCCAATTTCCTAATCCAATTATCAAGCTTTTCTGCATTGACTTCACCATTAAAAATTGGAAATTCAAACTTAACATCAATTTTTAAAAAATTACTTTTACTAGTGTTCTTTGACTTGTGTGGTTGATGTACTGAAGAAGAAGTAGAGGATGATGATAATGAGGGTGAGGATGATGGCTCTCCATTGCCTCCATTTCCTCCATTGCCCTTCTTTGACTAATCTTCATCATTGTGACCTCCTAAAGATCCTTGTCCTTCCTTGTGAAGTTTGGATCCTTCTCCTTCTAGTCTCTCATTCCTTTCTTGATAAACGATTCTAACCATATCAGTCATGTCAAGAAATGCTTTCCTAAACACTCTTTCTTCCTCCTTGGGATCAACTTCTTCATGGATTTCTCCTTCCTCTTGAGGCATGCTTAATGTAGCTTTTGCTTCCTTAATAGGTGAACTAGGTGGTGGACATTGTGGCAACCTTTCTCTCCTTTGCTTTGGCTCTTCTTGAGACCCTTATGCTTCCACCAATTTTCCTTTTCCTCTCTTTAACTTGAGCCTTGTAAGCATCTAAAATTTGCAAACAGTTAAAAAATTATTTGCACAAAACAACACGACAGAATAAAATCTAGCTCTGATACCAATATGATCTAAAATGACTATATTAGTTTATCCGTGCTAAGGGTCTTTTCAGTTTATAAACATGTGCATACTTGTCTCATTAGTTTTCTTAAGGATTGAGGTGTTTGTCAATGAAATGTAAATGATTTTTAGTGAATTAGAAGCATGAAATAAGCACAAATAACACTGAACAACAGTGTAAAACAGATAAATAAGTCACCACATATAATTTACATAGAAATCATGATGAAGTAGTTCACCCCTCTTGTGCTACATCTGCTGGTCCAGCTCCCAATGGCATGTCCATCTTTCATTATGCTCAAAATTTTAAAAATACCTATAGTGACATGCCTATAATGGTTGTTTTCTCTCTACTAACGGCTCCAAAATGCTCCAATTAGTCAAAAATTACTCTTCATTCACTCTGAATGGGCGAAAATTGAGTCTCCTACTCTTTTTCCTAGTTACACCTAGAAAAACTCCACTAAAAGTGGAGAACTCCACTTATCTGGAGTTAAATTAGCAACTTATGCCTTTTTGGGTGCGCTAGCCAAAAAACCTGCTGAATAAACAACATAATTTAACTTAACTATTGGGCGATTGGGCATATGCCATCCCAATCCCCATGGTTACAGTTATGGTTGGGTGGAACTATAGGTGGAACCCACGTGATAAGGTTGAACTCTGGGTTGAGGGGCATGAGTTAGCGGAGACCACGCAGAGATCGTTACATAAGAGTTGCAATGTGACCAGGTTGCGGAGAATGCTGGCAGTAGTGATGTTGGTTAAGCCTTTGGGTTGTAACATTTGGTTTAATGCCATGTGAACACCTACAGGGACTGCTGGTGGGTTGGGACCACTAGTGGTCCCCAACCCCTATACTCCATTGCAATGATCTTTAAATTAAACCTGACAACTATGATGGTTAAGAAATTTGTGTGGCTCGAGCGGTGTGGTGTGTGTGTTCTCTGCCAGAGGTCGTGCGGTCGAGCCCTGCGGACCTCACCCCAAAATTTTATCATGCCATTTTGGGGACACGTGGTGGTCTGAGGGTTGGCCACGTGTCACCCTATGATTGACCCAAAAAACATAAACATACAACCAACTGACCAATAAAATTGCGTCACTTGTCATCTCAGGGTTGGCTTTGAGGAAAGGAATATTCCTCATAGTATTCCCCTTTTGCTGAATATACCTCCACCCTACTGATTGTGCATCCTAGTCAAACCTGTCGCAATTTTACATGTTTGCCATTTCGATCAGAATGCGATATCTCCCTCATACGACATCATTTTTTCAAACCATTTGCGGCACCGGAATCAAGAATAAGAGATCTACACAACCATTCTAGTTCCAACTGAATCCTGTAACTTTGAAATTTGAGAAAAAATTATGAACTCCTAATCATTCAAGAAGAGGAACCTGAATCTTGACCTTCTCCAACTCATTTCATAAATTGAATACTTAAATTTTCTTAACATTATTCTCAGGTTCATCTCCATTCTTTCTAGGATTTCAAGTCTACTCAGACACATTAACAACCTTCTCCAAAATATTAGTATCAACATATCTATTTTAGGAAGATTCAGCCTGTTGTACTTCTGTTCTATTTACTAGATTTACAGTTTTCTTCCCTTTTTCCGCTTGTTTTACTTGTTGTGGAGTCGCCATTGGAGAAGGAATAGAATCTTGTTGTTCACCTTCATTATCCTGAACTCTAGATATCTTTCTAGGCCTTGAATCATATTTTTTTATGTAACTCAGCTTGCATAAAATCTGTAAATTTCCTACAATATAAATCCATCTCATCTTGATCAAAAGATACTTCAACTTCAGCATATTATCCCTCACAAACTTCCTATTGATCATATTATCTTGTGTATTTAGTAGATATTTGATCTTCAACTTATTTTTTTTCATCTTCTACTGGTTTTCCAGGTGTTGCTTCTATATACAGTGATGCTTGAACTTGATCTTGATATCTTCTTTCTCTCTGCAAAATTTGCAGGGGTTGTTTTATGAATTGAGGATTAAGTCCTCCTCTATTTTGTTGTACCTGTGTTTGGGAGTTTTTAATTTCCAATTCCATCTTTACTAACTTGTTTGACAAATTTTTTATCACCTTTTTCATATCTTAAATTCTTTGATCTTGTGGTGATTATTGTTTTTCTTTCCCCTTCTCTTGAACTGACTTCTTTTATTTTATTTTTCTAGCTGCAGTCATATTGGCTTCAATTTCTAAAGAAACTGTCTTTATTTTCTCAACAGTAGGATATATCCTCTCTTTGAGTGTAAAACTGAAATCAACTTCAAAAGCCCCAAAAAAAACTACCTTTTCTCCAACAGGAGGATGCTTCATCTCCACAAGTAAACTATTGCACAATTTATTGAAACTCCTGGCAAACTTAGAAATATTCTCATTAGGTTTTCTTTTAATTGCATTAAATTATATTAATGAATAACCATGATCTCTCTTATCTCCCCATCTCTGAGTGAAATGATTTTCTAACTTTTCCCATGTATTAATGGAAGCATTTGGTAAAACTTTGAACCATTTTCTAGCCTCTCCATCTAGGGACTAAACAAAAAGTCCCATTACAACATCAAGATGTTCCACATTCAAATTTTCAGAAAAATTTCAAAATAGGAGTAAATGTTGTTCGACAGTTACTTCATCTTCTCCAGTGAAACAAGGATGTAACTTAAGATATTCCTTGGGCATGGCATTCAGTGGTTGTGGAAGATTAAGTGGTGCATATCTATTCATCAGGAAAGTTGGTGCTGACATGTTTACACCTTGATTAACTTCTCCTTGGGTGGATGAAGTTGATGAACCTATTGTTAAAGTGAATGAAGGTGGAGATAAGACTGATATGGAAGTGTGTTGATGAATAATGGAAGAGGAACGAACTTTTTGAGCTTCTGTAAAAGTAAAGGAAAAAGACTCAAAGGAATTTTCTTCCAACTTAGGTTCTTGAAAATGACTAGGTGTGAAATGTGAATCTTGTTCCAAGAAAGGAAGCACTTTAAATGTATCTCCAAACCAAGGGTTATGAGAACTGCTACAAGGAGAAGATAATGTAGGACTAGGTGTTGAAGGGGTTTTAGGTTTTTGAGCCTTTTTGGAAACCAATATTTCTGAATCTGGAAAAGGAGGGACTTTCTACTGTGAGGTATCTGACCTCACATGGGGCCTTTTTAAACCAAAATTTTAAGAATGAAAACATAGTTGAATCTTTCCTCCTCACTGAATAACCAGAGGAAATAATGTGAAAACCCCAGGGAAAATAAACTTTGTTTCTTCGTTCCCAAGAAACAGCACCAAAAAATGTTGTATCTTAAGATACAATCCCTTGGCTGTGGTAAGGAATCAGTGCTTAAGACATTTTAGAAATATATGTCACAAAACTTATAACATCAAGTGGTATTTGTTTAGCTCCTTTGAAAATTAATTCTTTAATACCCTTAAAAATCTAATATAATGAAAGATTTCACAATGCCATTAACTGCTAATATCTGAGTGAAAAGAAGAACTGTAGAGGAAAATCAAAATGATATGCTGAAACACAGAACCTATCACCTTAAATTTCAGATGAACTTTATGTATAAAGAATAGTTGGAGTCAAGGAGCGCATATTAAGGTTATTTAACTCTTACTCACAAATGCAATAAAGAGACCGGCAATTACTTTACTTCACTTCATTCAAGGAAGAATAAACACAGAGTGATACTGGAAAGACAAATCACCATCAACATATGCAAGAAACTTGATCTTCTTTCATTAATCTTTCAGAAAAGTAAGTAAAAAATTCGCAGTCATCCAGAGGTCCAAAACTTGGAACCCTCCTCTTTCTTATTCATTTGTTTTAATACATACAAAAGGAGTTTGTAAATGTTTGAACTTCTTGTAACTACTCAAACTACCTAAAACTATGTAAACTACCTATTACATTTCAAAAGAATTCATTACAATACCGACCTTTTAACAAGAAAGATAAATAAAACTAGAAATATCAATCTATTTGCTGGATTTGGATTTTATTGGTCGCCACTGTGTTTCCCTAATTTTTTGATGTGTCCTTCTGAGATGTTGATGTGTCATTCTCAGGCCATAGGGGCTTCACTGGGGGAGAAATACCATACCACGTGGGTTCATATTGGGGGACATATATTGATGAAAAAATGACATAATATATTGGGGGATATATAGGGGGTAAAGGGTTTTTATATTGGCAAGTATACAAAATGGATCTCAAAGTTAATGACAAAATATAAAGGGGTATAAAAAATGTTAAGGAAAAAATGGATACCTACAATATTTAGTGGAAGTAGGGGTTTTTTGAATTAGGAAGGTGTATTGGGTTCATATTGGTAGGGGGTTAAATAATGTGATTTTTAGGGGTATTTTCCAATATGTAGTCAAATTAAGGGTATTCTTTAATATTCCACGAACGCATGTGATAGGTTAGAGGTTCATTGAGTGAAGTCCCTGTGTCTCAGGCGCTGATGTGCCACCCAGTGAATCAGTCATCCATGCTCTGCACTTTTCCCAGATTTCAATGTTGGTTTTTGGAGAATTAACCAACTTGTGATACTCTAACTTGAAATCAGTGATCCTGATGAAAGTGTGCCTCTCTCTAAACAAGGTCTTAACCATCCATAACAATTGAAAATTCCTGTGTAAGAAATTGACCACTGTGTCTCCTTTTAAGATTGTAGTTTTTTCATGAGTATTGTCAATCTTGCAATTTTCTATCACTAATAAAGGCTCATATGAATCCCAAGATAGAAGATTGCCTTGCATATCCCAGCATGATGGCAGCCCTACTCTAGTCCTTTGGTCAAACACATTATCAAATTTTTTTATAGCATATTTGATTTCTGTCAATTTCTTCTTTGTTGACTTCCTGCAAGCATTTTTCACAATCAACTTATTTATCTCGAGAACACATAATGTTCTATCTTTTAATATTTCATGTTCCTCTAACTCCTAATATGTCTTGGAATTGATAAAATAAATAGATCTCTTTTCCCATAAAGCTCTGTTAAGAAACTTCTATTTATCAGCCAGAATGAGCTCCTGTAAATCTGTGGCTAGGATTTTTTCCTCTGACACTATAATCAAGGATTCCCAAATTGTTCTCATTACTTAAATTATTTCATTCCACAAAATATCCTTTTCTTGAATGAAAGACATGTTTCCTTTCACTTTTTCTTTAATATTCTTGATTTCATCATAATATGTCTTCCAATCTGCTTTATACTTATTGACTTCACCTTCTTTGGCATGTATTATCTTCATCGTTGTGTCAAGATCACTTTGAGTTTTCTTACGATCAATCTCTGCCATCTGTAACATTGTGCTCAGCTGGGACAATCTTGCTTCTGGATCATCAGTTCCAGGTGACATGACTATGGTGCAAGAATGAGATTCAATTTGGCCTTGCAAATTAAGGACTGACTCCTTTAATTTAGAAATCTCTTCCTCTTTCTGTAACAATTGTTGTAAAAGAATTTCTTTTTCATTCTCTACCTCTGATACCTCTGCTGCCATTGGATGCTCTCCATTGGGTAACTTTAACTTTTTCTTCAATACATTAATTTATCATTCAACACTTTGTAACAACTTCTACACAACTGATCTATCATTGGGGTCCACTCCAATTTTCACAATTATCTTCTTCGACCCTTCACTTTGAGTTGAAAGAGCACTGGAATTAACCTTTTCAAATTTTAGTTGTTTAATCACATTTCCCAACATATTTTCTGTCATATGAGCAGCTGCACTTGTTTTAGTTAGGTCATTAACAATCAATTGACTTGTCTATATATGAAAATTAACTTTGTCAAGTAAGGGGATCTTCTTAACATAAATGGTTAAATTAACAATTTTTAAACTGTTGGATGACCCTATTGTCATTCCATATGGGTGATAGAAAGAAATATTCAACTGATCCCTTTCTAAGTCCATAGCAGTAAATAATATGTTTTGGTCAGGAGTAAACTAATAATGAGCTTGAGCTGCCATACTAGCTTTAATCTTCTGATTCTTTTCTACAATTTGTGCAAATAATTGCTTGATCAAAGGAACTTGATCATGAAAAACTCCATGTCTTGATGGTGAAGCTGGTGCATTCTGAGCATCTCCTACTTGAATAAGGAAACCATGCTGGGTGCTTGGTATTTCTTCAGTCAACCTAGATATTTTCTCAGCTCTATGTTCTTCATCTCTAGAATCAACATCTTTTTTTTTGCTTCTTTTGCTTATCCTTTCAAAAATAATTAGAGTTTGAATATTGGTACTATTATAGTCTGCAAAACATTTTTTAGCTAACTTCTCAATTTCAGGCTTGTTGTCATGAAAAAAAGCAGAATAACCATTCTCAACTCTTTTATTAGAGATTACCTTTTGTGGATCATAAGCCCATTTCTCACCTGATAACAAATGCATGCTTTCTAACATCCTGTTAGCTTCATTTTCTACTTGCCTCATATTTACTATGGATGGTCCCACAGACATAGAAAACTTGAATAAATTGTCTTTCTTCATTGGGACAAAATGTATCTGATCTACATTTATGCTCTATCTAATAAAATCCAAGGCAAACAATCTCATGGGGACAAAGATAGGTAATCTATAAGGCTCAATCCTAGCTCCATACAATCTAATTTATGAATAATCATCAAACACAAACCAATCCCCAAATTTACAATTAGCACTTAACTAAAGAAACTCTTGGGCCTTTGGTAGAAAACATGGAGGAGTAATTGCATTCAAAACCTTATAGGAAATTGGCATGAAATAAGTAGAAAAATCAAACATCCCTCCCTCATCTGGTTCATTTCTTACTATACCTGTCCAAAATATTACTGATTGTCTTTTCTTATTTGCATCCAAAATATTTAGCCCCAAATGTATAAATTCTTCTACATTTTGATACAAGAATAAATAAGTGATCAGTGAAGGAAACCTGAAAGACCTAGTGAGGGACAGGCTCATAAGCTGAGTGTTAATGTTCTCTTGCCAATAGGAGGGAATATCTAATATCACATCAGGATTCATCATTAAGGAAAATAACCCAAGCACCGACCTGTTAATTTGGGTAGCATCCTCCTTTCCAAGTATCTTTGACAAAAATTGTAACATTGTTTTGACATCTGTGTCGAAAATATCCAAAGATAATTATTTATCATCTCGGGAAAAATGTCCTGCCTCCGGTTTTAGAAAGAAGACAACGTGTGTAAAGTCTTACCCTGCAAGACTATCATATAATGCTGCCAATGATTCTTCAGTCAATTAGACATAAGATTCAGACTCCTGATAACAGAGGGCTTGACGGATTAATTGAGATGTGAATTGAAGAAAATTCTGCCCTAAGTAATTCATAACAAAACATTTTCTAGGATACAATGTAGACACTTACCAATGCACAAATTCAGGAAAAGGATAAGTTTTAGGAACACATGAAGACAAAACACTGGACTTGACCATCGCTGAATAAATGGGGGAACTCTTCTCATTTAGTAGGAATTGCTGTTAGAAGGGTAAATGTTCGATAGTGCACATAGTATCTCTAACATCTTGCTCAGTGTCCATAAGCGGGATATGGCTAGAAGAGCCAGACAAGGACAGCTATTTAGCCATGAAATATTTCAGTGTGGCGAACAAATAAGTACATAGGTAAGAGATTACAGTGACTAGGGTGACTTCTTGAACAATTTAGATTAAAAATAATAAGAATAAAAGAAGGAACTTCAACAGCTTATATAGATGGCACGGTATTTTGAACATTAATGCAAATTCAATGCTTGACTGGATAGGTAACGGCAATATGATGCGACATATCAGCCGGCTCCTAGTTGGCGGCATGTGTTGTCTGTGTCACGGGTGGCTTACGTCATTATGAGGGTCCTCTGGGTACGACGAACACATCAAGGTTCTACCCCCACAACTATTGTGAGCTGTAGATCTTGGTCAGTGGACTTCTGTTGGAGTCAACTACGGAGGCACCAACACTGATAACCTACAGGTTGTTTGTGCCCACAGGTTTTCGTTGATCCAATATTAACTTACATTCTTCTAAATTCCGCCCGTTGATTAACACAGGTGTTAATCCAACATTCGGTCCCACCTTCACACTTTTTAAACAACATATTAATTGACTAAAAGATAGAATTAAAATTCTTATTCGGCATATGAAATATCATATTTTGTCCTATTTTCTAAATATATGTTTTTATTTTTTATTTTGAAAAATATAAGAAAAAAGAATGCAAATGAGCCACAAAAGAAACTATGCCAGCAAGTAATCAAATTTGAGGAAGAGTGATGTTTTTGGACTAGGGCTACCATCAATGACTAATTTTTTGCATGACCTAGTGGAATGATAAAAAATTTCTGAGTGGGACTCCTAAAATGATATGAAAAGATGATTTTTGATCACTCATGGCAGGATGAAAATACAGACACTAACAAGATCTATGACATCTTGAGAGCCTTTCATGATGAACCATGTGGAGGACACTTTTCAGAAAAGAAGACAACCTATAAGATCCTCTACTCAAGTTACTACTCTCCAAGTCTTTTTAAAGATGAAAAGGAGTATGTTCGGATGTGTGATAACTGCCAAAGAATGGGCGGCCTGTACAATCACACGAGATGCCTTTACAGCCACAAGTTCTCATAGAACCCTTCGAGATGTGGGCTATTTATTTTCTAGCTCCCATCAATCCTATGTCCAAATGTAAGAAGTATATTTTGGTTTGTATTTATTATGTTACAAAGTGGGTGGAGGCAAGAGCACTACCTAGAGCAACAAAGAAATAAATGGTAGATTTTCTTTTCTCTGATATTTTTGTAAGATTTGGGGTACTTAGGGAGATATTTACTGATATAGGTACTCAGTTTATGTCAAAGCTTATGCAGGGAATTGTGCAAAAATATCATATTACGCGTCGGAATTCCACCCCTTACCATCCACAGGCCAATGGGCAAGTGGAATCAACAAATAAGGTGTTAGAGACAATCCTTACTAAGACAGTGCAATTACATAAGAAGGATTGGTATGATCGACTTCCTGAGGCATTGTGGGCTTAAAGGATCACATGGAGAAATACCACTAGCTTCTCTCCATATGAATTGGTGTAAGGAAAGCAAGTTAATTTCCCATTGAATTTCATATAAGAACTTTTAAGATGGCAAAATATTTGGGTATAGACCTTGTTGAAGCTCAACAATAGAGAATCTTTCAGCTTAATGAGTTGGCTGAGATTAGCTAGGATGCTTTTCAGCACACTGACTTGATCCAACAAAAATGGTCTAAATGAAATGAAAAATACATTAAAAATAAGAAATTCAAACAGGGATACTGGGCGTTGTTTTATGATTCAAAATTTAAGAACTTTAAAGGGAAATTCAACACACATTGGCTAGGCCCCTATGAAATTGAGAAAGTTTTTGATAATGTATCTTTTTGGGTTAAAACTATTGATGATGGGAATGTTACCTTCTTGGTGAATGGGCAGAGACTCAAGATATATCAAAAACTCCAATCTAAGGATGAGTTTGTGGAAGAAATCGTGAAGAAGAAAGAGTTGGACATGGTGAGTGAAGCAGTCATTCCTTCCACTACCTCTTCCTGATTTTCCTGGTGATACAATGAGCTCACTTTTTTCCTCCTTGTGCTCAGTAAACCATGAGAGGAATGTATATTGGGTACATGTTTATTCTTTTTTTCTGGGCCCAAAAGACTAGTTATGGAAAAGGATCCCCCCTAGAGTCTTCTTTTTTAGTATTTCTGACTCTCTAAAACTGAAATCTAGTGAGCATGGACTGCCATTGGGCTCGTTAAAAACACAGGTCAGTAGATCGTTTGGGATCCTCTCAATAAATTATTTTTTTTAGTTAATCTATGGATTGCTCATGTTGGACTGATGTGGGATTCCTTAAGGCCCTCCTTCCAACAATCTTGTCCCATTGACATCAGCAAATTATCTGGGTGAAATATCAGAGCCTTATGATGCCTTGAAGCCTGTATGCCCTAATGACAGGCTATCTAACCAGCAGCAATGGAGAATAATTATGGCCCCTTAACTGTTGGATCCTATAGGGGGTTCGACATCAACTCATATATTCACACCTCATAGGATCCATCATGGTACCTTGGTCCTCACTCTCATTAATGGTGATGGGTATCACATTGGTTAACAGTTGACCTCAATGGCTTGTAATCCAATGAGATCATTGCATATTCGACATCAGCACATTCATTCATGTGCAATTAACTATACATAAATGGGGATATTTCATCTCAAGTATGGGCATTTAAATTTTCACGATTTGATATTTCTAACCTCACATGGATTAGCTTCTCATTTGCCCAAGGTAGAGGACCATAAGGAGGCTTGTGAAGGATGTGCCAAAAGAAAGCATGCGAGGGAAAAGTTCCCAAAGGGAAATACATCGAGGGCTCATCACCCACTTCAACTTGGTCATTCAGACATATGTGGTCCTATAGAAACTAATATTTTGGGTAAGTCATCATATTTCATCACTTTTATTGATGATTAGTCACGAAATTGTTGGGTATATTTTTTGAAGGCCAAAAGTGAATCCCTTGATACATTCAAGAAGTTCAAAGCACTTGTAGGAAATGAGAAAGGGTGAAAGATCATGTGTTTGCAAACTAACCATGGAGGAGAATACTACTCAAAATATTTCAAGAGTTATTGCGATATGAATGGAATTAGGAGGAAAGATACAATACAATACACACCCCAATGGAATGGTGTAGCTGAAAGGAAGAATCCTAGTGTGGTTGAAATGGAAAGGTGCATGTTACGAACTAAGGGATTGAGCAATTCTTATTGGCGAAATGCAGTTGCTAAAACAGTCTACACCCTCAAGCGTAGCCTCACCAGGAACCTCGTATGGAAAAAGGCCTAATGTTAATCGTTTCAAAGTTTTTGGTTTTTTTTGTGTTATATGCAAGTACCTGATCAAAATAGAAAAAATTTAGATGCAAGAAGTGAGATATGTATCTTCATTGGGTATAGTGATACAAGAAAAGCTTATAAATTGTATAATCCCCTCAATATCAAGCTTATTGTATCAAGAGATGTAATTTTTTATGAAGGGGGAGTTTATGGGCATCAAAAAGGCCATGTTGAGAAGACAAAATTTGTTTTGAATGATGATATAATTTTTGATATTGAGCAGCTAACTAATTCTTCTATATCTAGTGGTTTAACTCGATCAAGCAACCCTTCATCAATGTCTCCAATATGAAGTTCAAGTTCAACTTCTTCTCCAAGTTCTACAAGGAAGGTAAGGAGATTTAGTGTTATATATCACAAGAGTGCAAATCAGGCACATGAAGAAAACCCACTGGGTGAGACAATGAATTTTTCTTTGTTAGCAAAGGATGATTTTGAACCATCATGTTTTGAAGATGCATGTGCTAATGAGGTTTGGTTGCAAGCCATGAAAGAAGAGATGGATTCAATTCACAAGAATGACAATTGGGAATCGACAAAGCTTCCATATGACAAGAAAAATATTGGCACCAAATGGGTCTACAAGACTAAATTTAATAGTGATGGGGAGTGTTGAAAGACACAAAGGAAGATTAGTTGCTAAATGGTTCACACTGAAGTATGGAATTGATTATGAAGATACATTTGCACCAATAGCAAGACATGAGACCATTAGAATGTTTCTTTCATTAACAACTAAGAAATGGTGGAGCATACAACATATGGATGTGAAAAGTGCCTTCTTGAATGGGTACTTGGAAGAGGAAGTATATGTGGAGCAGCCACAAGGTTTTGAAGTGGAAGGAAAAGATAATAATGTGTACAAGTTCAAGAAGTATTTATATGGTCTCAAGCAAGCGCCAAGAGCAGGATATGCTAGGATTGATGGATATTGTAAGGAAAATGGCTTCTAGAGAAGTAAGAGTTATCCTACCCTTTACTACAAACAATAAGGTATTGATATTCTAATCATAATTTTGTATGTTGATGATCTATTATATATGGGTAGTAGTTCTAAAATGAATGATGAGCTCAAAGTTACTATGATGAATGAATTTCAGATGAAAGATCTAGGTCTCATGAAATATTTTCTAGGAATGGAGGTTTATCAAAGTAAGGATGATATTTTCATTTGTCACACAAATTATGCACATGATATGTTGAAGAAATTTGATATGCTTGATTTTAATCCATCCCCTACTCCAAGTTCTCATGGATTTTTATTAGGTAGATATGATGGTCCTGATTTAGTTGATTAGACAACTTACACAAGTATTGTGGGGAGGTTGATGTTTCTATCCCACACAAGACCTGATATTACATTTTGAGTTTGACTTGTTTCAAGGTATATGAAAAATACATCTGAAATACATATGAAGGAAGCCAAGAGAATTTTAAGGTATGTGAAAGACACTCTAAATTGTGGTATTCATTACTACTCTTCTGAAAAGTTCAATCTTGTTGGATTTAGTAATTCAGATTAGGGAGGTAGTATGGATGACCATAATTCCACATCCGGAGATTGTTTCTCTTTTGGTTCTGATTTGATTACCTCGAGCTATAAAAAAAAATCACTATTTCCCTCTCATCCATAGAAGCGCAATATGTTGCAATTACCTTAGTAGGCACACAAGCTCCTTGGCTAAGAAAGTTTTTGGAAGAAATCGTCTGTAATGGGTAGTTTTATATTTTTAGTTTACAACTATTATGTTGAGAAACTTGACGCTAAACTAAACATATTCAAAATCTGAAGTTTTTCATATTGGTTCAGTTCAAGAAATTCTAGTAATTATCATATGCATCAGTTGGTTTCTTAAATATAACGATACCGAAGTAGAGTCTCTCTGTAGTGTTGAAACACAATTTTTTTCTAAAAAACACCAGGTTGACAAAGAATACACTAGCGCTAAAAAACATGAATTTTTATGAATCCCTTGATTGTTAAAGAACACACTCAAAGAATTGATAAGTTCACATATCAAATGTGAATAAAAAAATTACAAAATAAAATGTTTTTTGAATTTATTTTATTGTTTGATTTATTTACTTTTAATATAATATTGATTTTCATGTATTAATGAGACTAATACATTCATCATATTCATAGTAATATTTGAGAAAGTCATTTAGATCATTTTTCATGTTCTTCAATTTACTTCTTCTTTTTAAGTGGTTATTGTTCCACCACCAATTTTATCAATATTGAGAACACTATTTCAGAAACGATGCCTCGAGTTGCATGATTAGTGATGATGGTGCACTCATATTGATGGAGAGATCAAGTCGGACCTTTGGGCCTTTGGTCAAGACCTAGGATGGTATCACATTTCCAGTGCTATGTTTCTTTCTTCCTGTTAGGGTCCTATAATAATAGGATTCATAATTTTGAATTGACTATGATTAGTCTTGTAATCTTGTACATACTTTTATTTCTGCAAATTGTTTTCCCATATTAAAAAATGTAAAGAGGGTAAGTCCTAAAATAAAAATCAAAGGACTAAAAGGAAAAGATCAAAAAATAATATAAAGTATGAACCCCACCAAAAAGAGATAAAAATAGATCCTGAAAGTGATGCCAATTCAAATGCCACTACTTTTAATTTACATTGCAAATAAGATTGTGTGCATCTTTTCAAGAAATACCACAATCCATGATGATTAAAGAGTTTAATTTTGATTCACTCATGCTTTAAATTTAATGTTGATAGTTAGAGAATAAATATCTAGCCAAACCATTTAATCTTGGTAGATCAATAGTTAGATAGAGAATAATAATGAGCTCATCAGCTTAATATAAGCCATTGGAAGTCATAAGTTAGAATTAGATAGTTTGCTTATAAAAGAAAAATAAAAAGGGTCAGCAAGCTTAAATGCACCCCAATAAATGAAGAAAAAATGTTAGGATAAATGATGGGTAGGTAGATTACTTTCATAAGTAATGGAGAGTAATAGCTGGTCATTGCATATCACTAATATCCCTCAAAATCCCCTTCCCTTTGTAAAAACCCTAATGCCACTCTTAAAAGGAATTTTCCCTTGTAAAAATATCCCTTTCCCTTCATTTTATCCTTTTCCCCTACTTCACTTATTTTCCTATACTAAATCCCTTTTCCCTAGATTAAAATCCATTTTCATTTGAAAAAAGTAAAATCTTTCACTAATTTCCCTTTTCATTAAAATACACCCCAAAAACCCACTTATCCTAAGTATGAAATGTTTAAAAATGTATCGGTCCCCATTGAAAAATCCCTCCCCGATATTAGTTTAAACACTTTTCCCTCGTGTATTTTTATCCCATTTACATACTCACTTACCTCATGTTTTTCCCGCTTTACATATTTCATTAACCTCCCTTTATATTTTAACCTCGTTTAATATATATAGTTAAACCCATTCACATATTTTATTAACCCCCATATATATTAACTCCCGCTTATATTAAAGTCCCGACCCTGTATATATACCATGCTAACATCACTTTCATAATAGTTTGAACCTATGGTTTATATAAATTCCTGGGTCCCACTTACTATAATTCCGCTCATTATAAACCAAACCCTTTATATATTAAAGCCTTAACATATAGATTAAAACCCATCGCATGACTCATCCTGGGCCCGACTTATCAAACACCTACCTACTGTCCATTTGTCAGATCCCCATTCCTCAGATCCAATGGCCAATAGCTACTTTCACACCCCCGATTTCCCAACCATTAACACCACTCGAGGGTTGCGAAATAAGAAGTTTCACAACCCCACCCCATTTCTACGTGGAATCCCCACGGCTCATCACACTCCCAAGACAAAAACCATATACCCACTTTTTGACATGCGAAAACCACTCATCCTATTTCCACCCGTTATTATGATACCATCCTGCCATTTGAATTTAACCCCGCACCCAAAGTTTAATCACTATTGGTTAAAAGAATAAGACCCCCTAAAAATCGTTTTTCACCACTTGTTTTTTAAACATTGTGAGAATAGAGCTTTTGCCAACCTGTTTTTAAGCAAAAACAACCGCTGCCGACTATTTTGAGATCAAATTACACCAGAATTCAAGCATTTTTGCTGCTACAGCCGGTGCAGAACCAATTTGAAGCCTTATAAAGACCAGTGAAGCCTATTTTGTTTCCAGAAAGCCTTCGCTACCTCCAGGACCTTCTTTGAAAATAGAAATTACCCCTTTCCAGGTATTCCTTAGTGACGAGGCTTGTACTTAAGCTAAAAGAAAGTAATAATTTCATTCAATTAAACTCATTTTAGAGATTTGCATACCAAAAGAAAGCCACAGTTGCCTCCAAAACCCTTTCTGCAGACAGTAATCATATTTTCACAGTATTCCTGTAGGCCTGAGATTATTTCTTAAGAAAAAGAGTAATTAATTGATAAAAATAAATAAATCTATGGCTTCCCAAGGCATTTTGACAGTCAATCCCATGCAACCTCCTATTGTTGATGTTGAACATACCCCCCTTGCAAACAAAGACTTCAAAATCAGTGACCCTATCACTAATTTCAACCTCCTTGAGCTCCACTGCTAGAGCCATGATAAATTTATGGACCAGGCTGATGATATCCACCTTTGGGAATCAAATTTACCCAAGTACATCCTCCCATAGACTTTCCAATTCCCATAAATCATCAGGCTCTGTCAATTTAATTATCTGCCCAATGAAAGAGCCCTAATAACCCACAGCAAGGAAATTTTGTTCACCATTACTGTAGATTCCCTAAACCAAATGCTTCAAATTCAACCCAAGCCTGATGAGGCCCCTCTGTCAATTGAAATCCTTACTAACTTATATTTGAAACTTGACTTTCCAAAGAGGTTTCAGATTTTCCAAACCTTTCTGCCTTCATCAATTGAAACACCAAAGAGTAACCTTCCCTATTCAACCTCAATTTTCTCAGAAAGAACAAGAAAAATTGTCACAATGTTGTCTTGTATTTTAGGCTATTTTATAGATGAGTATGTAGATGCTCCAGTCTTAGTTTTTCTATCTACTTCCTCTCCAGGACAATCTCCATCCTTCACATTTAACTTTTCTCAGTACTTATCAAATGCTATTCATGAGAAATTATTTAAGTTACCAGAAGGAGTCTTTAAGTATTCATCTGTCTTGTTTAATTTATTCCTATACTTCAAATCTCAAAGGTTTGCAGTAAGCCTCCAAAAACTGGACATTGAGGGTAATCCACAATAATTTGTCTTATGGACTTCCGTCATCAGGAAAGATTCCATGGAATTCACTTACAACAACTTCATTGATTCATTTATTTATCCCATTGTTAGCATGCTAAGCAGTAGCAGTGAACCAAGAGTCAGTCATGAGATAAAAAAGGTCTTACAATTGTCTGAACATAGTAGAACAAGAGACTAGTATTTATACCAGAATCACACTGAAATTACGGTCTATGGATGTCAAATCTCTCCATATAAGCTACCCAAATACCTCCCAATGAGGTTATTTTCACTTGAATATATTAGGCAGATCCTAAACTCTGATGAGGTTAAATTTCTATTGGAAAAGAAGAAAACACAATTTAAAATAAAAAACAAGATTGGTCCTTTCATCTGGAATAACAAGAATGTTGGTCAACAGGCAGAAATATACTTACAGGAATTCAAGTTCAGTGAAAGTTTCAAATGGAATTATGATCCTTTAGGAGTTATTAGCAAACTAAGAATCAAATTTAAACTTACTCATTTTTTCCATGTGTCCAAATGAGATATTGAAAAGTACTCCAACCAGTCAGAGTGGTTGGAGCATACTTTGAAATAGGCAGAAAAGCAAGGTGATACTAGTTCCATCTTGCAAACTCCAGCCCCACAAGATAGGAACTCCAAGAGAGTAAAAGAAGAAGGATCATATTCAGCTCAAACCACTACAGAAACCAAATTCAAATTAATGTACAGGAAGAAGCCCAAGCTAAATCTTGTAAATGAACAAGTTGAGACTATTGAAATAATTGATACAGACACAGTGGTTAAAGAAAATGCACCTCCAACAGTTTCAGAGGAAACTCACTAGCCTTCAACATCTAATACTCAAATAATTCAAAAGCAGCATAGCATTGAAGTGTCTTCATCAAGTAAACTAGCAGATAAAGAACATGATATCATGGAGAAGTACAATAAAATCAAACTCAGGAATGAGGCATTAAAAGCAATTACTTATGCCCAATATTGGAAGCAGACATGTAGTGACCAGAGCAAATGCTTTTTGCATTTGATTATAAAACCAGGAAGATGTATATGACCTTCTTGCAACCAACAATGAATAATCCAAAGTCATCAGGTGACTATAAGAAAACAAGATATGAAATTCAAGCCAAAGATCTACATCCCATAGAGAAAATTGAATTCCATAAGGAAGTTGGAGAAATTATTTACTCCACCATCACCAACAAAGCTATGATAGTCCAGAAACTTCAGAATTCTCTTGAGAACATTAGAGGACAGTTCAAGCTAGAGAAGGCTTCCTCACAGGCCAAGGACAACAGAATCGAATCACTTGAAGAACTGGTCATAGAGGTAGAATATGATCCCCAAAACATCAAAGTTGCAGAAGAACTCATCAAGAAAAAGAATGCAGGCATTGTTGCATTGAAAAAAGAACTGAAATTTCCTCCTACTGAACATCCACAAGAAAAAGAAGTTATGGAGAATGAAGGCCAAAAAGATGAAATGATGAATCTCATCATTCCATTGACAGCTCAACTAAAAGAGATAGAGAATGAGATGGATAAGTTGGTGCAGGAGAAAAATACCAGCATGGAAGGAATCCCTATAACTATTATTTCTATAGTTACTATAGAATTTCCTTCTACTTCAGCAGCTCCAGTGGCAACAACACTTCCAGTTGCTATAGCAATTTCAACATCAACCACTACATCAGCAATAGATTCAACAACAACAATAGCTCATCCTAGTAATGAAGCAGGTAAACTGATGAAAGCCATGCAGGATATGTCCATACAGAGTAACGAAATAAATCGACTTAAAGAACAAATAAAAATTCTAGAGGATGAAAATAAGCTAGTTCAAATCATGCATAAGAATGAAGCACAGAAGTCAAACAGATTGGCTGACAATGTGCATAAGTTAGAGAAAGAATTGACACTAAAATAACCACTTTCCCAAGCAAAGCAGTAGTTGTGGGCCAATATCATTAACTTTGTTAGTGATATTTGGTCATCTATCCAAGTTATCTTTGAGTAGAAATATTTGTGTTGTGAAACTAGCTCCAAAAATAGAAGAAAAGAGATATCAACGCCTTAGAAATAAGCCACTTCGAGGGGGAAACCTCCAATACATTACATAAATGAAAAATTCTTGGATGATTCAAATTAAAAAACCT
Source organism: Pinus albicaulis (assembly GCA_034641835.2). Taxonomy (NCBI): domain Eukaryota; kingdom Viridiplantae; phylum Streptophyta; class Pinopsida; order Pinales; family Pinaceae; genus Pinus; species Pinus albicaulis. The sequence goes on from CM076577.1 coordinate 1,161,702,707, forward strand.
CCTTTCTATATATAGGAGTCCATGGGGTCACAATGTAATTCTAGCCAACCTAACAATAATAATTTAAGGGCACAATAATAACAATATGGGGGTTACAGGGGTACAATAATAACAATAAGGGGGTTACCTAACATGCCCCTCTCCTTCAAAAAAGTGGTGTCCTCAACGCTTGAGTAGCTCTAGGTGCTTCTATATAAAATTCTCATCCTCCCATGTAGAATTTTCAGTGGGTAAGTTCTTCCACTTGATGAGATACTTTGAAATTGATCAATTCCGTAGTTGTCGAGTTCTTGTTTCTGTGACCACTTCAGGTTCCAATATGATTTTTCCTGCCTCATCAAGTTCTGGAAATATTGTTTGAACTAGAATATTTTCACCTATAACCTTCTTTAAGCATGAAACATGGAAAACTAGATGCACTCGTGAAGAAGCAAGAAGCTCCAATTTGTATGCCATAGTACCAACCTTTTGCAACACCTTGTAAGGACCATAGTACTTTGGCGATAATTTATTATCCTTCTTAGCTTGCTTGAGGGACATCTGTTTGTATGGTTGTAGCCGTAAAAATACCCAGTCTCCTACAACAAAACTTCTCTCGCTGCGATGTTGATCTGCCTGTTGTTTCATTTGATTTTGTGCCAAATTCAGGTTATCCTTTAAGAGTTGGAGAACTTCTTGTTGATGCTTGATGTGATCTTCTACTGCTTGAACCTTGAATTTTCTCTTAAAGATGATGTGATGGATGGTGGATGATATCCATAAAGTGCCATAAATGGGGTCATTTTTACTGCAGTATGGAAGGAAGTGTTATACCACCATTCTGTGAGAGGTAACCACCTGACCCATTGTGTTTGTTTATCAGATACAAAAAAATGAAGATATCCTTCCAAAAATTTATTTACTATCTCAGTTTGACCATCGGATTGAGGATGATAAGATAAGCTATGAGCTAATTGAGTACCCAAACAAGAAAATAACTCCATCCAAAAATTTCCAGTAAAAATGGGATCTCTGTCGCTCACAATAACCCTTGGGTTTCCATGTAGCTTTTGAATTGTGTCCATAAATGTAGTAGCAACTATACTTGCTTTAAATGGATGAGATAATGAACAAAAGTGTGCATACTTGGTAAGTCTATCAACTACCACCATGATGACATTCTTTCCTTCAGACTTAGGTAAACCTGTAATAAAATCCATTGAAATCTCCTCTCAACATTGACTTGGAATGGATAAAGGTTGTAGAAATCCTGGGGTCTTAATTGTCTCCACTTTATTCTGCTGGCAAACCAAACATTCCGCCACAAACTTTTGAATATCAGATTTAAGGCCATCCCAAAAAAATTCTTTCTTCACCCTGTGGTAAGTTTTTAAAAATCCTGAGTGTCCTTCTAAAGGAGAAGTGTGCAATTCCAAAAGAATCTTTTGTTTTAGTTGGGAATTCTTACAAAGATATAAGCGATATTTGTACCATAAGGAATCATTTTTCCAACTAAATGTATCATATTTACTAGGATCTTGCTGCAACTTTTGAATGAGTGTCCACACTTCTTCGTCTTTCTTCCATTCATCTCTTTCTTCAGTTATCCAATCTGGTTGGATAATAGAAATGGCACAAAGAAATGCTTCGACCTCTTCATTCTTTCTTGAGAGTGCATCTGCAACAACATTTAGCTTCCCTTTTTTGTAGATTATTTCAAAGTCATAACCCAACATCTTTGTGACCCATTTTTGCTGCTCTTCTGAAGATAGTCTTTGTTCCAAAAAGTGTTTAAGGCTATCATGATCAGTTTTTATCTTGAAGTGTCTTCCCATTAGGTAAGTTCGCCATTTCTTTAGTGCATGCATCATTACTAACATTTCCTTCTCATAAATAGGTTTCTGTAAATACTTTCCTTTAATTGGACGACTTTCAAAAGCAAGGGGTCTTCCTTATTGCATTAAAACAGCACCAATTCCATTTCCTGAGGCATCACATTCCACAATAAAGGTTTTTGTGAAGTCTGGCGTAGCTAAGACTGGTGCTAGGCACATTGCCTTTTTAAGATGTTCAAAGGCCTTAGTTGCTTTAGGATTCCATGAAAATGCATCTTTCTTCAAATTTAATTGTTAGAGGTGTTGCTATTCTCCTATAATTCTTAACAAACTTGTGATAATACCCTGTTAACCCGAGAAATCATCGCAATTGCTTTATGGTTGTGGGGACTTTCCATTCCTTAATGGCTTTAATTTTTTTAGGGTCTACCTTAACACCTTCGTGAGATACAATATGACCCAGATATTCCACCTCTTGTACTCCAAAGAAACATTTGGATGTTTTTGCATATAATTGTTTCTCCTGGAATAGTTTGAGCACCTTACCAACATTTTGAACATGATCCTTCCAAGACCTGATGTAGATTAGTATATCATCAAAAAATACTAGCACAAATTTTCTAAGGAAGGGTTTGAAAATGGAATTCATCAACCCTTGAAATGTAGAAGGTGCATTGGTAAGGCCAAAAGGCATGAACAAAAATTCATAATGACCCTCATAAGTTCGAAATGGTGTTTTCAAAATATCTTCAGTCTTCATTCTAATTTGATGATATCCTGAATGAAGATCCAACTTGGTAAAATAAATTGCTCCATGTAATTCATCCAATAATTCATCAATCACAGGAATGGGAAATTTATCTTTAATGGTGAGCTTATTGAGCTCCCTATAATCTGGACACATGTGCCATAATCCATCCTTCTTGTGTACCAATACTACAGGAGCAGAGAAAGAACTTTGACTAGGTTGAATTATACCCGCCTCTAACATTTCTGCAATCATACGTTCAATTTCGCTCTTTTGGACGTAAGGATATCTATAAGGCCTGATGTTTGGAGGAACACTTCCTGGAATCAAATGAATAGCATGATCATGATCAAAAATAGGTGGGAGTCCTTTGGGAGTTTCAAACACCTTGGAATGATTGTCCAAGACTTTTTGGAGATCTGCAGAAATAGATGATTTTGATGTTGGAACTTCTAGTGAGCATAATTGTGAAATTATGCCTCTTTGTTCTTTCTTTAGAAGCTTTGTCATGAAATTAGAGCTTATTATCTTTCTCTACTTCCCTGCAATACCCTGTAATTTCACTTCCTTTCCTTCTGAAATTTTTTTCAAGAAAAGCTCTTGAAAATTAAAAGCTACCGTCCCCAAATATTGTAACCATTGTACTCCTAGTACAACATCAACACCTCCCATAGGAATGGAAAGCATTGGACTATTAAATATATATTCCCCCATGGTTAGCTTGATATTATGGCATTTTCTAGAGCAATTTATAGTTCCTCCATTTGCAACCATCACTTGACATTGTGGTGCTGGGTATAGGAAACAATTTAATTCCTTGGCTACCTTACAATGAATAAAATTATGGGTGCTACCTGAATCAATCAACACTATTACCTTTTTCTTCTTGATATGTCCTTCTATCTTGAGTGTTTGAGGAGTGGTAATTCCTGCCAGTGCATTACACGATATGGTCGGATTCATTTCTTCCTCTTCTAGGGCTGGTTCCTGGTGTATATCCTCTTCTTGTTCATTTTCTTCTTCCTCTTCACAATCTATATAAAATAATTTCTTCTTAGCACACTTATGACCTTTAGTGTATTTTCTATCACAACTGTAGCAAAGCCCTTTTGCTCTTTTTTCTTCCAATTGTTGTGGTGTCAACCTTGTAGGTTGTGGAAATCTAGGCGTAGGAACACTTCCTTCTTTATAGAATTGAGTGGTAGGCTTCCTTGTCGCCATAATTTTACATTCAACTTTTCTTGCCAACCTGAATGCCTTCTCCAATGAATCAGGTTCCAAAACACGAACTTCATGTTGGATGTTATCCTTTAGAGTACCTATGAAGAGATAAATCGTGTATTTCTCTGGAATATCAGTTACCCTTATATTCAATTTTTGGAAGTCCTCAATGTGCTGCCCCACTAAACCCTTTTGTTTGAGATTTATCAATTGGCTAAAGAAGGTGTTGCTCTTTGTATCCTCATATTGTGCTATCATTTCCTCCGTAAAAATTGACCAAGTGACAATTTTTTTACGAGAGCAAAGCCATCGATACCATACAAATGTATTTTGTTCTAAATGTAAAGTTGCAATACATACCTTTTGTGTGTTTTGCACATTATGGAGATCAAAATATTGCTCCATCTGTAGTATCCATGTTACAGGATCCTTTCCATCAAACTTCCTCATATCCATTTTTGGAATATGGTGGTTTTTTCCTCCAACATTAGAGTTTATGAAATCACGATTAACATTTATTTTGTTCTCATCATGAGTTTCCTCTACTATATTTTCACCATTAGGAAACATTTCTTATATCAACTTTGTCAAACCTTCCATGTCTTCTTTTAGATCATTCTTCATGTTTTCCATATTAGATTCCATGCCATCCATCTTAGCTTCAATTCCATCCATCTTAACTTCCATGCCATTCTTCAAACCATCCATCTTAGATTCCACGCCTTTCTTCAAACCATCTATCTTAGCTTCCACAGCTTTCTTCAAAACTTCAATGTCATTTTTTGTTGCTCTTTGCGAGAGTGAAATTTGTTGCACTTGATCTTGTAATTTTGATATGTCATGTTGCCATTCTTCATCTTCATGAGTCATAGTAGAGCCTTTTAAAGGCTTAATGGGTGTTGAATTCTTTTTAGGGGCCATTTCAGAATCCAATACTGATATCTATTCTAAAATATGTCATTGGAATCAATTGAAATTGATTCTTCAAACAAGACTCATGCAATTCAGAAAAGAAAAATGCACACCTTTTACTTGCTTTTGAAGAGCTCAATATTTAAATTGAATTATCTCTACAATTACGGATCCTCAATATCTAAAATTCAGCCCTGTAGTAGCCCTCTGAAGCTTCTTTCAAATGCCACAGGTCTGACCTGATTTGGATTCTTCAAAACAAAGTTATGTCCAATCTCCCACAATGACCCAATTATGGACTAGTTCAGTAGAGCAAACTTGTACGACTTGCCACGTGTCAATTTTTCCTCCTTTAGCTCTGAAATTTATAGTTAGGAAACTACAGTCCGTGTACTTGTGGTAACTTTTTACAGAATTCCAATCTGATGCTCAGAGAGAGAGTTATGAAGCTTTTCCCAGTCTCTTTTGAGATGGAAATTTGAGAACTTTGAAAAAGCCCTAACTTCCTGAGACCATATCTCCAAAAATATTTCGAACCAAGCTCTAAAATTTTGTGAATATGTTCCTTGGGATTTTAGTTTTGCACTCTAAAATTCGGTTTCTGAACCTTTGTATAAAAAAAATTATAGCGAAAAGTCCACGATGACTTTGTTTAGGTTAAATTCGGGGAGCACCGCAAAGAACCTAACACACGAGATCATATCTCCGAAAATATTGCGAACCAAGCTCTAAAATTTTTAGAAGATTTTCCTCGGGATTTTGGCTTCGCACCCTAAAAATTTCAGCTTCTGAAACTTCGTAGAAAAAAAATTATAGCGAAAATGCCACGATGACATGTTTGGAGCGGCGAAACCCTAGAATCCAAAATTCTGATACCAAATGTTGTGTAACCAGCTCCAAAAATAGAAGAAAAGAGATATCAACGCCTTAGAAATAAGCCACTTCGAGGGGGCAACCTCCAATACATTACATAAATGAAAAATTCTTGGATATTCAAATTGCAGGCCTCCTTTCTATATATCTTTGACCATGGGGCCACTGATATGAACTATTGAAGCCTAACAATAATAATTTAAAGGCACAATAATAACAATATGGGGGTTACAGGGGTACAATAATAACAATAAGGGGGTTACACTAACAACAATAAGGGACTATAATAGTAATATAGGGACCTAACAATTTGATCAAAGCAGCAAGTGAAGCCATTCATAAAGTCAAGGAAGAACTTGGTAAAAAGCCAGAAGAGGCCATTGAGATCATTAACTTTCTCAATTCTAAAAACAAATAGGAATTAGAGGAAATTGGAATAAGTGATAGAACTGAAACAATCCTTGAGGTAAGAAAGGTAATTTCTAAAAGGAACTTAATGGTACAACTTGAAGACAAGTGTCAAAACACAGATCTTGCAATAACTAGATTCATGGTGAAATTTGATGTTTTGAGGTAGAAAGGTCTGCCTAATCCTTTGGTTATCAATGACGGAATGATGAAACATGAGGATTATGATAAGAAAATCAGAGAAGTGGCAAAGGAACAAGCCAACAATTCCTCCATGAAAGGAATGCCTACAGGAAAAGGACTTTATCCGAGTTTTGAAAATCTCTTTTACCTACAACATGAGGTAAATCATCTATTCATTAACAAGCCTACTTTTGCAAAGAACACAAGCGCTGATGAAATTTTCAAAAGAATGGTAAAAATTAAATTACCAGAGGCTGAGACTTGGAAAAATTTGAATGATATACTATGAAAGTGAAAAGTAAAATAGAGCAGTCAAAGGACACAGGTAAAAAGCAGTCAAGGTAAAATAGTAAAGAGTAACAGAACATTTAAGTTAAAGAGTATCAGATGAAAGACATGGTTTAAAGTGAAAAACAGAGTTAAAAACAAGGCTAAATGTAAAAGACACTCAACAGAAAGAAGATAGCCAGCGTGCAGCAACAAAAAAAGAGAGAAAGCAGCAAAATATCAAAGAAAAAAAAAACAAATCCAAATAAAGCAAGGACAACTAGCATTTAGTCTCATAGGCTTCTCTATCTTCTTGCATGAAGATATTTATTTTTCCTTGAATAATTCCTAAATCAGTTTTAGGATATTTTGTAATAGTTTTTGTATAAATACTTCATAATTCGAAGTATTAAGTGTAGATTCATGAACATTTATATAGTTGTATTGATCTAAAACCGGAGGGTTTATTGTACCATTTTCAAGTCAACTGAGTGGACTAAGAAATAAAGGCATTGCATTACAGGATTCATGTGTTGGGCCACTTCAGTGAAGTATCTTTCTATTGTTCAAATTGTTATTTTCTTAAGTATTTCACATACTTGCATGTTTTCCAATTTAAATGTTATAACAGGAATATTATTGCAGAAATTGTTTAAGTACACTTTGTTATGAACTGTTATTCATTTTGATGTTTTCTTCTGATACCCAGATTGGGGAATTCTTCATTCCTCCTTAGTTTTGATTTACCTCTTTCACTTCCCTCATTATCCAGTTTGAGGAAAACTTGGAGGCAAGAGAGTTTCTATCATGGAAGACTCATAATTGATCATAAAACAAATTAAATGAGAGTATTCTGTGAATAATGTTAGACTTAACCAATACAGAGAAAATTTTCTATATTTGATAAAAGAGTTGCTTCAAACAGACTTTGCTGTGATTCCAAGGAAATAAAACATGCAGGCACATAGTTTGGCTACTTTCGCTATTACCTGCAAATTAGCTTTTCAGCAAAATCACCAATACACTGCAGAGGTAAGACACAGGCCTACTATACCAGACAATTTGAAATATTGGCAGATATTTTCACAAGATTCTAAAATCTACAATTTTATGAATGCTGAGGGAGAATTCCAAAACTTTAACATAGATACTAATTGTACAGTAGATGATACAACAGATACTGAGATAGATGTAAATAATTTAGATTTGACTGAACCAACTAAATTCACTAGAGTATAAATAGATAAATTAGAAACTATAGAAATAGAAGAAATAGCAAATGATGATTCTAAGATTTTAAAACTTAAAAATAACTTTTTGCCTAAGGGATTAGCCCCATCAGAAATTTTTTTGATTCAAATGATGTAGCTAGAAAACCAAAAATGGAGCCTTTAAGATCAGACATAGAAGAATGTAACATAGGAACAGAACAAAAACCTAAGCTCATCAAATTATCCAAAGCATTACCTCAAGAAGAAAAATTGAAATATATAAGTTTGCTTAAATAATTTCAAGATGTCTTTGCCTGGAGTTATGAAGACCTCAAGTCTTATGACACCAGCATTATTCAACATAAAATACCTATCAAAGAAGATCAAAAACCTTTTAAACAAAATCTTAGGAGAATTAATCCTGTTCTTATGCCTTTGATTGAAAAATAAGTAAAAAGGATGTATGAAGCACAAATCATAGCACCTATCAGATATTCTGATTGGGTCTCAAACTTAGTTCCCACTAAGAAGAAAACAGGGGAAATCATACTTTGTGCTGATTTCTGGAACTCAAACAAAGTGTCACTAAAAGATAACTATCCTCTCCCCAAAATGGACCACATTTTACAGAGAGTAATAGGTTCATCCAGGATTTCATTGCTTGATGGATTCTTTGGATACAATCAGATCCTAGTTCAACCAGAAGATCAAGAAAAGACAACATTTACTACCCCTTGGGGTACTTTCATGTATTTGAAAATGCCCTTTGGATTGATGAATGCTAGAGCTACATTTCAAAGATCTATGGATATAGATTTTTCCAAGGAGATTCATGATTTCTAGTCATTTATCTAGATGATATAACAATATTCTCTAAAACAAACAATGAACATCTAGATCATTTGAGAAGAGTTTTTATTAAATGCAAAAAATTTGGTATTTCCTTGAATCCCAGAAAGACACCCTTTGGACTAGAAGAAGGTAAAATCTTAGGACACATAATCTCAAAAGAAGGAATTAGAATACATCCTGCTAGAATAGAGGCAATATTGAATATAAGTCATCCTAGAAACATCAAGGAATTACATGCATTCTTAGGTAAATTTATTTTTCTTGGAAGATTCATTTCTAATTTAGCAAAACTAATCAGAGAATTCATGTTAAAAAGAGTTTCATCACTTAAATGGACAGTAGAGGCCAAATGATCTTTTGAATCAATCAAACAAGCCCTTACAAGAACACCTGTCCTAATAATTCCTACTTTCCAAAAAGATTTTATAATTTTTTCTTTTTCTTCAGAACATACCATTGCAGCTATCTTGTTGCAAAAGAATGATCAGGGTTATGAACATCCCATTGCTTTTTTTAGCAAATCCTTAAGAGATGCAACACTAAAGTACAACATAATGGAAAAACAAGCACTTGATTTAGTGAAAGCTATTAAAGGACACATTATTGCATATATTCCAAATTCAGTAGTAAAGGACATTCTGACTCAAAATGGGCCTGATGGAAAGAGAGGAAATGAATTGCCACTATTTTGGAATATGATATTGAAATTAAGCCCACCAAATTGATTAAAGGCCAAGGTTTAGCCAAACTCATGGCTTAATCGAACTGTCAGGCCTTAGATATAAATTGTATTTCTCAACTAGATGACCAAGAAGAGATGGTGACTCCACATATCAGTGAACCTTTTTTAGATTCACCTTGGTATGCAGATATCATATTTGTTTTACTTAACTTACAAGCTCCTCCTGGTTTGTCTAGAACTAAAGGTATATTTTTAAAATTAAAGGCAATGAAATATTGTATCATATATAATACTTTGTTTTGGAAATATCGTGGTGGCATTTTATTAAACTGTTTATTAAAATATGAAGTTGATAAATTTATGCAAGAATTTCATGCAGGTGACTCTGGAGGACACCTTTACTGGGAATCAACTGCTGATAAAATCTTGAGGGCAGGTTTTTACTGGCCCATTCTTTTCTCAGATGTTAGAAAGTATGTGACCTCCTATCACAAATGCCAGATATTTGAAGGGAAGAAAAACCTATTACCTTTACCCATCAAAACCATCTCCACATAAATGACATTTCAGCAATGGGATTTAGACTTCCTTGGTGAAATTCACCCACCCTCCTCAACCCAGCATAAATAGATTTTGACAGCCACTTATTACTTTACCAATTGGATAGAAGCCATTCCTTCTATACAAGCCACTCATTCTGTTATTACCTCATTCCTTCAAAAAAATATCCTTTCTTGATTTCGATGTCCACAAAATCTCATTACTGATAACGCAGCTGATTTCAAATATAAGAAAACGATTGACCTCTGTAACAAATACCACATTAACCTTGGCCATTCCACTATTACCCTCAAGGTAATGGACTTGTAGAATCATCAAATAAAATCTTGGTTAATATCATCAAAAAAATTTTAGAAGACAACAACAAGACCTGGAACAAAATTTTGGTTAATGACTTATGGGCAGATAGACTAACTACAAAGAAGTCCATTGGTACATCTCCCTATCAACTAGTATATGGGATGGATGTTTTTTTTCCATCCTCATTGGGAGTGCCAGTGATGGAGATGATCCAAGAGCTACAGGTAGTATCCAATGATATCCAGAGAAGGATAAATCAGACAATACATTTGTAGCAAACCACGGAAGAATTCTATGTCAAATCACAAGTTATCCAAGATAAAATCAAAAATATTTTTGACAAGAAAACAAAACAAGATGATTTTTACATACATGACAAAGTACTCAAATGGGATTCTAGAAGAGAAGATAAAGGGAAACATGGTAAATTTGATTTCCTTTGGAAAGGCACATATATCATCTATGGTTAGAGAGGTAATAATGCATTTTTCTTGAAGTAGTTAGATGGATCAGATCTACCAATTGGACTAGTCAATGGTAGGATGTTGAAGCATTACTTTTCCCCAGATTAACATTAGTTCATTTGTTTACTTTTCTCATTGTACATAACATTGAAAAGTTTAGATTGGATTGGATTACTATCTTTTGAAGTTGAAGCCCAAAGAGAAGGCCTTAAGATTTAAAAGGTATAACATCATATGATTGAATAAAGGAAAGCTCATAAAATAGTTTCAAGGTAAACACAGTCAAATTTTAAAGGCTACTGACCTTAAAGTTCTTGACATTTCACCAAGAAATTCCATCCCCAAGTGGAGCCACTGTTAGGGTCCTATAATAATAGGATTCATAATTTTGAATTGACTATGATTAATCTTGTAATATTGTACATACTTTTCTTTCTAAAAAAAAATTCCCATATTAAAAAATGTAAAGAGTTTAAGTCCTTATAAAAGAAAAATCAAAGGACTAAAATAAAAAGATCAAAAAAGAATATAAAGTATGAACCCCACCAAAAAGAGATAAAAATAGATCCTGAAAGTGATGCAAATTCAAATGCCACTACTTTTACTTTACATTTCAAATAACATTGTGTGCAACTTGTCAAAAAATGCCACAATCCATGATGATCAAATAGTTTAATCTTCATTTATTCATGCTTTAAATTTCATGTTGATAGTTAGAGAATATAGATCCAGCCAAACCATTTAACCTTGGTAGATCAATAGTTAGGTAGATAATAATAATAGGCTCATCAGTTTAATCTCAGCCATTGTAAGTCATAAGGTTAGAATTAGATAATTTTCTTATAAAAGAAAAATAAAAAGGGTCAGAAAGCTTAAATGCACCCCAATAAATGAAGAAATAATGTTAGGGTAAATGATGGGTAGGTAGATTACTTTCATAAGTAATGGAGAGTAGCAATTGGTCATTTCATATCACTAATATCCCTCAAAAATCCGTTCCATTTGCTAAAAAACCTAATGCCACTCTTAAAAGGCATTTTCCCTTGTAAAAATATCCCTTTCCCTTCATTTTAGCTTTTTCCCCTACTTCACTTATTTTCCCTTACTAAACCCCTTTTCCCTAGATTAAAATCCATTTCCATTTGAAAAAAGTAAAATCTTTCACTAACTTCCCTTTTCATTAAAATACACTCTAAAACCCGAGTTATCCTAAGTATGAAATGTTTAAAAATTTATCGGGCCCCATTGAAAAATCCCTCTCGATATTAGTTTAACCACTTGTCCCTAGGTATTTTTATCCTATTTACATATTCACTTACCTCATGGTTTCCCCGCTTTACATATTTCATTAACCTCCCTTTATATTTAACCCCCATTTAATATATATAGTTAAACCCATTCACATATTTTATTAACCCCCATATATATTAACTCCCACTTATATTAAAGTCCCGACCATATATACCATGCTAACATCACTTTCATAATATATAGTTTGAACCTATGGTTTATATAAATTCCCGGGTCCCACTTACTATAATTCTGCTCATTATAAACCCAACCCTTTATATGTTAAAGCCTTTGCCTATACATTAAAACCCATTGCATGACTCATCCTGGGCCCCGCTTATCAAACACCTTCGTACTGTCCATCTGTCAGATTCCCATTCCTCAGATCCAATGGCCAATAGCTACTTTCGCACCCCCGATTGCCTAACCATTAACACCACTGAAGGATTGCGAAATAAGCAGCTTCACAACCCCACCCCCTTGCTACGTGGTAGCCCCACGATTCATCGCACTCCCAAGACAAAAACCATATACCTTCTTTTTGACATGCGAAAACCACTCATCCTATTTCTGCCTGTTACTATGATACCACCCTGCCATTTGAATTTAACCCTGCACCCAAAGTTTAATCATTGTTGGTTAAAGCAATAAGACTGCCCTAAAAATCCTTTTTCACTATTTTTTTGTTAAACATTGCGAGAATAGAGCTTCTACCAACCTGATTTTAGGCAAAAGCAACCGCTGTCGACTATTTTGAGATCAAATTACACCAAAATTGAAGCCTTTTTGTTGTTACAGCCGGTGTAAAACCAGTTTGAAGCCTTATAAAGACCAGTGAAGCCTATTTCGCTTCCAGAAAGCTTCCACTACCTCCAGGACCTTCTCTGCAAATAGAAATTACCCCTTTCTAGGTATTCCTTAGTTCTGAGGCTTGTACTTAAGCTAAAAGAATGTAATAAGTTCATTTAATTGAATGAGTTTAAGAGCTTTGCAGACCAAAAGAAAGCCATTGTTGCCTCCAAAACCCTTTTTGCAAACTGTAATCACCTTTTCACAGTATTCCTGACGGCTTGAGATTATTTATTAAGCAAAAGAGTAATTAATTGATAAAAATAAATAAATATATGGCCTCCCAAGGGATTGTGACAATCAATCCCATGCAACCTCCTATTGTTGATGTTGAACATACCCCCCTTGCAGAAAAAGAATTCAAAATCAGTGACCCTGACACTGATTTCAACCTCCTTAAGCTCCACTGCTAGATCCATGATAAATTTATGGATGAGGCTGATGATATCCACCTTTGGGAATCAAATTTACCCAAGTACATCCTCCCACAGTCTTTCCAATTCCCAGAAATCATCAGGCCTTGTCAATTTAATTATTTCCCAATGAAAGAGCCCTAGTAACCCACAACAAGGAAATTTTGTTCACCATTACTGCAGACTCCATAAACCAAATGCTTCAAATTCAACCCAAGCCTGATGAAGCCCCTCTGTCAATTGAAATCCTTACTGAGTTATTTCTAAAACTTGAATTTCCAAAGAGGTTTCAGATTTTCCAAACCTTTCTGCCTTCATCAATTGAAACACCAAAGAGTAACCCTCCGTATTTAGCCTCAATTTTCTCAGAAAGAATAAGACAAATAGTCACAATGTTGTCTTGCATTTTAGGCTTTTTTACAGATGAGTATGTAGATGCTTCAGTCTTAGGTTTTCTATCTATTTTTTGTCCAGGATAGCCTCCATCCTTCACATTTAACTTTGCTCAGTACTTATCAGATGCTATTCATGAGCAATTAGTTAAGTTACCAGAAGAAGGAGTCTTTAAGTATTCATCTGTGTTGTTTCATTTATTCCTATACTTCCAATCTGAAAGGTTTGCAATAAGCCTCCAAAAACTGGTCACTGAGGGTAATCCATAATCAACTGTCTTCTGGACTTCCTTAATCAGGAAATATTCCACATAATTCACTTACAAAAAATTCATTGATTCATTTATTTATCCAATTGTCAACATGCTAAGCATTAGCAGTGAACCAAGATTCAGTGATGAGATAAAAAAAGTCTTACAATTTTCTGAACATAGTAGAACAAGAGACTGGTATTTATACTAGAATCACATTGAAATTAGGGTCTATGGATGTCAACTCACTCCATATAATCTTCCCAAATACATCGCAATGAGGTTATTTTCACTTGAATATATCAGGCAGATCCTAAACTATGATAAGGTTAACTTTCTATCAGCAAAGAAGAAAACATAGTTTAAAATAAAAAACCAGATTGTTCCTTTCATCTGTAATAACAGGAATGCTAATCAACAATCAGAAAATTACTTACATAAATTCAAGTTTAGTGAAAGTTTCAAATGGAATTATGATCCTTCAGGATTTATCAACAAACTAAGAATCAAATTTAAACTAACTCCTTTTTTCCATGAGTCCAAACGAGAGATTGAAAAGTACTCCAACCAGTGAGAGTGGTTGGAGAATACTTTGAAAGAGGAAGAGAAGCAAGGTGATACTAGTTCCATATTGCAAACTCCAGCCCCACAAGATAGTAAATCCAAGAGATTAAGAGAAGAAGGCTCATATTGAGCTCAAACCACTACAGAAACAAAAGTCAAATTAATGTACAGGAGGAAGCCCAAGATAGATCCTGTAAATGAACAAGTTGAGACTATTGAAATAATTGATACAGACACAGTGGTTAAAGAAAATGCACCTCCAGTAGTTTCAGAGGAAACTCACCAGCCTTCAACATCTAATACTCAACTCATTCAAAAGAATCATAGTGTTGAAGTGTCTTCATCAAGTAAACTAGCAGATAAAGAATAGGATATCATGGAGAAATACAAGGAAATCAAACTCAGGAATGAGGCATTGAAAGCAGTTACTTATGCCCAATATTGGAAGCAGACACCTAGTGACCAAAGCAAGTTGATTTTTTCATTTGATTATAAAACCAGGAAGATGCAGATGACCTTCTTGCAGCCAAAAATGAAGAATCCAAAGTCATGAACTGACTATAAGAAAACAGCATGTGAAGTTCAAGCCAAAGATCTACATCCCATAGACCAAATTGAATTCCATAAGAAAGCTGAAGAAATGACTTACTCCACCATGACCAACAAAGCTATGAGTGTCCAGAAACTTCAGAATTCTCTAGAGAACATTAGAGGATAGTTAAAGCTAGAGAAGGCTTCCTCACAATCCAAGGAAAAAAAATCAAATCACTTGAAGAACTGGTCATAGAGGTAGGATATGATCCCCAGAACGTCAAAGTTGCAGAAGAACTCATCAAAAAAAAGAATGCAGAAATTGTTGCATTGAAAAAAGAAGTGAAATTTCCTCCTACTGAACATCCACAAGCAAAAGAAGTTGTGGAGGATGAAGACCAAAAAGATGAAATGATGAATCTCATCATTCAATTGATAGCTCAATTGAAAGATATGGAGAATGAGATGGATAAGTTGGTGCAAGAGAAAAAGACCAGCATGGAAGAAATCCATGTAACTTCTATTCATATAGTTACTATAGAAGTTCCTTCTACTTCAACAACTCCAGTGGCAACAACACTTCCAGTAGCTACAACAATTTCAACATTATCCACTACATTAGCAACAGATTCAACAACAACAACAACTCATCCTAGTGATGAAGCAGGTAAACTGATCAAAGCCATGCAGCATATGTCCATATAGACTAATGAAATAAATAGACTTAAAGAACAAATAAAAAGTCTAGACGATGAAAAGAAGCTAGTTCAAATCATGCATAACAATGAAACATAGAAGTCGAACAGATTGACTGACAAAGTTCAGAAGTTAGAGAAAGAATTGACACTGAAAGAACCACTTGCCCAAGCAAAGCAGCAACTATGGGCCAATGTCATTAACTCTCTTAATGATATTTGCACATCTATCCAAGTTATCTTTGAGTAGAAAGATTTTATCAAAGCAGCAAGTGAGGCCATTCATAAAGTCAAGGAAGAACTTGGTAAAACACCAGAAGAGGCCACTGAGATCATTAAGTTTCTCAATTCTAAAAATAAACAGGAATTAAAGGAAATTGGCATAAGTGATAGAACTGAAACAATCCTTGAGGTAAGAAAGGTAATTTCTAAAAGGAACTTAATGGTACAACTTGAAGACAAATGTCAAACATGGAGCTTGCAATAACCAGATTCATGGTGAAATTTGATGTTTTGAGGCAGAAAGGTCTACCTAATCCTTTGGTTATCAATGACAGATTGATGAAACATGAGGATTATGATAAGAAAATCAGAGAAGCGGCAAAGGAACAAGCCAAAAATTCCTACATGAAAGGAATGCCTACAGGAAAAGTACACTATCAGAGTTTTGAAAATATCTTTTACCTACAACATGAGGTAAATCATCTATTCATTAACAAGCCTACTTTTTCAAAGTACATAGAAGCTGATGAAATTTTCAGAAGAATGGTAAAAAATAAATTAACAGATGAAAAGGCTTGGGAAAAGTTGAATGATTTACTATGAAAGTGAAAAGAAAAATAGAGCAGTCAAAGGACACAGGTAAAAAGCAGTCAAGGTAAAATAGTAAAGAGTAACAGATCAGTTAAGTTAAAGAGTATCAGATGAAAGACAGAGTTTAAAGTGAAAAATAGATTTAAATACAAGGCTAAATGTAAAAGACACTCAATAGAAAGAAGACAACCAGCGTGCAGCAACAAAAAAAGAGAGAAAGCAACAAAATATCAAAGAAAAAAACAACAAATCCAAATAAACCAGGGACAACTAGCATTTAGTCTCCTAGGTGTCTCTATCTTCTTGCATGAAGATATTTATTTTTCCTTGAATAATTCCTAAATTAGTTTTAGGATATTTTGTAATAGTTTTTGTATAAATGCTTCATAATTCGAAGTATTAAGTGTGGATTAGTGAACATTTCTATAGTTGTATTGATCTGAAACATGAGGGCTTATTGTACCATTTTCAAGTCAGCAGAGTGGACTGAGTAATAAAGGCATTGCATTATAGGATTCATGTGTTGGGCCACTTCAGTGAACTATCTTTCTATTGTTCAAATTGTTATTTTCTTAAGTATTTCACATACTTGCATGTTTTCCAATTTAAATGTTATAGTAGGAATATTATTGCAGAAATGGTTTAAGTGCACTCTTTTCTGAATTGTTATTCATTTAGATGTTTTCTTCTGATATCCAGATTAGGAAATTCTTCATTGCTCCTTAGTTTCGATTGACCTCTTTCACTTCCCTCATTATCTGATTTGAGGAATCCTTAACTGCTTCTTGATCCCGATTGAAACCACTTCACCATCCAACCTAAAAGATCTGAATTTACTCAGCTACCTTGCCTTATGAACACTTCCTTTAGACTTGATTCAGTCCTATTTTCTTGACACTTTGACTCCATAGCCCAATGGTAAATAGATATAATTCTATCCATCTAAATCAGTAATTCCACCACCAAACCAAACCAAAATCAAAACCCAATCAATCTTACATAACTAGCCTAAAGTAAACTAAAAGAAACAAAGTTAAATCATAAAGAGAGAGCCCTCTCTAAGCATTAGGAAGGATATATCCTAATCTCAAAATTAGGTTGATAGTTACCTCTAATATTTCCTTAAACAAAAAGCATAACAACCCTAGGAATTATTGGAGTGATAACACTTCCATTGCTCTGTTACTTCCTATAAATTTTATATATGGATGCATCGTGTTGGGAAGATAATGGTAAATACAAAGCCTAATACTGTGCTAGGGCTACATTTTTTATCCAAGTGGTTTGGTACGATTATGTGTTTGTTATGCAGGGAACAGTTTATTGTTAAGCCCTTTTTGCACCTAGGTCCTCATCTAATGTTGGGGTTCCCATGTTTTGGCAGTTGGCGAGAACAAAAAGATGACACAACATCAGAACCACTTTTGGGCCCTAGGATCTAGCCCTCCTGGACCCGGAGACGGATCTCTCCAAATAGAGCTAAGAATGATATATCTATGAAGCTCAAAATGAGATGTTAGGCTAGTTATGAAGCAGAAGGGGTTTTAAATGATTTGGTTGGTTGGTTGTTGGGTTGGTTAGGAGATCATAGGCTGAGAAAGTAATGGGAGAAAAGGAACAAAACAACAGGAGGCTTCAGCAAAGAGGATAGGCCAAGATAGTCATCCATTGGGCTATGGAGTCATGAAAGGAAATTACTTGCATCCACTAGCCAAGGCTTCCAAAGGGCAAGTCATCTAATACCAAAGGATCTTTTAGATTAGGTGGTGGGATGGAACATTAAGGAAAGAAAGGTGACAGAAGGAAAGACAACCAAATTTCTATCTATAGATCAGGTCAGAGGTCATTTAACTCCAGACCTGCTTGGACATACTCTAAGGCAGCTCTCAAAGGGACAAAGGGGTAGCTTGTAGATCAGACCAGAGGTCATTTAACTCCAGGTCTGCTTTAGCAACTCCAAGGGGAAAACAAAGATAAGATAAACAAAGGGATCTTAGAAAGGTAAGCTGGTCGCGCAAGGATCCTAGTGGACAGGGCTAACACTCATCCCCAGTGTTCCCAAACCTTCATTAAACCCCTCGAAACATCCAAGTGGCAAACCCCCAAGTTCATACATCAGCCAGCAGGCAATAACATCCGCTGCACTGGTCAAACTCATGAGTTTACTCTTGGATAACACATTTTAGCAGAAATCATTGATGGCAAGGAGAGCAGACAGCATAGGGCACCTAACGAGGGTGAATCCTATACCATTATTCTGATGCAAGCCCAGAAGAAAATGAAACAATATGAAAATGTAAATAACAGTTAAGAAAAACATCACCAATAGTAATAGACCAGGATCCTGTGAAATGTGCTTTGATTAATTCATGCAAAACTAGTCATGTACAATATGGCTCAATGGCTAATACAGTCCCAACTTCTCCTCCCAGCCTATTACATACAACTACTCTGTTACTCCCTCCCACGAATGTTCTAACAGTCAAGAATGAATCCCTCTAACAGCAGATTGCCGGCAACTGAACAACAACAACCTTTACAATTCGTTCTCGAGGATTACATATAGGAGAAGGGAAGAAACGAGAGGTAGCTATAGACAATTAATTGATTTCATTAAGACGAGAATCGGCGGAAGTGTCCGCCCTGCAGCAATAGCGATGTGCGTGCCTACTGTGTTGTTTGGAGGCTCTGTCGGGCGATGAAGCCTTTGATATGTTCTTAAGTCCTTATGGTGGTCTGGAACTCTGTGCTGCCTTTTGAAATGAATGAACTGGGTGGAAGGTCTGCAGGTCGCTCCATACTTCCTAACTGCTGCCTGACTGTCCTAAATGGGTTTCAGACAGTGCAATTAATCTTTTCAGGGCTCGAGGAGGCATGGAGATCGCTGTAGGAAGGTGTACTTCTGGAGTAAACATGCTCTGCTGTTATGTGGCGCAGTTATGACTTGCTGGTGCGCTCATCGGTCTTCAAACTGAACCTTAATCCTTTGAAAGCGGGGCTAAACATTGATTATGTCAATAGAAGGTGTTAACCCCTTTGGATCCTTTCTGCTGTTCTGCTGGCAATGCTGAAAACACCTCACTGTGATGTCTGCACACTTTGAAATAAACCTGTTACAAATCCAGGCGGTGGTGGCGGAGAAATACTGTGGAGGAAGTAGGAGAGGTGGCGGAGCAGTGGAGAATGGTGGGAAGAACACATAGCGGCGGAGAAATGGTTAATAGTGAAAAATCCCAACAATTGTCTTTAGGCGAATAACCAAGGAAATGACCAACAAACGAGGGAGCGGAGCTTTGGATGTGGGGCCGACCGTGGCGGGGCGATTCATTTCGAACCGTTAGATCTTAAAACCCAATAGACGGTGGAGATTCGATCGGAACAATCGCAATCGGAGGGGCGCAACATGGTCTTGCGATTGCGATCGGGCAGAGGGTGCGATTGAATTATGGTCGTTGGATGCAGCGGGGAAACGGACGGCTATGATGTAATCGGGCGATCGCAATCGAAGGGGGACAGGGGTGACACATAGTTCAAAAGTTCCGATTGCGATGGAGGAAGGGGATGCGATTGAGCGAGGACCGTCGATCTAGGGGAGGAATGGATGGCGGAGATGAAATCGGAAGGGCAGTAGAGAAGGATGATGGGAGAGGAGCGGGATGAATCTGTGCCATTGAAAGTGGCGAGATGGACGGCTCAGATTGGATCGGGAGATCGCAATCGGGAGTCGGACGAAACAGTTTGCGATTGCAATTGGAAGGGGACCAGCGATTGAGCGCTGACCGTTGGATCCGAAGGCCAGATCAATGGTTCGCACTCAATCGGAGGGGTAGTGTGATCGGGGGATCGGGAGAAGGACTTGCGATTGGGTTCATCGGAGGAATGGAGCGATTAGATCTTGACCGTTAGATTGGCACGGGAAATGGATGGTGGAGATCTAATCGGTAGACGGAGGAAAGGACTTGCGATTGCGATCAGATGGGAAGTTGCGATGGAGCGCTGGCCGTCGGATCGGCGGGAGGATGGATGGCTAGGATTAAATCGGGAGATCGCAATCGGAGCACAGAGAAGAAGGCATGTGATTGAGTTATGCAATTGCGATTGAGCCGGGGCTGCGATTAGCACTCCGCCGTCGGATCGGGACCACAGATCGACGGTGCGGAATGCATTGCTAGACTTAACCTTATAAATAGATCGCATCAGGGCTTTTTGCTGTTTACAAAGAAAATATGCACCCGCTTGGCTTCCGATTGCGATTAGCGCTCGGGACTTAAGCGCTTGGTCCCAGCGCCGGGGCACATGTGGGGAAGTGGTTAAGGGGCTGGCGAAAAAGGGGCTAAGCCCTATAATATAGTCGGAAAGTGGGTTTTAACCCATTTTAATGGAATTTGAGGGTTCAAAAGGGAAACGATAGAGGGATGAAGGGGAAAAATGGCCAACAAAGGTTAAGGGTAGGATTTTAAGGGGATTTTGGGGAAATTCAAAGGGTAAGAAGGGGAATAGAAGGGTGAAGAAAAGGGGATAGAAAACAAAGGCTTTGGGGAATGAAATAAGAGGGAAAAGGGGGCCTTTGGGCATTTCTTCACATAGCAGAGAGGCTTTAAAATGGGAATCAGCAGAGGGAATTTTATCAAAGGATAAAAGACACATAGAGGCTTCAAGGAGACTGTGTTTTCAGAGGAAATGCATTCCTTGAAGACTCAGGAACAATTTAGCCCCCTATTGCTTGTCAAAAATTTCATAGGGGGGCTAACAGTGGCTCCACATGGGGATGGCTTCTTCTTGAAGGAGTCAAGAATTCAGAAATTCATCTCTTGGTGTAGGCCAGGTGCCTGCTGCGTGAACCATCCATCTCTTTCTTTGATCTGCTGCCACAAGCTATGAAGACAACATATCAGCAGAAACACTTCCCATACAGCTACCTACCCACACTATAGTTCTATCATTTTTCTTCCTGGGTGCATTTGGACTTGCAGACCCTTTTACATCATCAATTTTTACAAACAGGAAAAATAAACCTATTCTATTTCTACCCTTATTACTCCATGAGACTAGATTAGACTGTTGGTCTCATATGCTTCTCTACCTACACTACTACCTGCTAGGATTAGACTGTCTAGCAGGTTTCTTCTCTACATTCTAAGATAGAAATTGAAACAAATAACTACGCGCTCTTAGACTGAGCTTTATTGAGCTTCCTACCTACCCTACTCTAACTGGAATATTTACAGTCTAGCTTACAAACATTGTCTTCCAATGCAACCAGTCCATCAAGTGATCCCATGACTGGTCCTTCTTGCTCAACTCCTTGAGCATGCTAGATAGGCAGGGCAGCTCCCACTCTTTTTGTTTGATAACAGCAGCTTTGAAAAAATTTCTTTTTGTCTGCAACATGCTGCTCAACAAAACCCTTGATCCTTCCTCAAATGTATGCAGGAGGTGTGCGTAAGGATCATGAAAAGATACCTGGCTAGGAGTATCTGGCAGGCTGGCTTCAACCAGGATCTCTTTTTCTTCCACTGGCTCAAGAATGAGACTCTCTTGAGAAAGAGAATCTCCTTCATCTGCTTCACTTTCTGAACTGGAGGACTCGTCATATATGGCAGTGCTATCCTCTTGGAGCTCCACAATGTTCTGATCAGGTGGGCCGAGCTCTGTGAAGAGATCTGTATATTCTTGAGCAGGGGTTTGGTCTATTGCTTCCTCTGTTTCAAGAGAAGGCCCTTTGTTTTTAGTCTGCTCAAAAATATCTTCCTCGTTTTCCTCCTCATTTTCTGAAAGAAAAGACTGCTGGTTACCAGTCTCACTGATGATCTGAGGTAAAGCAGAAGGAAGATTCAATGAATCTTCATCTGCTATTATACTATCATAGCTCTCCCCATCAGTATCATAAATTGCCTGCCTTGGCTCGTTACTCTCTGGAAGTAGAGGGAACTGATTTTCCTCCCATAAATCTACTAATGATGGCTCTGCAAGATCATCTTCTGTTTGGAGAACATCGTCATCAGAGAGATCAAAAATAGGAAAATCATGAATGTAAGTAACGCTTCCAACCGGACGTACTGGATCACCAGCAGATTTTTCTTCACTCTGATTTACATTTGAGCTTTCCAACTCTGTACAATAGAGCTCATCAGATGAATGGGCAAGGATGTCTGATTTGTAAAAAATTTCAGAGGCTGGCTATCTATTGATGATCTGGTCTATTTCTTCTTCTGTTAAATGGGAAGATGGTCTTGTGTTCTTTTGTGTAGAAGTGCAGCAACTCTCTGTTCCCTTTGAAGACTGGATTTGAGGCAGGATGTCATCTTGAGCCTCAACCATATGGAATGATGAATCAGCATCTAAGTTTTCAGGAATATCTTGAAGAATTTCCACAGTCTCTTGACTGCTTTCTTCATCAGCTGATTCATCTGCATTCTCGTGATAGCTAGGATGCATATGAAATTCTTGAATGGCTGTCAACAGATCTTCAGATTGCGTATTAACCAAATCCTCATCAATGTCTAACAGGTACTATATGATATTCTGAGATTGATCACAACAGTCCCATGATAAGGATGGAGAGTTTCCTTTATAATTCTTGTAAAATACTTGGTGCATGTCCTTTAAAGAAAACAAACTCCGAGGTTCTAACCATTCATACCAGATCCTAGCCTTTCCTTCTAATGTTGCCATGAACATTTTCATTAGGCAGTCTTCATGCCATTCAACTTTAAATTTCCACACATGTATATGAAACTTGATGAGATGTAGCAAGGGGTCCTCAGCGTTTTCACCCTGAAAGATAGGCAGGTTTTTCAACCAGTCCACTTCAGGCATTTTGTGTGGAAATCCAGGGATATGCTCCCTGCTCATTGGGGCATATCTTCTCTGTATGTGTGGAAGCATGTTTGTAAATCAGAAAGAGGTCAATGTGTCTTTTCAACCAGTTCGGAGTCTTCTACCAGTGGAGTCATTTGGTCTTTGGATTATAGGGAATGTGGAGTCGCCAGGTGGATGATTATGAATGTTTGAAGCAGGGTGCTGTCCACCATCAACAATGAAAAGCCAATCTAACCAGATATCTTGGGTCTATGAGTGCCTAAGGATGTTCGAGGTGAAATGCACTCAAATCCCCAGCGGAGTCGCCATTATGTTGGGATTCCCATGTTTTGGCCAGATTGGCAAGACCAAAAGATGAGACAACATCAGAACCACTTTTGGGCCCTAGGATCTAGCCCTCCTGGACCCGGAGAGGGATCTCTCCAAATAGAGCAAAGAATGATATATCTTTGATGCTCAAGATGAGATGTTAGGCTAGTTATGAAGCACTGAGGGGTTTTAAATGATTTGGTTGGTTGGTTGCTGGGTTGAGTCATGAGATCATAAGCTGAGAAAGTAATGGGAGAAAAGGAACAAGGCAGCAGGATATTTCAGCAAAGAGGATAGGCCTAGACAGTGCCATCCATTGGGCTATGGAGTCATGAAAGGAAATTACTTGCATCCACAAGCCAAGGCTTCCAAAGGGCAAGCCATCTAATACTAAAGGATCTTTAGATTAGAGGGTGGGGTGGAACATTAAGGAAGGAAAGTGAAAGAAGGAGAACAACCAAATTTCTGTCTATAGATCAGGTCAGAGGTCATTTAACTCCAGACCTGCTTGGACATACTCTAAGGCAGCTCTCAAAGAGACAAAGGGGTTGCTTATAGATCAGACCAGAGGTCATTTAACTCCAGGTCTGCTTTAGCAACTCCAAGGGAAAACAAAGATAAGATAAACAAAGGGATCTTAGAAAGGTAAGCTGGTCGTGCAAGGATCCTAGTGGACAGGGCTAACACTCATCCCCAGTGTTCCCAAACCTTCCAGCCTAACCCCAACAAGAACATCTAAGAACAACTTCAACTAATTCATACATAAGCCAGCAGGCAATAACATCCATTGTGCTGGTTAAATCAACTGAAACCAACTCTTAGATAGCACATTGAGCAGAAAACATAAAGGTAGGAAGAGCAGGAAACATAGGGCACCTAACAAGGGTGAATCCTATGTTATACTTCTGTTGCCTACCAGAATAACGTGAAACAACATGTAAATGAAATAAACAGAGTTAAGAAGAACATCACCAATAGCAATAGACCAGGATCTTGTGAAATGTGCTTTGATTAATTGATGCAAAACCAGTCATGTACAATAAGCTCAATGGCTAATACAGTCCAGACTTTCTCCTCCCAGCCTATTACACAATACTACTCTGCTACTCCCTCCCAAGACTGTTCTAATAGTCAAATGAATCCCTCTAACAGCAAATTTCCCAACAACTGAACAACAACGACCTTTACAATTCGTTCTCAGGGATTACATATAGGAGAAGGGGAAGAAACAGAGGTAGATAGACAATTAATTGATCTCATTAAGACAGAATCGGCAGAAGTGTCCACGCCCACTCTGCTTAATGGCGCTGTGCGTATTCTGTAGACTGTTTGGAGGCTCTGTCAGGCCGGAAATTGACCTTTGATATGTTCTTAAGTCTTTATGGTGGTCTGGAACTCTGTGCTGCCTTCTGAGATGAATGAACTGGGTGGAAGGTCTGCAGGTCGCTCCATACTTCCTAACTGCTGCTTGACTGTCCTAAATGGGTTTCAAACAGTGCAATTAATCTTTACAGGGCTCGAGGAGGCATGGAGATCACTGTAGGAAGGTGTACTTTTGGAGTAAACGTGCTCTGCTGTTAGGTGGCGCAGTTATGACTTGCTGGTGCGCTCATCGGTCTTCAAACTGAACCTTAATCCTTTGAAAGCAGGGCTAAACATTGATTATGTCGATAGAAGGTGTTAACCCCTTTGGATCCTTTCTGTTGTTCTGCTAGCGATGATGAAAACACCTCACTGTGATGTCTGCACACTTTGAAATAAACTTGTTACAAACCCAGGCGGTGGTGGCGGAGAAATGCTGTGGAGGCAGGAGGAGAGGTGGCGGAGCAGTGGAGAATGGTGGAAAGAACACATAGCGGTGGAGAAATGATTAATAGTGAAAAAGCCCAACAATTGGCTTTGGGAAAATAACCAAGGAAATCACCAACAAACGAGGGAGCGGAGCTTTGGATGTGGGGCCGACCGTGGTGGGGGGCGATTCATTTTGAACCGTTAGATCTTAAAACCCAATAGACGGTGGAGATTCGATTGGAACAATCGCAATCGGAGGGGCGCAACTGGGTCTTGCGATTGCGATCGGCCGGAGGGTGCGATTGAATTATGGTTGTTGGATGCAATGTGGAAACGGACGGCTATGATGTAATCGGGCGATCGCAATCGGAGGGGGACAGGGGTGACACACAATTCAAAAGTTCTGATTGCGATGGAGGAAGGGGATGCGATTGAGTGAGGACCGTCGATCTGGGGGAGGAATGGACGGCGGAGATGAAATCGGAAGGGCAGTAGAGAAGGATGATGGGAGAGGAGTGGGATGAATCTGTGCCGTTGAAAGTGGCAAGATGGACGGCTCAGATTGGATCGGGAGATCGCAATCGGGAGTCGGACGAAACAGTTTGCGATTGCGATCGGAAGGGGACCAGCGATTGAGCGCTGACCGTTGGATCCGAAGGCCAGATCAACGGTTCGCACTCAATCGAAGGGGTAGTGCGATCGGGGGATCGGGAGAAGGACTTGCGATTAGGTTCATTGGAGGAATGGAGCGATTAGATCTTGTCCATTAGATTGGCATGGGAAACGGATGGCGGAGATCTAATCAGGAGACGGAGGAAAGGACTTGTGATTGCGATCGGATGGGGAGTTGCGATGGAGCGCTGGCCGTTGGATCGGCGGGAGGATGGACGGCTAGGATTAAATCGGGAGATCGCAATCAGAGCACAGAGAAGAAGGCATGCGATTGAGTTATGCGATTGCGATTGAGCCGGGGCTGCGATTAGCACTCCGCCGTTGGATCGGCGGGAGGATGGACGGCTAGGATTAAATCGGGAGATCGCAATCAGAGCACAGAGAAGAAGGCATGCGATTGAGTTATGCGATTGCGATTGAGCCGGGGCTGCGATTAGCACTCCGCCGTCGGATCAGGACCACAGATCGACGGTGCGGAACGTATTTCCAGACTTAACGTTATAAACAGATCGCATCGGGGCTTTTTGCTGTTTACAAAGAAAATACGCACCCGCTCGGCTTCCGATTGCGATTAGCGCTCGGGACTTAAGCGCTTGGTCCCAGCACCAGGGCACATGTAGGGAAGTGGTTAAGGGGCTGGCGGAAAAGGGGCTAAGCCCTATAATATAGTCGGAAAGTGGGTTTTAACCCATTTTAATGGAATTTGAGGGTTCAAAAGGGAAACGATAGAGGGATGAAGGGGAAAAATGGCCAACAAAGGTTAAGGGTAGGATTTTAAGGGGATTTTGGGGAAATTCAAAGGGTAAGAAGGGGAATAGAAGGGGAAAGAAAAGGGGATAGAAAACAAAGGCTTTGGGGAACAAAATAAGAGGCAAAAGGGGGCCTTCGGGCATTTCTTCACATAGCAGAGAGGCTTTAAAAGGGGAATCAGCAGAGGGGATTTTATCAAAGGATAAAAGACACATAGAGGCTTCAAGGACACTGTATTTTTAGAGGAAATGCAGCAACTAGTGAGGCCTGTTAGCCCCCTATTGCGTAAAAATTTCATGGGGGCTAACAACCTATATGCCTCGTGTGTAGGTTCTGTCAACATTTTATGAAACTTGGGGTCATGTAACCAATCATTAAGTCTAGAGGGCAGAGGGTTGATCTCAGATCTAGGGGACTTGTATCAAGTTTTTATCAAAAAATTTCTCGAAAATCAATATTTTTATGGGTCAAGGATACAGTTCTAGTGACAGACCTGAAGCAAAAGGCCCAAATTGTCATAGGTATCTCTACTTCACTACAAAGTTTCATTTTTTCTGGGAAAGTGTTGCAGGAAGAGATCGACTTGAAAGATTACGGTATACAAAGGAACTCTACCATTATCATGAATTTAAGTCTATTAGGTGGTGCCCCAACAGTAAGCACACCAACTAGATCTTCATTAACACACAAAGGTTGGGCTTCTTTCAAAGATGTATTAAGAGGGAAAGTTGTCACACAGGACAAAAAACCCAAAATCTCTCAATCCCAGGTTTGTACATTATAGAAAAGATGGAAAAAATCTGAGATATGTCCATAGAATTACCATGAGTAAGTCGTCTCTTCAATACTTTACAAGAAAAATCTATTATTTTTCATTTTAATGTTTACTAGCCCAAATATGAATATCTAAATGTGTAGATCTACCTCAACTCGACCATAAATTGTGATATTTATCTCTGTGCAAAAGGTTATTTTGTGTTTTAGTTTGATAACCAAAAAGATTAAAACTATGTCATAAATGGTGGACCATGGTTCTGGATAAGGTTGTGTCACTTCGTAACTCCATGGTTTCTTTTTTTTAATGCAAACTCAATGGTGGTTACAAAAATGTTGGTTTGCATAAGGCTACATAACCATTCGCTCCCTTTTTAGCACCATTAGGTGTTAAAAGGAATTGGAAACTCTTTAGAAAGGTTCTTAAAGATGGATCTTGAAAGAATGGACAGAGGGGTCTTCAATTTTACTCATATCTGCGTGGAGATGGACTTAAGAAAAGGAATTATCAATTGTATTCACCTAACATGCAAATACCTAAAGTGGATACAATCATTAGATTTTCAAGATATTGCCTTTAAATGGAGGGGTTTCCATCAAATAGGGAATTTTCAAAACATTTGTAAACAATCAAACAAAAGAACAAACAAGAAGGCCCTCCATCTTCAGATGATGAGGATGAAGAAATGGATGAATCCCAACAACATACAGAGATGGAAAAATAAGAAGGCTCTCAAGAGGAGGTAGAAGAAAATGAGGAGGAACAGAAAAAACATTCAAAGAATCCAAATATCTCAACAATTGATCTGATCCTTGAAAACCAAATAGATGGGAAGAAAAACAATCAAGAATTAGGTGGAACAAAGTGATCACACGTATTTGAGAGCTCCGAATCACACAAAGAAGTCCAAAACTCTACTAGTAATAGTGAGATCAAAATGATTACTACTGCTCCATCACTTGAGGTCTAGCAAAACCTCCAAAAGAAAAAACGGAAAAAAGAAGAAGAAAACTCTAGTGTATCTGGCAATGTGTAATTTTAGTTTTTATTTCTATTTTTTGGTAGCTTTTCTACTATGTGTGTGTCACGCACAAGGGTTCCTTGGGATGTTTCTTGAATTCTTTATGCCTCTACTCTATGTAACTTTTCATTTTTATTAATAGCAAGCTGCTATTTTTTTCCTTGGAAAAAATATATTAATAATTTTGTGGGTTTGTTGATACAATCGCTTTATGACATTGATCCCATGAGTTTTATAATAATTTATTTTGGTAATATTAGCCCCTTCGGTTTATTAAATCCTAATAGTAGTCGTTAAATATTAGTCCTACACTTTAATATTAATGCATGGTCCAATGTCACATTATGAAAAACATTGTCAAACTATGAAAATCAACCATGGGCAACCATTTTTAATCATCGTTAGCCATATTTGATCAAGGTCTTCCATGGTCAAATGTCACATTGTGACAAAGATTGTCTCAATATGAAAATCAACCATGGCCAACCATGGTCATCCTTGGTACAACGTCGCATTGTGACAAAAATTGTCTCAATGTTTAAATGAAGCATGGTCGACCATGTGGACATTATGGTCAAAATATTATGGTTATTTTGGACATTTGTTACATGGTTATTTAGCTATCAGTGATCTTCATGGTTAAACATAGTGTTACATGTTTTTTTAAATGTATATATGCTTAATTCATATTTATTCTTTTTATCATTAAAATTAATAACTACTCACACTTATAGAATGCACTACTTTAATTTATTATATTAATATTCCTAAAATTTAAGATGTCCATTCATGCAATTTATAAAATGCACTAATATAATTTATTTAGCTACAACCATTATAGATTTTCAATCATAAATCATGAAATATTGAATGCACTACTTTAATTTATTATATTAATATTCCTAAAATTTAAGATGTCGATTCATGCAATTTATAGAATGCACTAATATAATTTATTTAGCTACAAACATTATAGATTTTCAATCATAAATCATGAAATATTGAATGCACTACTTTAATTTATTATATTAATATTCCTAAAATTTAAGATGTAGATTCATGCAATTTATAGAATGCACTAATATAATTTATTTAGCTACAACCAGTATAGATTTTCAATCATAAATCATGAAATATTGAATGCACTACTTTAATTTATTATATTAATATTCCTGAAATTTAAGATGTTCATTCATGCAATTTATAAAATGCACTAATATAATTTATTTAGCTACAACCATTATAAATTTTCAGTCATAAATCATGAAATACTGAATTACTCTAGACTAACTCCTGAGGTTAGAGAAATTCATATTTTTTTAATTATAATTATTAAGTGTGAAAAACACATAATTATTTTAATTATTTTGAAATAGTGACTAACAAGTGGGTATGAATATTCCTAAAATATAATATTCCATGCTTGTGAAAGGTATATATATATACTGCAATATTTTAATTTATATAACTACATGGATTATAAATTTTGAATCATAAATTATGAAAATAATGAATCATTCCTAACTTCTTAAGTTTGAAAAGCACATAGTTTTTTCAATTATAAAATTGTAAAATACTAAAAACACACAATTATTTTAATTATTTTGAAATGATTGATTACAAGTGTATATGAATATTTCTAGAATTCCTACATATATATATATATATATGAATATTCCCAAAATATTCTTATATTTTCAATTATAAATAATAAAATAACTATATATAACTATATTGATTATATATTTTCAATTATAAATAATGAAATAATTATGAAACACATATTTATTTGAATTAAAAATTTGTTAAATATGAAAAACACTTTTTTGACTCCACTTGAGATTATCCTGTCCAGCCCACCCAACGGTGTGCCGCGAGGGCTATAAAATGGGAGCATCCTCAACAGATTGATAAGTATAGTGATAGAGGTGATAGTATTTTATTTTCCATTTTAAAGGGTTATTATTATTATTCGACTTGATATTATTTCATTTGAGGAATCCATGACGATCAGGACATTTTCCCTTTCTTTACTACTGCTACTGCTGGTATCTGTGGTGAGCGCGCAGCTTCATTATTCCGGATTCTGTAATAACAAGAAAGTCCCAAGCGATAGTCCTTTCGTTCAAACTGTTGATAACCTGGTAGCAGATCTGGGAAAAAACACGCCCAACACCACGCCCTCGAAGAAGGCCGGTTACGTGTACAAGACGAAGAATGCAGGCAGCGGGGGCTCACCTACTGCCTACGGGGAAGCAACCTGCCTATTGCATGACCAATGCAGCTCCTGCCTTTCTGACATGGGTGGCCAAATCTGGAACTTATGCAAATATGCCATCGGTGCTCGGATTGATACCCAAGATGATTCCGGTCAAATTTCCTGTTCCATCCGTTACGAGCAGTACTCCTTTTAGTATTAACTACTCTACAACACGAGTTCATACTCTCAATGTATGTGTGTGGTAATTGGTGTAGTTTTGGAATGTGTGTTTGGTGTGGTTTACTATGTCTGGGTTTGGTCTAGTTTAGGAATGTGTGTGTTTGGTGTGGTTTTCTATATATGTGTGGGTTTAGTGTAGTTTTACAATGTAGATTTTATATTCCAAAATTCATCTTTTCGTAATGTGTGTGTTTGGTGTGTTTTTCCAATGTAATATTTGTGTGGTTGGGGTGGTTTTTCAATGTAAAATAAAGTTTGAGGTGAATAGCATTCAACATCTTTAAATTAATGTTTTATATTTACATTTTGATAAATATGATATTCTCTTCAAAATTGTTGTTTGTGAATATGTACAGAGAAAATTCTGTATCTGAAGTTGCATACTCTACACTTCATTGTATCACAACACATAGAAGTAATACGTTCAATATATGGTTTTCTGGTTGATTAAGGAAAAGTATCATGAAAGCACAAGAATTAGCATATGATGAAAATCATTGCTATTGCTTTGTTGAAAAATATTAAGAAACAACACAACTCATTTGTTTTGTGGCTTAATCAAAACTCTCAATATTAAACTGCACTAGTGGGTCCATATATTCTCTTTATTCGGTGTTAAAATTATATTATTTAAATGAATATTCCAGGTCGTCAGGTGTGTTTGAATGTCTTTTCCATTTAACTTCAGTTGATCCAGAGACTCATTTTTTCTCTTAAACCAAGGGCTGCAGTGATGAGTCTGCCCATAAAATATCGATAATCTAATAGATAATATTAGACGTTATGAATTAAACTCTAACACGTCATGTTGCATGATCTAACTAATATTATTTAGTTAACTTCATTATTCATCTACGCTATCTCTGCATTATAATGAGAAAGATAAAATCCATGATAATATTTCTAGCATCCAGAGGGGAATTGGATATTAGAAAGATACATTGTATAATATAACATGTAAATTCTCAACACTCTCAGCAACGCATTGGTGCATGAGTAAATCATAATAGTAAGTCGTAATAATAGTTATTATGCTAATAATGATTTTTTCCAGGGTTGAAGACTTTTTTTTTTAATGAGGAGCAATTTTATATTTATATTCACAATACTTTCAATACTTTTTGTATGTTTAGGAATGATATTAGGTAAAAGGAAGCTAAAATACTATAGGAACAGTGAAGGTGAGGGTAAAAGGAAGCTAAGATACTATAAGGAAGTGATTAAACCCACTCTTATCGGAATTATATCTCTATTTTGTCGAGCAATAATAAAAAATGAACATTTCTAAGATAAGAACTAATTCCCATGAGCTTCGGAGTGAGACCTTGAGGTGGTATATTCCCAATACTCATTCACTCTTACTCACATTCTCTTCCAATTCCCTACCATGTGCCACACTTCCAATCTTCTTCACATTTTAATCCAATCCACCTATAGACATATTGGAGCAGTTATTTCACTTCTCTTTGACGATAGAAACAAGATTTTGAGGAATAAAAGTTAGATTCTTTCTCCTCTGTTAAGGTGAGATAGAAGACATTGGTGTTAACTCATAGTAATAATAATCATTATTATTGTTGTTATTATTGACTTACTGTATTATTTCATTGTTTGCACAAAATTCAATAATATAATAAAAAATCTAATGTTTTTCATATGATTAGGAAAAACACATTCAATAATATAATAAAAAATATAATATATTTCATATGATTAGGAAAAATTATAAAGTATATTGTAACACCCTGTTTTTAATTTAACTATTGGTATACAAACTTGTTATGATACATTATGAATGTGTAACGAATAAGGATATTTGCTAACAATAATCCTTTGTCTTTTTCAATAAATGATATTAATTTAATAATTAACTTTGGTAAAAGAAGAAAGTAACTAATTGGTAAATAATTCCAAGAACCGGGGCAAAGAAAGTGGAGACAATTCTCACAGTTACCTTCCAAAAAGGATTTAGAGCAAAATCCTAAGGAGGAAGGGGGTTCTATGCAGAAGGAAATTGGGAAGTATTAGCAGTAGGTGTTTGCTATGAGTTGCCCACAGCTAGGAGGATTCCAGTTTATCTTGAGGCCTTACTTCATGTCTCAATTCATGTCTCATAGAACTCCTAAGACCTCGTGAGGAGCAAGGGGGGAGTGGAGGACGTGATTTCCCTGCTCAAGGTTGGGAGGATAACAATTACTGATAAAGAATCTTCTGGAAATAGGTATTTATAAATGTTGGGTCTCTAGACTTAACAAATAATACCTTACTGTGTTATTATTAAATCTTTTACTGGTAATATTTCTGTAAAGTTATATTTCCTATGTAATCTTTGTGCTGAAATGTATTAAGCAGGGTACTATAGGCCCAGTTATGAAAACTAAATTATGTTGTTAAAGTATTACAAGATATAATACAATTTAAATTATAATGTGCAACTTACTCTTAAAAACCCGATACAGTTCGATAAATGTAAAAAATTGAATGGGAAACAGAAATGTTAAAAGAAAACATTAAAATTCTAATACAGATGGTAGTAAGAGCAAGAAATACTTGACCATAAGAATTCTGGGTTTAATCTTGCAAAGAATATAGCCGAGTTAATTGCACTATGATAAGAATAAAAACTCACACTGCATAGACATCTATACTAGGAAAATTTAGAGGCCTAGGCTCGCGGGTCTAGTACCCGAATCCCAGAAACAGGGTTTCAAGCTAAATTCCCTCGAGCCAGCAATCGGAAGGGCCGAATGCTTAACCGATAATTTCAGGAGATAACTATTGCAATAAAACTACAAATGAGTAAGAGAAACAAGAACATTATAAGTTCCATATCCAATGCAAGCAGGATAGATAGAGCTGAAAAATTCTGCTAATG
The DNA here is from genome assembly GCA_034641835.2 of Pinus albicaulis. Taxonomy (NCBI): domain Eukaryota; kingdom Viridiplantae; phylum Streptophyta; class Pinopsida; order Pinales; family Pinaceae; genus Pinus; species Pinus albicaulis. The sequence goes on from CM076577.1 coordinate 1,161,736,456, forward strand.
AAGCAAATGTAAAAGCTAGATGAACATGTAGAAACTTTCTCATATATTAGTAATCATTCATATGTCCTTGTTACACCATACTGGACTGAGTAACTAGAAGAGAACATGGAAATAAATCTTGAAGAATTTAATAGTAAATTACAAGGATGAGTACCAAATTTAACAAAACTAGAATTCAGAGAATATCGAGAAGCCAAACATAGATCTTAGGGACTTCTACCGTGAATAGTGACAATTACAAAGCCATTATAAAGAAAATATTTTTTTCTCTTCAACCTATCACTAGAATATCCACAGCAAAATCAAGAAGAGGGTTGTGCCCTAGAATAAATTCCTTCCTAAGTATTTAACAGAAAAGTGCACTTCAATAATTCGCAGCCAAGGGATGGAAGGGCTTCCTACCATTAGAACCCTATGTTCCCTTCATGAGACAGAAGGGCAGTGATGGCTATGAATTCAATAAATTATCAACTAAACCATACATAATCAAGCGGCGAAATATGACTTAACTCACCAGTAAAAGCTAAAGGGCTGCTAGGATAGTTTTGCAGTTGATTAAGTGAGAAAGCAGTCCTTTAGTCCGAAAAACCTATAGAAGGGAACACATGAGTAGTTAAAACCATAAGAACTAGAAAAGGAAAGGTGAACTATGAAAATATAATGCCAAGCGGCGTAAAACTTTACCTAAGTCGAAGATGAAGTCGGAAGTTTGAAACCACTCCGCGGTCAACCGATCACTCATGATAAACAGATTCATTACCCAATACCTTTGCGAGACAGACAAGGTAGTGTTAACATTTTCACATAACAAAGAAAAAAGAACAAAGTACAGTAAGCGGAATAAATAATAGTACATTACCGAGGAAATCAGTTGAAAAATATCTGTACGAGGAAGGCAAGCCAATGCTAAATGAGAACTCTGGAAGCATCGTGCTGGAAAGAAACTCAGAAGAACACTCAAAGAAGAGTAGTGCCAGTTGCAGAGCCGGATCTTGGAGCTTGACGATGGAGCAAATGAGGATTCAGCAGGAGGACATGGAGGGTTTGTTACCCTAACTACCCTCCCTGGTGTCTATACCGTAGATCTCAGCCGATAAGGTTTAAATGCTCAGGATTACACCACCAGGGCGGAGTCAGGAAAAATGACAGCTGTGGAGGTGGAAAGGTGGTGGAATCATAGCGCCGGAGGACAGGCGTATATTCAGTGCAATAACCACTCTCATAAAAATAGTCGAGGAAATGAAAGAAATAAAATGATAATCGATGTATAGAAAATCTAATGTATTGTTATTATCTGTGTAAAGTAATTCCATGTGTATGTACCAATATATACGGAAAAATATTATCAATTGGGCGAAGAGAATCCCAATGGGATGAACTAGCCGTGAACGCGAACAAAAATCCAAATGAAAACCTTAACAAACTTTTGATTAAGGTTAATGTGGTTATTCTATGAACACAAGGTTAATCGTAAGAATAACCTTAATTCCCGTATAATGTTTTACTTAAGATAAAATACCACCATTGGTATAGTGAGTACATATTTATATATTGCATGCAAGTTGTATTAAAAATGTTATAGCAGAATGAATGCTTAAAGAATTTTCTTATGAGTGGAAAGTAAATGGTAAGAAATTTGTAGTTTCATAGTTAGAAGATTAATGACCATAGTAGTATGTAAGTTTTTTATGAATGTTCTATGGTTGTTACAAGTGGTATCAGATCGTGGTTACACGCTGGGGCTAGTTGGTCCAACACAATAAGATGATAGTTATCATTCTTATTTTGTTCTCTCTTTAATAAAGTTTAAATGTTGGAATTGTGCAAAGTACATGAACAGATTAGCTCTAAGCTGCCATGAGGAGGGGATCTAGCCATCAGGCACCCAGAAACATAGGGGAAACCCATCCTATGACCAACCCTAAGGTTAATCCCAAAATGTGGGTGTAGTTAGGCATAGACCAGCACCAGCAAACAAGAAGAATGTTGGAAGATCAACAACGATAGACAAATAGGTTGCTTGAAACTTCGTAGCAACTCCAAAGAGAGATGCTCAAGGTTTGCAGTGACAATGTAATATTGATGAGAGAACATGAAAGAATATTAAAAATCCTTTCGGATAGATAAAATCATCCCAATGCACAACCTAGCCCTGAGAGGGACACTCAGAAAGAAGGAGAACAACATAAACTCCTACATGATAATCCTGAAGGCAGTCAAACGCCAAAAAGTAATAAAAGTCAAACCTATAATGAGGCTTAATCTGGAAATATTTTAGAACAACAAGAGTTGATGAAAGAAAAAGTGGAATTGCAGGGTGAATTCCGAAATATTAAGCCTCCCACTTGTTAGGGTCCTATAATAATAGGATTCATAATTTTGAATTGACTTTGATTAGTATTGTAATATGTACATATTTTTCTTTCTGCAAATTGTTTACCCATATATACATATACAGAGGGTAAAATTCCTAAAAGAAAAATCAAAGTAATTAAAATAAAAAATATAAAAAAGAATATGAAAATGGACCCCAAACAAAAAGAGATAAAAAATAAAACATGAAATCGATGCAAATCCAAATGCCACTACTATTTACTTTTATTGCAAAATAAAGATTGTGTGCAGCTTGTTAAAATGCCAAAATCCATGAAGGTTAAATAGCTTAATCTTAACCTCTCATGCTTTAAATTTCATGTTGTTAGATAGAGAATAAAGATCCAACCAAACAGTTTAATCTTGGCAGATCAGTAGTTAGGTAGAGAATAATAAGGAGCTCAACAGCTTAATCTGAACCTTTGGAAGAAATAAGGATAGAATTATTTACTTTGTTGTTTTAAAATAAAAATAAACAAGGGTTTGCAAGCTAAAATCCACCCAGGTAAATAAATAAATAAAAGTTAGGGTAGCATATGGGTAGGCAGAAGCAGTTTTTACAAATCATGGATAAGCAGAAAATTGGTCATTTCATTTACTAACTTCCTTCAAAAAATCATCTCCTTGTAGAAATACTGCATCCCCTCCATTTTCATTCTTTCCCCTTTATTTTTCCCTTTTTTCATTATCATCCATTTTCCTTTGCAAAAATCCCATTTTCCTAAGTTTAAAACACATTTTACTTAAGAAAAGAAAAAGCCCTTTAACTAATTTCCCTTTACCCAAAAATACCCAAAAACCCAAAAAATACTTTATCCTAAGTGTAAATGCTAAAGTATTATGTTGGGAACCATAATGAACAAATCTAAATTCCAACATAAGATTTTACATTATACACAGTTCTAGATTAACATTAACTTATATATTAACTCCTTATATATACCTTTTATCCCGTATTAATATAATTCATTTATATATTATTTCCCACCCATATTTTAATTTTAACCTATGTTCTATTTTCCCACATGTTATATAACCCCTCATCCCATAGGTTAAAACTTTTAAACTCGGCTTATATACTAGTCCCACTATATATAATCTCTGAAAGTGTTAAACTTACATTTTCCCTCATCCATTTTTTAAATAATACATTATTCTCTGCCTATAATAATGCACTCCTCACTATGTATTAAACATTAGTTTAATACATATTTAACCTCCCACATAGTCTTAAACCCCGAGTCCCACACCATCTTACCTTGCATCTCTATCGCACAATCCAAGTCGTTCACCTTTTGCCCTCCAGATCCAACAACAGTTATCCCTTGTCACACATTTCATTACGCAATGGTTAACCAACCCCGAAGCTTGTGATAAGTGCAGTTTGTGGGCTTTCTCTCCCCTCTACATGTCTTAATTTTATTGGATTGCACCGATCAAGTTAATTCCCCTTACCACATTTGAACTCTATGAAAACTGCTTGGTGGTTTTCTTTCACCTGTTCCCAAACCACTCATCCATTTGAATTGACCCTGCAATCAATGCATTCACTGTTGAATGAAAAACGTTTATAAGCCGCCCAATTGCATTATTTTCACTTTTTGTTACCATTTTCACGAAGAAGAAGCATTACAGACCAAAAAGACTGTTGCCGACTCTGTTTTTAAGCCGAAATGAAACAAAATTCACCAATTTGATTGCTACAACTGCTGTAGAAGTCCTCCAAATGCTATAAATACCAACAAAAGCTTCTGAAAGCTTTCTGCAACCCCAGAAACCCTCCTGCACAACAAAACTTCAATTTTTACAGGTATTCTTCAGAAGAACAAACTTATTCATCGATCTAAAAGAGTATTACAGTTAATCGAATCATTTAGGAGCCTCTCAACGTAAATAAAGCCCCATTTTCTTCCTAAATCATTTATTTTGTAAACCTTGAGCAATCCTTTCACAAATTCTGAAACCCTGGACTATTAAAAATCAAATATTGAGTAAAATGAATAAGTTTAAGCCATCTATAGACTTGAGAAAGCCTTTTGTGACCTTTAATATTTTTAATATTTTTATGGGTCCAGGATACAGTTCTAGTGATAAACCTGAAGCAAAAGGCCCAAATTATCACAGGTATCTCTGCTTCACTACAAAGTTTCATTTTTTCTGGGAAAGTGTTGTAGGAAGAGATCAACTTGAGAGATTATGGTATACAAAGGAACTCTACCAGTATCATGAATTTAAGACTATTAGGCGGTGCCCCAACAATAAACACAACAGTTAGATCTTCATCGATACACAAGGGTTGGGCTTCTTTCAAAGATATATTAAGAGGGAAAGTTGTCACACAAGACAAAAAAATGCAAAATATCTCAATCCCAGGTCCGTACATTATAGAAAATATGGAAACGATCTGAGATATGTCCATAGAATTACCATGAGTAAGTCGTCTCTTCAATACTTTATAAGAAAAAACTATTATTTGTCATTTTATTAAATCTGAATAGTAGTCGTTAAATAGTAGTCCTACACTTTAATATTTTAGCATGGTCCAATGTCACATTATGAAAAACATTGTCAAAATATGAAAATCAACCATGGGCAACCATTTTTAATCATTGTTAGCCATATTTTATCAAGGTCTTCCATGGTCGAATGTCACATTGTGACAAATATTGTCTCAATATGAAAATCAACCATGGCCAACCATGGTCATCCTTGGTACAACGTCGCATTGTGACAAAACTTGTCTCAATGTTTAAATCAAGCATGGTAAACCATGTGGAAATTATGGTCAAAATATTATGGTTATTTTGGACATGTGGTATTAGTAAGTCATGATATTGTAACAATCATTAATTAAATATCAGTGATCTTCATGGTTAAACATAGTGTTACATGTTTTTTTAAATGTATATATGTTTAATTCATATTTATTCTTTTTATCATTAAAATTAATAACTACTCACACTTATAAAAAGAACTACTTTAATTTATTATATTAATATTCCTAAAATTTAAGATGTTGATTCATGCAATTTATAGAATGCACTAATATAATTTATTTAGCTACAACCATTATAGATTTTCAATCATAAATCATGAAATACTAAATTACTCTAGACTGACTTGTGAGGTTAGAGAAATTCATATTTTTTTAATTATAAAATTGTTAGGTGTGAAAAACACATAATTATTCTAACTATTTTGAAATAGTGACTAACAAGTAGGTGTGAATATTCCTAGAATATAATATTCCATGCTTGTGAAAGATAGTTATATAGATAGTTATATAGTGCAATATTTTAATTTATATAACTACGTAGATTATAAATTTTGAATCATAAATTATGAAAAACACTTTTTTGACTTCACTTGAGATTATCCTGTCCTGCCCACCCGACCATGTACCGCGAGGGCTATAAAATGGGAGCATCCTCAACAAATTAGTAAGTATAGTGATAGAGGTGATAGTATTTCATTTTCCATTTTAAAGGGTTATTATTATTATTAGAGTTGATATTATTTCATTTGAGGAATCCATGATGATCAGGTCATTTTCCCTTTCTTTACCTCAAATATTACTACTGCTACTGCTGGTATCTGTGGTGAGCACGCAACTTTATTATTCTGAAATCTGTAATAACTAGAAATCTGTATTACTAGTCCTTTCGGTCAAATTTTCTGTTCCATCCGTTACGAGCAGTACTCCTTTTAGTAGTAACTACTTTACAACACGAGTTCATACACTAAATGTATGTGTGTGGTAATTGCTGCAGTTTTGGAATGTGTGTGTTTGGTGTTGTTTTCTATATATGTGTGGGGTTGGTGTAGTTTTACAATGTAAATTTTATATTTCAAAATTCATCTTTTCATAATGTGTGTGTTTGGTGTGTTTTTCCAATGTAATATTTGTGTGGTTGGGGTGGTTTTTCAATGTAAAATAATTTTTAAGGTGAATAGCATTCAATATCCTCAAATTAATGTTTTATATTTATATTTAGATAAACATGATATTCTCTTCAAAATTGTTTCTTGTGAATATGTAGAGAAAATATTATATGTGACGCTGCATACTTTACACTGTATTGTATCACAGCTCATAGAAGCAATAAGTTCAATATGTGGTTTTCTGGTTGATTAAGGAAAAGTATCACGAAACCATAAGAATTAGCATATGATGAAAATCATTGCTATTGCTTTGTTGAAAAACTATTAGTTAGTTAGAAAAAACTAATTCCATAAAAAGTAAGACAATTATATTTCAAATAAGAAGGGACAAAATGAGACAAAGAAGAGATAGAATAAGTTTTTATTTTTTATTTATAATTGCCTCACCCCCCTCACTTCTCATCATTGCATCATCTCTTAACTCATTGTATTATCTATTAACAAAACTCAATACCCACTAATTAACATGCCCACCTGTCATCTAAAAAATGTATGTAATAATCTGTATTGGTACAGAATTATTAATACAATACTCATATAATTAAAGTGAAAACTAACACAAAACTAAATGCTGGAAATGAATCCCTAAATGGTAGAAATGAAATCCCTTTTTATGGACTAAAATATAATTGTCTCACTTTTTATGGAATTAGTTTTCTCTAACTAACTAATTTGACTACTCTAAGTTAAGCATTTTATTGCAAAATTTGAAGTAAACATATTCTCTGCATATATTTTAACAATCATTATATATTATTTATAATGTATGGTTTATCTATTAATATAAAAACATTCAAACACAATAAAACAAATAATTACTCGTTCACCAGAATCACCATTTTTTTATGTATTTAAATTCTCTATCAATTGCAATCTCAAGATGAGACTTGCTCTAAGGGTATAAGGTGTGCCTGGGCTATAAATCAATATGAATCAAACTTGCAATAACTTAACACTAAATTTACTCAAAATGTAATGTAACTCACTGTTATATGTTTCATAATGAATGCAACCAGGTTCTTTATTTTTATTTTTAATTTATTTAATTTTGTTTCAAATGAAGCCACGTTTTCCACCATTATAAATGTAACACAGAAGTTTTGCAGGCTTCATTTTTTTCCTTAAATTTATTTCTTTATAATGAAGTCAGGTTTGGAACCAATATTTCAAATGTAACACAGCGAGCCTCATTCCGGTAGCATCAAATATGAGGAGCGAGGTTCAAAGTTGACCCATCAGAGAAGGTGACGTCACCTTCCTCCAGACCAATCAAAGAAGCTCCTTGGGGTAAAGAATGAGCTTTGGCATAAAAATTGAACCCAACTATTGTTGTGGATTAGTCGCATGGGTGTACGAAATCGCACCAGCTTAGAGAGTGTGGTCTACTCTCTAAACTATTGGTAACTGGCAGAAAGTGGGGGAGCTCCAAAGCATAAAACTTAATGGAAATAGTATGCTGAAGTATGCTATGGTTAAACTAAAACTAAAAACACAAATATACAGAAGCTATATAGAGAGTTCCAAATGATAATAATGCAAACGATGACTCGATGGCCTCTTCTTATTAAACATTCGAAATGAAGAAGAAATTTTACCCACTTGCCAAAGGGCCCCTAGGCAATGGCTCTAGGTCCTGATGCAAGGATGTTGACTTCCAAGCTCTGCCTCTGATGTAGTCTCACACTCTCTCTCTCTGTTGTGGTGGACTAAGATGTTGGGTGGCCAATTATCGAGTCCTCTTTAGCTCCAGCTTTGGGTCACACACAATACTGGTATTGCTTAGGCAACTTTGTCGAGCATAACACTGTCATCACCATTTCTTCATCTCTTGGTGGGTTTATATAGGTGAGCTTCAAATCCTCCTTCCCTCCCTTGGTACATAATAGATGGTGACCCAAGGGAGAGGTGTGATTTCAATGTGTGCTCAAATATTCTTTTGTGTGCTCACATAATGTTTAAGGAGGCGCTGGTGGTTTTCCTTAGGCAGCTTTCACATAAGGAGTAACTGTCCTTTGCTTGGTGTGGTCCCGGAAAGCAACTTTTTCCCATTTCCAGGAATTCGCGCTTATCGGGAAAAAAGGCGTGAAAAAGGCGCTCTTCTCAAAGGATAAAGCATGCATTTTAGCATTTATGACTAGTTCAAATTCGATTTTCTCAAAACCTTAGAGATTTTAAATACTTCTTGATTCCATAATGTATTCATGTCCTATAAATCCTTGGGCTTGACATTAATTGATGTCGTCTTTTGTTGTACAATTTTCCAGTGTTAACAGTTGCCCCCTAATGTGTGATGTCTAGGAAGAACTGTATAGCTGAAATACATTATAGTTTTTTTTATGTATCGTACGCAGAGAAAGAGAGAGGGAGAGAGGTCCACGTGTATTTTGGAATTGACAACACCTTGCACCGTTTCCGAGATAACCATGGCCTAAGGGACCCCCTGCAAGCAGACAAAATATACAACATATTTACTAAATTTCAACGAGGCGGGCATGTCCCATGCTCGTGATGCTATGGCTACTTAAACAAAATTGACAGATACATGTGTTGTCTGTGCAACTATTGTGGTAGAGATGTTGGTGGTTGTTGACGACAACTGTTGACGCCCTCAGGGGCATTTTTTCTTTGATGATAGGTGGAATGTGGTACCCATATGTGTAATCTTGGTATGGCATATCATTGCACAATGTATGCATATGTAATGGCTGGGACCTTCCTATGTAAGAATTGTTGTTAGAGATGCTTATGGAGGCACAGGTCTTCGACGGATCTGATCAAAGTGCAATGGTTGTAAGGTACGATACCATTGTGACATGAAAGCTTTTGCTGTGGTCGAATATCAGGAGGATCGATGAAATTTGTGGACAATGATGTCTCCCACAGTGCCACCCAAGGATACCACTTTGCATGGGGAGGGTTCATCCAAGGTACTGCTTCCTTTTTGGAAAGAGGTGTTGAGGTCGACAAAAAGGAAGCCTTAATCGAACCATGGGTCACCAACCTAAGGGGTTGAGGACCAAGATGTGATGCGTTTAACATAGGCATGTTGGTGAGAGGTGACTGAAAATGGATGATGGGGATTTAGTGGCCCGAGGTCAAAGTATATTATCGCAGCTTGGCGGTATTCATAGTTATTTCTGAAGGGAAAAAGTCCCTAGAGTCGGTAGGACTTCCAGGGCAGGTGTGAACCAGCTATGAATATCATGACGGTGCATGCGTGGGGGGTGAAATACTTCAACCAAGGGAAATGGGGGACTACTACCATGGGAGAAAGGTGAAATATGAGGGCGAAGTGGTGAAGGGCATCGTTTGCGGTATTTGTACACTTACCAAACGAATAAAATAATGGGGTTTGGTTTGTACAAAACACACAGACGGGTATCCCAAAACATGAAAGAGGGTTTCACACTGAAGGTGTGAGGATGGTGTTTTTCTGGGGGTAAGGGTCCTATTGGGTCGTAGATGGGATTATGCTGATGGAGGTATGGCAGGCCAAATGTAGTGCGTGGAGGTGCTCTTTCAATCTGCTTGTACAAACTGATCATCTGGGAAGGGGGGTTGAGTTTGAATGGTGAACTTGACCTTATGCATGATATATGGATGGGCATGAGGTGCTTCCAGGACTAAAATGGTATGGCCATGGCATCACTTGTGCTATGATATTTGGTCTACTCTGGGTGACGAGCACCATGGAGGGGAGGCTCTACTGACCAACATAGACGTTTATCATATGCAGGGTGAGGTGATGATAAACGTGGTCGAGCATGAGGACCCTATGGTTTATTTTTGATGCAGAAATAATGTAAGGATATGCAAAGATTTGTGGGACTCTATGATGTTGGGGGTAGGATGATACCTTCTCTAGAACCTTCAGTGGATGGTGTTCTAAGTGTTTTGCTCGTTCTTCCTACAAAAACAACTAACTCAAGTGAAAGCATCTTATTTTCATCAAATATTATTGAAAGACATGAGCTTTAGAAAGGAAGATGGGAGGGTGCATACCTGCCGGTGCTGAAAATTTATTTTTTCAGGAGTGCAACTCTTTGGAATTGCCTTTGTTTGTTATGGAGTGCTAATCACAGTGTTGCTTTCAGTCTGGTGATCAGATACTCTTAGCTCTATTTTTCCCTTGGGAGTTGTTACTTGGGTCCTAGTTTTGATTTATGTCGGGGTTGCCCCCAAACTGAGATCAGGGGGGCATTTTCGGTTACTGCCCCCTATCTAGGATCGCCATTTTGTTTGTTCCTCAGCTTCTTTTTGCAGCATTTGGAGGATTTTCATAATTCTCCTAGTTGTATGGTTGTTGATGATCCTAGGAAGGGTTGCAGTAGATTGACTGGCACATTACGTTGTGCCATTGGTCCATTCTATGTGGGGAATGGGGGATATCAGTTCCCTTGTCCCTAGTTGGTATATGAGTGCCAGGGTGACTTTCATGATAGCTAGGTTTTGATAAGTTCTATGTAGAATCGTATGAGTGTCCAGGGTATTGATTACTGCTGCCTAGGTGTCCATGGGCCAAAGACCCAATTGAGACGTCTACAAAATTGGCGTGCATGGTGCTACTTCTACCTAGGTGATCTTGGGAAAATACCTGATCAAGCCATCTGCAGAATCGATGCACATGGTACTACTGCTGCTTAGGTGATCTTGGGTAAAAGACCCGATCAATCCATCTGAAGAATCTACCTACCTAGGTAACTCTTTGAGTATCATGGGTGCTATTTTTTCCTAGCTGATCTTGGGTCAAATACTCGTATCAAACCATCTGCAGTAGATGATGTGCCTAGTAACTCCCCGAATACAGATTACTGCTGCCTAGGTGACCTTGGGTCAAAGACTTGATCAAACCATCTGTAGTAATAGACGCACGTGATAACTCAAGAGGATGAGGAAACCAGGTTCTCCTGTCCCTGGTTGATGTATGGTGGCTTGGGGGGAGGAGGGACAAGTGGTTGTCTTTCTCGTGAGTGTCATTCCTCCTACATGTATAGGACGACACGAGGTCCATCTTCGACAGATTGGGTAGTGGGATCCTCTTGGTAGGATCACTCGATCACATGTAAGGCATCCCTATATCATGGGATCTATGGACAATGGTGGGTATAGTTCCCATAGGTGTCACAGAGAGTGCATGTGTGATTGGTACGCACTGGTTTGCCTGTACTTTTGGTGACAAGTTCCTTTTTATGGGAATGTCGTGTCGAGGTGCCTGCTTTGTAGCTGAGGAGTGGTTTTAATTCATCCAACTCTGGACATATGTGGGTAGGGTGTCCTGTGACATCACATATAGCACAAGCTGATGACTCCCTTTTCATGGTGGGGATCACCGCTTTCTTTCCTCTCTTGGCGATTTTCTTGGTCATGGTCACTGGTTTCATAATGGGAATTTCCCTTGCGGGGGTAGTTTCGACTGTTGCTTGGGTAGGCTGGGGCTCCTCGAGACTGGGGGGCTTTAACCAAAATGCAGTAATATTGGTAGCTCCTATTCGTGAAGGGGGAATGAGGTACCAAACTAGGAATGCCAAAGATATGTTGGGTAACACCAGTGTTGCAAAAACCTGCTGGGAGACGAAGCTAGGAGGTGGGTAGAGGAAAGGGGTTTGGGAGGTGGCGTAGACTAGGGAGGCTGTCGTGGCCAATGCCTCAGTGTCGTTACTACTTGAGTCCGTGTCTTGACTAACCTCGATGCTTGATGTGGACATCATGAATACTGGGGCCCCTGCGGCATCGAGCGATACCTCAGGGATAATGGCAGGATCTCCTATGAATGACCCTAGGACGGACGGTGGTTTGAATTGGCCAGGGCCATATTCTTGATACCGTGAAAGACCATATGCAGCTGTATCTACGTAGAGTAGAACTACATCCATGTTGGTCAAGGGACCCTTTTCACTATGCATCAGTTGGTCTACCGTAATGATTCGATCCTCGCGGGGGAACATCATGATGTGGAAGGTGGAAGATGTTATGGAAGACATGGTGTACATTTAACTTAGCCCAAGGAATATATTGTAATCAATGTGAGCGTCCAAGACTTTGATGTCTATGTGGACCATCTTGTAGGCTATGCAGACCGGTACATTTTGGAAGAGACCGATAGGGGTCGAGGGATGATTGTTGTATGCTCTGAGTGTGATGACGGAAGGTTTGAGTTCGGGGGCTCCTAAATTCTGCCATACATTCTTTGACATGATGCATGTGGATGCACCCTCATCATTGACACATCAGTGAATAGTGATATTCTGTACCGATACTGGTATTTGGAAGGTGACCATGGAGGGAAGCCTAGGGGTGGGTTTGGCTTTGTCTAAGTCGAAAGCCATCATGTGCGTGTCGGCAGGGTTGACGATGCCTAATGTAGAAAGTAGGGCTTTCCTTTGCTTTGGGCATGACTATAGTACTTCCAATGCAGACATAGCAGCAGGTGATTGAGCTAAATCATCTACGATGCTATAATTGTGGGCCGCTTTGGAGTAGTTACCTACTCACCTATTAGGCCCTTTTACCATTTTTGGCAATGGTTCCAAAGGAATATTTGGAATGGTTAAAGGTGCAGTCACCGCGCTCATACTAGCCCCTAATGTATTGGTGTCTAGTGGGGTGTCGTAGCTGCGATTTCGAGTTTGGAAAAACATTTCTTCCCCAGCCATGTAAATTTCATGGTTTCTTTTCCTGCAATCGTCTTGGTTTTGCTACTGAGTGCTAGTCGTTCCTTGATTAGGGAAGGGTTCTTGCATCATCGCAGTTTGCTGGGAAGATCCTCCTTGTCCTCGGTTAGTCTGCAACTTTTTAAGCTTAGGGAGTTCGGGACAGTGGTGAATATAGTGCCTGTACTCACCACATATTGAACAAGAATTTTTTGTTTGTATAGGTGGCCTTTTTCCTTGCCTTTGGGTAGTGCTAGGCTCCTAGTTCTGATTCCGGTTAGAGTTACCTCCATCCTGGCATCGTAGTGAGCACTGTTGGTTGCTGCCCCCCTGTCCAAGGTTACCTTTGGGCTAGTTTTTTGTATTTTTCTTAACCACGTTAGGAGGTTAGATCTCCTGATCATACTGGTGTAGTTGATTTTGGGATGGCTGCACAAAGTTCACCTGTGCATTTTTTTGCGTAGGTGGGTTGTGTGCTTGGGACTGAGCATAATGATGTCCCATGTTTGCACCTAGCCATTGTGGGGGAGCTCTTCCATCAGTATTTCTTCCTGTGTACTGGGACCCCTCAGCAGGAGGATAAGGTCCTCCTTGTTGATGCGCTTCCACCCTATTAGTCAAATTTTGCTGCATATGATGACTTTGAAATCTAGTTTGAGACATATTCTAGGTAAACCCATGTGTGTAACCAATATTCTGACTACTGCTGCCTAGGTACCCTTGGGTGATTGACCCAATAAGTTCGTCTGCAGAGTTAGATGCGCTTGGAAATTCTTGGTACGACTACAGGTGTAGGGCATTAGGCACGATATTGTATATGTATCCTAACAGTGTATAGATTAGTTCAAGCTGCTGGGCTTTACTGATTACATCCTCTTCGAATGTGGGGTTGCGTTGTGCCACATCCTTTGAAATATTTGTCATCAAAGTTTTCAAGAATAAATATAAAAGGACTCGGTCCTTGAGTTTAGCTTTGCATAAACTGCGACATTTCCTCCATTCATGGAGATGCTTTGAAATATGAATGGAAGGGGATTTTCTAAAATGAGTCAGTAACTCCATTCTCGAATCATGGCGAATGGGAAACTGAAATTATATGAGGAACATGGTAGCGAGGGTGCTAAAGGTTCCATGAGAAGTAGGAGGTTGCTCCACGTACCATTTCGCAGGCACTCCCATAAGAGTGCGTTGAAATAGCCTCAACTGAATAGTATCTTCGATGATGCTATTCGATGAGAACCATAAGTGAAAGGTCATTATATGATTACCTGGGTCCTTTGCTTGCTTGCCTTCAAACTTTGGTATGTCCAAAGGGAGCTTCGTGGGCATGGGAGGCCAATTGGGGTCATGTGTGATGGGTTCATTGGTGAGGTTGGTCAAATATAGTAGATTCAATGCTGCTAAGAAGGGTGACTGGGAGGTTGACGCCATGGCAACGTGTGAAGACACAAGGTTCTGGTTAGAGTGAGGGTTAGTTTGTGACATATCCTGTTGTGAATTCAGTTGGCTTCCCGTATGGGATGCACTCCTCTGCCCCCCAAGGCACGAGGGGGGAGTGGTCTGCAGTGTGGTTTTGGGAGACTAATTAGGGTTCCCAAGTAAGGTTGTCCCAAGAGAGGAGGAACCAACAATTGTAGCAATGTTCCGTCTTTGACGCCTAAATGGCAAAAGACTTGGAACCCCTCCCGGTAATGGGGGGAGGTCCAATAGACGCCTAGACCGATGAGGTTCATTGGAACCATTTGGGTGTCTACTCGGTTAGGTTTTGGAAAAATTTTGAGGGGATTGAGTTTGTGATCATGACAACTTTATGGCCACATACATAAAGTAAAGCGAAAATGAAATGAATTTTCCCTTTAACTTAATCTATGTGATCAATCAACAAAAAAATGGTTTTTCTTGTTTACGTGTGATACTCAAAATTCTACAACACCTATTATGTCCTCACAAACTCAAAAGTAAATTGGAATTGAGAGGATTTCTTGCGAGTGCTGGCACAACGTCCCGTAAGAGCTAGTATTGGCCCCAGTCAACTGAAGAGAATTAACCAAGGTAAGGGTAGAGGGTCTGGCGCTTGCCTGTACCGTCACCTATAGGGTAAAGGATGCCCTAGTTTTGGCCACTAAGAACCACTATCCCATATGATCGTTTGAGTCTTGGGCTTCTTGGTAGTCAGCTAATAGTACCGAGTATCAGCCGGGTCAGGTATCCCCAACTGATACTGCACGCACTGTGCCTAAGCCTAACCCCCTCTGAATCGGACCTCTGCTGTGCTTGGTTTTTCTTTTCTGTGGCCTGATAGGTGGTTTTTAAAGCTCCCTAAATACACAAATTCTATGTTTCAATGTGAAGTGTGATTAAGGCGGCTTATTGAATGCCTACCCCCTTTATCCTAACTTAATCTATAAATTCTCTTGTGGCCCCTATGGGGAGAATTTAGTGAATTGGTTTAAGTTATTTTTAGGTGGCTTTCTTTTCTTAGTGGGTGAATGTGTGTGAGCGTATGGTGAACAATCTCATAATTTGAACATATGGATATCGATGATCCTTTACAAAAGTCCCCTAGTTAAACTATGTGACATTGTTCCTTGCTCAAATGGAAAACATTTGCGGATAATGGGCCACTTCCAAATATTCCTAGTTATTCTATGTGAGTGACTAAAGGGATATGGTGAATCACAAATGTAGAGTGTTCATATGCTTGTATAGGGTCACCAAATGGTGCAAATATAGTAGATATTACTTGCTCTAATTGGCGATTTAATCCTAGTCCCGCAATTTCCTAAATGCAAAAATTGAATTTAAAAAAAATAATTTCTACACTAGCTTATGCATATGTGGTCTTGAGCCACTTACTTGGACTAGTTAAACTAAGTGTGCATACCAGAATTTGCAAAAAATATAAATTGTTCGGAAAGCAATGGTTAATTCGCCCCCTACTTAAACTATGTGAACACTTTTTTTGCAAAAACCAACTTAAATGAAAAACTAACTAAATGTCTACATAAAGCAGCAAAAAGTGAGTTCTCAGAAGCTCTGGGGTATCAACGCAAGTGTTGGTAGATACATTAGGGGATGCCAAACACACTTACAAGCAGAAAGAATGAAGAAAATAAGGAGAAAAAATCTCTCTTCAATTTGCACGCAAAATCCCTTGACAGGTGTGCCTTCCTGCGCGCAGGTCAATCCTGAACGCGCGCAATGTGCCTCTGTGTGGAAAAATTATGCACAAAAATCCTGCAAGTAAAATATTAGGAGTTTCCTTCTTCAATCTGTCACTTCAGTGAGTCTAGGGACTGCAAGATGGGTCAAAGGAATGTCAGCTCCACTATAGCATAGACAAAGGGTCTCCTGCAAAAGATGGCACAACCACATAAAGTAGGAACACGTCAGTGGAGTCGCCAATCCTATTGTTGTGGATTAGTCGCATCGGTGTACGAAATCGCACTAGCTTAGAGAGTGTGGTCTACTCTCTAAACTATTGGTAACAAGAAGAAAGTGGGGGAGCTCAAAAGCATAAAACTTAATGGAAATAGTATGCTAAAGTATGCTTTGGTTAAACTAAAACTAAAAACACAAATATACAGAAGCTATATAGAGAGTTCCAAATGATAATAATGCAAACGATGGCTCTATGGCCTCTTCTTATTAAACATTCGAAATTGAGAATAAATTTTACCCACTAGCTAAAGGGCCCCTAGGAAATGGCTCTAGGTCTCAATGCAAGGATGTTTCCTTCCAAGCTCTACCTCTAATGTAGTCTCACTCTCTCTCTCTGCTGTGGTGGACTAAGATGTTGGGTGGCCAAATATCAAGTCCTCTTTAGCTCCAGCTTTGAGTCACACACAATGTTGGTGTTGCTTGGGCAAATTTGGCCAGCATAACACTGTGATCACCATTTCTTCATCTCTTGGTGGGTTTATATAGATGAGCTTCAAATCCTCCTTCCCTCCCTTGGTACAAGATGGATGGTGACCCAAGGGAGAGGTGTGATTCCATTGTGTGTGCAAATATTCTTTTTTGTGCTCACATAATGTCTAAGGAGGTACTGGTGGCTGTCCTTAGGTGGCTTTCACATAAGGAGTAACTGTCGTTTGCTTGGTGTGGTCCTGGAAAGAAACTTTTTTCCATTTCCAAGAATGCGCACTCATCGGACAAAAAAGCGCGCAGAAGGTGCTCTTCTCGAAGGATAAAGTGCACATTTCAGCATTTATGACTAGTTCAAATCTGATTTTCTCAAAACCTTAGATATTTTAAATATCTCTTGATTCGATAACATATTCCTTTTCTCTAAATCCGTGAGCTCGACATTAATTGATGTCATCTTCTACTGTACGATTTTCTAGTGTTAACAGTTTCCCCCTAATGTGTGAGGTCTAAGAACTATACAGCCGAAATACATTATAGTTTCTTTTCTATATCATACAGAGAGAGAGAGAGAGAGAGAGGTCGCCGTGTATTTTGGAATTGACAACACCTTGAACCATTTTTGAGATAACCATGGCCTAAGAGACCCCCTACAAGCAGACAAAATATACAACATATTTACAAAATTTCACCAAGGCAGGCTGTCCCATGCTCGTGATGCTATGGCTAGTTAAAAAAAAATTGATGGATACATGTGTTGTCTGTGCCACTACTGTGGTAGTGATGTTGGTGGTTGTTGAAGACGATTGTTGATGCCCTTAGGGGAGTTTTTTCTTTGACGATAGGTGGAATGTGGTACCCATATGCGTAATCTTGGTATGGCATATCACTGCACAATGTAAGCATATGTACTGGCTGGGACCTTCTCGTGTAAGCATTGTTGTCAGAGATGCTTATGAAGGCACGGGTGTTCGACGGATATAATCAAAGTGCAATGGTTGTAAGGTACGATACCATCGTGACATGAAATATTTTGCTGTGGTCAAATGTCAAGAGGATCGAAGACACCTGTGGACAATTATGTCTCCCACAGTGCCACCCGAGGACACCCCTTTGCATGGGGAGGGGTAATCCAAGGTACCGCTTCCTTTTTGGAAAAGAGGTGTTGAGGTCAACAAAAAGGAAGCCTTAACCGAACCATGGGTCGCCGACCTAAGGGGTCAGGGACCGAGATGTGTTGCATTTAACATAGGAATGTTGGTGAGAGGTGACTGAAAATGGATGATGGAGATTCAGTGGCCTGAGGTCGAAGTATATTTTCACATCTTGGCGGAAATCATAGTTATTTCTTAAGGGAAAAAGTCCCTAGAGTCAGTAGGAATTCTAGGGCGGGTGTGAATCGGCTATGAGTGTCGTGACAGTGCATGCATGGGGGGTGAAATACTTCGACCAAGGGAAATGGGGGACTACTACCATGGGAGAAAAGGTGAAATATGAGGTTGAAGTGGCAAAGGGAATCATTTGCGGTCTTTGTAAACTTACCAAAAGAATAAAATAATGGTGTTTTTTCTGTACAAAATAGAGAGACAGGTACCCCAAAGCATGAAAAAGGGTCGCTCACTGAAGGTGTGAGGATGATGTTTTCCTGGGGGTAAGGGTCCCATTGGTTGGTCTCATTTGCAGGGTTGATGAAGTAGAAGATGTTGCATATGGGATTATGTTGATGGAGGTATGGCGGGCCAAATGCGGTGTGCAGAGGTGCGCTTTCAATCTTCTTGTACAACATAATCGTCCAGGAAGGGGGGTTGAGTTTGAATGGTGAACTTGACCTTATGCACGATATATGGCTGGGAATGTGGTGCTTCCTAGACTAAAATGGTATGACCATGTCATCACTTGTGCTTTGATATTATGTCTACTCTAGGTGACGAGCACCATGGAGGGGAGGCTCTACCGACCAACGTGGACATTTATCATATGCAGGGTGAGGTGATGATAAACATGGTTAGGCATGATGACCCTATGGTTTATTTCTGATTTAGAAATGATGTCAAGATATGCAAAGTTTTTTGGAACTATATCATGCTGGGGGTAGGATGATACCTGCTCTGGAACCTTCAGTGGATGGTGTTCTAAGTGGTTTGCGGGTTCTTCTTGCAAAAACAACTACCTAAAGTGAAAGCATCTTATTTTCATCAAATATTATTGAAATACATGAGCTTTAGACAGGAATATGGGAGGGTGAATAGCTGTCGATGCTGAAAAATTATTTATTTAGGAGTGCGAATGTGTGGCATTGCCTCTATTTGTTATGGAGTGTTGATCACAGTGCTGCTTTCGGCCTGGTGATCAGATACTCTTAGCTCCAGTTTTCCCTTGGGAGTTGTTACTTGGGTCCTAGTTTTGATTTCAGTTGGGGTTTCCCCCAGACTAAGATCAGGGGGACATTGTCGGTTACTGCCCCATGTCTAGGATCTCCCTTTTGTTTGTTCCTCAGCTTCTTTTTGCAGCATTTGGAGGATTGTCATAATTCTCCTGGTCATATGGTTGTTGATGAGCCTAGGAAGGGTTGCACTAGACTGATTGGTGCATTACATTATGCCAGTGGTCCATTCTATGTGGAAAATGGGGGATACCAGTTCCCTTGTCCCTGGTTGGCATATGAGTGCTGGGGTGACTTTCATGATAGCTAGGTTTTGATAAGTTCTATGTAGAATCATATGAGTATCTAGGGTATTGATTACTGTTGCCTAGGTGTCCTTGGGCCAACTTACCCGATCGAACCGTTTGCAGAATCGACGTGCATGGTGCTACTGCTACCTAGGTGATCTTGGGAAAAATACCCAATCAAGCCGTCTGCAGAATCGATGCGCATGGTACTACTGCTGCCTAGGTGATCTTGGGTCAAAGACGTGATCAAGCCATCTGTAGAATCTACCTACCTGGGTAACTCTCTGAGTATCATGGGTGCTACTGCTGCCTAGGTGATCTTGGGTCAAATATCCATATCAAATTGTCTGCAGTAGACGACATGCCTGGTAACTCCCCGAATACAGATTACTGCTACCTAGGTGACCTTGGGTCAAAGACTTGATCAAACCATCTGCAGTAATCGATACACGTGATAACTCAAGAGGATGATTCAACCAGGTTTCCCTGTCCCTTGTTGGTGTATGGTGTCTTGGGGGGAGGAGGGACAAGTGGTTGTCTTTTTGGTGAGTGTCGTTCCTCCTGCATGTATAGGACGACACAAGGTCCATCTTCGACAAGTTGGGCAGCAGGATCCTCTTGGTAGGATCTTTCAATCGCATGTAAGGCATCCCTATATCACGGTATCTATGGAAAATGGTGGGTATAGTTGCCATAGGTGTCACAAGGAGTGCATGCATGATTGGTACACAATGGTTTGCCTGTACTTTTGGTGGCAAGTTCCTTTTTATGGGAACGTCGTGTTGAGGTGCCTTCTTCGCAATCAAGGAGTGGTTTTAATTCGTCCAACTCCAGACATATGTGGGTAGGGTGTCCTGTGACATCACATATAGCACAGGCTGATGACTCCCTTTGCATGGTGGGGGTCACCACTTTCTTTCCTCTCTTGGAAATTTTCTTGGTCTTGGTCACCAGTTTTGCAATTGGAATTTCCCTTGCAGGGCTAGTTTTGACCATTGCTTGGGTAGGCTAGGGCTCCTCAGGACTGGTGGGCTTTAACCCAAATGCAGTAACGTTGGTAGCTCATGTTCCTGAAGGGGGAACAAGGTACCAAACTGGGAATGCCAAGGATAGTTTTGGTAACACTAGTGTGGCCAAAACCTACTAGGAGACAAAGCGAGGACGTGGCTAGAGGAAAGGGGTTTGAGAGGTGGCATAGACTAGGGAGGCTACCATGGCCGATGCCTCAGAGTCGTTATTACTTGAGTTTGTGTCCTGACTAACCTTGGTGCTTGATGTGGACATCATGCATACCGGGGCCCCTGTGGCATCGGGTGATACCTCAGGGATAATGGGAGGATCTCCTAGGAATGACCCTAGGGCAGACGACCATTTGAATTGGCCAGGGCCATATTCTTGATACCATGAAAGACCATCTGTGGCTGTATCTACGTAGGGTAGAATTACATCCGTGTTGGTTAAGGGATTTTTTTTCACTATGCGTCAGTTGGTCTACCATAATGATTCGATCCTCGTGGGGGAACATCATGATGCAGAAGACGGAGGATGCTATGACATACATGGCGTACATGTAACTCCCCCCAAGGAGTATATTATAATCCAAGTGAGATTCCAAGACTTCGTTGTCTATGTGGACCGTCTTGCCGGCTAAGAAGACTGGTACATTTTGGAAGAAATCGATAGGGGTCAAGGAATAACTGTCGTATGCTCTGAGTGTGATGACAGAAGGTTTGAGTTCAGGGGATCCTAACTTTTTCCATACATTCTTTGACATGATGCATGTGGATGCACCCTTGTCAATGACACATCAGTGAATAGTGATATTCTGTACCGATACTGGTATCTAGAAGGTGACCATGGAGGGAAGCTTAGGGGTGGCTTTGTCTAAGTCAAAATCCATCATGTGCTTGTTGGCAGGGTCAACGGTGCCTAATGCAGAAAGTAGGGCTTTATGTTGCTTTGGGCATGACTGCAATACTTCCAATGCGGACATAGCAGCAGGTGATTCAGATAAATCATCTACGACGCTATAATTGTGGGCTGCTTTGGAGTATTTACCTGCTCGCCTATTAGGCCCTTTTGCCATTTTTGGCAACGGTTCCAAAGGAATCTTTGGAATGGTTAAAGGTGTAGTTGGTGCGCTCGTACTAGCCCCTAATGTATTGGTGTCTGGTGGGGTGTTGTAGTTGCGATTCTGAGTTTGGAAAAACATTTCTTCCCCAACCATGTAAATTTCATGGTTTCTTTTCCCAGAATATTTTGGGTTTTGCTACTGAGTGTTTACCGTTCCTTGATTAGGGAAGGTTTCTTGCATCACTGTAGTCTTCTAGGAAGATCCTCCTTGTCCTCGGTTACTCTGCAGCTTTTTAAGCTTAGGGAGCTCAGGACAGTGGTGAGTATAGTGCCGGTACTCACCACATATTGAACAAGAATAGTTTGTTCGTAGAGGTGGCCTTTTGCCTTGCCTTTAGGCAGTGCTAGGCTCTTGGTTCTGATTCTGGTTGGAGTTACCTCTAGCATGGGATCGCGATGGGCACTGTTTGTTGCTACCCCACTGTCTAGGGTTCCCTTTGGGATTATTTTTGTCTTTTTCTTAACCATGTTAGGAGGGTAGTTCTCCTGATCATACTGGTGTGGTTGATTTTGGGACGGCTGCACAAAGTTCACCCGTGCATTGTTTTCCGTAGGTGGGTTGTGTGCTTGGGACTGAGCATAATGATGTCTCATGTTTTCACCTGGCCATTGGACGAGAGCTCTTCCATCAGTATTTCTTCTTGCGTACTGGGTCCCCTCGGCCGGAGGATAAGGTCCTCCTTGGTGATATGCTTCCACCCTATTAGTCAAATTTTGTTGCTACATATGGTGACTTTGAAATCCAGGTTGAGACATATTTTGGGTAGACCCATGTGTGTAACCAGGATTCTGACTGATGTTGCCTAGGTACCCTTGGGTCATTGACCTAATAAGTCCATCTGCAGAGTTAGAGGCCCATGGAAATTCTTCATACGGCTGCAGGCGTGGGGAATTAGGCAGGATATTGTGTATGTATTCTAACTATGTATAGTGTTAGTCATTAGTATTTTTCACTTGTTGTTGATGAATAGATTCCTAGCTAAGTTTTCTAACAGCTGATCTCAAAAATTTGTCAAATTTTCCAGCTGGAAAAACACTCATAAATATTTTTTCCTCTCCTACCTTTTCAATCAGCCCATGACGAGATAAAACCTCATTGTTAAGCCCTCTCTAGCCTCATCCATACTAGCTTTTCCGTCAGCTCCAAAGAGAACAATCCAAATCTGTCCAAGAAGTCTCCCCTAAGTTAGGTAGTGGCGCTTTAGGCATTTCCCCCTTGGAAAACTATCCTAAAAGCCAAAGAACCTCTTTCTACTATCAACCAATCCTAACAAACCTTCCTATTCCGCAAAAAAAGTTTGGTTACACCCTTAAGTCGTACCACTAACAAACCTTGATGTATCAGTAGTGCATATGCCATAGGTCCAACTGATATTAGGTGGATTTACAATATTTTCATGTATCTTTCAAGAGCAGAAGTGTACCAGTATTCCAGAAGACAGTATTAAACTCAACATGAGAAGACAGTTGCTTCTCATGTGGTTTTGAGCCTGGGATGCAGCTACAGGTCAGAGAGTTATTTCATTAAGCTCCTGCAATCACATTCAAAGGTTAGTGAATTATAAATGACAAGAAATTATTTGCAGATACTAGCCACATTGTTTGTGATGTCTAAAGAGGCAAAAAGGTATTTGGAAAGTAGAATTACATGTCTCAGAGAAATGCCTATCATGACTTATTGTCAGTTTGTCATCTTCATTTGCTCAAGCATGAATAGGCAGTAAAGGGAAAGATAGCACTGTTTAACAACTGATGAAGTGGAATCACTGAGAAAACCTCCTCCATACATGAGCAGAGGGTTGAAGACTGAGTAAACCTCCTTCATTTTATAAGTAGAGGGCCAGGAATAGAAGTAGGGTTTTAAGTGTAGTGGGAAAGCAACTGAAGGCTTATGAATAGAGAAATGGTGTTAAAAAAAAAGGAAAGTAGTGGTACTGTGATAATCCAAAAAGTTTGATTTTTCTTCTATCGGAGTTTTCCTCCAAAGGAAATCTGAAGACAAATGAACAAATCCTGCTAAGGTATGTGATTTCATCAAAAGTTTCCAGAGATTTTCTCCTTGATCAACAAGCATGAAATCTAGCCATTATTTTCCTTCAAAAACAGAGTTGAAATTAGTGGAAATCCATCTAAGATTTATAAGTCCAGAGCTGTGTTAAAAATAGGCCAAGGAGTGATGTTGATATTCAGAGAAGGTTTGCTTCTCCTGTTCATGAACATTTTCTTCAAAAAACTCATCAAAGGGACAAGAAGGTAACCTAACCCTTGCTTTCTCAAGGGGAATTTGCAAATCAACAACACAGATACAGTAGGTGTGAAAAAGGATATGGCAAGTGCTTTAAAATCATGAACAACACTCAAAATAGATAAAACATGCCACTATCACAGTCAAAAGCCCCTTTATGGATATGTGAAGCCCCAAGGGTCTTTAGAGGCCTTTTTCCTTGATTAATAGGTATGGGTAAGATCTGGAGTGTACAAATGAGGTTCTTCACCCACAGTGAAAAGAAAGGCTCAAACCAGCACCTTCTTGTTCAATCAACTTCACAGTGGACATGATCATCTTCAAAACATCAAGAGCAGAAACTGTCAAAATAAGCTTCAAAGTGTTGATTGATTTCCTTGCAAAAATGGTAAAGAATGCCTCACAAATCATTGGTATGTCTTTGAGAAAAGTTTTCCTTTAAAAAGGTTAGCAATAGGTAGAAGTGACAGAGTTTATTTTTCAATGAGAAACAGTGAATAGGCAGTAGAAGAGGTTTACAGTTTCTTGAAAATGCCTTTCTTACTTCAATGAGAAACCATCACTATGTTTCATTTCAAAAGTCAACCGCAGCATATTTTCAAAAGGATTGTTCGAATAAAGGTCTTTATAGTGTTTTAAAATGATAAAATTTGCAAAGGAAATGCTTCATGTTTTGTTTAAAACAAAGGCTCTTTCAAAAGGCTTTTTAAACCCTCACAAGTTAAGTTCAAAGGGTTTCAACTTTAAGAGGATAAAAGACCGTTGTGAAATCTCATTGCAAGGTTCAAAAAACATAAGAAAGCATTCACAAACACCCTCTTAGCCGCTCATTGGAGAAAAGAAGGATTTTGAGCAATTTGCAGAAGTTTTCGAAGGTTTAAGGCTGTGCGGTGCGCCTGGAAAATCATGCGGTGCGTTCAGGCAAAGATTTACACAGAGGTTACACTGCGGCGCGGCGTGCCTGTAGCACTGGTCACCTTCGCCCAATCATTGACCTGAATCCTCACATAGCGTGGCGCTCTCCCATATGAACGTGCCACGCCTATTTTTCACCTTCAAAGAAGCCCTGAAAGCCTCCCAAACAATCAACCAAAGCTCGTGGAGGATTTTTGAGGTATTTTTCATTACCTCGTGGTAATTTTTTATTCTTGAAGGGGTGAATGATGCCATGTTTTTCAAGACTAAACAGTGATTAACAAATGGAGGTCTTGGTAGTAAAATAAAGGTGATTTGTTGATATATTGACAAATATTTTTACAATAGGAGGCTAGGGTGTGTTTATATTGGTTTCAAAAGGCCTAAAACTGCCCTAAAAAATAGTAATAAGCCATAACACTAATTGCAAGGAAAACACAGTGGCAGAGGGTTTTCAAGTTGCTGAAGGTGTCCTAGCAGGGGTGAAAACAAAATTAATCCCTATTGGAAAATATAAGGTCAAAACAATGTTTGTAAAAGGAAAGCAGTGATCTTAAGGTCAAAACAATGTTTAAAGGGTGAGGATTTTGGTCCAAAATTAAAAGGTGCTAATGCTATAAATGCCAAGAGAAAGAGACAGCGATTAGAGGGCATTACTTTTGAGAAAACTCGGAGTGTTTTGTTGCTATGGTTGTTACACATTTTTATAGTGTTGGGTGAATGTTTTAACAATCTTAAAGGACCCTTACTACCTTTGAGAAACAGTGATAGCCCATAGGGAAACAAAAGAAGATTCTGTTTGAAGTCTCAAGGTGAAAACAGTGAGCCTAATTTAAAAACAGCGGTCATAGTCTGAAATAATTTATCACTTCAAAATTCCTCTCTATGTAGAAAAACAGTGAAACCTAGTGCAGCCTCCCTTGTTCCATGAAACAGAGTATGTTATGAAAAGCTTTTAAATCAATTTGAAGGTGTTTTTGTCTACCTATGTATGAGAAACAGTGAATACAAGAAGAGTGTTTTTTATTGGGAGAGGTGTTTTGTCTTTGTCTAAATACAAGTTTGTCTTGTTTATACTAAAACACAAAGGATCCTTGTGACCTTACCCAAACACAGTAACAATTTGACTGTGTACTACTTTATTTGATAACTACTTGTTGTTTGGCACAAAAGAAGACAAAATAGTGATATAGAAGGAGCACAAGGTTGGTGTTGGGAGAATATTTCACATAGCATTTGAAGCAGTTGCCTTGGTCAAACAGTGACTAACAAGGAGGACAGAGGTGTGTGCTTGAGAAAAAAATTCCAAGAGCCTTTTTGAGATAGCTTGGTATTGCAAGGAACATTCAAAACAAGATGCCTCCCAGGCAAGATAGTGGGAGTGGCCTGCACAAGAGATTTGAGCCTATTTCCCCTAAATAAGTGCTCGACACCAAAATTGAGGAAAGACACCTCAAGGCTCCAAATTTTGGCCTTAGTTTCACAACATGTTTCTGAAAACCCTTGAGGGTCATGCTCGCCAAGTTTGGGTGAAATTCGACAAATTTTGGTTTTTTGTCATTTTTGGGTTTTTGGCCAAAATTCATAGGCATTTCCATTTCAGTTTGGGGCATCCTCAAAGGACAAAAATGGTATCATTGGATGCCATAATTTCAGGGGCACATATTCAACGATTTTTAGATCTATTGAAGATCATTTACTACCCCAAAATGGCGAGAAACACTCGCTTTTTCTACACTCTGCCCCATTTATCAGCAAGGCCTATTTTTTGGTTTTTTACACACAGGTCTGTTTTTGGAGGACTTCCAGTGGTTAGTTGGGAGAAAACTAAATTTTTTTGGAAATTAGACACTCAGAGATTTCCAAAAAGCTGTCATGAGCCTCGTTTTGACATCGTGAAGGCCTCCAAAGGTTGCCGACAAGTCAGGGGAGCTTTTGCTGATGTATTTTTTGAGTATTTTTGTAAAAATTGAACCTTTCAAAAGTGAATTTTCTTCATGTTTGTTTAGTTAATTTTGTACATGATCAGTTATGAAAAGTCAATATATTTCCCTTTTTTATCATTTTTTAGATATTTTATTAGATATTTTGTGCCTTGGGCTTTGCAAAGCCTCAAGGACAAAATCATATATTTTGGATAGGCCAATGAGATTGCAAGTTGAACCGAGAGGTTTTCCTCACTTTGGCCTATATATTCCAAAGGCTTTCATCGTAAACAAGGCTGAAATTGATGAATAGAAGCAATATATGGTCATATAAGCTTTGGAAGAAATACTTGTCGCATGCTTTTGGATAGTTTCTTGGATGTTCTTGGATGATGAAAGAGGATTGTTGTTGGATTCCATGACTTGGTAGAATGGTATAGTGTCTCTCTCTCTGTTTTGTTTCTTAGTTTTCATTCATAAATCCATGTTCTTGCTTGCTATAGGACAATAGAGAACAAATTTGAGACATGCCCTTGGAGGCACCTCAAATTTCCTGTTTCTTCATAGCTTCCATGTTTTCTTCATTCTTAGTCACATTAAAGAATTCTTGATTGCTCTTTAATAACTTAAGAATATTGTTTGCTTGTTTCACTTATGGTTTTATGCATGCTAAGTATGATTCACGGTATGCCCTGCTTACTCATGGCTAGTCATAGCTCCACCTCTGAAACCTCTCTTTGATTGATTAGATTGTCATTTGTTGAACCAAGGAGGTCTTGTACTAATCTTGCCCTTTGCCTAAAACTATGCAATCTTGCTTCAAAGTGCCCAATAGCTTGGAATACTATGTTTAGGCGTTCCTTCATAGTGATTTGAGTTGTTTGTTTGTCTTAAATGTATTTCCCCAAAGTCTGATAGCCATTTCCTAAAGTTAGAGAGTCACATATCTCTATGCATGGCTTGAATGTTTATTTCTATGCATTGATCAGTTTACAGTTACATTTCTTATGATTAATGGTTTGTCCTACCATGTTTATGTCAGCTATTAAACTATTTATGTTTGAAATCCTTTTTTCTTCACAATTTTAATGTCCATCTCACTCCATTTTACCCAAAGATCCATTTTACCTCGCTCAAATCGACCCTTCAACAACCTTGTATCACCAGCTGAAAGCTTTCTTGACCTTTTTGACCCCATATCCCAGTTGATTCGACATCATTTTACCTATCTTATGTCTTTGATCAGTTCATCCCTCAGAACCTAGAAACCAAAACCAAAAACCTACTTCATAACTAGCCTAAAATCAGAACACAATAAGCAAACACACAGACATCCCTTACACAAATAGCCCTCTCTGAGTCCAGGAAGGCTAGGTCCTTGGGCTCCAAAGATTGGTTTGATGTTACACTATCATTTGGATTTCCAATCAGCCAAATCATGGGACCCTAACATAATGGCGATCACGGTGGGACTCTGAGTTATAAACAAACTTAGATTCCCTAAAAAATTCTAGCAGCCTTAGGAATACTATCTGATTGACTTATCCCACTACTCACTAACATAATGGCGATCACAGTGGGACTCTAATTTATAAAAAAACTTAGATTCCCTAAAACATTCCAGCAGCCTTAGGAATACTATCTGATTGACTTATCCCACCACTCACTAACATAAATTGCGATCACGGTGGGACACTGAGTGATAAGCAAACTTAGATTCCCTAAAACATTCCAGCAGCCTTAAGAATACTATCTGATTGACTTATCCCACCGCTCCCTAACATAGTGGTGATCATGGCGGGACCTTCCGAGTTAGTGACAATCTAAGTACTCCTTAGTAACTCCCGAAGTCTCAATAAAACTTAGAAAAACTTAAGTGTTGTTTGAAGAGTAGAAGCTAGCTCTTTCACCATCTTAGCAAAGTGATGATTCAGTTATAGGAAATTCTTCCAAACCTCATAGGCTACATGAAACTTAGAAAACCCCAAAATACATCCATAGATTGGCTTTTTATCAGTATTGGTGGTGGACCATACACATATCTCTAAAAACAACTAAAAACATCCACCTTTCGACTCCACTAGCCTCCAGTAGGCCTATTACTCCACTAGTTCCTATAAAATCTCCAGGGAATGCATTAAGAAATCCCAATCATGCTGATGGTGGACAGCACAGTTCAAATCCTCCACTTGGTGACTCCACAACCTTCATTAGACCAAAAGACTCCACTGGTAGAGAAATTTAGACTGATTGAAAAGACACAGTGACCCTATCTGATTGAAAAATATGGAAACAAGGACACAAAGGAGATATGCTACAATGAACAGAGAACATATCCCTGGATTTCCACAAAAAATTCCTAAAGATGTAGATTGGATAGAAAACCTACCTATCTTTTGAGATGAAAAGGTTGATGACCCATTGTTACATCTCATCAATTTTCATATACATGTATAGAGGTTAAAGGTTGAATGGCATGAGGACTACCTCATGAAAATTTTCATGGGTACATTAGAAGGAAAGGCAAGAGAATGGTATGAAGGCCTAGAACCTGGCATCTTGTTTTCTTTGAAGTATTTCCACAAAGTATTTTGTAAAAAAATATGTAGGGCATTGTCCATCTCTATCATTGGCTGAGAATTTTTGTGATCAATCTGAAGACGTCATACAACACCTTGTAAGAATTGATGAAAACTTAGGAGATTGGCATCCTGAGGATTATTTAGAGGAGATCCATAATTTTATTACCCAAACTAACCATCAAGATGACCAAGAAGAGTTGATCCCAAATGAAATCCATCAAAAAATAAGAGAGGATTCACAAGATCTCTTTGAAAAGATTGAAACAAATAACAATCCCTCTGCCCTTCCTTGTAAAAAACAAGAGGACATTCACCCACAAGATCAACTTCCACAAAAAATGGAAAGAAATTGTTTCCCAATCCAAAGAAAACAGAAAATACGTCCTCCTTTAACTGAAGAGGAAATAGATCAGATGTTATCCACTACTGCCTTACCTACTAAAGAAATTGCTCATAAAGAAATAATAGAACAAATTGTTGTTGAGGTTGAAATACTTCCTCAAAAATACTTTCATCCTTGTGAGCATTCACAAAAGGAAGAGAGACATCATAGTTCCACCTAGAAGAAGAGAAAGACACCACCCCTTTCAACAAAAGAAGAAACCAATGAAACCCTAAGCATACAGCCAGCATCCAAACCTTTTGGTAAACAATATATGTATATGTGTTCTACTGCTGATTTATCTACTAATGCATTTTCTCATACTAAAAGTATAGAACAGACTGATGCTAATACCAAAATTTCTTCTCAAGAAGACATGGTGCTAAAGAATAGTCCTACTCATCAGGATAATGGCTCACAAACAGGAATCATCTCACTAAATCAGGGTATACCAAGATTGCTTGAAGGTAGCATAACATTACTTTCTGAAGTTGCCAAATCAGATAATCATAAAGAGGGAGAAGGGATTCTTTCTCAAAGGAATCCCAAGGTTAGTCAAGTAAAGGAGGGAGTAATCCTAAATGAGGTCTATTTCTCAAATCCTGTAGGCCAGTTATTATTCACAGATCCCTTTGTTGTTTCCTTAGAAGCCTTTAAAGAGGGAATAAAACATGCCAAGAACATTTTGTGGTAGAGCTTAAAGAAAATTTGGAGCACTACTTTCCGAAAAAAAGTGAGGGGGAAGTGGCCTTTTCATTTCTTCAACATCATCAAAGAGCTGAACCAAGATCAACCATGCAATCATCTACTTGACTGGCTATATTGGAAAGAAGATTTCACCAAATGAATGTATGTTTTGTATAGTTTAGATTAGGATAGATAGATAGCTGTGAAAATTAAGCTTAGCCTTGTGAGCATCTTTTCAGTTCTAGATTGTTTGAAGAAAAAGTGAAAAAGCAGAAAATACAAAAACAGTAAAAAGTAGAAAAAGAGGGCAAATTGAAAAATAGAAAGAAAGCCCCATGTTCAAAAAATAGTCATTCGGAAAGCGCACAAGTCTAAATGTCAGCTACTAGTGCTCAAATGTCTCTGCTCGCCATCAGCCTAATCATAGTTGAACATGTTTTAAATTTATCAAGGTTAGTGAGTGGAAAAAATATGGTCAACATTGTGTAAGCTTGAATTATCAAAGAGAGTAGATTAGGAAATCATACTGCTCCACATGCTCAAAACAACCAAAGAGGAAAACAAAATGGATGAAAACAAAATCGTGTATCGTAGCCCCGTTTTCAGAGCCTCATTTTATGCAAAATAATATTTGTGTGTAGCTTGTCTTTCATACTACAAGTACTTGACAAATTGTATCTATCTAACTCGATTTGGTCATTTTTTAATTTCATGTTTTAGATTAGAGAATAAAATCTTGTCAAATAGCTTAACCTTGACAGTGGATCTAGCATAGGTAGAGAAACAAAGGAGTTCATCAGCTTAATCTGAACTCCCGACAGATATAAGTGTAGGATTAGATAGTGTAATTTTTCAAAAATACTATGTCAAAGGTTTTCTAGTCCAAATGCACCCAAAAGAAGAAAAAATGTTAGGAAAGATAGTGGGGTAGGTAGAAATATCATTGATGCTAATCATGCTATCAATTTTCAGAAATAGCATCAAGGAAGAATGAAATTTGCGCCAATGGATAAGGCACTGGTCTTCATAAGCCAAATATCTAAAATTCTGGACACCTCCTAAAAAGGAGTTTCCCTCCCCAAATGGAGCCACTATTAGTCATCAGTATTTTTCACTTGTTGGTGATGACTAGTTGTTACAGCCAAGTTTTCTAGCAGCTGATCTAAAAAATTGTCAAATTTGCCAGCTGGAAAACACCCATAAACATTTTTGCCCTCCTACCTTTTAAATCAGCCGATGACGAGATGAAACCTCACTGTCAAGCCCTATCAAGCCTCAGCCATACTAGCTTGTCCATCAGCTCCAAAGAAACAATCCAAATTTGTCCAAGAAGTCTCCCCTAAGTTAGGTAGTGGCACTTTAGGCATTTCTCCCTTGGAAAACTATCATAAAGCCAAAGAACCTCTATCTACTATCAGCCAGTCCTAACATACCTTCCTATTCTGCAATAAAAGTTGGTTACACCCTTAAGTCGCGCCACTAACAAGCCCTAAAATCTCAGCAAAGCATATGTCATAGGTCAAACTGATATTAGGTGGTTTTACAGTGTTTCAATGGATATTTCAAGAGTAGATGTGTACTAGTATTCCAGAAGACAGTATTAAACTCAACATGAGAAGACAACTGCTTCTCGTGTGATTTTGAGCCTGGGATGCAGCTACAGGGCAGAGAGTTATTCCATTAAGCTCCTGCAATCACAATCAAAGGTTAGTGAATCATAAATGACAAGAAATGTTTTGCAGATACTAGCCAAATTGCTTGTGATGTCTAAAGAGACACAAAGGTATTTGGAAAGCAGAATTACATGTCTCAGAGAAATGCCCATCATGAATTATTGACAGTTTGTCATCTTCATTTGCTCAAGCATGAATATGCAGTGAAAGGAAAAATACCACTGTTTAAAAGATGATGAAATGGCATAAATGAGAAAACCTCCTCCATACATGAGCAGAGGGTTAAAAAACTAAGAAAACCTCCTTCATTTTACAAGCAGAGGGTTTGGCACTAAGATAAGGGCCTCCTTCATCTATAAGCAGAGGGCCAGGGATAAAGTTTGATTTTAAGATTTTCACTGACTGAAAGGAAAATTTTAGGTGCAGTGGGAAAGCAACTAAAGGTTTATGGATAGAGAAATGGTGTTAAAAACAAAGAGAAAGCATGAGTACTATAATGATCAAAGAAGTTGACTTATCTTCTATTAGGGTTTTCCTCCAAAGGAAATCTGAAGACAAAATGAACAAATTCTGCTGAGGTCTTTGTCAAAAAACTCATCAAACAGACAAGAAGGAAAATGTAGCTAAGTTTCCCATAGTCAAAAAGAAATTTCATTTGAAGGGTGCATCTACAGTCAGTATGTGGTTTGAGCAGGGTTTTCTTCTTACAATGGATATGAACAAAGGAAACAAGTTTCCTGCCCTAATAGGAAAACAGTGAGGAGTTTAACCTTGAGATGTTCTTAAGGGAAAGTCATATCTATGAAACTTTCAAGCAGCCTCCACAACACTTTATTATCAACATAAATTGGATAGGGGTCCCCTTTGGAATTTTAAAAGTAATTTCATTTTCGTTATGACAAAGGAATTTTTCAAAGGCCTCCAAAAACCCTCACAAAGCAAATGTTGAAGGGGGTTGGTTTTTTTGGCTATAAAAGAGTTATTGACCGTTGGAAAGACTTCATTTGCATTTCAAAACGCAAGTAACATTCGCTCCTAGCCATCCACTGAAGAAACAAGAAAATTTCAAGAAAAATTCCAGAGTTTTTGAGGCTTAAAGCCTGCGTGGCGCGCCTAGAAAAGTGTGCGGCACGTTCAGAAGCAGAAATACAAAGGGCTGTAACGTTGGCAAGGCGCGCGGCTCGCCTGTGCGTGCGGTCACCTTTGCCCGAAGGCCGACTCGACTCCTCTACACAACGCGGCACTTTGTCATCTCAACGTGCCGCTCGGTAAAAAACCCTCAAAAAGCACTTTTGAAGCTGCCCAATCGATCAAACAAGGTTTCTAAGCGTTTTTTCGAGGTATTCCACTTCTCCTCTTGGCAAATTTCAAAAAGGTGAAGGGGTGTTTGTTGTCTTTTTTCGTGAGAAGGAAGTACTGTTCTAAAAACCATTTCATCATATAATAACTGTGAGATAAGTCAGTGTTAAAGAGACTAAGTCCCTGTCAAGCTGGAGAAACCTTTTTGGTGCTTAGGGGGTCTCAACTCAATTTAAACAGTGTTTTAAACAATGGTTTTGAAAAGGCAGTTTGTCATATAAAAAGCACAGGAGGGATGACAGTGGTTAGAGGACAGTGTTGTTGAATGAACTCAAAGTTTATTTTGTTGATATGACTGTCACACTCTTTTACAGTGATAGGTGGATGCTTTAAAAACAAACTTAAAAGACCCTTACTGCCTTTAAAGAATAGTCATAGCCCACAGATAAAACAGAATCAACCTTTGTCTGCAAATCTAAAGTGAAAACAATGATAATGTGTGAATGCTTTGTCACTCCAAAAAGTGACCTCTCTATATGGTAAAAAGAAAACCTAGTGCATGCCTTCCATTGCTGCATAAAGCAGGATATGCTATGAAAGCTTTCAAATCAGTTGAAGGTGTTTGGTTTACCTTTGTATAGAAACCAGTGAGCAGCAAAAGAAGCACTGTTTAAGGAAGGGTGTTGTTTTGTTTTTATCTAAATACAAGGCTTTTTTGTTTCTGTCAAAGCACAAAGGATCCTTGTTCACATAACAAACCACAAACATCTCTTTTCAAAGGACTTGGCCCAAACACAGTGATAATATTGAGTTTGTTTCTTTTTGACAAGTACTTGTTGTTTGGCAAAAAAGAAGACAAAACAGTGATTTAGAAGGAACACAAAGTTGGTGTTGGGGGATTATTTCTAGTGATAATTTGAATCAGTTTGCCTTGGTAAGCAAGTAAAGAGTATCAGAAGCACAATTCCTCCAATGAAGAGCAAAGTGATGGGCAGTGAGGCAGTGATGAAAAGGAACATTATGGCAGCCAATACAGGGAAAGAGCATGACAGTCATGAATAAAGCAGTGATAGAGACAAACAAGGCGGCCCTCAAGCAAGAAATGATGAGGGCAAGAAAATACAAAACATGGATCATGAAGGGCACTCTCCAAAGCATGTGCTAGCTGCCTCTCCTAGGCAAGGGGCCATGACTTCTTCACCAAAGCTAGAATGCCAAACAACTAAGAATAAAACCAAGAAAAGCTCAAAACTGCCCAAAGAGGGCGCTCGCTAAGAAAAAAGGAGAAATACACCTCTAGGCTTGGAATTTTGGCTTGAATTTCTAGACATGTTTCTAAACAGCCTTGAGGGACTTTCTCACCAAAATTGAGCGAATTTTGACACGATCTTGTTTTTTGACATTTTTGGGCCTAATTGCATAAAATCATGGGCGCCGCCATTTTGGTTTGGAGCATCCTCAACTCTTGAGAGTGGTATCACTGGATGCCATAATTTTAGGGGCATATACTCAGTGATTTTCAAAGCATTTGAAGTTGTTTTCGTCCCCCAAAGATACAAAAAACACTCACTTTTTCGACATTTTTCCCACATATCAGCAAGGCTTATTTTTTGGGTTTTTACACACAGGCCTATTTTTGGAGGACTTCCAATGGTCAGTTGGGAGAAAACTGAACATTTTCAGAAAGTAGACACTCAGATATTTTCAACGAGCTATCATAAGCCTTATTTCAACATCGGGAAGGCTTCCAAAAGTTGTCGGAAAGTCAGGGGACCTTTTGCTGATGTATTTTTTGAATATTTTTGTAAAAATTGAACCTTTCAAAACTGCTTTTTCCTCATGTGCGTTTAGCTATTTTTTCACATGAAAAGTTATGAAAAGTCAATATATTTCCCTTTTTTAGCAATTTTTGAGATATTTATTAGATATTTTGTGCCTTGGGCTTTGCAAAGCCTCAAGGACAAGTTTAGATATTTATTTTGAACCAATGGCTAGCTGGTTTCCTTGGTTGGTTTTCCTCCTCTTTGGCCTATATATTCCACGAGGATTCATTGTAATAGGAGGCTGAAATTGATGAATAGAAGCAATATATGGTCATATAAGCTTTGGAAGAAATACTTGTCTCATGCTTTTGGATAGTCTCTTGGATGTTCTTGGATGATGAAAGAGGATTGTTGTTGGATTCCATGACTTGGTAGAATGGTATAGTGTCTCTCTCTTTGTTTTGTTTCCTAGTTTTCATTCATAAATCTATGTTTCTTGCTTGCTATAGGACATTAGAGAACAAATTTGAGACATGCCCTTGGAGGCACCTCAAATTTCTTGTTTCTTCATAGCTTCCATGTTTTCTTCATTCTTAGTCACATTAAAGAATTCTTGATTTCTCTTTAATAACTTAAGGATATTGTTGCTTGTTTCATTCATGGTTTTATGCATGCTAAGTATGATTTACGGTATGCATTGCTTACTCATGGCTAGCCATAGCTCCATCCATGAAATTTATCTTTGATTGATTAGATTGTCATTTGTTGAACCAAGGAGGTCTTATTCTGATCTTGCCCTTTGCCTAAGACTATGAAATCTTGTTTTCAAAGTGCCCAATAACTTGAAGTACTATGTTTAGGTGTTCCAGCATAGTGATTTGAGTTGTTTGTCTGTCTTAAGTGTTATTTCCCCAAATTTTGATAGCCATTTCCTAAAGTTAGAGAGTTATATATCTCTATGCATGGCTTGAATGTTTTTTTCTATGTATTGATTAGCTTATAGTTACATTTCTCATGATTAATGGTTTGCCCTACCATGTTTATGTCAGCTATTAAACTAGTTATGCTTGAAATCCTTTGTTTTTCATAAACTTGATATCCATCTTACTCCATTTTTCCCAGAGATCCTTTCTACCTCGAATCAAATCGGCCCTTCAACAACCTTGTATCACCATCTGAAAGCTTTCTTGACCTCTTCGACCCCATAGCCCAGTTGATCTAACATCTTTTTACCTATATTATATCTTTGATCAGTTTCATCCCTCACAACCTAAAAGACCAAAACCAAAAAACCTACTTCATAACTAGCCTAAAATCAGAACACAATAAGAAAACACACAGATATCCCTTACACAAATAGAGAGAGCCCTCTCTGAGTCCAGGAAGGCTAGGTCCTTGGGCTCCAAAGATTGGTTTGATGTTACACTGTCATTTGGCTTGCCAATCAACCAAATCACGGGACCCTAACAAAAAGGAGGGCAAGGAAACCATTGTTATTCATACTTATGATTGTTCATTTCATGTCTATTCAGACATTGTGCATTCTTTGCTGTTTAGCAAGAATTGCCGGGGAATTCCTGTTTAGGATTTCCTCACCTTCTTGAGAGGCCTCTTGAAGGTTGGTTCTTCATTCTCCACATCTCTTGGCTCAAGGCCAAAGCATCCTCCTCCAAGACAACGTTATTGCTGCAGCAGCATAACTATGTGTTGTAGGGTGTTGCAGTGGAGACTCCACAACACCTCTTCCATCTCTTGTTTTTCAGAGAGAGAGTCTTTCCTTTATTTGGGAGATCAGATTGGAAGCTTGGGAGCTGATTTTCAGATCTTGGCACTTGGCTATAGTGTTATATTTCACTAACTGCGCAGACCCTCTTAGTGACTGCGTTATTTTCATGGAGTATCTACAGTGAGGGGTTGCAGTGTTGATTGGAGGGTGAGATCTCAAGTGTGAGGATCAGCCTTCCACTTGGAGATCCATTAGAGAATGTAAAATTAAGATTGTTCATCATCTTCAGCCTTCTCTATTGAGTCCTAGATTTGAGTTGCTACAGCTACCCAGCAACTCCGACATTTTTTCCATTTTGTATATTTCAGCCAATCCTTTGGAGGATTGATGTATTCTTGCTTATAAGGGTTAGATATTTGCTCCCCTTGTGTATTTGAGCCATATATTGTCATATATTTCAGTTATAATGTAATATTGAGCAATACCTTCTATAAAATGCGTCCTCTTAGCCTGGGTTTATGTAGAAATAGCAGTCTTCTTATATTTTCGTGTACATGTCTTGTTGAGGCTTGCATTGCCTTTCTTGAGTGGATGTTTCCTCAAGAATTTGTACTACCTTGGCTACTATAACATTATTCATTGTCTATTCATATCTTCTTGTCTCACAGCTCATAAAATAACGTTGTTGATCTATTGTATGTTCATACATTTGTCGCAGTCCCTTACCAAGAACTTTCTGAGGACATCGAGCAGTGGGAGATTTGTTTAACCACTCTAGAAGGATTTATTTGGTCCCAAATCTTGTATTTTAGTCTTAGATGTATTGATATAAGGGATCTGGGTCTTGGTATCAAATCCTGCTGCCTCCATTTTTGGAAAATTCATTTTCTAGCCATGGATTGCTAGCTGTTCCGATTTGGGAACATTACAGTGGTATCGAAGCAACTTTCTTGGCTCAGCCTGTGAGTCTAAGCCCAAGAAGATCAGAATGTTGAAGAAGATGGGTTTATTCTTATCTATTTTCTGATCCAGAGGAGACCTCTCCAAGGAGGTCAAGAAGATTGAAGAAGAAGAAGAGGAAGGACCATGCACTTCCTATTCACATCAAGAGGAAGACATTGAGCATGGAAGACACTTGGATCATCAAATTATGAGTGATTACCTTGTTGAGTATAGATCTCAACCTAGAGCCTTCAAGGAGACTCTAGATTTTCCTCATTTCATCTAGTTGAAGGAAAAGAAGAGACCATGTAGCAGAAAAGAAATCAAAGGCAATAGATTTCTGTTGTCTACCTTTGATGGGTCATCTATTGCAAGAACTTGGGTGAAAGAGTTGGTGGCATTTTTCTTTATACATCTTGTAGTAGAGAAAGAAGCTTTTGAAATCTCAGTGCTGCACTTGGAGGGTGAAGCCTATGATTGGTGGAGCAGCCACTTGAGCCATGCAAGGGATAAAAATTTTGCAAAGTTAATCCAAGGGTTGTTCAAAACCTTTGATGGTGAAAGGGCAAAGGAAGGGAATACCACACCACCACTTGAGGAGCCTTGTGATAACGCTATCACACTCATGGAGGAGCAGCCACATGCATCAACCGTTGGAGGAGCCAACACTTTGGAGGAGGGAACTCTTGTATCCCTACAAGAATTTCCAAATGCACATCAAGGTATGAAAGGATTTCCACATTCTATTGTTACAGCAAACTCTTTTGATCAATGTGGAGATTTACTTTTGCATGAACAAGGGTCAAATCCCATTTCTACCATAGAGCAGCTTGGTTGCACTGCATTGTGCAACATGAAAACATTCAAGGAGGAAATAAACCATCATCTTCATGAGCCTTTGTTAGATTACATATCACATTGGAGGTTGGGGTTTGAAGCTTTGAAGGTTGATAGTAGACATCTTGAAGTAAGAAACCCTTTCTCCCTTCAAGATGACACTTTCTCAATGAGCTTCTCTTAGCTCAAAGAGGAACTTCTACTTTCAGATCCAATACCTCATTGGTTTTGGAAGAATATTGATGAGAGGGAGGTCTCAAGGAGAGATCTCGTTAGAGGTGCACTTCAACACACCATGGAGTGCAAAGATTTTCTTCCTTTCTCACAAGAGAAAATAGAATATGGAGGACATCTTAGGATGGATAATAGCTCTCATGCTTGTGTTGGAAATTCCTTGAGCCATACACATCATGATGGGAGGTTTTTTCCTACCACCTATTTGGGTCTTGATAGGGTC
The DNA here is from genome assembly GCA_034641835.2 of Pinus albicaulis. NCBI lineage: Eukaryota > Viridiplantae > Streptophyta > Pinopsida > Pinales > Pinaceae > Pinus > Pinus albicaulis. The sequence continues at coordinate 1,161,775,524 of CM076577.1, forward strand.
TCATTGATCCTTGAGAATATTGCATTACAAAATCCCATGAAGTGCAAAGACAGGAATTTGATTTGGGAGGATGGTAGCCCTCATGGGAGGAGTACCAAGATGAAGAGAATAAGGAAGCATCCACAAGTGGTTGAGTGGATGTGGTTGATGAGAAAGGAGCTGGGAGGCTACTTGCAAATTTATGATACCAGGCAGCAGGAGGCTTGGCTGCGTTGGTTACTCTTGAAAGAGTTTGGCCATCACTTGGAAAAAACTCTACCTAAGAGTAGGAGGATGGATACTTGCATCATTGAGTAGCATAGAGTATGGATGCATGGTGTTGATGTGATACTCATATCACTCATTGTGTATTCATCAGATGAGTTCTATGATGAAGGTATGGGGAGGAAGCAAAATTTTTTGTTTCTTTGCTTTTTCTTGGGAGAGAAAGAGCAGATTTCCTCTCACATTTTGCATGATGTTTCTGGAGCAGGAGATGGCATTATCTCCTTGGATTTTGATGATATAGGGGTACTTCCAACTTGGGAGGAGCTTATTATGTATTGAAACATTATGGGAGATATATTTTACAAGGATCATGTCAAATAATGGAGCTATGAGTTGGCCAGAGATCATTTGCAGAGGCCAACAGCATTGTCACTTGAGAGCTTGGTGTCATTGATGGAGTTTCCCCAGGATCACTTCACACTTGATGCACTTGGAGGACAAAGAGGAGGTGAGATTGATGGAGTAGTGGATGGAGACATCTATTACATTGGTATGACCTCACTTGCCATGATCTTCTTGACTTGGATTTCCAAGTATAAGGAGGGTGATCTTTATGCAACATATGGTTCAATTCTCTTCCCGAGAATGTACCATACTACTATGGAGGGATCATTGATATACACATGCATCATTTTTCTCTCAACATATGGTAAGAATATTTTTTTTACATCCATGGATTATCTAACACAACATGTTGATGCTCTTACCATTAATATTTAGTGCAGTGCTCCACAAAAGGACAAGTTCTTCATTGGGCTCCATGGACAAAATTGGGCCAACTTGTATGACGGAGACAACCATATTTTATATGGCCTTGGGCAAGTGTTTTCTTTCATGTATGATCATTTTATATACTCAGCCATTTTATATTTATCGGTAGCTATCATGACATACATAACTATTCATGTAACACAAAACAACTTGCCATGTGATTTTCTGAAGCAGCAGTTTGGAAAACTGCGCTGTCACTATTGGGAAAACTATTGGTACATCCTTGCAACACATGAAACCTTCATCATTTTCCTTGTTTTATTGCTGATCGTGACTTCCTTTGCTGATATGGATCAGATTTGTATAAGAAGCATGATTATGAGAGAGGCACATGAGTTGGATGTGTTCTTGAGTGGGAATAATTCTCACAATTTCTGCACTACATGTTCTAATGGGAACATGGGAGGAGATATGGCCACCGCTACTACATATATGTTCTATTTTGAGGTGGACCATGGACTTGATAGTTATCCATTGTACAACCATGGGCAAGTGTTTGGGCTTGTATTGTTGCTATATTCAGCCATTTACTATTCCTTAGTAGATGTGATGAATTTTGTATGTCACTTGCCATGTTCCTTCCTGAGATTGCAGTGGATGAAACTGTGTTGTATCCTTGTGAGGCATTGTTTGTATCATGTATCATCATGTATAAATTGGAGCAGACTTCTCATTGGGATACTCTATGATGATCTTGTCCTATTCATCATGGATGAAACATTTTGGGCCAATTTTTTCTTCATTGTTGGAGGGGTACTCTTTGGAGGAATATTCTTCACTTTTCCATTTGAGGGCAATACTTTTGCAGCCCAGGATCAGCACACACTCTACACTTATCATAAGTGGAGAGGAGGATAGCTTGGGGTAGGCTATGATGCTTACCATGTTCATATTATCATCCCACCTTCATTTTTGGAGCTTGAGGTGGAAGGAGATTTTCAGGAGTTGCCTTGTTGGGAGGTAGCTCATTTTGTTTGGATGATTGCTTGGGGATGAAGGATCCACATGGGGAAGATGTTCCTCATCAAATTTCAGACTCCATGCCTTGAGTGGAGACTTTCCAATTCTATCCTTGCAGTTTCTTGGGGACAAGCAACATTTGGGAGGGGAGGACTGTAATGTTCCAAATTTTTCCTTTAATAAATTTGAACATTAGATTTTGATAATTTCACTTATAAGTTGAATAATTGGGTGAGGAGGCCCAATGATAATAAAAAAATGGAGAAAATCCCTCTATTATGAAAAGGGATCAGCCTTGGAACTAAATTTCACACCCTCATGTGTGAAAGGGGACATTTTGCAAAGAAGCTTGGTTAAGTTTGACCAAGTCAAACAGTGCTGGGTATGAGGTGGAAAGCACTACATGGGACAGTGCAGAGATAGAGGAGGGAATATTCCTTTATGGAGGAAACCCTAATGGAGTGGGACCCATGAAGAGGGAGCTCACATTTTATAAAAGGAGGGCAAGGAAACCATTGTTATTCTTGCTTATGATTCTTCATTTCATGTCTATTCAGACATTGTGCATTCTTTGCTGTTTAGCAAGATTGCCGGGGAATTCCTGTTTAGGATTTCCTCACCTTCGTGAGAGGCCTCTTGAAGGTTGATTCTTCATTCTCCACATCTCTTGGCTCAAGGCCAAAGCATCCTCCTCCAAGACAACGTTATTGCTGCAGCAGCATAACTATGTGTTGTAGGGTGTTGCAGTGGAGACTCCACAACACCTCTTCCATCTCTTGTTTTTCAGAGAGAGAGTCTTTCCTTTATTTGGGAGATCAGATTGGAAGCTTGGGAGCTGATTTTTAGATCTTGGCACTTGGCTATAGTGTTATATTTCACTAACTGCGCAGACCCTCTTAGTGACTGCATTATTTTCATGGAGTATCTGCAGTGAGGGGTTGCAGTGTTGATTGGAGGGTGAGATCTCAAGTGTGAGGATCAGCCTTCCACTTGGAGATCCATTGGAGAAGGGCTACTTCAGATTATTCATCATCTTCAGCCTTATCTATTGAGTCCCAGATTTGAGTTGCTGCAGCTACCAAGCAACTCCGGCATTTTTGCCATTTTGTATATTTCAGCCAATCCTTTGGAGGATTGATGTATTCTTTCTTATAAGGGTTAGAGCTTTGCTCACCTAGTGTATTTGAGCCATATATTGTCATATCTTTCAGTTATAATTTAATATGGAGCAGTACCTTCTATAAACTGCGTCCTCTTAGCCTGGGTTTATGTAGAAATAGCAATGTTCTTATATTTTCATGTACATGTCTTGTTGAGGCTTGCATTGCCTTTCTTGAGTGGATGTTTCCTCAAGAATTTGTACTACCTTTTCTACTATAAAATTATTCATTGGATATTCATATCTTCTTGTCTCACAACTCATAAAATAACACTGTTGATCTATTGTATGTTCATACATTTGTTGCAGTCCCTCACCAGGCACTTTCTGAGGACATCTAGCAGTGGGAGATCTGTTTAACCACTCTAGAAGGATTTCTTTGGTCCCAACTCTTGGATTTCAGTCTTAGATGTATTGATCTAAGGGATCCAAGTCTTGGTATCAAATATTTCTACCTCCATTTTTGGAAAATGCGTTTTCCAGCCATGGATTGCTAGTTGTTCCGATTTGGGAACATTACACAAATTTTGGGTACAATGCAAGAATCAAGAATGTGAATTACGCCCAATGAATTATTTAAAAATAGAAAGTGAGTTGCATATGCACTTAGGCTTCATTTTAGGTGCTCCACAATGCAGGTTTTGATGCTCAAGGGTGTGTTTCCCTCTTTGGAAAAATAATTTACCCTAAGGGGCCAAAATCCATAAAAATTTGCATTGAAACGAAATTAAATGACTACTGAAAGAAAGAGGAGGTTGATGTCACCAACCTGGATCAAACTACAATGAAAACCATCCACAGAATTGATCACAATCAACGGCTAAAGTTCGGGGGAAAAAACAGGTTCAAAGCTCCAAAATGAAAATGGTAACTTTCAAATGGTAAAAATGAATAGTAAAAATCTTTTAATTAGTCATTTAATTATTTTCAAATAATATTTATTTTTGTGACTATGGTTTTATTCAATTTTTATCAAGAAACAGGTATTTTTAATCCATTTGATATTGTTCTAAATAGGTTTTCAACTGATGAGCAGATTGGTCGTGCAGATTTATTTTAAGAATGATTTGACCATAAAGCATACTTTTATCCTTATTTTTCGAGCTTTGATAGAAACAAAAAAGGACTTGAAGCGCACTTTTATCTCTTTTTTGAGCTTCGATAACAACGAAAAAGGAACCCTTGGAGTCTTATTTTAGCTCTTTTCAGACTCCAGTAATGTGAAAAGATTGTCGAGCACTTGTCTTTTTGAGCTCGTAAAAGTACATGAATTGATATCCACTCAGTATAAGTTTAACCCTTTTCCGGACTGAGATAGATTATTTATGAAAAAGGAAAACCTTAGTTGAACATGGCTAGGAGGTTCTCTCAGATATTATTTTACACTTTTTCGGATCTAAGCGACAACTTTATGAAAAAGTACTTATGTAATTTTCTTTTTTCCTCTTTTTCAAACTCTCTAAATATGAAAAAGGACTCGGCTATCACTGTCGTTAGGCTCGTTAAAACATAATATAGCGACGAGCTTGTCGATCATGGCAAGAATCAAGTTTCAATCATCGCTAGACTCGTTAAATTATTAAATAGTGATACATTATTTTCCCGAATGGTTGAATTATAGATCACACACATGTTACCCTCCTCAAGCTTGTTAAAAAATAAAGAGGTATTGGTTGACAAATGACTGGGGAAAATTTGGGAAAGTGAATAGAACTCTTATGGTAGCAGGTCACTCTTGAACATGACACTTCACTCCGTCATCGTGACTGTTTGGGTTGGGTAATATTCTTGACGGTTCATTAATACCTATGGTTCATCATACCTTCACTTCGGTTTTGGATCAATGCTGCCAACTCATCTCAGTGTCGCCATTATGTTCAAGAGAATTCATCCAGTGAATACTCATCCTTCTGCAATACTCATTAAACCTTGATTTTCATGACAGTGATCCCTGAACATTTCTATATCAAGTAACATTTTGTCTTCGAAATCAGTAACTCTCATTTTGCGATAAAGTGACTTTCTATCAATGTCAAACCATCATCCAGGAAGTTCATCTTGAAACATCATCTTCTAGTACCATGAGGCTTGTTACAGCATCGACAAGATCCTTGCTTCTGGACTTTTGACCGAAATATTTTGTTTGGCGTTCAACATAAAATCATCTATTCACACCTTATGAAATTTACTACATTACCTTGAGAGCCATTAACATCAATGGTGGTTCTCTCAAGTTTTTTAACAGCTCACATCATTGGCTGGTAATCAAAAAATGTCTTACCATGTTCGACTATAAATCATATATTCACATGGCTAGACTTGTACCCAAACGATCGAGTGAACGAGATAAGAAGATCCCGGATCTAGCTTCAGCCATCCAGGTTGTGATTTCAGGGTTGTTGTACACATCATCTATACGGTGACCTTACATATAGATCGTCACCCAAATATGGGCCTATATCTGTAGGCATGTCTGTATTGGGAAACATTCCAATGTAGACTACTTTATGCACTATGTAAATGTTATTAGATAGTTTATGTGCTAAGCATGGGAATTCCTTCCCTCAGCAATTCGTGATCAAGAGGATATATCATGATGTAATGTATTGTAAGATTTATGTAGGTTTCCACCCCACTTCAGTACCATCCCATCACAATGTAAAGCATCTCATTCAAAAATATTGTTATTATTTTGACTTCATGCTTTAGGGGGCAGTTGTTACAGGTCAATTTGGGCATCATTACCAATGACCTAGTCAAACTGGATATCATCCCTAGGACCAATGAAATAGGGTCTATCATCCCCTATCATTTCAAGTTGCTACATGCCCTAAGACAAGAACAAGAACAAATCATCCATGACTTCCATTGCAAGGTTTCCAAGATTTGAAGTACATGTTATATTACCTATGAGCTCACCAACGCAGTATCTCAAGGGAGTAACTTCGTTGCATATGCAGTTACCTCCATTCAAGGGTGCTCTGCAAAGCACTTCCCAACATTCAAGAGTGCATTGGTCAAATGGGAGAGAAATTCTCATTTTTATGGAATCTCCACATGGCCAGTGCCTTCTAGAAGAGTCCATATGTGTCAAAATTCGAATCCAAGTGTCCATCTAACACCTCTGAACTTTGGAACATGTCTTTCATATTATTGGAAAGTCACTGATTAGGAAAATACCTTTAGTTTCCCTATAAATTGAGCACAGATCCTAGTGCTAGGGAAGGAAGAAATTTGGTAAAGAAATGCTATTGGATTCTCAATTGAGTGTGATAAGAGTGATATGTTGCTGGTGAGATATTTATTGTGATGAGGCTGGGACGAATGCTAGAGCTGGTGACATCAAATCAATCACTGGTTGTAACCTCCCCCTTCTATCCATTAATAAAGATTATTGTTCATTTTCCCATATATGTATCTGTTTATGTTTCTATTTTCTATATCATGGATTCTTAACTAATATATATGTTTCATGTTTCATTGATTTAACTTATTAAGATAAATAACCATCCATATATTGCAATCTCTTTGTTGTTTAGTGTTTATACTTGCAGGAACTAGTCTGGCGATCAAAGTTGGATTGGAAGCTACAGCAAGAGCGATAGAAGGAGAATAGGAAGCGCTTGGATCACAAGTAAGTTCCTCCCTCTTTTTGTGTGTCTATTTACTCTTAGAGAAAGTGTCTGTAAAGTCTTTGATCTATTTCTATAAATGCATAGCACCACATTTAGGGAATTTGTTTTATCCATAATACATAATTCTGCATAACACCAGGGATTGGGCCTGAATCCTCTAGAAGTATTCTGCCAAGAAATACTCAGAATCCTCTTATGACAAAAACATCAACTTATTCATTAACCAATGAAACAATACATCATCACAGGTTCGAAGGCTCTGTCTAAACAAGTTCATTACAAAAATTATGATATATGAACAACCCCTGTTTCTTTCACCTACAACCTTTTATAAATTAAAGTTAAAACAAACATAATAACGAATCCTCAGGATTAGGAGATCCCGAGGGTTCGTACCCATCAACCAAAGGCTTCTGGAATAGGGATATCTCTTCATCTTTTTTTGATTCATAGGAACCAATGCGATTCCATTTGCTTTCTTTGTCTGCTATTGTTTGGTCATTTTGGTCAGCAGCTGATTTGTTTCGATTCCCTTTCAATAAAGACAACAAAAGTCATTTTTTACACTATTAAACACACCTTTTACTAATAATTCATTTTACCCTATGTTTACATTATTCTCCTTTGATTTATTTCTAAAATGAAGGAAAAAATATAAGAATTAATATTAAATCATGCTAAAGATAAGGGTAAAATGTACCTTTTCCTCAGCCCAACATACTCCCCTAATTACCTTTTTGCATGTCCTCATGCAAAAAAATGATTGTGGTGTAGCCAAGTTAAGGAATAGGTAGGATATGCTTCTTCCCTGTAAAGTCTAAAACCATGCCTTTGTTTCACTTTTGCAAATGTTGAGTTTGTATGTCCCTTTGGTAATTCGTAATCATGATGGTAGTCTTCAAGAGGATACCATATAATGAGACATCTATATCTACATCCTATCCATGTAGGACCCATGTTCAAAATCAAATTACTATACAGATGAAAATGAGAAGAAGTAGCTTTAAAATTCCTATATCCAAATGGTTCCCTATTTTTAACATTATTGGTAGATGCTTGCCATCTCTGTTTGGCTGCTAATAAATCTTCTTCCTAAATATCCTGGAAGTATGCTCTTCCATTGTGCACAATATCTTTGTGAATGGGCCCCAACTTGGCTATCACTCCTCATTGCATAAACTTATTATGTTGAGTAAAAAAATGTAGGGGTTTTTTTGGCTCCCCTCTAACCCATAGGTCTAAACCATGTTCTCTTTTCTGAAAGATATTGTAGGCTTTAGCCCTTTTATTCTGATTTTTGGAAAAGGACAGAAAATCTTGGAATTGAATATCTCCATTAAAGGGACTGGGGTTACTATCTCTATCCTCTTCTAAAAATAAATTTTGCAAATACAATTCGCACAAAAGGTGTTGGACTTGTTCATCCTGATCATTGCAACATTGGAAAAATTCTTCAATGGTTTTAAATGTAGTGGGTTTCCCTACTCTGACAACTTTAATATTCAACAAAAAATATATTTCTACTAAAAATAAGGCATAATTGGTTGTTGGTGCTCTGCAAGTCAATACGTCGGAGTAAAGAGAACAAACAACACTAGTCTATTTCTTAGCATGTTCCAATTGATCTTGTGCCCTTTTTACTTTTACCCTTTCTTCCCTAATTTGGGAAAAGGTTTCGACTTCAGTTGCAGAAAGTTCTTTAAATCATTTTAGTAATGCTTGATGTTCTTGCAAAGAAACTACTTCCTTTTTTCACTAGGCTAATTCATGCTAAAATTGAGTTAATTTATTGCGAAGCTTTTCTCTACCAAAAGGAGTGTAAGCAGGTGTTTCCTTCGTTTGAATTTCTTTGTCTTCTGTGAGTATCAAATAATTGTGTACAGAGACTTCATCAGTATCTACCGTTTGGGTGTCGAAATCTTTCTGGGTTTATTTATCTTCTATAAGTATCAATTTAGTCTGCAGAGAGACTTCAGAAGTATCTACTATTCGAGTAACAAAATCTATTTGTGTTCCCATGATAGCTAATTCCTTCTTAGGCTTCCAATCCTTGTCCGCTTATTTCAACCATTTCCTTAGCTGTTTGACTGTTTTCCTCAATTTTCTACACCTCCTGCTCATTTTTCTCAACTTAACCTCAGCTGATTTTTCTTTCGAAGCGGCTTTGGTAGGAGAAGGAACAAGAGCTGGAGTCAGGCTCAGGAAGGGTTGTGCCAATATTAGGGTCATCATTAAATTAATTAATGTTTGCTTCAGGCCTCAAATAGGTTATCCCAATATTGATGTCCTGACTGGGTAGAGTAATATCTTCTTCAGGCGACAGAGAAGTTGTCTCAATACCTATGTCCTGCTCTAATAGAATGGTATCCACTGACTGGTTTCCAGACTCAGATGCTCTCTCTATCTGGTTTTCTCTATTCACTCAATCATTATCATAGGGAGATAAAACCATTAAGTCCTATAATTCATCATTGGAAGGTAGGACTTGAGTATGGCTAGAGTTTCCAACAGAGGCATACTAGTTCGAATGGTCCCTCTATTCCTCGGATTGTTCAGTTGTGTTCCAAATTTCGCAGGATACTCTCATTTTCTCTATTACTTGAGCCATTTCCTCCTCACAGTCTTGTAAAGACACAATTTTAGGGCTCAGAGGTGGTGTATGGGATGGCCATGTCTCATTTGGTAATACTGAGGTATTTTGTTGTAGATGTATCCTTTTAGACTGTCTTTGTTTTACTGGTTCAGAGGTCAAAACATGGGTTCTCTTCCCTCTATCACGCCTAGGCATGATTGTTCTCGGGAGTTCAATTTTTACTTTGTCGGGGTTTTATTCAAGGGCAGGTAAGGTAGGATTGATAAAGCTATCCCATGTTGATTGATGTTTGTTTAACTCATGATTAATAATCAATTTAATCAAGCCATGGTGGCTATCAAATGCTTGAGGGTTTTTTCAAACAACAGTATCATGCAATATATAATTCAAGAGAAAGGGAAAGTTAACTGAAACCCGTTGCTTTGGAATAGCTAACAGTTTGAGTTGACGAGACTTTACCACATCCCGACATTCGTCACATGTGATGTATTTTTGAATGAATAATGTCGATTCTTGCCAAGGCTGTTGCAAGGACGCAGGGTTAATACCTTTTCCTTTTTTTTCCAGTTGCTCACCTGGATCCTGATACACTGAAACTACTTATTCTATGAGTACATGTTTTTCAGTCCATTTTTCCCCTTCTATTGGAAGTCCGGAGACCTCAGCAATGATTTCTTCGGATACTGGTATAATTCTTCATTTAACTATGGTATGGTCTTCACAAGTTCTGTAGGAATTATATTGTTGTTTCCGTGTTAAACCCTTGTAGTGTGTGTAAATATGGAATCCAACCAGCTTGCTAAAGAATGGTGCGAGCTAATTTTGAGACTTGAAATATTGTAGGTTCATTGTGAAGAGAATTTCCACCCATGGCTACTGTATTTTCGGAATTTTTTCTTCACCCTTCTGCATGCATTTCTTTCGGCTCTGTTAGTTAAAGAAATATAAACAATGCATGCGGCTTTTATAAAATATATTACTAGAAATGTGAATTGCATTAATGCAATGATTCTATTGTCTAATTAGCCTATCCAAAGGGAGTTTCATGGTTAATTCGCATGCCTATTCATTATGGGTATTCGTACCCCCTCCAATGAAAGAAGGGCATCCATGGCCTTCAAGCACAAGAAAAGAGAAAATGTGGTAGAAATCATGAATGCGCACAGATTAGAAGTTGGAAGTTGACAGGCATCGCAATTGTACATAAGGTGGGAATGACCAAAAAAGGAGAAAAGCGGAGTAGAAATTATTATGGAAAGGATTTCCTATTTTGACGACATAGTATGATGGAAGCATGATAGGTGACATATTATGATTGATGCTGCTATCACTCAATTCAGCATGATAAGATAATCTACTCATAGTTGATTATGCATATAGGTTTTGATAACGATAACACTTATTCAAACAATGCATTCATCTTCTGGAATGGATCAATAGGAAATAGGGGCACATAAAAATAATTGGTTGCTGTCAGAGCCACTACTGCCAGTAGGCGACCATAGCCTCGACAGGGTTGTTGTTTTAACCTAGAAATGAGCCAGAATCCTCTATTTAAAAGTAGACATTTTTATTGTTTTGTGGAGAGACCACTATGTTGGTGTGGTGGCCAGATAGTCATAGTGCCATTCACAGGGATTTAATAGAGTGATCAGGCCGTCTCGTGATGAGACCTCCTATCCTTCAAGTAGTTTTAGCTGTCGAGAAGGTCACTACCCTGGTGTGGTGGCCATTATGGGAATGTCACCTGTTAGATCCTCATGATCATGGTAGGTTGGCTCGTAATGAGATCCCCTATTCTATATTCTTTAAAAATTTGCACATAGAGATATGTTTTCTTTTTATTATAAAAGGAGGGAGGCTCATTAACTCCTTAAGAGTTAGGGATGGTGTAAGAAGTAAAAAGAATGCCAATAAAAATGATTCTCTTATTACTATATCCTCATGCCGAAGAGAATTAACACTTGAGAATGTAAAAAGATACACCAGTATAAGACTACGACAATGAATTGTGTGATAATATGTCTAAGAAAGAGATATCCAGCCATTCATTATATAGATAAACCATGTCAGCTTCTGAAGTAGAGATGTCCATCAAAATCTCAAAAGAACATAATATTAGTAATATCACTGCTTTTCTCTTATTTAGGTGCAAATTCCTTTTCTATAAAATGGTTTTTATGGAAAGAATGTGTAAATGAATAGTGGATATTTGAAAGGAAATCATAAAAATACAAAAGACAAAAAATTTCTATTTTGAACAACAAAGATAAAAAACATGCTAAAAAAATTCAGTTGTTTAATTGGGTTGAACAACTATTCAATTCAATTGAACAACAATTTTTCAATGGATTGAACAACAAAATACATGCTAAAAAAACAACAACCATTCAATTGAATTGAATGGAAACTGTTCAATCAATTGAACAACAATTGTTCAATGGATTTAACATCAATAATAAAAATTCTAAAAAAACCAACATTCGTTCAATTGAATTGAACGACAGCTGTTCAATCAATTGAACAGCAACTGTTCAATGGATCGAACAAAAAAAATGAAAACTAAAAAAAAACAACAATTGTTCAATTGAATTGAACCAGCTGTTCAATCAATTGAACAACATCTGTTCAATCAATTGAACAACATCTGTTCAATGAATTGAACAAAAAAAAATAAAAATATGTTGAAAAAACACAACCATTCAATTGGATTGAACGATATTTTTTCAATTCAATTGAACAAAAACTATTCAATGGATTGAATAGAAAAAAACAATCAAACACACAAAATAAAAAGAACGCGGCTGTGAACAAAAAAAACAAAAAAAACGAAAAGAAAATGGAATTATTGTATAGAATGATGAAAAGAACTAGAAATTACCATTAATTTCAAGAAACATATATACACTATTTACAAGAGGAAATAACAAATTTTTATGAACTTAAAGCTGTCGGGCCATCATTCCCTACAACTAAAATTTGGATAGTGGGATCGTCACGCACCTGGCTGGCAAAAAGAATATTTCGTAAGTGGTTATGATAGAGGCGCACCACGTGTCCATTGACTTGAAATGCAGAGCCAGATCCATATAAGGTGGTCAAGGTAATGGTATCATTGCTTTGCACTTCTTGGATTTCGTATGGCCCGAGCCACCTTGTTTGTAACTTACCCAGGAAGTCTTGGAATATGGAGTCATAGAGGAGATCCCAATCTCCTTTCTGGAATGTCTTAATTTTTATGAGGTTTTCATGCCACTTAGCTTGTTGTTGCTAAACAATTGCAGTGCATTGTACAGCAATTAGTCGTACTTCATATAATTCATTTATTTGTTGGAGTCTTCTAACTTGGGCCTCTGTCAAATCCAACCCCACTTCATAGGCTATTATAAGAGTCTTTATCTCAAATTCAATGGGGAAAATTGGTTCCTTTCCAAATACCAAGTCGTACAGATAATATCAGGTGATGTTTCACCAAGTTGTGCGATAAGCCCACAAGGTATTTGGCAGTCTAGTAGCCTAGTCTCAACGATATGTTGAGACTGTTTTAGTGAGAATTGCCTCAATGACTTTATTGGTGCTTTCAATTTTCCCGTTCTCCTGCGAGTGGTAGGGAGAGGTGACTTGATGAGTGACATTTTGGTTCCATAGGGTGGCTGTAATTTTATGTCCCACAGACTGTGCCCCACCATTAGTGATCACTTCCCTAGGTAAGTGAGAAAATTTATCACAAAATCCTATGTACCTCTTAGCAAAGCCACTGTTTCTACCGATTTCATCACGTAGTCCATGGAAACCAGTATGTAGGCCTTTTGATTCAATGGCGGATTGAATGGCCCAACAAAGTCCAGTGCCCATCATTTGAAAGGATCTACTGCCAACTGTGGTTGCAATGGAATCTCGTCAGATTGGCCAGGGCGTCCCATTCTTTGGAAACTATCGCAGGATTGTATATATTTCTTTGCAGATTTAAAAATTGTGGACCAATAGTATCCCAGTTGTAATAATTTGTGCCCTGTCTTGCGATTTGAAAAATGTCCACCACATGATTCATCATGGCAGGCCTTCAATATGTCATAAATATTGTCTTCTCGAATGCATCTGCGTATATGCATATCAACTCCTGTATGGAAAAGATATCTGCCAATCCAGGAGAAGCTAGCACTGCGTTGAACAATCCTCTTTTGTTCCTTCATTGTCAAGTGTCTTGGCAGCTTTCCTACTACCAGATAATCCACTACATCTGCGTACCAAGACATTTTTACTGCCATAGAAAACAAATTCTCATCAGGGAACTGATCATCTACATCCAGTGGGTCATCTGTATTTGGGACTCTAGAAAGGAAATCTACAACTATGTTTTCCTTCCCTGGGCAGTCCTTAATAGTTATATCAAACTCCTACAAAAGAAACAACCAACGAGTCACTCTTACATTTGTAATAGGTTTTTTAGCTAAATATCTAATAGCAGAATGATCCACATACATGCATACTTGATAGCCAGTTATGTAATGTCTAAATTTATTTATAGCATAAATTATGACCAAGAATTCCTTTTCGGTCACTGTATAATTTAGTTCAGCAGGAGTGATATTCTTGTTGATATAGTAAATAGCGTAGGGCTTCTTGTCCTCCTCTTGACCAAGAACTGCTCCTATTGTTGTATCTGATGCATCTGAAGAAATATGAAAAGGCAGCTCCCAATTAGGGCCACGCAAGACTGGTGCAGTCGAGACTAGTTTCTTCAAATCTGAAAAAGCAGTGTCACATTTTTCAGATCAATGGAATTCAACATTTCCAGTTAATGCATACAAAGGCACAGCAATTTGTGAAAAAATATTTATAAACCTACGATAGTACCCTGCATATCCAGGGAAACTATGTACCTTTGTTTCATTACAAGGTGTGGCTAATAAGAGAATTACCTCTATCTTTTCCAAATCTACCTGTATTCCAATTGTAGAGATGTAATGTCTTAGGATCACGCCTTCGGTCATCATCATGTGGCACTTTTCATTGCTCAAGCATAATATGGTAGTAATACATCATTCCAATACTTTTTCCAATGTTTTTAGTTCCTGATCGAAGTCATCTCCATATGGAGTAAAGTCATCCATGTAGACCTCAAGCCCTTCATTTATTAAATAAGAAAAAATACTAAGTATGGCCCTTTGAAATGTTGCTGGGGCATTGCATAGTTCGAACAGTAATACCCTATAGGCGAATGTACCCCAGGGTTAGGTAAAGGTTGTTTTATCTTGGTCTTCAAGGGATATTTGTATTTGATTGTGACCACTGAAACCATCAAGAAAGGAAAGAATTGCTTTCCTGCCAATGTATCAAGGACCTGATTAATAAAGGGGAGGGGGAAGTTGTCTTTCTTTGTGGCTTTATTAAATTCTTTGTAATCCACATAGATTCTCCACTTACCATTATTTTTAGGAATTACTACTAAAGGAGAGACCCATTTTCTGCCTGAAATAGGATAAATTATGTTTACATCTAGCAGCTTTTGTAATTCATATTTTACAATGTCTTTCAAATGCAGGTTTAACCTTCGCTGAGGTTGCCGAATAGGGTGAGTATCCTTTTCAGTGTAAATATGGTGTGTGCACAGTTGGGGATCTATACCCTTCATGTATGGGTAGTCCCAAGAAAAGGCCTCTTTATGATTTTGCAAGAATTTAACGAGCTTTTGCTACTGGTCGCTATCCAGACTTCCATTGATATTTAAAACTTTACCTGGCTCAATTTCAATTGGCATGTTGTTGGGAACAATAGTCGTGGGTATGTGCTGGTCATCAGTATCTGCTAAGGGGTCTTCCGGTGCTTCGTTATCAAGAACTTCTTTTAACATTTTGCACTTTAAATTTCCTGAAGTAGATGGTTGGTTTATAAATTTATTGATCACATCATATTCAGTTTGATCTTTGAATTCGAGTGCTTCAACTATTGTCAATAGTGAACAAATTTTTTGTTCCTAGTATGTTTGTGGTTGTTTGTGAATATTTACAGTGGGAAGACTTTTTTTGGCAGGGGGATATATATAAATATTCCTTATGGCATCTCCTCTAACAATGGCCATGCTTCCTATTTGACAGCCTATGTAAGCATCGACCGTTTCTAACCAAGGTCATCCCAATATTAGGGGATATCCGTCTAATATACTTTTTGGGTTAATAACTAAAACTTCTACAAGGTATTCCCATGAGTCCACAAAAACCAGGATGTCTGTAATGTACCTTCTGGTTTAACAACGGATCTTTCAGCAAGTTCCAACAAGGTAGATGTGGTTTCCAAGGCCGTTATACCGAATGTCTCGCAGGTTTTTGTAATTAAGATATTAATAGCTACCCCCAAATCGACTAACGTGTTTTAAAAGGAGCGGCCATAGATCTGTACTATGACTATGGGGTTTTTGGGATCCTCATATTTTATTGGTGTTTCTTTCCCCAAAAGTAAATCTGACAGTTCCCCTACTACATGAATAGTTGGCAAAGTCTTTGCTTTCCTCACCTATTTTTTTACACACAATTATTTAATTTTTTTAGCATAGATTGGGATGTCTTATATAGCCTGCAGGAGAGGAATTTTAATGCAAATATTTTTTAATTCCTCTATGAGATCAAAGTATGAAGAGACCATTGGTTTGGGTATTGTTAATCTCTCATGGAATAGAGGAGAGGAAATATTGAGGTTTTCAAGATCTTTTTGGTCGACTGTGTCCCTCCCCTGTTCAATCTCTATTTCCGTCACAATCAATTGTTTAGGTACTATTGGAATTTCAGACTCAGTTTGTGGCAGGGTAATATCTTCTTTAGGTGAAATAATGTGCCCTGATCTCAGTCTAAGTTCATTTCATTCCTTGTGTTTAGTTTCAGAGTCTGGATTCTCAACAATCTGGATTAGCTGAACTGGTCTATTATTAGGATTAGGATTTGGTTGAGCTGGAAGTTGAGGGCGTATAATAGGCCGAGGATTTTTTTGGACTGGGTATGTAGCTGGTAATGTGGGTTGATTTTGAGCCCATATTCCCATAGGTAAATTGTTCATTCCCAAAGGTCACTGCCAATTTTGAGACCAATTCATATTCTGTGAGGTGGAGGCATGCCACTAGGACTGATATGGATTGTTTTACCAGTATGGAGGAGAGAAAGGAAAAATTGGCCAACTATTACCTGGAGAGGATTGTGTCGGCCAAGGGGGCATGGAAAATGATTAGGATGGTCAAGCACAAAAATGTGATTGGATTTTTCATGTTGTTCCAGAGTTCTATTGATTAAATTTCAGAGAAGAAAATAACTGAGATGAGTCTTGTGACATACCAAGTCATGCTTTCCACTGCTGATGTTGATTCATTAGATACACCGATTCTGTTTCTTCTTCCGCTTATTAAAAAACCACTTTCAACCTTGGAAGTGAAGGGAAATGTTTAGTGCCATGATCCTTGGTACAGATAGCACATGTCTGGACCATGTATAATGGACACTCCCACTGGCTGTGCTTCTTCCGATAGTGTGGACAAAAAACAACCAAATTCTGTTCTACTAAAACTTGCTTTTGTTTGGCTTGTAGGAAATCTAGATGTGTTGTAAGGGTGCTGAAGATATCAGTTTTGAAATATTCCAAGAGATTACCAAATTATGCTCTGGTCACACCGCCACCTGACTGTTTGTAATTTCTAGTAACTATATCATGTCCAATTGGTATGTTCCGTGTACTACCTCGAGAGAACCTGATACATAATGCAATAATATCATCACAATATTATTGATAGAATTCCCCTTGTCCCATTATATTAAGTGTTTCTACCCATTCTTCTTTCATTCCTTTAATCATTTTTTCTTTTAAGATATCTTTAGACAGTGTAGTATATGGAGATCTTTGCAAATTATATTGAAATCATTCAACTTATTCTTCTAATCTCTCATTGTCTTTTTCAGACATGATGAATATTTCATCTTTTAGTTCTCGAGTTTGGCAGTAATCTTGATATTTATTAATAAAAGAGTTTTTCATCTGATCCCAACTATTAATGGTTCCCCCACCGAGCCCCATAAACCAGCGTAGTGCTACCCCCTTCAATGTAGAGGGGAATAGTTTCATTTTTAAGGGTCAGTGGTGTACACATATCCCCTACTAAAAACATAAAATTCAAATAAAAATGCATCCAGATCTTCTGAGGTCAATTCGTGGAAGGTTGGGATGTTTTGTAATGGGATAGATTTCATAGGGGCATTTGCAGCCAGATCAACAATGGGATATTCCAATGTTGATGTATGTCTCTTGTTTTGGTTATGCACCATCTGATCAAAGATGAGCCAATAACCTTCAGGAATTTATTGATTGAGAAAAATAATTAGAGTGGAATTAGGGAGTGGATTTGGAAGAGGCCTTGTGGCACTACCTCGATCTAAAATATTAGATGTCTTTGTCTCAACCACTATTTTATGAGATCCAGGATCTGGAGTTTTTATCTTTACTGCACTGCTGGTTTCTCCCTCTCCTTCTTGCAAATTACAAGAATTTCCCTCTCGCAAAGGGTCATGACTCAAATGTTCTATAATTTGAAAGCTCTGTTCGGACCCTTCCTTTTCGCTATGAATCTCAGCATGGACTGAATATGGTGAGGCTACTGCCTGAGGGATTATAGTAGGACTCTTTTTAGGAATGGTTTTGGGTCCTACAGATGCCTGGGATTCAACTTTCCTTATGATTTTGTCTATCAATGTTATTCTACAAAGGACCACCGATCCCTTGGGTTTTTCAGATTTAGATGGGGGGGTTTCGATTTAATTCTATATTTTTCTTCCTCATCATAAAAAACAAACTCCTATCCTATTTAACCTCTGCACATTTGTTGGGAATTGGGCTGGAGAGCAAGAATTTTGCTTGCTATTACACAGGTTTTTACCTCTCATTTTCAATACCCGATTATTTCACAGCAAAAGGAAAAATAAAAATACATGACTATAAATACTCTCCTTGGCAACGACGCCAAAATGTTGAGTCAAGAAGGTAACTGTTTAAAGGTAACCTTAATGCTTTACATTAATCATCAACCTAGGGAAAGTATTGTTATATCAAGAGTGTAAGAAAAATATATGCAAGTGAATTTGGAGGTTAACTACTCTAGATTGTTGTAAGAAAGATTATCTAATTCTTGAAGTTCAATCAAACCAACTTGAAAGTAGACTATGAAATACTTCAAATAAATCAAAGGAATAAAATCTTATTCTAAACATATGCAGAAATAAACAATTAATGCATAAATAAAGGATCTATTGTAATTGAACATCACACTTCATGAATTGAACATCAGTCTATATGAATTGAACAACAATCCTAATGAATTGAACAAAAATCGTAATGAATTGAAAAGAAATCAATTATTTAACATTCTGAAACAAAATTCTCTATAACTCAACTAATAACAATAATCGGAATTGAACAAAAAACCATACATTCATGCTTATAATGGAAAACTTAAGAAATAACCATATGAAGAATTGAACAACAACTACTTAATCAATCTGATGAATATAAAGGCATCACTCAATAATAAAGAAACATCAATGACAAATTCAATCTATTGAATAGGAAATTACAACATGCTACACTTGTGTTTAATGAATCAAATGGTAATTCTACAAAGCGCAAAGAATAACTAAATTGCAAGCATTAAGAAATAAACATATAATACAGAACAATAGGAGAGCTCCCAAGGATTGGACCTGGAGCCTCTAGAAGTCTTCTTCCAATAAATACTCAGAATCCACTTATGACAAAAACATCAACTTCTTCATTAATCAATGGAGCAATACATCATCACAGGTTCGAAGGTTCTATCAGAACAAGTTTATCATAGGAAATTATGATATATGAACAGCCCCTATTTCTTTCACCTACAACCTTTTATAACTTAAAGGTGAAACAAACCGAATAACAAATCCTCAGGATCAAGAGATTCCAAGGGTTCATAGCCATCAACTGAAGGCTTCTGGAATAGGTTTGTATCTTCATATTTTTTTGATTCATAGGAAACGACGCGATTCCATTTTCTTTCTTTGTCTGTTGTTGTTCGGTCATTTTGGTCAACATATGATTTTTTTCGATTCCCTTTCAATAAAGACAACAAAAGTTAGTTTTTATACTATTAAACACACCTTTTACTAATAATTCATTTTACGCTATTTTTACATTATGATACTTTGATTTATTTCTAAAATGAAGGAAAACATATAATAATTAATAATAAATCATGCTAAAGATAAGGGTAAAATGTACCTTTTCCTCGGCCAAACATGGACCTCCCTCGAAGATTTTGTCCTTGTTTTCCAAGAGGTTAAAGATGACTGTGAAGAAGCAATTTGAGCCAAGTTGTAGCCTAACCTCTCCCTTTGGCCTCCATTTTTTTTGTATCCATCCATTTAAGGACTTTTCCATTGGCCATGTTACCATAAAATTACATATTACTTTGTGCTCCTGCATGTAGTCCTTGTATGCTGTGACATTTGGGTCTTGGATCTTTACTGTTGGAATCTATTTGGTTTTCGGATTATAGTTGTTTTGTATCCATTTTTTCCTCAAGTTTTGTTGATCTGTGTGTGTCTTCTTTACTCCATTAGTTCCATGGCTTGTAGTGTTTGTGTCTGTTGCCGTGCGTGGTCCATTGGTATTATTGCTATCTTCTAGTCATTCTTTTTCCTTGTTCTCTGGGCCTTCTTGTTGTAAAGAAAGGGTGCTAATGGTGGTAAACCTTGTGAAGAAAGAGAATTCCTTCTCCTTGGAGGAGCCGAAGGTGATGTCGCGGAAGGAGGGGCCACTAGTGTGCCTCCTACAACCGCCATGACAGGCTGAGGACGGTACAATGAGCAGTGTTGAGATTAGGGTTCTTTTCCGACCATATATATTCCTTTAGTACCCATAATAAAGTGAAGTTTTAATGGAGGAAGGAATATGTAGTGTTATCTATTCACACTCCACTGAATCTCCGAGGCTGAGAAGAGACTAGCAAAGGTAACTACAGACTAAGCTCTTGCCAAGTAGCTCGCCCTACTAGGTAGGAGAGGGCTCTCTCCAAGGGATAACAACTAATAGGTCTAGA
The DNA here is from genome assembly GCA_034641835.2 of Pinus albicaulis. Lineage (NCBI taxonomy): Eukaryota > Viridiplantae > Streptophyta > Pinopsida > Pinales > Pinaceae > Pinus > Pinus albicaulis. The sequence goes on from CM076577.1 coordinate 1,161,796,013, forward strand.
TCAATTAGGTTTTATGCTAGGTATAGTAGTACAGGGGTTTTGATTGGTTGATTTGGGTGCTAGATGTGTGAATTAAGTCAAACAGGTAACTAGGTAAGGGAAAATAGGATCATAATTGCAGGCATACGATGGGGCAAGGTAGGTAGGCACTCTAACAATTTATGATTATTAGGTGAGATGGATTAGACTGGTGAGGTGCTAAAAAGAGCATGACAGTACATGAATTCTTTTTAAACTAAAGAAATGAAACAAATTATGATGATTCTCCCAAAACTGGGCATAAAAGATGTATTATTCTTATCATACTTGAGAATCAAACATATCATAGAAGTGGAATGAACATGGAAAGTACAAAAAATTAGTACATATGCAACAAAATAAGAAACTACGTCAAAATACAGTACCAAAAGAATCCCACCTAAATAGTTGCAACTCATCCAATATATTCCTGCCAAAATCTGCATACACTAGTGTCTTTGATCAATACAACAACATCCAACCTTCTCTCTGATTGAAGAGGTGAAAGATATAGGCAAGAAACAAATTCTCCCAACCTCAAGGGTCAAATTTGTGAGTTGAGGAGTTGATCCACAAAGGGCTAAACTAAAAACCCAAAGGCTAGGGAGGTCAAACAAAATCTCCCCTAGTTTTGGTGAAACTGATTCATTCATCCATGAAAACACTTTTACCTAATGTATTTACCCTCTAGTAACTAAAAAATGTATTAATTACATTTACATCCATCATTTAAATCAGTAAAATGAACATTTTGCATGGTCAAACTCAGAAAACTAGGAAAAAATCAGAAAAATCAAACAATGGTCAAGAGCGCAGTGCTAGTGTCAGGAGTGCAGTGCAAACTTCAAGCCAAAATTTGAGGGGGTTTTTGATGTCCAAATTGAGCTCAGGATAGCTAATTTTAAATCCCGTCCTGTCTAGTTTCCAAACATGTACCTGGTTTCAAAAAATGATGAATTTTAGCCCTCCAAAAGTTGAATCTCCCAACACTGGTCAGGAACGGGGCGTCTGCCTTAAAATGAGGGCATAAATGTCATTTTTGAGGTGTTTTGGCCATTTATCCTTACCAGATTGTCCAAATTGGGTGTGAAAGGTGTCAAAATTTCATTTTTTCTGCCTTCTAAATCCAATGGTGGTCTTCTTTTTTCATTTTGAGGCCCCTATAAGAGGCGAGATGCTCCTGACAGTAAAACTACGCTGAAGAGTGTCATAAGTTTGCACAAAAACCCAAAATTGAAAAAATTGCTCAAAAAATCTTCAAAATTGGTATGTGGAATGCTGATGAATTATTCTAAGCAATTAGAGAGGCCTCAGTAAGGATGTCAAGCTTTCCCTTGTCTTTTTTCTTGGCTAGGGTTTCCTTCAATTTGTTCTTCAACTGCCTAATCTTGATGTTATATATCTTGTTCCTAGTTTGATAGTGGTGGGCCATGTTCCTTAACATCTGATTTTCTTTTTTTTCCTTTTGAAGAAGTTTCTTCAGGTGGATCTTGGTCTTTTCAAGCCAAATTTCCCTATTCTCATCAATTTTCTTGGAAATTCTCTTTCCCAAGGTGAGCTTTTTTGCCTCCAATGCACTTTGAGGCCTCTTTTTTTGGGTCTCTTCCTAGTGGTTTGAGCCTCATGATGATGAGGCTCATCATGTTCCATCATTTCCTTACCTTTGGTATCTTGTTTCTTGGCCTTCAACAGCTCTAATTCTAAGACTATTTGCTTGTCACTGAGCTGCTTTTTTTCTTGCTCGAGGTAGGAGATAACAAATTTGTCTCTTGCTAAATTATCTTGTAATTCCATGATCTTGGCATATTTCTCTTGAATGATCAGTCTTGAGTTTTCATGGTCATCTAGTTCATCCAATTCCACCAAGTCAAACTCTCTCTCTTTCTCATGATGAAGGTCTTCTTCTTCTTCCATGTTTCAATTTTGTTTTGGGAAAAACCCTTGGGAAAAAGGGGAAGGGAAGGGAGTAAGATAGTGGGTTTATGGAGTTGGGGGGGCTAAGGGAAAATTTATGGAACTAGGGAAGGGATTTAGGGAGTTGTTGGAAGTGATGGGATGGAAAAGGGCTTAGGGAGATAGACTAGGGAATTCAAGTATAGGGATTTTGTTTAGGTAGCTAAGAAATGCCACCTAGATTTAGGGTTTTGGTAATAGAGCTATGGAAAATGGATTGGAGGAGTGTAAGGGCAAGGGAAGTGTATAGGGAATGTGAGGAAGGGATATAAGTTCCAAGGGAAGTTAATTCAACTTGGTAGGGGGAGGATTAGGGTTTCTTTACCCAATTTTAGAGTGGAATATGAAGGATATTTTGACATAATGAATTATTAATTATCAAGTTAAAAAGAGGTTGGAGGAGGTCAAAATTACATGGAAATAACTTACGAGGAGTTGATTTGATGAATAAACCACTTGCAAGAGTTTTGGAGAGCTGTGGGTGAAATTTGGCAAGAGTGCAACGCCATAATGCCAGGAGCGTAATGCCACCTTCAAGCCTACTTTTGGATGACTTCCCGAAATCCAAATTGGGCGCATGATAGCTCGTGGGAAATATATTTCTATCGACTACAAAATGTACCTATCAAGCACTAAAAATGATCAATTAGAGCCCCTCAAAAATCAATTCTCCCATGACTGGTCAAAAATTGCAGAATGGGGGTGAAAAAAGCGCAATGTGCTCTTGCATGCCACTTTTGGAGGCCTTCTTGAACTCCAAATTGAGATCATAATGGCGCATTGGAAACATATATCTATCTAGGTATCCTTTAATTCAGCAAGCAAGTCATTTGGACACTCTGGCTAGGAGAAAATTTGAGTTTCCCAAGGTCACTCCAGAAGTGCAATAACTCTCTTGTAGCAACTATATTTTTAACATTTCCCCCAAACCATAACACCTGTGTAAAAAATGAAGGGGTTTTTTCTTCCTTGTTCTATGGTTTAAAAAAACCTCTTTTAGTTTTGGGAAATTCATCTTCATTTGGTCACAAACATACTTTGAAGCAAAAATTCCCTATGTGTGGCAAATTTTTTGTCCCTTAGAATGAATTCTTGAAAAATGATAGATACATGATTTTTATGGGCTGAAATGGCCTCATACTTGATGAAATTTCATGAATTGGCATGGGACCCACATTTCCTCTAATTGTTGGTGCAGGCTAGTGAAATTTTGTTTTTGATGACCTTGAAAACCATAATACCTAATGGATACTTTGACTGAATGAAACCATGATGAAAATGACTGAAATAATAATGACAAGTCTTGGTGATGGTACACTAAAAAGTGGTGAAATGAGCCAGCAAGTGATGAAAATTTTGAAAAGAGCGAGGTTTAACCTAGGACTACCTCCAGTGACTAGATTTTTGCATGATGACCTAAAGGAATGACACAAATTTCAGAATGGAACCCTAATATGATGTGAAAAAGAGATATTTTGATCACTGGTCATAGGATGAAAATACTGACACTAACATTAGCTCCTGCTAGGGATGACAGCTCCTTGGAGGTGTCAAGAACACCATAGACCAAGTGCCTATCCATTGGGCATGGAGTCAAGAGCTAAAGAGAAAACTGAATATTGAACTTTTGAAATGACAAACTAACTCAAGACTTGACTGAAATATTTTTTGAAAAGTGACTCAAACTGACTGAAAACTAACTCAAACTGACTGACTTAAATAAAAACTTACTAAACTTATTGATGGTAGGATATCACTGAGACTTGAGGGCTTCAAATCCTGATGAAAACCACCTTCCTGCTGAAGACATATGTACAATCATGTGAAGTGATCCTTCCAGTGTAACCAATCCAGCAGATGGCTACTTACTTGAATTTTTCTCTCAATTTCCTCGAGTAGGTAGAAAAAACAAAAACTAGGCCACTCCAAGTGTCTACTGAACATGTGCTTCGAGTCCATGAAAACAAGAAAATGCATCTTTCCTGCTAACTATAGAAAATAGGTAAAAGGATCTTCAAAAATTTGAAATGTTACCTTGTCTTGAGATTCAAGAAAAACACCAACACACTCTTCATTTTGATCTGAAAGAACACTTGGTTGTTGATCCATAGGAAGACATAGGGAAGTATGACTTTCTTCTATCTGAGTGTTGGTTGTAAATTCCTCAAGCATGGGCAACTCTGACTCTATCTCTTGCACGTTGTCTATCTTAGCCTCATACTCCTCAAATTCATAGTCTAAATCATCCTTGAACAGAAAACATTCTTCAAGATTGTTAAACATGACATCCCTATCCTCTTCATGAAAGACAATGGTATTTGTTAGCTGATCTCCTTGCAGGAAATCATCATCACAAATTGGCTTACTCACATCAACTTCCTATATAGTTTCATCAGTTTCATGATCGTCATCATTTAAACTCAGATTTTCATTTTCAGTGATGGAAGAAGTTTCAATAACACATTCTTGAATATGTGAACATTGCATACCTTCATTAGCTTGGGCTGTAACATTACTTTTTAGGAGCTAATCTATCTCATCTTCAGACAAAGGAGAAAATTGAGTTTTATAGCAGTTAACATTTGCTTGATTATTTTCATTTTCAATATCAGGAATATGCATTTCTCTTTCTTGGTCGCAGTATTTTTAATCCAAGGAGGAAACTGCTGATTCTTGTTGGGAGGAAAAATCATATAGGGCTTCTATGATCTCATCATCTAGACACTCCTCATACCCATGCAAATTTTCAAGAAACTCAATGAAATTATTAGATATCTCACAACAAATATCAATCATCAACAAGGAATAATTAGAGCTTTGATAATGTTGAAATAAAACTGAATGAAAGTCCTCTAGAGAATATAAACTGGCAGATGGTAGACTCTCATACCATGATCTCACTTTTTCCTCCAAGGTAGCCATAAAAATATTCAAGCGACAATATTCAAGAAACTCAATCTTTAGTCTGTGAATATGAAAATGAAATTTGACCAAATGAAAACTAGCATCTTCACCTTCCTGACCCTTAAACTTTGACAGCCCTGATTGCCAATCTATACAAGGAATATGGTTCAGAAAACCAGGAATATGAGATCGATTCATAGGAGCATAGCTTCGAGAAATTGAATCAATTTTGAAAACAATTAAATCACCAAGAATTCTATTCAAATTAACGGTTCTTGAAAATTGGAGTTGCCATGAAAATTATGAACCTTGGATTCTTCGAAACTAGAGTCGCCAAGTGAATGATTCGGCCTTCATATGCATCTGACCACTGTCCACCATCAACAACTAGATCTAAATTTTGATTATTTCTACCCCGGGGAAGATCTATCACTTTCTTCCCTAGTATGGTTGCCAAGATGTTAACATTCCACTGGATCTTCGAGGCTGAGAAGAGACCAGCAAAGGTAACTATAGACCGAGATATTGCCAATTAGCTAGCCTTGCTAGGTAGGAGAGGGCTCTCTCCAAGGGATCACGACCAAGAGGGCTTGATCAATTATGTTTTAGGCTAGGTATAGTAGCACAGGAATTTTGATTGCTTTATTTGGGTGTTGGATGAGTGAATTAGGTCTAAGATGTAACTAGGTGAGGGAAAGTAAGAACAGAATTGTAGACATCTAATGGGGAAAGGTAGGTAGGCACTCTAACACATTCATGTTCTTAGGTGAGATGGATAAAACTGGTGAGGTGCTAAAAAGAGCATGAAAGTAATGAAAATATTATGTGTGATGTAATGCCTATGGATGTATGTCACATATTGCTGGGTAGACCATGGCAGTATGACAGAGGAGCTATGCATGATGAGAAAAAGAACACATACAAGTTTCGTAAAGACGGTGTAAATCATACATTGTTGCCAATAGAAGAAGAAGATGCATCAAAAAGAAGACCTGATTTGAAAGCTTTGCTACTGAGTGGAAAAAGAATATCTACAGCAGATTGAAGATGATGAGGTAAACTTTGGATTAGTTTGCAAACCCAAGGTAGTAATTAATTCCACTAAAATTTCTGATTTTCCAATTGAAATTCAAGAGATGTTGGAAAATTATTGTGATATCATTGTAGATGATTTTCCAGATGAATTACCACCTATTAGAAAGATCAGCCATAATGTAGATTTGATTCCAGGAGAAAATTTTCCAAATAAAGCAACATATAGGATGACTCCCACAGAAAATGAAGAAATCAGGAAGTAGGTACAGGAACTGTTAGATAAAGAACTGATCAAGGAAATTTTGAGTCCTTGTGCAGTGCCAACAATGTTGAGTCCAAAAAACGATGGAGGCTGGAGAATGTGCATTGATTCAAGAGCAATCAACAAAATAAAAATCAGGTATAGATTTCCTTTACCCAGAATTGAAGATTTGATGGATTGTTTAAGTGGGGCAAGATGTTTTACAAAATTGGATTTAAAGAGTGGCTATCATCAAATTAGGATAAGGGAAGGAGATGAATGGAAAAAACTTTTAAAAAAAATGAAGGATTGTATGAATGGATGGTAATTCCATTTGGATTATCAAATGCTCCTAATACATTTATGAGGCTTATGAATGAAGTACTGAAGGAATTTATTATTAAATTTGTAATAGTATATCTGGATGATATATTAATTTACAACAAATCTAAAGAAGAACACATGAGACATCTGAATTATGTCTTAAGGAATTTGCACTAGGAAAAGTTACTGGTAAAATTAAAAAAGTGTTCATTCATGAAAGAAGAGTTGATATATTTAGGCTTTGTTGTTTCTGTTTATGGATTGAAAATGGCCCCAGAGAAGATAAATGCAATCATAGAATGGCCTTCACCTAAGAGTGTTTTTGAGGTAAGAAGCTTCCATGGTATTGCTAGTTTTTATAGAAAATTCATAAGGAATTTTAGTAAGATCAATTCTCCTTTTATTGAAACCATAACGAAGGACAAACAACCATTTAGATGGACTGATGAAGAAGAGAAAAATTTCTAGTTGTTGAAACAAAAGATAACAGAAAACCCCATCTTAGTTTTGCCTAATTTTAACAAAACATTTCAAGTGAAATGTGATGCCATTGGGGAAGCTATTGGAGCTGTGTTAAGTCAAGAAGACAAACCTATAGCTTATTTCAGTAAAAAACTGAATGAGACAAGAAGAAAATATTCTTCTTATGACAAATAATTTTATGCAGTTGTGCAGTCATTAAATAAGTGGAGAAATTACTTGATGTCTAAAGAGTTTTTGCTTTATTCAAACAATCATGCATTGCAGTATATTATGAAATAGCCAAAATTGAATTAGAAACATGCAAAATGGGTAGAGTATCTTCAAAGTTTTAATTTTGTATTGAAACATATAACTGGCCAAGCAAACAAAGTAGCAGATGCCTTAAGTAGAAAAAGCATTTTAGTTCAAGAAAGTCAAATTCAAGTGTTGGGTTTTGATTTTCTTAAAGAATTGTATAAAACAGATCTGGATTTTAAAGAGGCATTTGAAGCATGCAATAATCTTGTTTTGTTGGACAGAAGTAAGTGGCCGGATTTTTTCTTGCAAGAAGGTTTTCTATTTAAAAGGAATCAGCTATGCATACCAAATTGTTCTATGAGGGAAAGTTTAATTAAGGAGAAACATAGTGGTGGACTTGGTGGAAATTTTGGTGCAGACAATACTTATGAACAACTGATTCATTTTTATTTTTGGCCAAAGATGAGATCTGAAGTGGAGAAGTATGTGAAAAATTGTAAAGTTTGTTAGTATGCAAAACGAAGGAGTCAAAACACAGGTTTATATGTTCCATTACCTATTCCATACAGACCTTGGGATATGGTAAATATGGATTTTGTTTTGGGTATACCTAAAACACAGAGAGGGAATGATGCAATATATGTTGTAGTTGACAGATTTTCTAAAATGGCACATTTTATTCCATGTTATAAAACTATTGATGCTACTCATGTTGCTAATTTGTTTTTCAAAGAGATGGTAAGGTTGCATGGGTTACCTAAAAGCATTGTCTCTGATAGGGACACCAGATTTCTTGGTCATTTCTAGAGGACGTTGTGGAAAAATCTTGGTACTAAACTGAGTTTCAGCTCAGCTTATCACCGTCATACTGATGGACAGATTGAGGTGGTGAACAGAAGCTTGGGTAATCTTTTGAGAAGTCTTGCAGGTGAACATCTTAAACAGTGGGATCAGATTTTGGCACAAGCTAAATATGCTTATAATGACTCTCCTAATAGGAGTACAGGGCAGAGTCCATTCCATATAGTTTATGGAATGCACCCAAGAGGAGTGTATGAACTAAGAAATTTTGGAAAGGCAGAGATGAGAAACGCTAAAGGAGAAGATTTTGCTTCAAAAATTCAAGCAATACTTGACTAGGTAAAACAACAGTTACAGGACAACGACATCAAGTACAAAAACAAAGCAGATTTGAAGAAGAGAGAAGTTGAATTTGAGGTTGGGGATTTGGTTCTCGCACACTTGAGGAAGGAAATATTTCCAAAAAGGATGTATAACAAGTTGAATTTTTTAAAAATTGGGCCATGCAGAGTACTGAGAAAATTTTCTGCAAATGCATTTGAAATTGAATTACCCCCTGACTTTGGAATATCTCCAATTTTCAATGTTGTTGATTTGTACAGGTATGAAGACAGAGACACAAATGATACAACTGAAAGAAAAGAAAAGCTTGACTCATTGAAACAGTTACCCACAGCAAAAATATTACAGCCAGAAAAGATTTTAGACAAAAGATTGTCCAAAAATACAAGAGGACGGGAGTATTTTGAGTATTTGATCAAGTGGAAAGAGCAACCAGTTGCAGAGGCTACTTGGGTGACATATATCATGCTACAAAATTTGGGCAGTTCTGTAGAGGAGCTCATGGACAGGAGCCCATGAAGAATTTTTTCCTCGGGAGTTTGATGCAGGAGCATGAGGCTTGAGGGAAAATTTACTTCATTTTTATTCCAAAAATACAAAAAACGTTTACAAGCAAAGGAGTGGGTTCCTTTAGCTGGCGATTTAATGTTTTAGTAGATGAGATTTGACTAGTATTCATGGATTTGGATTGTTGTATTTGATTCATTGAATTTATTATTTAGTTGAGGATTTTAGGGCAAATATCATTTAATAGGATTTCTATCCAAAATTGGACAAATCCAATTCTTTTGAATTGGATTGAAATGATTGTGTGAACATTATATATATGTAAGTTGAAATGTAATAGGATAGGAGGATTGGAGGAAAATTAATCGAATAGAAGAATATTACATTTCCTCTATACCTGTATATTTGTGTGCGAATTTGTCAAATCCTGTAGGCTTAATTTCTTTAGAAATAGTTCTGAGTTGATGAAATTCAGATCAAAGTTCTGGACAATTGATTGCTATGAATAAGTTTTCCTTAAAAACATTATGCATCCACTGTGAAGGCGAATAGGTCCAGTTGTAATTGTTAAATTATAAGGCCGTCAATTTTTTATATCTAAAAAAACCGTGGCTTATTTGATGAAGTGTCAATTCTAGCAAAATTGAAGAAAAAAGAGATCGTCGTAGTATGTAAAGAGTCTGAGGGTAAACGCCACCATGGATCTGACAATCGAAGGTAATTGCATCAGGAAATGATATAGCGTTCTCATTTCAACTGACCGAAATCTTTTTAACACAACGTCAAAATCTGGAAAATCAAGACCGTCCTATCAGTTAGATATCGACAGCTATCACATGAAAATGTGCCCACAGGTTAGTAAAATTTTTGGATGCAATGATTTATTAAATCCGAATTGATAATTTAATTGACTGTTCAGCATTTTTTTTAATCTGACAGCTCTCGCATTCATCTTGGAGATCGAACGTTTATCGCAATTTAACTTGCACAATGTTTAGTCTAATTTCTGGATGCGATAAATTATAAAATGTGTGTTAACAAAGCTGAAGTTCGTCATTAAATCAATTAATTGAGGAAAAATGTGATTATCAGTTAAAATTGTATTTTTGTCATTTATGAAAAGGCTATGAACTGGGCTTAATGAATTTTTGAGTTTTGTGTAACAAAACTTTGAGGTTGATGACTGATAGTCTAAAGAAAAACCAAGAAGGAGTTCCACCAGAACTTGAAGAAATAGTTTCAAAGTTTGAAAGCTTATCATTAACACATACATCCAGACCACCACTTTATACCTTGTTATCCATTCCCCACCTCTTGTTGGCATTGTGTTTTTTCTTGGTTTGTTAACATATATCTTGAGGGATGTCACTAGAGGGGGGTAGATGGGGGTCGTGATGCCCATAGTAGCACCTAAGCTTGAGCCCAAGCCCATGCCTCCCCTAACAGGTATTGAGATCATACATTCTTGGTTATTCAAAATGAAATCAGTAAAATTGAGTAGGAGTTTTAAAAGGAAAGACATGATGTCTCTAACTCAAAAGTTATATATAGGTGTTAAAATGGGTCCTTGATCTATTCACTGCCAAAACACATCAAAGTCAACATATCCACACTATTGATATTGGCATGTTAAAATTTTTCTAGGAAAGCACTTATTCGAGTATAATGAAAGCAAAGATGAGATTCTCCTCAACGTCAAGGAATTTTTCCTACTCTATCATATCATTGATGAATGCATGCATCACATGGAGGCAGTCAGTATACGTAGAAAAGATCCACCTCCACCATGCCATCATGACTTCCCAATGCCAACCAATTAGTCACTTCATGTTTTTCGAGTATTTTGAAACTAGCATCTATGTTTTTAGGTTATATTTCATCTATGTATATGTGTCTTGTTTTTAAGTATCAATTTTTCCTACTTTTCACACCTTTCCCAAGCCTTACCTCCCCTATTTTTGAAGTTCTTCTACCCCTAACTATGCTTAGTTCAGCTATATTGTTTAGTTTTTAGGGTACTATAAGTTTAAGGTATGTCAAATTAACATAATAAGTGTCATTTTGACTTAAACTTGAAGTATTCTATGATCTAAATGTATATTTGTTGAACTACCACTCCAACTGATCTAGAACTCATGTGCAGATTTTATTTGATTCGAAACATCTCCGCAAATTATTGACGACAGCTCGTGCAGCCAAATTTCCTACAGAAGATCTAGATTTCCTGCAGAAGCCTCAATTTCCTACAGATGTCGATTTCCTGCAACGAAATTAGCAGTTGACTATGTTTTACTTATTGATAGATCTAGCAAGAACATGGTTTTTGTTGGGAATTTGTTGCACATGAAGGCTATCATATTGGATGTTTTGAACCTCATTCTGAAACAACCCGAACCTACAGATTTCTTCTTGTGACCACATGAGGAGGCAACTTCAACTATGTAACATAAATCGTCTAATCCATGCTTTCAGTCATGGATTAGACTCAAAAGAAGCTAATTTTGATGAATATGACCTGTATTGTTGGCTGATAGCTTAGATTATTCATTTTTTTTATTCGATCCAAATATGGGCTTTAGAGACTCTATAAAATCAGATGTATTTCATATTGTAAAGGGTTTTTGGGTTGGGATTTCTGCTGATAGGAAATATATCAGATTTTACTTGGCTGTATATTTTCATATTAATACAATATCTTATGTTATATCTACTTTGCTAAGAAATATATTCAAGTTTTGAAGTGGTTGTGAGTGAGGGAGGGCCCCCTTCGCTCATAACTCCTGCAGCGCAGTGTGTGTGTGTGTGTTTAATTTTTTTTTTTTTTTTATGCAGCAATAATTATTTTACACAGCTAATGCACTCTTTCTAAAGTTTCAACAACAAATTGTTAATTTATTAAATGGTTAAGTTTCTTATGTTAAAGTGTTAATTTCGTTTGATCAAATCTTGGATTTACGCTGTCTAAGTTGGTTTCTTGATTTTTTTAATTTGATCTTTTATCTTTTCATGGTCAATATCAACAATACCGAGAGCTGTAGAGGGATGTTGTAGTCCACTCCATAGCCTTTGTTGCTAATTATTGATCAAGGAAAGAGGCATTAGTTGGTGTGTACACTTGCAGTAATAAGCCTACATATATTTTTCATAATATCTTACAAGCTTACCTAACCTGGGTTGACAATTTGTGATTGACAAATTATAAGTCTATAATTTGACTCAACATTTTGGCGTCGTTGTCGAGGAGGTGCTAAGGGATGTTACTGAAAGCATTTTAGTTTTATTTTTTTATTTGTATTTTTTCTAGGAATGGGGGAGTCAAAGTGATAAGATGAAGGGCAAAGACCACGCATCCACAAAGGTCAGAAATTGGCCAAATCCATGTCTTGATTTTTTTGTAAGTACAATGTTTGAATTTCTTTGTATAATAGATGAATAGGGTCCAATATTTTCTATTGTTTTTCGTGGTTGTGTGAGAACCACTTCATTTACTAATACATTAGCCAGAACAAGGAAGCGTGCAGAAAAGAAGGCAGCAAAGAAAGAAGAATCCGAACAGGAGGTCCGTAGTCCTAAGCAGGTTAATAATTCCACGGTAGAATCCTTTGTTGGAAAATATTCTATTGTTGCCCATCTCGAATCTCCCCTTACATGGAAGAAAAAATCTCTACTCAGTGGTCATCCTGAAGATGAATTCCTCGTGAATCTTGTCATAGAACTAGAACACCAAACCATTGATTCTGAAGAATTTGTAGCCTTTCAAGGTCCCACTCTTTCTTGGACTGATATGGCTCATCTAGAAGGAATTGATGAGAATGAGGAGAAACTAGTCACATTTGAATTTCCTATCAAGGATATTGGTGGATCTACTCAGATGAAAAACATTCCTCCCTCAGCCTTGCCTAACTTTCGTAGTGCCTCTAGTGAAGACCATGATTCCTTCCTATTTGAATTCGATGTACTATGCAGAAACTATGACTATTCTTCCAATGCTCAGAAGCTGAAGTTTTTTCCTGCTACATTGAAGGATGCAGCTCTTAGGTGGTTTATTATAATATTCCTAATTAGTCATAAGCTAATAGGAATATTCAATTTTGTTTTTATTTCTTTGTTCAAAGAATAAATGTGTAAAGGAGGGTCATAAAACTCCTAATGAAAGAATAAATTCAGGCCCAATGTGAAAAAGGATAAATCTGGGCCATTTTAATAAACACACTTGAGTGTGAAAAGAACAAATCCACTTGAATGGGTCAACCTTGACCATATCTACAACGCAGTATTGGAGGAGTACTCATTAATGAGGTACAACGTAATTCTAGAAGGAGGTCTCTTGTGTGAAAGAGATAAGTTATTGAAGGTGGTTTAGGGTTTTGGCAAGCTCTCATCTTATAAAAGGAAGGGGAAGGCAGCATATTTTGGTTGTTCATCATATGATCTTTGATATATTGTATATTTAGACCATATAGCTTTCTTGGTTGTTTAGCCTAGATTGCAAATGCTATTTAGCATTGGGATTTCTTGTTTAGGAATTCCTCCTTTTCCATGGAGTAGCTCTTGGGAGAGTTTTCATTGCAAGGGCCACTATCTGGCTTGAAAGCCAAGCTTCTCCTTTCAATTACAACTCAGATCTAGTGAGGGTTTGGTTGTATTTGCAAGCTGCAGCAAGTGGAGATTAGATCTCTTCAGATCTAAGATATTTTAGTGCTCTTTTTCAGTGGAGGAGGCCTCTGCTCTATTGGAGGAAGTGTATTGGAGTGCATGAGCTTCAGTTTCTAATCTTGGCATGTGGTCATCAGCTATCTATCCCCTACAGCGCAGTTTCTACCCTAGATCTACATTATCCTTGTAGGTGGTGTTGCGGGGAGTTTGGGTGCACCATTTGGAGAGCTGGTTTCTGAGTGTTGGGGAATCTGCCCTTCACTTTGATATCCATTAGAGGAGATCTACACATTGTAATTTTTGGATTTGATCTGCATATTGTGAATACTTTAGCATTTCTAAATATTTTTGTAGATTTTCTTTCTTAGATCTCAGATCTACTGCTTATGCTTGGTGTAAACCCCAAAATTCCAAGGGGATCTGAAAGTGGAGCTCTTCTAGTGTATAGATCTGATATAGATCAAACCTTTTGTACACAAATCTGCTCTAGATCTAGCATGTAATCAACAGTAGTTGCAACCTAATAAAAATAACGTTGTCAAGGTAGTTTTCAGTCATTCATGTGGTTGCGGCATCTCTTTTGAGGAGGATCCTTATGTTTATAACTTGTATTTTCATCTATGCATTTGATTAACTTCATTATATCACTTAATTGTTGCTGTAAGTACTATTGAAGAGCATTTCATTGGCCTCCTACTCTTATTCTGCAAAAACTATGTTATTTTCTGAGTAGAATTGTTTATTGTTGTTGCAGTCCTTTTTTGGGGCATTTTTCAAGCAAACTAGGTGTGGGAGATCTGTTTAACCCACCTAGGAGGATTTGTTTTTGATATCCTCTTGGATTTAGGACTTACATATTCAAATATAAGGGATCCAAGTGATAGTTTCAAATCCTATAGTGGCCATTCCTGGAAAATGCATTTTCCAATCATGCCCTGCTGACAGTTCCCATTTTGGGATATTACAGTGGTATCAAAGCATGATCCTTGGCTTAGCCTGTGATAATCAAGCCAAGATGTCTTTTCAAGGAGAGAGAATACATAAGAATAATATTGATTGCATTGAAGACACAGAAAGTAAGGGTCAAAACCCTTTCCCCGGAAGAATAAAAGGGAAGGAGTTCTCAAGAACTCTGTTCCAAACTCTATTTAAGAATAACGGAGAAAACAGGGAAATGAAAAGGGTAAACCATGAATACCCCTCAGCTAGGTCTACAAGATCTATGCATGAGGTAAATCCTACATCCTCATCTTATGGGTACGAGCACTCAGCCATATCATCAAATTTACAACGTTCTATCAGCAACTTCTTCATGAAGAGGAAGGAAGGAGATGTGCCAAAGAGAGAGACTCTTGAAGATTATTTGCAAGAGTATGAAGCTCAATCCAAGGAGTTCAAATATCACTTGAACTTCCAAGGGTTTTGCAAGATCAAGGAGGAAAGAAGCAGAAGCAGCAAGCAGCATGGTGTGGGTAGATTTTTCCTATCTACTTTTGATGGATCTCTTAAATATCCAGTTGGAGCTTGGGTGAAGGAGCTAGATAACCTTGTGCAACAACATCAAGTTTCAGAAAATGTAGCCATCAAAGTAGCAGCACTGCATCTGGAGGGTAAGGCTTATGCTTGGTGGTTGCTTGAATCTTTTTCCTTAAAGAATGCAAATATTCCTACTTATGCAAGGTTCATTGAAAGAATAGTAGAAAAGTTTGATGGAAAATCATGTAAAACACCTTCTATGGAGGCTATCAAATCATATCAAACAAAATTCTTGCATGAGTTGGGAGGATCTACAAATCCAACTCCACCGATGAAGATCATTAAAGAGAATGAAAACTTGTTTGATGCCTTTCCAAGGGTAAGATCCTCATTGGATGAAGAGTTTTCTTCTCAAGAAGAAGACATGGAGATTCCTCCTTCAAGAGTAGACCAATTTATAAGGTCTCCTATTCATGATGAGACATTTTCCACCATGGAAGAAAAGGTTGGGGGTGATAGCGCAGTCATAACAAAGGCACCTCTAGCATTTCATGAAGAAGAAGAAGGGGCAGTTGCTCCAAGGAGAGAAGCTCTTGTAATTTTTCAAGAAGTTCCAAAAAATCTCACACATGGAGATTGTGGCACAATCCATGTGTAGCATGTGCCATCATTATCAGATGGCGAGATCCTGAATATTGCAGAAGATAAAGGGGAGGGCAAGCTTCATAGGGTAAGAAACATTTACCCCTCTTTATTTCAAAGGAATGATGCACAAAGAAGGCATGAAGATCTATGCAAGAAAATCAAGGACACATCAATCCATACATCTCTCTATCATGATCTATGCCTTGATGTCTCCTTACTTGGAAGAAGTCCACCAGGGAAACCCCCTGATGAAAGGAAGAGCAAAGTGTTCTCTCAACCTTGTACATTGATGACACATTTGGCCAAGAGAGAAACTAGCACAATGCTAGAGACTTTGGGTAAGAAGCATTCTTATGAAAATCACACCTTACTTTATGATTGCATGCATTATTTTACTTTGCATATGAAGGCCATGACTCCTAAAAGGAGTGTCCTACCTTATAAAATTCATGGCCAACTATGGGCCAAGACTATTTCCAAACATGGCCACTCCCTTGATGGTCTAAGGGAGGTTTTACAGCATGATGGGTGCTTCCCTAAGGCACCAAATATATATTTCACCTTCATCCATGGTGAAATGATAAGGACAGCAAGTAAGTGGCATGTAAACCACTTACCAAATCTAGATCTGAAGCAGGGAGGAGATGACCTGCGCTGGTTTCCATTGGGTGAGTATGGGTACCACCCAAAGTTTTTGATTTTCTTGTCTCATGCATAAGAAGGAGGCATGGTTGTTGTGGTTGACAAGAAGAGAGTATGGACACCACATGTTCAATTCCATGTCCATACATTTACTTATGTATATGATGTATGTACATGTGTTTCTGTTTAGAATGAATATCATGTCACGTATGTACTTTGGGTTGGGAGAAAATGTAACCTTCTCATGAGGTGGCATGAGGGAGCTTGTTTATATCATGATGTTGATGATGCTCCAATCCTTCTTATAAACATGAGAGGAGGAATGACACATTGGGAGAATGTGTCCATTGGGAATAAAATCTCCCATATTCATTTGTACTTCAAGAGGAGGATAGAACACTATATGGTTGTTGCATTATATACTGCGTTTTCTTATGCAAAGGGTCATGTATTAGGCTTATGTCAGGAAAAAAGGTCTCTCACATGGGAGAACTTGGAGCAAGACATGTGTTGCTTGAATCATTTTCAACCAACACCTATTATCCTCCACTATTTTCAAGATTTGAAGAAGCTTATTGCAGCAAGAAGGTGGTGGGATGGCCACTTATTGTACCATTATTCAAGGTAGCAAGATGATGGACAACGTTGGCCTCAAGGGAGGGACTATTTTCACAATCCAATATATCATATGACACTTAGTCCATGTTTATTTTGGAGCACATATGGTGAAGACAATTTATTCACTATATGCATAGGAGGTTGGGCAAGGAGGCTCACTAGAATCAATGAAGAAAATCATGAAGTTCCAAGTTCCTTTTGGCTTCATGAGAACTATATTATTGCAGCCTAGGATCAGCAGCTCCACATTCATCAAAAATGGGAAGAGGGAAAACGTGAGTTGAGTATCCTCATCTCTCATTTCTAGCCATGGAGCCCCTACACAATGCACATGGGGGGGATTGGTGACTTTTTCTGTGAGCTGCCAAGGATGGCTCACTTTGTTTGGATGATAGCATGGAGATTGAAGTTTCTCATGGGGGTTGAAGTACCCTACATTTACCATCTCTCATGCCTTGAGAAGACCAATGGACAGCAAATAATTCTTTCTACGTATCTCCCACTTCTTTATGATGACAACTATTTGGTTCATTCACCAAAAGCACACTTATACCCTTGGGAGGAGACAATTCCATTGGATATTTTTCAAAGTCCTTGTAAGTTGCTTGAGGGCAAGCAAAATTTTGGAGGGGAGGACTGTAATATTCCTAATTAGTCATAAGCTAATAGGAATATTCAATTTTGTTTTGCTTTCTTTGTTCAAAGAATAAATGTGTAAAGGCCGAGGGTTGTAAAACTCCTAATGAAAGAATAAATTCATGCCCAATTTCAAAAAGGATAATTCTGGGCCATTTTAATAAACACACTTGAGTGTGAAAAGAACAAATCCACTTGACTAGGTCAACCTTGACCATATCTACAGCAGAGTATTGGAGGAGTGCTCATCAATGACACACATTGTAATTCTAGAAGGAGGTCTCTTGTGTGAAAAAGATAAGTTATTGAAGGTGGTTTATGGTTTTGGAAAGTTCTCATCTTATAAAAGGAAGGGGAAGGCAGAATATTGCGGTTGTTCATCATATGATAGTTGATATATTGTCTGTTTAGACCATATAGCTTTCTTGGTTGTTTAGCCTAGATTGCAAATGCTATTTAGCATTGGTATTTCCTGTTTAGGAATTCCTCCTCTTCCCATGGAGTAGCTCTTGGGAGATTTTTTATTGCAAGGGCCACTATCTGGCTTGAAGGCTAAGCTTCTCCTTTCAATTACAACTCATATCCAATGAGGGTTTGGTTGTCTTTGCAAGCTGCAGCAAGTGGAGATTAGATCTCTTCAGATCTAAGATATTTCAGTGCTCTTTTTCAGTGGAGGAGGCCTCTGCTCTATTGGAGGAAGTGTATTGGAGTGCATGAGCTTCAGTTTCTGATCTTGGCATGTGGCCATCAGATATCTATCCCCTACAGCGCAGTTTCTACCCCAGATCTGCATTATTCTTGTAGGTGGTGTTGCAGGGAGTTGTTGAACCCTTAGTTAAACTAAGAGGGGGGGGGGGGTGAATCAGTTTAATACCTTCATGGTCTTTTAAAACTTTCCTTTAAACTTATTTACACCTCCATTTCATGAAAAAATTATTATATAATGAAACCACAATCTTAGTAAGTGAGAAACAATTATTAAGTAGAATTAAATACAGAATATCAACAAATAATCATCATACATATGGACAACAAATATAAGTGGAAACCCATAAGGGATAAAACCACATCTTATTATTGTTGTGATGCAAAGGCAAGCTCCAACTCCCTCTCACCACCAATTTTCCGTAGGCTCCAACCTACAGGAGGCTACTACCTCAATTTTTCAAGCTACAACTTGCAAGGAAGCTCCAACTCACATCTATTTTCTGCAGGCTACAACCCACAGGAGGCTCCTACCTCAACCAACTTCAACTGGGCATCTATCAAGCTACAACTTGATATGGAAGCACCAACTTACTCACTCTACAATAAAATCATATGTTGATTTACATGGATATCAGCTCTGTTTTTCTCCTTCTTCACTGTTGTCCTTCCAGCCTTCATATCTGCTTTAAATCATCTCTGGATCTTCACAACTTCTTTATCTGCTGCATCTTCTTCTTCCACTCTCTAACGCTTTTTATGCATATGAAAATAACATCATTTATAGATATCACCTCATAGATGTTTGCATTCCATATGGGAATATGAAATGAACAGGTATGAATCTTTGCCTTCCACCTTCTCATTTTCTCGCTCAGTACATTCAGGATGTTACAATATTATGTACTCATTTCAGTATGACATTGGAGTTTTTCTTCGCCTATGGAGACTTTACTTTGCATCACAAACAATATAAATTCAATAATACATTTATAGTTACAATCAAATATTTACTCAACACTTTCAGTTTCTTAGCTTTGCTGAGTGTTCGTTCTCTTTTGCTAGCTATCCTTTTGTCTTTTCTGTTATGCCGTTATATTCCAGCTCTGCTGCATAACTGCCCTGATTCTTTCGTTACCTGTGTCTTTTGTATTGTGTTCACCCTTTTCATCTACTCGTGCTACCACACCCCTGTCTTGCACGAGTTCCTGTTACGCGTTCATTCCATTCCTTTGTGACCTGTAGGGTATGGCCCGCATCCTATTTCCTTTATGCCCGTGGTAGATTACAAACCCAGGCTTTAGTCATCATACATACGTTTACAACGATTAATAGTGTAAACATTATACTATGGTGCATATAACATACACGGAAAAATGATTATTGGGCCCCACAACACTTGACCAATCACATCTCATCCGAAATCCTTGCCCGCAAGTTTCCCACTGTACCGTTAGCGATAAACCTTAAACCTTGCAACCTACGATCTGCACTTGTGCACGGTGCTGCTATGTAGACTCCATTCATCACATCATGTCACTTGAACCTTACCGCATCTCAGCCAAAATAACATTCCTTGTGATATCTTGAAGTTACACCCTATTTCTTGTGGGATGCGATGTTGCGCGAGGTCGACACTTGTCCCTCCATTTCGCATCACAAAAAACTTTAACTTAACTTGCGGTCACCTTCCTACTATCCCTTATGCACTGCAATGTGCGGTATGCTGGCGAGGTCCACGTCATCATGCCACGTCACTGCCATGTCTTTACATCACTGCCACATCATCGCCCGAACTTCGCAGTTCGCAAATTACAACAGTTTAACTTAGTGATTAGCTCTATTTCGTGCGATTTACGATATTGCACCATGCCACCACGTGTCCCTTCTCCACTTCGCATCGTAGCTAATTTAACTTACCTTGCGATGCCTTAACACTTACCCGCTATACTTTGCGATTTGCACTTTTGATCTCCGCCATTGATATTCGAAAGATCCAACGACCATCGCGTTATCGCGTGCCAACTAAACCAAAGGATAATGTCTTTGAACCTATGCTAATTAGGTGGTTTCAGTATGCCACGCATCACCTTCTTAACACTATCACGTTCATTTCAACCTTTACTGCTTATCTTCCAAAAGTGGTGCGATAAAACCTTGATGGTTTTCTAAACCGCCTTCACTGTTCCATCTTCGCTGTCGATTCATGTTTCCACTTCTGTTCATCGGGTCCTCCACGCTGCTCCTCCCTGAGCTTTATTCAGTTTACAAGTGCGCTGATCTCTCCTGAGCTTGTTCTTATATTTGCTATTCACTCCGACTTGGGATTATTCCCTTGCTGCATGCCTTAAACGCGTCGATCTCTCCTAAGCTTGTTTTGCTGCCTTTGCTCCTTTTCTTCCTTAACTGCTTCTTTGTTGCCTCTGCTTCTTTCTGCTACCTTTGTTGCCTTTGGTGCCTTCTTAGCTGCATTCGCTACCTCTGCTATATTTTCTTCCTCTTTACATTCATTTCCTCTCTGCTTTCACTGCTTCTTTGCCTTTGTTGCTTAGCTGCATTCGCTGCCTCTCTACTTTTGCTGCTCCTCTACCTCTCTTTTATGCTTTCTTACTGCATTATTGCGTTATTTTCTCCTTTTCCTTATTGATGGTTCTTCTCTACTCTGTTTCCTTAGTTATAGTTCAGGTGCTCCTCGTTTGTGCTCCTTTGCCATCAATGACAATATTTCCAACAGGATATTGGGTGCACCATTTTGAGAGATGGTTTCTGAGTGTTGGGGAATCTACCCTTCACTTTGAGATCCATTGGAGTAGATCTACACATTGTACCTTTTAGATATGATCTGCATATTTTGAATACTTCATCATTTCTGAATATTGCTGCAGATCTGCTTTCTTAGATCTCATATCTATTGCTTATGCTTGGTGTAAACCCCAAAATTCCAAGGGGATGCGAAGAAGATAGCTACAATTGTATCGATACGATATAGGTCAAACCTTTTGTACACATATCTACTCTTAGATCTGGCTATTAATCAGCAGTTGTAGCTAATAAAATAAGGCTTTCTAGGCAGCTTCAGTCATTTATGTCGTTGCAACCCCTCTTTTGAGGGTATTTCTTCTATTTATAACTTGTATTTTCAACTATGCATTTGAAAAATTCCATTGTATCACTTAATTGCTGCTGTAAGTACTATTAAAGGACATTTTATTGGTCTCCTGATCTTTTTCTCCAGAAATTACGTTATTTTCTGAGCAGATTTGTTTATTATTGCTGTAGTCCCTTTTGGGGCATTTTTCAAGAAAACTAGGTGTGGGAGATCTGTTTAACCCACCTAGGAGGATTTGTTTCTGATATCCTCTTGGATATAGGACTTAGATACTTAGATATAAGGGATACAAGTGCTATTTTCAAATCCTGTAGCAGCCATTCCTGGAAAATGCGTTTCCCAGTCATGCCTCGACGGTTCCCATTTTAAGGATATTACATTTATGGGGTTGGCATCAAACTCCATTACAACTTGGGATGAAATGAAGAAGGTGTTCTTGAAAAAGTACCAAGACTATTGTAATACTAGGGATCTCAAGGAAGAAATCTTTAGCATGACTCAGAAGGAAGGGGAGAGCCTTGGAGATTTTGTGGAAAGTTTCCAATATAACTTACAAAGATCTAAGATGAATCAATTATATCAAGAGACCAAGAGAACCATTTTTCTTAGGGCAATCAGATCAGAGTATCTGGAGGTCTTAAATTTAATGGGAGCAAGTGATGTATGAAATTTGAGCTATGATGATGTGTGTGACATTTGTAGAAGATATTCTAGATGAAATTACAAGGTTGAAGGAGGGTCAAGAGACACTTATTCCAGGCTTGTTAAATTAGTTGCCGGAGCTGGAGTAACTCGAGCTGAAATGGGTAATTTATTTGAAAATTTTAAAAATGATATTCTTAGCACTTTGTCTTCACAATTGGATGTTTTGTAGGCTAAGAAGAAACAGGAAAAACAGGATGAACTGGAGAAATCCTTGGGTGTGTTATGCTCCAAATGAAGGACGAAACATGCCCTAAGGGAATGCCCTGCTGGCAATATAGAGGTATGTCAAATATGCGAAGCTGACATTCCACTGATCAATGTTCTTCTCTGCCTGAAATCAAAGCAGCATATATAACATATCAAGGAGTTTTCAATGCACTTTATGCAATAGCACCTCAAAAACCATGGTAGCCATGTCCTACAGGTATGTCACAATCGCATTTTCAATTTCCTTATGCTCAAAATCAAATGTGAAATATTCCAATGCTCTGGCAGCCTTGGCCCCCTCAACAAACTTGGTAGGGGAACTATTCTTACCCTGTTGTACAAAGTTTCCCAACTCAAAAATTTTATCCTCCGTAGCCCACACCACAAAAAATGGTACAACCACAACAATAGCTTCAATTGTCTGCCCCACCAAATCAACCTTGTCCCACATAGCTACCTGTTCAGCCAATGTCTAACCCCAACAATAAAACCATCCAATCCGCTCACAATATTGGATTGGTCAATTATCCCACTTTTCCTACATATTGTATTGCACCACAACTGCTGCAGGAAATTTATGTTCCTGTGTTGCAGGAATTCCCTGTGCCATTGCAGGAAATTTATGTTCTTGCGCTGCAAGAATTCCCTGTGCCGCTGCAAGAAATTAAACTTAGATTGAGAAAAGTGGTGACTCAGCCTGAAAGAATTGAAGAGATTGTAGAGGAAGATAGATTGGAAATACCTGAAGATGAAACCGCACCTGAGCCAGCAAAATCATCTAGGCCACAAGAATCTTCCTCATCCCATACGATCCAGCTTCCTTTTCCAGAGAGGTTGGAAATGGAAAAAAAAAAACAACCTGAGTTCATTCTTGTGTCTGAACTAAGAAGTATGTGCATTAATATCCCATTACTACAAGCAATCAAGGATATCCCAATATATGCCAAAACAATGAAGTAACTATGTACCAAGAAACTAGGAAGACAAAAGAAAACCCTCCATAATTCAAGTGGGTGGAAAGCTTGCAAGTTTAATGTCCATCGAATTTGTTACTGAAAAATATGCCGACCCAAGAATCCATGTGGTTACCACCTTTATCAATGGATATCCCATAAACAACACTTTGATTGATTTAAGTGCAGCCATTAATGTGATGACTATGGAGAATTTATCTCATATAGGATCCTTTGACTTATTACCCACTCCTCTTTGTTACACCAATTTTTGGTCATTTAGTCTGTTACTATTAGATGGACTAAAGTACACCATGTAAGACCAATTTTACCATAGTAAAATTGCTCTCACTATGAAAAATAATTTAATAACCCATAGTTTATTAAGTTATTTATGGTCCAAACAGAAAACCCCATGAGGAATAATTAAATAAATCCGTATTTGTTTGATTTTTATCAAGCGAAAATTAATTAAACCATTGTTTAATTAATATTCCTGGTCATATTTAACCCAAAACAGGAAAATTAATTAGATAAATCATTATTTATCTTATTATTTTCTAGGAATAATTATTTAAACCTTATTTAAATAATATTCCTTGTTAAATTTGAATAAATCATTTATAAATAATTGAATAAATCATTATTTATTTAATTATTACTCAACCACATCCTTAAAATAATAAATAAATCATTTATTTATTTATTATTTACAAATAAAGGGATTTGACCAAATTCAAATTCTTTTTCCCTCCAACAAATATAATAAAATATTCCATGAAAGTTGGATCTAGATTTGGTTAATAATATTTTAATTATGCACCAATATCTAGACTAACTCAATATTTTGTTATAAATAGAAGGGTTTTTCCATTCACTCACTACCTTTTTTTGCCTAAAGATCACTCTAGATCTATACTTTTGGTCTGACTTTGATCCACCATCATTGTCATATTTTGCTACCATTTTTCTTATGAGCTCCCTTTGAGTTCCATTTTAGTTTGGGTTTTCAACACCATCAAGAGAGAGATATTTTAGATCTGAAGTGATGAGGACTTACAAGAACCCATCCCATTAAAGGAGAATTTGGTAACATCTTTCTATGTTCCCTTCCCAGGTGTCATAATACAAAAAATTATTTATAAATTCTTGTCTTTTCTATTGGATGTATGGAGCAATTATTCCTTATTTTTGTTGTCTAATGTATTTAAATGCATAGATCTAGATTTTTGTAACATTTATTATAATCACCTACTATATATCTAAGGAAATTGACAGCCACATTTGATGTTAGGGTTTTTTTTTTATGCATAGATAAACTGAGATTTTTTCATACACTTCAAGTTAGGAGTGCACTCACACCTACCATGTTAGAATTAGCTGATAGGTCTAAGGTAAAGCCAAAGGGGGTATTAGAAGACATTGTCATCTCATTAGATTCTTGGGAGTACCCTGCAGACTTTTATGTTCTTCAACCTAAAACCAACTTGGGAGGGCATTCTTTGATCTTGGGGAAGCCGTGGTTAGCCACGATAGATGCCTACATATGGTGTAGGTCTGGAAACATGACCATCACTCATGGTGTTGAAACAAAGTACATTAATTTGTATCCCCCTGCTAAACCCCTCTTGAGATTAGAAAATACACATTGGGTTGAAGAAGAGGAGCATGATTCAGAATGTACCCAACCAGCTTTAACAATAGCCCAAGCCATGAGTCTTAAGGAAAATTCAGAAGAAAATCTGATAAATTGTTGTTTTTCTAATCCTGATTTTCCGCAGCATTTAGAAGGGCAGTCTAGTCATAATTTAGATATCATTACTAATCTGCAGGATTATTATGAACATAGTACAATAGTTGAACTACATTAAGCCCTCTTATCTGCATTCCCTGCATATTCCATATTTGAATGGGGGGGTAAGGTAGCTGAATTTTTTCCTGAAAAATCTTTAAACTTTAATTCTGCCTTAACTCCTGAACAAGAAAAACAATTAATTCAAACATTGAAAATTTTTTCGGATACATTTGCATGGGAATATACAGACATGAGGGGCATTCACCCAGATACATGCATTCATCATATTTATATAGAAGAAAATGCTAGGCCCATAAGACAGCCACAAAGAAGGATGAACCCTGCCTTAAGGGAAATTGTAAAAGATGAATTGCAGAAATTGTTAAATGTAGGGTTCATCTATCCTATCTCAGATAGCCAGTGGGTATCTCCACTGGTTATTGTCCCCAAAAAGAATGGTAAATGGCGAGTGTGTGTTGATTACGGGGAACTAAACAAAGCTACATTAAAAGACCATTTCCCTTTGCCTTTTATAGGCCAAGTGCTGGACACTTTAGCAGGGAAAAAATATTTTTCCTTCCTAGATGGGTTCAGCGGATACAATCAAATTAGTATAGCTCTAGAGGACCAGGAGAAGACAACATTCACATGTCTCCGGGGCACCTATGCATATAAGGTATTACCATTTGGTCTATGCAACGCACTAGCCACATTCCAGCAGGCGGTCCTTGGTATTTTCTCTGACGTTTTGCCTGATTGTGTGGAAGTTTATATGGATGATTTTACAATAATGGGTGATACTTTTGGATAGGCTTTACATAATCTTGAGAAAGTTTTGCAGAGATGTAGAAAAACTAATCTTTCATTAAGTAATGAAAAATGTTTTATGATTATGGCTGAAGGTATTGTTTTGGGTCATCATGTTTCTCTTTAACGAGTGTAATATTCCCAAATGGGAAAAGCAGGAATATAGTGCAAAATGATAGAATAATAATGCAGATCATCATAATAAAGTAAGAGGCCAATATGGAGACCTTTCATATGTTATAACAACAGAAAAATATACATAAGAAATGGGCCATAAGATGAATAACAATAAATACAAGTCCAACTGATGAAATCCCTCAATATGAAGTGTTGCAACTATATAGAAAAGCTGGAAGACCCTTACAACATTATTTTATTAGCTCTGCTACAACACATGATTATATATCATACCTAGGGCTGATATGTGCCCCAAAGGATAGATCTATATCAGATATGAGCATTATACAAGCTCCTTTAAAGAACCCCTTAAGGGTTTTCAACAAAACACCAAGTACAAGTTGTAGATATGAGATCTAAGACTACAGATCTACTACAAAATATAGATCTGGAAAGTGTGGCTGATATTATTTGGTCAATATAATAGCCTCCTCCAATATATCCTCTAAGTGAAAGGCAGATCCCCTTCACTATAAAATCATCTCTCCAAATGGTGTGTTAAACCACCCTACAACTCCTCCTACAGAAATAACATAGATATGAAAGTAAAATCCGTTGTAGGGATGAATAACCAGTTGGCCTAATGGAAATATATGAAAATAAGCACAATGGCCTTCAATACTGTCCTCCCAATGGAAAGGAAGCTTCCTCCACTAAAAATGAGAAATGAGAGAGCCTCGATCTAGAGATCTAATCACCACCTGTTGCAACCTGCAAAAACAACCAAACCCTCAACGGGATATGCCCTTGCTTTGGCATGGTTGAGAAAACGACGCCAAGCCTGATAGTGGATAATGTAGTAAAAACTCTCCCGATGCCTCTCAAGGAAAAGGGTGGAGTTCTCGATCGGGAACATTTGTGCTAAACAAAACTCTATCTCAGCTAAACAGCAAGAGAAAGATATATGTCTAAACAGACCATATATTCAGAAATATAATAACCCAAACATACCAATATGGTTGTCATCCTCTTCCTTAAATATAATATGATCTTGCAAACCCTAAGCCCCATCCAAAAATATCACTACATTTACACAAATCATCTCCATATAAAACTACATTGTCCCTCATTGATGACCACTTGTCCATGACAGCACTGTTGATTTGGTCAAGGTTGACCCAGTCAAAGTGATCTAACCCTTTTCACACCAAGGGTGCTTTAATTATGCTGCCAATATTTGTCTCTTTCACATTTGGCATTGATTTATTCATTATTAAGGAGAATTAATGACCTCCATTGTACTCTTATTCATTAAACAAAGCAGCAAAACAAAATTGAATATTCCAGCTAGCTCATGGCTAATTGGGAATATTACAGTCCTCCCTTCCCAAATGTTGCTTGTCCTCCAACAACTGACAAGGTGAGTGCTGCAACCCTCCATCATTGGTGACACCAACATGTGATAAGCTTCCCTCATAAGCTAAGTGTCTACCAATCCAATCCTCCATGAATTGCTCCTCCAAAGTTCTCATGAGATGCAAATAATCCATCTCACAAGGAGACAATAGTTCAAGTGAAACAAACATGGTTTGCCCAATGTTCTCCCTGAAACATGTAGCATAGTGAACATGGAGAATCTCTCTCCCATAGGGCACATACATTCCTCCCATCCTCCTTCCAAACATTCCCATAAAAAGTATAAGTACACCATCCATGTATGGGATCAAAACTAAGTACATACAAATATAAATTTGCATAAATGGAGGTAGGTCATAGTCCCACATGTGGACCCAGCACAATAAATCTCTTGATAGCATCAGATAATGATATGGTAAGTGGTTTCCCCACCACTTGCTACCCAAGTCATCTCACCATGGCTGAAGGTGTGAGATATATTTGGTGCTTTTGGAATGCACCCACAATGATACAAAATCTCCCTTTGTCCTCCAAGGGAGTGGCCATGTTCAGAAATGTTTGTGGCCCAAAGTTGGCCATGAAGTTTATAAGGAATAATGCTCCTTCTTGGAGCTATGGCCTGCATATGCATGGTGAAAGAATGCAAATAATAATGAAATGAAACATTAGATACACAAGCATATTCTTCACCAAACTCTCTCCTCATACAAATGGGGTGGTGCATAGATCTATCTCCTCTCATTCCAAAAGAGGAAAGAGGTGGCTAAATTAACTCCTTCATAGAGTTATGTTGCTCTCCCAACTCCACATGGTTCATGCATCTTTGAAAATGCTGATATGGTTCCTCTTCAAAGCCCTTCCAAGTGTAGCTTTCCATGATAGTGTTGTAGGCCTTCATGGAATAAGTATGGCTGAAAAAGAACTCTTCATAGGCCCTTTGTAGCATCTTCTCCTTGAGCTTGGAGGCTCTAGATAATATGATCCTACCATGATATTAGATGACTCCTCCTTGGACTGAATAGCCCTCTTCATGTAGCTGGTCATCAAGTATCATGCGTGTGAAAAGATCCTTGGAATAATCCACCAACAGTTGTGATTTCCAATATGGATCAATCTCCCATAGTGACAGTGCTTGATGATCTATCACAAAGAATGTCTGTCATATGGCTGTTCTTCTCCTTGACATCTCCCATGCCAAAGGTGTATGTTGGAAGGTCATTCCTTCCATGCTTCTCCTCCCACAGCGCAGAATCTGAAATGAGAGTGGGTAATGATGATGTTGAGAGAATGTCTCCCTCCTCCTTGAGTCTACCCAGGACTCCCAGCGCTGTATCATGGTCTTTTAATGCTCCCATCACTCCTGGATCTATGCTTGGAGCATCATGTCGTGAGACATCTCTCACCAAATTTGAATCAGGTGGCGTCCCAAGTGGTTTGCCACTAAATAATAGTGTCCCATGCAACAATCTCATAAGCATAATAGATGGGACTGTTAGGTCCTTGCTTCCACTGTGCAAATCCATCTCTGATTTCTGTGTGGAAGTGGTATGTGAGGGATATGTGTGCATGCCTTTAATCATTTGAGCTTTTCCACCCTTTCTATCCACCCATTCCATCTGCAAAGTCTCCCAATCAGTGGTGACTTTCCCCAAAGTAATCAACCATTGCACACCCAATATGACATTGGTGTCAGGTATGTCAACCACAAAGAAGTGATCAGTCAATGTATATGTTCCCATGGTGACTGATAATGATGGAACATAATGCATGCATTGCATAGTTCTATTTCCTGGGACCAAAACAGAAAATCCCTCAAAAGCATCAGTGGGTATTGCCCTCCTTTGCACTAGTTGGGCATTAATAAAATTGTAGGTAGCCCTACTATCAACCAAAACAAAAACCCTCTGATTCAAGATGGAACCTTGAACTCTTAAGCTCAAGTACTTAGGTACTCCTCTCAATGATGCAAGAGCCCCTCCAATGGGAGCAAATGCTCCATTCCCATCTCCTAATGGTGTTGGTTCATCTCCTGTAGTGTCAACGCTGTGACCTCTTCCTGGTTCATCTTCTTCTTCCTCCTCATCATCTGAGAAGACCTTTATGTAATGTGCCTTTCCAGCTGCACATCTATGTCTGGGTGCCCAAGCTTCTTGGCATGTGAAGCAAAGCTTCCTCCTCCTCAAATCTTTTCGGACATCATCATCAAGAGTTTTTTTGTATTGGCTCTCCTTTGAAGGAGAAGCCTTCTCTTCTTTTCCCTTTGATGGAAAAGAGGGCTTGTGCTGAAAAGTTGCCTTTGCTTTTGGCAAGGTATCTTGAAGGTCTCTAGCCCTTTCAATGGCATCTTGTAGGGTAGTGGGCTTGGTAGACTTCACCAACCCATGAAGAGGTTCATCTAGCCCATCAATGAACATATATACCCTTCTTGCTGCAGATAAATCAGGAATCATAACAGAAAGTCTTAAAAATTCAGAAATGTAAGTTTTTGGATTACTTGATTGTTTTCACTTTGCAAGCCCCATGAATGGTGCTTCAGGATCTCTTCTATCAAATCTTTCCACCAGCCTTCTAGTGAACTCTGGATATGCAGTTACATTGGCATGACCCAATGTAGACAAGCCATGGAACCACCAGTCATGTGCTTCACCCTCAAGGTGCAGCGCTGCAATCTTAATGGCCTCCATTTCTGGAACTTTGTTCAACTGGAAGTAGATGACAAGTTTCTCTACCCATGATTTGGCAGTGCACTTGGATGACCCATCAAAGTTGGGTAAGAAAAATCTGCCCATAGTGTGGTGTCGATCATGATTTTGAATGAATCCACCACTTCTATTGTGATGCCTTGGTCTTCTATTGTCCTTGATTTGACAAAATTCTTGAAAACTCAAGTGATCCTTGAATCTCTGAGTTTGAGATTCATACTCCATAAAATAGTCTCCAAGGGATTCTTACTCTTGAAACCCATCATTTCCCACAACCAAGAATGTAGGCATTGTAGAGCGTTGGGAACCATTAGGGGGAATTTTGAGGTTTAAATGGGCCTCCTAAGGAAATTGTAAAATAATAGTGGAAATAATAAAATAATGTTTGATTACATCATCAAATTTTAGAGGGAAAAAAGAAAAAAATACTTTTTCAACTCGTATTCTCAACTTATCTCCCAATTTTTTTACTTAAATTTTGAGTGGGAGTACTCGTAGGATGCAAAATTTAATTCCTCATCCAAGGAGTACCCATGTTGCATACTTTTGATGGAATCTGCTACACAAAAAATGAGAAATACATGAAAAATGTGATTTTAATCATGTTTTTTCATGTATTTCTCATTTTCGTGTAGCGAGGTCCATCGGGGGAAACATGGGTACTCCTTGAATGAATTCAATTTTGCATCCAATATTCTCCCGCTCGGGAATTTGAGTAAAAAATTTGGGAGAAAACAAATATAATATTCCTAATTAGCCCAAGCTAATAGGAATATTTCATTTTGATTTGATTTTCTTAATTGATGAATAAAATGTAAAGTAGGACATGTAAACTCCTGAAAACATAAAAATAAATAAATGCCCAATGTGAACAGAGGCTAATCAGGGTTGTCTTAATAAAATCCACTTGTGTGTGAAACAGGATTGAGCCATTTGACTCGGTCAACAAGACCAAATCACAACGCATCCCAGATGCATTGAACCTCTTGGATGATCAGCGCAGTTCTAGAAGGACGTCCTCCATGTGAACAGGGTTAAATGAATGAAGGTGGTTTAGGGTTTTGCAAACCCTAATCTTATAAAAAGGAGGAGAGGGCAGCCTAAAGGGGTTGTTGATTATTATCTGATTTTAGAGAATTGTGTCTGCTTGGAAAAATCCACATTCTCTTGGTTGTTTAGCAGAGAATAGTGAGGGTTTCCTATTTAGGAATTCCCTTCCCCTTCATGGAGTAGCTCTTGGAGGAGATTTGTCCTGCTTTGTCCACTATCTGGTTGGATACCAAGCTTCTACTTCCAACTACAACGCAGATCCAGTGATTTTTTTCTTGCTTTTGTAAGCTGTAGCAAGTGGAACACTAGATCTGTTCAGATCTAGCTTGTACTGGAGCCTCTTCTCAGTGAGTGTGTCTTTTAACCTCCTCAAAGAGTGCATCCATCATTTGAGCTTCAGTTTTTTATCTTGGAATCAGGTCAAGTATACTACATCACCATCTACACAGTTCCTTGAAGAGATTGTGTCCTCTTTGCAGAGCAGAGTTGCAAGGGGTTTGGAAATTATCCCGGAGGAGAGATCTCTAGTGAAAAGGATCCTTCCTTTCACTGAGGTGATCCATGGATTGGCCAACCAATCCATGTACCCTTTAGATCTGATCTATTATTGTTGTATATACTACATAATTCCTGAATAATGCTGCAGAACTGTGACTTAGATCTCAGATCTACTCATTGTGGTGCATCATTTGCTGAGATCCCCAAGGGGAGTGTAAAGAAGGGCCTCTTTGGCTTATAGATCTGTAATAAATCTATTTTTTTATATGCAGATCTATCCTATATCTGAAATTTAATAAAATATTGCTCCAGCCTCCTGAAATTTACACTATAAATATTTCTTGTTTCAATCCATTGTTGCAGCACCTCAATCTGAGGCATTCTTCATGTAAATTCTCTATTTTTCTCTTAAGAATTGTTTGATCCATATCCTTGATCCAATTTACTGATGTTCAGACCCTATTAGAGTTAAACCCTTCAGAAAATCACGTTGTATGTGCTTCAGTAATCTTTGCATACTCTAAGTGATGGGAAATCAGGGTTTTTAAGCCATTTCGGGAGTGATAGGCATGTTTAACTTAGCTATAATGATTTTTTTGAGCTTAAATTTGGTATGGGAGTCCCTCATGACCTACTCTAACATATCCAACCGTCACTTTCCTTTTTTTTTACGTAGATTTCTGAAAATGACCTTTTTAGGGCTTAAATCACTGTCTTTCCCCACTTTTGGTTAAAGGAATAGATCCCTTTCCTTGTTGCTGCATATATTACTATTATTAAAGTGTTTATTAACATATCCCATGCGTTATTAGCCTGATAATACTCCAATACAGTGTTTATACATTGTTGCAGTCCCTCATTGGGCAATTAACAAGCCATACTAGGTGTGGGAGGCATGTTTGCCCCACCTAGTTTGTTTGTTTTCTGATCTCCTCTTGTAATTGGGTCTTATATTATCATATATAGGGAATCCAAGGGCTGATCTTGGTTTCAAAAGCACACATCCCTGAAAAATACGTTTTTCAGCCCTGTTTTACTAAGCAGTCCCTTTTGGGATATTACAGTGGTATGAGAGCAGGATCTTTGGCTCAGCCTATGGGCTTCAAGCCAAAGTGCTATAAAGAAAATAGCAAGGTTAGAATGATGGAGAGGATGAGATTACTCTCATTCATTTTCATATCTAAGAAGAGCCTCTCCAAGGAGGTTCAACCAATGGGAGAAGAGAGATGCAATGGAACTCCAAGAGGGTTTCAAGAAGGAGAAAGCTACAATGAGACCTCTAGAAGGTTTTAAGGAGAAGAAGGAGAGCCATGCACTTCCTATTCTTTGAGGAAGGACAAGGAGCCTAAAGAGCACTTAGAACAGGATATTCTAAGTCAGTACTTGGCAGAGTACAAACATCAGCCTAGAGCTTCCAAAGAGACTCTACATCTTCCTCAGTTTATTCAACTGAAAGAAGAGAAGAGGCCATACAGTAAGAGAATGATAAGAGGCAACAGATTCTTGTTGTCTACATTTTATGGATCACTCGAGTATGAAGAAGAGACTTGGGTGATGAAACTAGAGGCATTTTTCCTACTGCATCCAGTATTGGAAAAATAAGTTGTAGAGATCTCAGCACTGCACTTGAAGGGAAAGGCAAGCTCTTGGTGGATCAGCCATGTAAGCCATGCAATAATATCCACTCTTGCTGATTTTATGCATCAAATAATTAGGATATTTGACAATAGAAGATCAGAGGAGGAGGAGTCCTCTTCTCCATTTGAGGAGCCTTGTACCAGCACTGTCACCATCATGGAGGGGCAGCCATCTGTAGCAATAGTTGGATCAGCTAACTCAGTGAAGAGGGGAGCTCTTGCAGCCCTACAAAATATTCCTGAGACTCACCAAGGTATGCATGAAGTTCCATTTGGTATAATTTCGAAAAATCTAAGGGGAAGCCTTGGAAATTTGTCTTTGTATGACCCAGGATCATCACTTACTGCTAATCTAGAGTAGAAAGGGTGCACTACATTGTCCAAAGATATCAGTGAAGAAATAAGGACCCATTCCTCATGGGAACATTCAGGTGACAACTTCATTCAGGGAGCTATGAAGAAAGAGATGTCAAAAGGTAGACATCCTGAGGTGAGGAACATTTTCTCCTCTCTAGATGACACTCTCTCAATGAGCATGCCACGGCTCAAAGAGAGACTTCTACTTGCAGCAGATCCAAGACCTCATTGGTTTTGGAAGGCCATGAATGAGGAGGAGGTCTCATCAAGAGATCCCATTGGAGGTGTACTTCAACATTTCATGAAGTGCAAATATCTTCAAAGATGTGAAGAAATTGGTGTCCTATTATGGGAGATGTGTGGAGATCAAGGCATAATTCATGACCTACATGTGCCATTGATAAGGAGGTGTAGAACCATCGAGACTTAAGGAGGAGGTAGGGGAGAAATTCAACCTCATCCCTATCCATGGCAAGAGGGTGTTGCACCTAATAAGGTGATTGGATTGCGCAGTGGAAGCATGGAGAGTTTTTTCCATTCATATATTCAATCATCTCTTATTTAGGATGTCTCACTATATGGGGACATTTCACCAAGGAGACCACTGGATTAGCAAAGGAGGAAGGATGCTTCACATGTTGAGGCATCATTCATTGATGATAGAGGAGTGGAGACCTTGGGAGAGTTTGGCACAGCACTGGGAGTCTTGGGTAGACCCAAGGAGGAGAGAATCATTCTCTCAACATCATCTACACCCACTCTCATTTCAGATTCTGCATTGTGGCAGAAGCAACATGGGAAGGGAAAATTTCCACATTTCACCTTTGGCATGGAAGAAGTCAAAAAGGGGGAGTTCTATTTCAGCCAACCCTTTTCTATGAGGCTCAACCAAATCAACTTGAGGAGCTATTGTTGTGGGGGCTTTGAAGGAGAGCTACATCATCATTGCTAGAGATGCATGCAAAGTGTAGAGATGGATCAGCCACATGACTCTAAGGGAGAGTTATATCAGCCCTCTGTTCCTTCTATTAAGGAAGAGAATAGATCCTTGCACCACTCCCTGGATAGGAGGAGGATTATTGGTGAAGAACATGATCATGATACAAATGCTTTATATTATGATTTCATGCATTCTCACACCATGTTTTTGCAGGTCATGGCTCCACGGAGGCATGTTATATCATATGAGCTTCTTGGCCAACATTGGGCCCCAAAAATTTCTGAATTGGGCCACTCCCTTGAGAGAAAAAGGGAGATTTTGCAACATTATGGGGCTTCCCCAAAGCACCAAACATATATCACATTTCCAGCCATGGTGATATGGTGTGGGCAGCAAGTAAGTGGTGGGAGAACCACCTACCGTATCTATATTTGATGCAAACAGGGGATGCCTTGCGTTGCTTCCACATGTGGTACTATGACCCACCTCCATATGTACAATTTTATGTTTTCATGTACATTATTTTGATTTCATATCTTGATGATGTACTTATACTTTTTATGGGAATGTATGGAGGAAGGAAGGAAGGATGGCATGTGCCTCATGGGATGACCACTCTCCATGTATTTTATATTTCACAGTTTAGAGAGAGCATGGGGCAAATCATGTTTGTTTCATATGACTTACTGTCTCCTTATGGGATGAGCTATTTACATCTCATGAGAACTTTGGAGGAGAAAGACATGGATAGATGGATGGGTGAACACTTGGCTTGTGGGGGGAGCTTATCCCATGTTGGTGTCACCAAAGAAGGAAGAGAAGTGTTGCAGCACTCACCTTATCAGTTGCTTGAGGACAAGCAACATTTTGGAGGGGAGGACTATAATATTCCTAATTAGCCCAAGCTAATAGGAATATTTCATTTTGTTTTGATTTTCTTACTTGATGAATAAAATGTAAAGGAGGACATGTAAACTCCTGAAAATATCAAAATAAATTAATGCCCAATGTGAACAGAGAAAAATCAGAGTTGTTTTAATAAAATCCACTTGTGTGTGAAACAGGATTGAGCCATTTGACTGGGTCAACAGGAACAAATCACAACACAGTCCAGATGCATTGAACCTCTTGGATGATCAGTGCAGTTCTAGAAGGAGGTCCTCCATGTGAACAAGGTTAAATGAATGAAGGTGGTTTAGGGTTTTGAAAACCCTAATCTTATAAAAGGAAGGAGAGGGCAGCCTAAGAAGGTTGTTGATTATTATCTAATTTTAGAGGATTATGTCTGCTTAGACAAATCCACATTCTCTTGGCTGTTTAGCAGAGAATTGTGAGGGTTTCCTGTTTAGGAATTCCCTTCCCCTTCATGGAGTAGCTCTTGGAGGAGATATTGTCTTGCTTTGTCCACTATCTGGTTGGAGACCAAGCTTCTACTTCCAACTACAACACAGATCCAGTGATGTTTTGCTTTCTTTTGTAAGTTTCAGCAAGTGGAACACTAGATCTGTTCAG
Organism: Pinus albicaulis; assembly: GCA_034641835.2. NCBI lineage: Eukaryota > Viridiplantae > Streptophyta > Pinopsida > Pinales > Pinaceae > Pinus > Pinus albicaulis. Next base: position 1,161,832,041 of record CM076577.1, read on the forward strand.
ATCTAGTTTGTATTGGAGCCTCTTCTCAGTGAGTGTGTCTTTTAACCTCCTGGAAGAGTGCATCCATTGGTGTAACTTCAGTTTTTGATCTTGGAATTAGGAAAAGTATACTACATCACCATCTACATAGTTCCTTGAAGAGACTATGTCCTCTTTGCAGAGCAGAGTTGCAGGGGGTTTCGAAATTCTCCTGGAGGAGAGATCTCTAGTGGAAAGGATCCTTCCTTTCACTGACGTGATCCATGGATTGGCCAACCAATCCATGTAACCTTCAGATATGATCTATTACTATTGTATATACTACATAATTCTTGAATAATGCTGCAGAACTGTGACTTAGATCTCATATCTACTCACTGTGGTGCATCATTTGCTGAGATCCCCAAGGGGAGTGTAAAGAAGGGCCTCTTCAGCTTACAGATCTATAATAGATATATGTTTTTTATGCAGATCTATCCTAGATCTAAAATTTAATAAAATATTTCTTCAGTCTCCTGAAATTTACGTTGTTAAGCTTTCTTGTCTCAATCCATTGTTGCAGCACCTAATCTGGGGCATTCTTCATGTAAATTCTTTGTTTTTCTCTTAAGAATTGTTTGATCCATATCCTTGAACCAATTTACTGATTTTGAGACCCTATTATAGTTAACCCCTTCAGAAAATCACGATTTCTATGCTTCAGTAATCTCTGCATACTCTAAGTCATGGGAAATCAGGGTTTTTAAGCCATTTCGGGAGTGATAGGTCTGTTTAACTTAGCTATAATGATTTGTTTGAGCTGAAATTTGGTATGGGAGTACCTCTTGACCTAAGCTAACAGATACAACCGTCACTTTCCTCTGTTTTTATGCAGATTTCTAAAAATGACCTTTTTAGGGCTTAAATCACTGTCTTTCCCCACTTTTGGTTAAAGGAATAGATCCCTTTCCTTGTTGTTGCATATATTACTGTTATTAAAGTTATTTTGAACACATCCCATGCATTATTAGTCTACTACTACTCCAATATAGCGTTTAGATATGATTTTAGTCCTTCATTAGGCACTTTCTCAAGGCAACTAGGTGTGGGAGACCTGTATAACCCACCTAAGAAGATTTATTTCTGATCTCCTCATGGGATTGGGTCTTAGAGTATCATATCTAAGGAATCCAAGGGATGATCTTGGTTTTTGAAGCACACATCCCTGAAAAATGCATTTTTCAGGCCTATTTTGTTGAGCAGTCCATTTTGGAATATTACAGAAAATACAAGTTGAAAAAATAGTTTTATTATTTTATTATTTTTTAATATTTCTACCCTTTTAATTAAAAAATGGTGAATCATCCCCCATGGTTGACATCATCTTAAATCCTATTGGTTCTTATAAATTTTATTTTGGTTGTACATTTTTGTTAGGAGGCCCATTTTAGACCTCAAAATTCCCTTAATGTTGTGGTTGATGCACTGGTTCATCATTCCAGTGGTGAGATATGCCATAGCCTTCACCATGATGAAATACTTTAGGGGATTCCTTGTATCTATCCAGCCTCATTTCTTTGATCTCTCTAGCAATATCTTGCATGGCTCTAAGAAGGAACTTAGGGAACTCTTTCTCTTCATCTTCACCTCCAGATAAAGGGTTTTTACCCTTGTCTTCTTTGTCATTTGTATAATAAAATTTATGATGTTTTCTTCTTTGGTACCTCTCCTCTCTATCAGTAAGAGGCTTTCCTTCTTCAAATGACATATTGGCTTTTCAAGTTGCACAAGTTGTGCCAAGATTTTGCTCTGATACCACTGTAACATTCCCAAATGGGAAAAGTAGGAATATAGTGCAAAATTCTAGAAAAATAGTGTAAATCATAATTTTAAAGAAAGAGGCAAATATGGAGACCTTTCATATGTTATAACAGCAGAAAAATATGTATAAGAAATGGCTCATAAGATACACAACAAGAAAGTACAAGCCTTCGATGGACAAAATCCCTCAATATGAGGTGTTGCAACTATATAGAAAGGCTGGAAGACCCTTACAGCATTATTTTATTAGCTTTGCTACATAAAATTATTATACATCAGATCTAGGGTTGATATGTGCCTAAAAAGATAGATCTATATTAGATCTGAGCACTATACACCCTCCTTTAAAGAACCCCTTAAGGGTTTTCAGCAAAACACCAAGTACAAGTTGTAGATCTGAGATCTAAGACTGCAGATCTACTGCAAAATACAGATCTGGAAATTGTGGCTGATCTGATTTGATCAATACAATAGCCTCCTCCAATAGATCCTCTAAGTGACAGGTAGATCCCCTTCACTAGAAAATCATCTCTCCAAATGGTGCGCTAAGCCACCCTGCAACTCCTCCTACAGAAATAATGCGGATCCAGAAGTAAGCTGCACTGTAGGGATGAATAACCAGTTGGCCTGATCCCAATATCTGAAAATAAGCACAATGTCCTTTAATATTGTCCTCCCAATGGAAAGGAAGCCTCCTCCACTAAAAATAAGCAATGAAATGGCCTAGGTCTAGGTATCTAATCACCACTTGTTGCAACCTGCAAAAAAAACCAAACCCTCAACAGGATTTTTGTTGTAGTTGAAAGAAGAAGCTTGGCCTTAAGCCTGATAGTGGACAATGTAGTACAAAATCTCCCAAGAGGCCTCTCAAGGAAAGAGGTGGGATTCCCGATCAGGAACACCCTATGCTAAACAACACTCTATCTCAGCTAAAAAACAATAGAAATATATATGTCTAAACAGACCATATATTCAGAAATATAATAAACCCAAACATACCAATATGGTTGCCATCCTCTTCCTTAAATAGAATATGAGCTTGCAAACCCTAAGCCCCATCCAAAAATATCACTACATTTACACAAAACATCTCCATCTAAAACTGTGTTGTCCCTCATTGATGACCACTCCTCCATGACAAGGTTGTTGATTTGGTCAAGGTTGACCCAGTCAAAGTGATCAAGCCCCTTTCACAACAAGGGTGCTTTAATTAAGATGCCAAGATTTGTCTCTTTCACATTTGGCATTGATTTATTCATTATTAAGGAGAATTATGGATCTCCTTTTCCCTCTTATTATTTAAACAAAGCAACAAAACAAAATTGAATATTCCAACTAGCTCATGGCTAATTAGGAATATTATAGCAGGAATTAAGGTTGATCTAGAAAAAAATGAAGTTATTGTAAAGCTACCCCCACCAATCCTTCAAAAGGGAGTGCGAAGTTTTCTTGGACATGCAGGCTACTACAAAAGGTTTGTTGAAAATTTTACAAAGGTAGCCTCTCCATTTTTCAAATTATTGACTAAAGAATTTGAATTTCATTGGAGTGATGAGTAGCAAGCTACATTTGATCAACTCAAGGAAAATATTTCTTCAGCACCTGCCTTAAGAGGCCCAGATTGGAATTTTCCCTTTCACATTTCCACTGATGCCTCTAATTCAACCATAGGAGCAGTATTGGGTCAAAAGGAGGATCCTGTAACCCATGCTATTTATTTTGTTAGTAAAAACTTAACTCCTTCAAAATTGAATAATACAATAACTAAAAAATAATTACTTTCTGTGATTTATGCTATTAACAAGTTTAGACACTACATCACAGGTTATGAAGCTTTTGTGCACACGAATCATTTTTCTATTCGTTATCTCATGAATAAACCAACCACTAACGGCCTAATCACTAGGTGGTTGTTGCTATTGCATGAATTTGACATCACGATATTGGATAGGCCAAGAAAATAAAATCAGGTAGCTGATTTCTTGTCTAGGCTTAACCATGCAGATGAGGATGTTCCTGTTAATGATAACTTTCCAGATTAAAAAAAATTTCCATCTCTGTTAAAATGCCTTGGTTTGCAAACATGGCTAATTATCATACGACAAGAAATTTTCCATCTTACTTGTCATCTAATCAGAAACAGAGAATTATTAGAAAAAAGTGTTGATTACTCTTGGACTAGGGGAGATCTCTTTTTCACTGGACCTGATTTGATTATTCACAAGTGTGTCAGGGAAGATGAGATCTATGACATCTTGAGAGCCTACCGTGATGAACCTTGTGGAGGAAAATTTGCATACAAGAGGATAGCTTATAAGATCCTTCGCTCAGGTTATTATTGGCCCAGTCTTTTCAAATATTCAAAGGAGTATGTTTGGAAGTGTGATAGCTGCCAGAGAGTGGGGCGACTTGTATAATCAGACAAGGTGCCTTTGCAGCCACAAGTTCTCATAAAATCCTTCAAGAGGTGGGCTCTTGATTTTGTAGGTCCCATCAATCCTATGTCTAAAGTTAAGAAGTATATCTTAGTTTGTACTGATTGTGTTACAAAGTGGGTGGAGGCAAGAGCACTACCTAGAGCAATGGAAAAAGTAGTGGTATATTTTCTTTTCTTTGATATTTTTGTGAGATTTGGAGTACCTAGAGAAATAGTTACTAATCAAGGTACTCAGTTTGTGTCTACGATTATGCAAGGAATTTTGCAAAAATATCAAATTACCCACTAGAAGTCCACCCCTTATCATCCACGGGCCAATGGGCAGGTGGAATCAACCAATAAGGTGCTAGAGACAATCCTTACCAAAACAGTGCAATTACACAAGAAGGATTGGTCTGACCGACTTCCTGAGGCATTGTGGGCTTACAAGATCACATGGAGGGGTACCACTAACTTTTCTTCATACAAATTAGTGTATGGAAAACAATTTTTGTTGCCCACTGAATTTCATATCAGAACTTTCAAAATGGCAGCAGATTTGGGTATAGACCTTAATGAAGCACAACAACAGAGAATCAAAATGGCAACAGATTTGGGTATAGGCCTTAATGAGCTGGATGAGATCAGACAAGATTCTTTTCAGCACACTGACTTGATTCACAAACAAAGGGATAAATGGCACAACTGATACATCAAGAAGAAGAAATTCAAAGAGAGAGACTGGGCATTTTTGTATGATTCAAAATTTAAGAACTTTAAAGGGAAATTCAACACACGTTGGCTAGGCCCCTATGAGATCGAGAAAGCTTTTGATAATGGATCTATTCGGATTAAAACTGTTGATGATGGGAATTTTACCTCCTTGGTGAATGGGCACAAGCTCAAGCTATATCAAAAATCTCAATCAATGGAGGAATTTGTGGAAGAAAATTTGAAGAATAAGAGCTAGAGATGGTAAGGGAAGGGATTATTCCTTCCATTATCTCTTCTTGACCTTCCTGCTAATACAATGAGCTTACTTTGTTCCTCCTCGTGCTCAGTAAACCATGGGATAAATCTCTATTTGGTATAGGTTTATTCCTTTTTCCAGGCCCAATGGACTAATTACAGAAAAGGAGCCCCCCCTGGAATCTTCTTTTTCATTATTTTAGACTCTCTAAAATTGAAATTTGGCGAACATGGACTGCCACTGGGCTCATTAAAAGAACGAGTTAGTAGATCCTTTGGGATCCTCTCAATTAAAATTTTTTTTCAGTTAATATGTGGATTGCTCATGTTGGACTAATGTGGGATTTCTTAAGGCCATCCTTCCAACAATCTTGACCCATTGACATCAGCAATTTATCTGGGTGCGGGATGAGAGCCTTGTGATGCCTTGAAGCCTGTATCTCCTAATGACATGCTATCTCGCCAACAACAATGGAGAAACATTATGGATCCTTTACTACTGGATCCTACAGGGGGTTCGACAATAGCTCATAAATTCACACCTGATAGGATGCATCATGGTACCTTAGTCCTCACTCTCATTAGTTAACAGTTGACCTCAATGGCTGGTAATCTAATGAGATCATTTCACATTCAACATCAACACCTTCATTCATGTGCAATGGACTATACATAAATGGGAAGAGAACGGTTTCCTACAAAAGGTTCAACATTTATTTCAATTCCTACAGAAGGTTCGGTGGACATAGTTTTATATACTGCAGAAGGTTCGACGGACATAGTTTCAATTCCTAGAGAAGGTTTGATAGACATAGTTTCTATTCCAAGAGAAGGCTTGACAGACACTGTTACAATTCCTTCAGAAGGTTCGACGGACACAGTTTCAATTCCTGTAGAAGGTTCGACAGACACAGTTTCAATTCCTGTAGAATTTTCAATAGTCACATTTTAATTCCTACAAAACATTTGGCAGGCATAGTTCCATTTCTTGAAGCAACGCCTTGGTTTCCTAAAAGACAAAAAGTATAAAAAATGTTAAGTCATGAAGTTGATTTTCTTAAAGGTAACCTCAATGCTTTTCATTAATTATCAACCTAGGGTAAGCCTTTTTATTTCAAGAGTGTAAGCAAAATATATGCAAGTGACATCAGAGGTTAATTACTCTAAATCGTTATAAAGAAGATTTTTTAATTCTCGAAGTTCATTCAAACCAACTTGAAATTGAGCTATGAAATACTTCAGACTATTTAAAGGAGCTAATTATGTTCTAAGATTATGCAGAAATAACCACTCAAGACTGAAAAGAATCGATTGCAATTGAACAGCATGATTTGATGAATTGGACAACTACCTTAATGAATTGAACAACAATCCTAATCAATTGAACAACAATCAATTATTCTAGATTTTGAAATGGAATTCTCTTTTAATCAACTACTAGCATCCTTTAGAATTACATATCAACCAAACACCCATAATTATGATGAAAAGGTCCAAACATTAACTATACGCATAATTGAACAGCAACCATGCTGAAACTAGTCTAATGAATGTAAAAGCATCAATTCCAAATAAGAGGACATGAATGATAATAGTCTAGTTAAAATGAAGTTATAACATCTCACGCTTATGATTAACCAGTTAAATGATAATATTATGAAATGCAATGGATAACTGGAAATGCATATTCTAGAAATAAATGTATAGCACAAAAGTAGCAAGAGAACCCCCAGGGCTGGGCCTGAAGCCTCAAGAAGCCTACTGCTAAGGAATACTTAGAAGTTTTTTATCCTAAAAACACCAAATTCTTCATTAATCCGCAGAGCAATACATTAGCACAAACTTGATGATTCTGCCTAAATACATTTATTACAGGAAGATTATAATACAGTTACTGTCCCTCGTCTTTTTCACCTTTTGCCTTTTATAGCTTAAAGGCGAATTCAAAAATAGTAACGGATCCTTCTCATTATGTGACCTTGCTGCTTCGTGGCCATCGACTGAGCACTCCAAGAGTAGGCATGCCTCTACATCTTCCACTGATTCATAGGAGTCGATACGATTATGTTCGCCTTCCTTGTCTGTTGTCTTTTGGTCATCCTGGTCATCAATTTGGCTGTTTTTCTTTCCTATCAATAAATACAACGACAAATCAGTTTTTACATTATTAAACACACCTTTTATCACTAATTCACTCTACCTTAATTTTTCATTATTTTCCTTTACTTTATTACTAAGATGAATGGAAAATATATAAAAGTAAATGACAAATCATGGTAAAGATGGGGGTGAAACATACCTTCTTCTTGGCCCAACATATTCCCCTGCTTACCTTCTTGCAGATCCTCATGCAAACAAATGGTGGAGGTGTAGCTGGGTTAAATAATATGCAGGATATACCTCTTCCTTGTAACGTTTGAAGCCATGTCTATGTTTTATCTTTGCAAATGTTGAGTTTGTGTGCCCCTCTGGTAACTCATAATCATGATGATAGTCTTCAAGGGGGTACTAGATGATGGGGCATTTGTATCTGCACCCTATCCACGTAGGACCCATGTTCAAAATTAGGTTGCTGTATAGAAGGAACCTGGAAGCAGCAGCTTTGAAATTCCTATACCCAAATGGTTCTTTGTTCTTCACATTTGTTAGGGTCCCGTGATTTGGATGATTGGAAAGCCAAATGATAGTGTAACATCAAACCAGTCTTTGGAGCCCGAGGATCTAGCCTTCCCGAACTCAGAGAGGGCTCTCTCTATTTGTGTAAGGGATATCTGTGTGTTTGCTTATTATGTTCTGATTTTAGGCTAGTTATGAAGTAGGTTTTTTGGTTTTGGTTTTTTAAGTTGTGAGGGATGAAACTGATCAAAGATATAAGATAGGTAAAAAGATGTCAGATCAACTGGGCTATGGGGTCGAAAAGGTCAAGAAAGCTATCATACGGTGATACAAGGTTGTTGAAGGGCCGATTTGATTCGAGGTAGAAAGGATCTTTGGGAAAAATGGAGTAATATGGACATCAAGTTTGTGACCAACAAAGGGTTTCAAGCATAACTAGTTTAATAGCAGACATAAACATGGTAGGGCGAACCATTAATAATGAGAAATGTAACTATAAACTAATCAATACATAGAAATAAAAATTCAAGCCATGCATAGAGATATACAACTCTCTAACTTTGGAAAATGGCTATCGGACTTTGGGGAAATACACTTAAGACAGACAAACAACTCAAATCACTATGTCGGAATGCCTAAACATAGTACTTCAAGTTATTGGGCACTTTGAAAACAATATTTCATAGTTTTAGACAAAGGGCAAGATCAAAACAAGACCTCCTTGGTTCAACAGATGACAATCTAATCAGTCAAAGAGAAATTTCATGGATGGGACTATGACTAGCCATAGGTAAGCAGGGCATACCGTAAATCATACTTAGCATGCATAAAACCATGAATGAAACAAGCAACAATATCCTTAAGTTATTAAAGAGCAATCAAGAATTCTTTAATGTGACTAAGGAAGAAGAAAACATGGAATCTATGAAGAAACAGGAAATTTGAGGTGCCTCCAAGGGCATGTCTCAAATTTGTTCTCTACTGTTCTATAGCAAGCAAGAAACATGGATTCATGAATGAAAAATAGGAAACAAAACAAAGAGAGAGACACTGTACCATTCTACCAAGTCATGGAATCCAACAACAATCCTCTTTCATCATCCAAGAACATCCAAGAGACTATTCAAAAGCATGAGACAAGTATTTCTTCCAAAGCTTATATGACCATATATTGCTTCTATCATCAAGTTCAGCCTTGTTTACAATGAAAGCCTTTGGAATATATAGGCTCAAGTGAGGAAAACCTCTTAGTTCAATTTTCACTCTCATTGGCCTATTCAAAATATCTAAACTTGTCCTTGAGGATTTGCAAAGCCCAAGGCACAAAATATCTCATAAAATATCTAAAAAATACTAAAAAATGGAAATAAATTGACTTTTCATCACTTCTCATGTGCAGAAATAGCTAAACGCACATGAGGAAAAAACAGTTTTTAAAGGTTCAATTTTTACAAAAATACTCAAAAATTACATCAGCAAAAGGTCCCTTGACTTGCCGGCAACATTTGGCAGCCTTCCCGATGTCAAAACGAGGCTCATGATAGCTCGTTGGAAATATCTGAGTGTCTAATTTCTAGAGCAACTAGAATTTTCCCAATATGATGCCTGGAAGTCCTCCAAAAATGGGCCTATGTTTAAAAAACCAAAAAATAAGGCTTGCTGATAGACCGGGCAGAGTGTAGAAAAAGCGGGCATTTTTCACCATTTCGGGGGAGAAAATGATCTTAAAATGTCCTGAAAATCAATGAGTATGGGTTCCTGAAATTATGGAATCCAATGATACAATTCTCCTCCTTTGACGATCCCCCAAACTGAAATGGCGAAGTCCATGAGTTTTGGCAAAAAACCAAAAAAATCCAAAAAACCAAAATATGTCGAAAATCGCCCAAAATTGGTGAGCATGACCCTCAAGGATTCTCAGCAAAATGTTGTGAAGCAGAGGCCAAAATCTCAAGTCCTGATGTGTCTTTCCTCACTTTCCATGCCGGGCACTTCCCTTTAGCTTCCTTGAGCTTTTCTTGAGCAGCCTTTAACTTGCGCTGGGCAAGCTGATTTAACTTTTTGTAATGCCTCGTCATTCTCGAACAATGCTGATGGGTGGGAATTCACTTCTTCAGTGGAAATAGGTTCATATCTCTTATGCAATCCACTCCTGCTATCTTTCCTGGGAGGCATCTTGTTCTAGATGCTTTCTGCCAAACCAAACTGCCTCAAAAAGGTTTTCAAGAATGTGTTCAAACAAAACTCTGCCTTCTCTGTCAATCACTTTTTGATCAGGGTAAAATGGTTTCAAATGCTATATAAAATGTTTTCTTTGCTATTAGGTCTCTTCCCTCTCAGAACACTGCTCTTCTTCTTTTGTATGCCAATCAACCAGTAAATTCAATAACAATCACACAGTCAACTAAAATGCATACACACAATCAAAGGGTCACTGTGTTTAGGTAAAGTCATCAAGCTGCTTGTGTTTTGGTGTGAGCATAAACAGCCCTGTAGAAGTCAAACAAAAAAAAATCCTCACAAACAACACCCTCCTTGTCTTTTCTTTTCCCTCACACAGATTTTGACACACACCTCCAAATGGTAATGACAGATTCACATACTAAAGCTTGTTTTATGGAGTAAAAGGAGAAACACTGTTTTTTCGCCCTTTTTACCACATAGAGGAGACCTTTGAAAAGACCAAAAAGCTTATAAAATGATTACTGCTGTTTGAAAATAGGCTCACTGTTTCATCTGTTCAAATACTGGGTTTTTTCCTTTAGATAGTGCCTCTACTTTTCATCATTGGTTTGAGGGCAGTTTGTTAGGTTTTTTAAACTAATGAATTTCTCCTACCAGTCTCCCACTCAAAATTTCGATGGCAATCTTTGCTTGAGGGTTTGAGCAGCTTTGAAAACTCTTGAAGGCGTTTTTATGGCTTAAAATATGCGCGGCATGTTTAGAATGAGAGAGTGCCGCGCAAAACAAATTGTCGGGTCACTTGTCGGGCCGACGTGACCAGCGCCTACAGGCGCGCCGCGCGCTGCTACAGGCGCGCTGCGCGGCTGTGTATCTCCTTTGTAAAAATTGGCCTGAACGCGCCGCGCAATCTTTAAGCCCGAAAAACTGTGTGACTTCGCTCAAAAATTCCTTCTTCAACCCAGTTGAAAGCAAGAGGAGTGTGGCTTTGCGTTTTGAGAAATTCAAAGGTGTTTGCAATGGTCTCTAACTTTTGTATTTGAAAAAGATCAAAAACCCTTCGGTGTGTTCAAATATGGTTTTGAAAACGTTGAAAAATCCCTTGGTTTAAAACCAAAATATGAAACTCACATCTTTTTTAAAACGTAACTAAGAGTCCTTTTTTGTTCAAACAAAAACATAGTGGCAATGATCATTTCTTTGTAAGCCTGACCTCCCTTTTTGAAATGAAACAACCTTTTTGAGAATTTAAAACTTTGACTGTTTCTCTTTTAAGGAATGAAAAAATGTCTTCCTTTTTGATATCTGCACTGTGGAAGGAAAAACTGCTCTAAGCCATGTGAAGAACTGTAGAGGTGCCTTTTGAGTGCAACTACCTTTTTGCTAGGGGAAAAAACTTAACTTGTAATTTCAAAATCCCTTTCCACCTCTTGTATTTTTATAGCTCATCTGTTGTTACTCTTGATTAGTTGAAAGAGGTTTTTATGAAAAAGGAAAGAGAAGCACCTCTGAATATCATCATCATCCATTTGTTTTTGTCATTTGAAGAGAGGACATCCGTAGAAGACACTTTTTGTTATATGAGGTTTTCTTTGACACTTTGGAGGAGGTAGCTTCTCCCTTTTGCAACCTAAAATGGCAGTGTTTGCTCCCGATGCTTTGGAGGTGGTCATGCCTATTTGTGAAGATGATTTAGCTGGCAGGTGATGTTTGAACTTCTCTAATGACTGTGAGTGAGGGCTAGTTGTATTCACCTAGGCTTTATCATCCTTTGTCTATCAAGAAGGGTGCTTCTTTTCCTCTGCTCAAAATATACCAGCAAGGTATCTTTGACCTCTGTTATAGGAGCAGGCCTTCATTTGAAGCAGTGGCATGCATCATTTTTTTTTAAAGTTGTTCTAGAATCTTGAAACTCGTGCCATATTCCTTCTTACATATCTGAGAGCTTGTGTATCTATTTGCAATGCCCTTTTTGGGAAAGACTAAACTCAAATTTCCTTTGTCTACTATGATGAGTAATTGAAACACATTCCCTCATGAACAGGAAAAGAAAGTACCTTTTGAAAAATAATTATCATCATTGGCCTGTGGCATGACCCATCTCTCAACCATCAGCAAAGTTGTCTTATTTGGGCTCCAGACTGTCTTTGAAAGCAACTCTGATAGGAGATAAGCCATCCTCTTTGATAGTTATAGTATTGATGCTTCCCCTTTGTTTTTTACATGCTTTCTTTGTTCAAAAACTTTAAACTGTCTTCTACTTCTCTTACCATTTGTCTCTTGATCAGTCAAACCCTGAAAACAGTCACTGCTCTGGCCCTCTGCTTATGAATGAAGGAGGTTCTTCAGTCTTCAAACCCTCTGCTTATAGATGAAGGAGGTTCTTTAGTCTTCAAACCCTCTGCTTATAGATGAAGGAGGTTTTTCAGTCATGTCATATCATCAACCCTTTGACAGTGCTATTTTTCCTTTCACTGTCCTTTCAGGCTTTGAATGTGATCGCAAGAGCTTAATGAAAAACTCTCTGCTCTTTGGCTGCATCCCAGGCTTAAGATCACATTGAGAAGCAGTTGTCCTCTCATGTGGAGCCAAATATTGTCTTCTGGGATGCTGGTATGCCTCTGTCCTTGAAAGATCCATTTAAAACACTGTAAAAATACCTAGAATCAGTTTGACTTATGGTCCATGTATTGCTGAGACTTGAGGGTGAATTATTGGCGCGACCTATGGCTGTAACCAACTTTATTTGCAGAATGGGAAGGTCTGTTATGACTGGTCTATAGCAAATGGAGGTTCTTTGGCTTTAGGATATTTTTCCTAGGGAGAAATGCCTAAAGCGCCACTTCCTAACTTAGGGGAGACTTTTTGGACAGATTTGGATTGTTTCTTTAGAGCTTATGGGCAGACTAGTATGGTTGAGGCTAGGCAGGATTTGATAATGAGGTTTCACCTCGTCATGGGCGGACTGAAAGGTAAGAGGGAAAAAATTTTTATGGGTGTTTTCCCAGCTGGCAAATTTGACAAATTTTAGATCAGCCGCTAGAAAAATTGGCTGTTACAACTAGTCATCACCAACAAGTGAAAAATACTGATGGCTAACAGTGGCTCCATTTGGGGAGGGCAGCTCCTTTTCAGGAGGTGTCCAGAATTTCAGATCTTTGGCTTATGAATACCAGTGCCTTACCCATTGGTGCAAATTTCATTCTTCCTTGATGCTACTTCTGAAAAATGACAGCATGATTAGCATTAATGATATTTCTACCTACCCCACTACCTTTCCTAACATTTTTTCTTCCTTTGGGTGCATTTGGACTAGCAACCTTTTTGAAAATATATTTTTTCTTTTTTTAAAATGAACCTATCTAATTCTACACTTATATCTGTTGGGATTTCAGATTAAACTGATGAACTCCTTCATTACTCTACCTATGCTAAATCAACTGTCAAGGTTAAGCTGTTTGACAAGATTTTGTTCTCTAATCTAAAACATGAAATTTAAAATGATCAAATTAGAGTTAGACATTCTGATTTGTCATGTATTTGCAGCATGAGAGACAAGTTGCACACAAATATTATTTTGCATAAAATGGAAACTAGGAAAAACAGGGCTAAGATGCACAATTTGTTTTTCATCCCCGCTTCCCTCTTTGGTTCTGTTTTGGGCGTGTGGAACCAGTATCTTTTCCTAATCTACTCTCTTTGATAAGTCAAGCTTACACAATGTTGACCATCTTTTTCACTCACTAACTTATCAGCAAATAAATTTAAACATGTTCAGCTATGATTAGGCTAGATAACTGAACAAGACATTTGAGTACTAGTAGCGGCATTTAGAATTGCGTGCTTTCTAAAGGACTATTTTTTGGAACATGGGGCCTTTTTCTATTTTTCAACTGCCCTCTTTTCTATTCTTCTATTGTTTTTGACTTTTCTGTTTTATCTATCTTTTAAACAGTAGTATATACAATGATTGAAAATGTTTTAAACTCAGAAATCTTGGAAATTGCGAAACTTAATCATCTTATCCTCGTAGGGATCTCCTACCATTCTTGATCCACTCAACTCCTGAAAAGAGAAATTTGGAAAATTCTCCCTTTCCAGCATGACATAGGGATTCATGCATGAATCTCTAAACAAACCCATATCTTCTCGTTGTACCACTTGATACCTCTGATTTCCAATCCTTCCTTTACTGTACACCTTTTTTAAGTAATGCATATATTCTTTGTCATTCTTGAAATAGATAATGACATCATCAAGGTATGTCAATATGCAGAAATTCAAGACTGGAAACATGGCTTTTAGGAACATATTTTTTGTATCTGGTGCTTTTGCAATTCTGAGTTTGAAACTGGACCTACTTCCAACATACTGGAAAAAATCTTTGAGCTATCTACTTTGCAAGGGAATCATTTGACTATAACCTGAAACATCATCTCGCGAAGACATATGATTAAAATCATTTATCATTGGTATCTCATGGTCTTGGGCAGGAAGGGTAAAATTTATGTTACAAGGATGTGTATTAGAGTTTCTAAAATCAAAACAGATCCTATGACCAGCTAGTTTATCTTTGATTATTATTGATTGGTTCATATTGTTATATTTCTTTTTGTCGAAGTTGTTTCTTGGAGTGATGGTAGTGGCATAGTGTTTTTCCCTGTTTTCTCTGTATGAAGTAGTATTCTGCATGAGATTGCCAATTCTAGCAGTTCTAATTTTTTGGTGGAATGACATAATATTAGCCAGTTCAAGTAACTCAGGTATGTTTGGATTGTAGTTATCATTTTTTCTCATAAGAAATTTATCAGGCATTTTTTCTGGATTTTGAGCTGTTATGGCTACAGTCAAGGTTTCATTTGTAGTGGAAGATTTATGTGGTGGTAAATCTTTGAGGTATGGTAAAAACATTAAGCTTCCCTTCTCCTGAGTTCCGAAAAGGTTTGTGATATGTAAGTCCTCTAATGCATTTATTCTAAAAAAATTTCCTGATGTTACTGCTGATGTTTGACTAAGGTTCGAGCAATTCGCTTGATAGTACATAATGGTTTGTGCTTCTTGCTCTATTCCTATTTCAGAAGGAACATACTTACTTTCCTCAAGACATAGCTGTTTATGATCATGGTAGTTTTGAGTGTCTAGTTCATCATAGAGAACTAGGGGTAGCTGATGTGGTGGGTCTAAGTTTGTTTCAATATCTTTTGATTGTTCTTCAATGTCCCAATCAGTGTGCAGGATAAAAGAGTTCAGGTCAGAATGCAAGGAATACATTGGAATGTTATCTGGCCTCTCTTGGCTACTGATCATGTATTTCATGTGTGACTCTCGATAGAGTATTCTTGTTTGGTCAAACGCAGGAATGGTGGCATAGGACATATCCAGTTGAATATTTCCTTGGAGCTTGGCTCCCCAAGATCTGGATAGAAGCATTCCGTACTTGGGAGGGATGTCTGCCACCACTATATCCATGATTAGATGTTTCGCAGGTATTTGGGCCAAAATGAAACAAAGGTCTTTGATCAGACCTAGGCATTTGACTCTACTCGAATCGAATGAATATAAGTATTTGTATGGTCTTGTGATTTCCAGGCCTAATCTTTCCATTACAACCTTCGGCATGAGATTATGCGAGGCGCCGGAGTCTAGCATGGCATTGTGAAGGATTTGGTCATGAATATTTAGACTAATGTAAAAGGGGAGAGTGGTTCCCTCTTGGAATTTCCCTTCTATTTTCGGACCAAACAACACTTCGGGAGTGTCATCAGCTAGATTGAGGGTGTTCGCATCATTCCCTAGATTTAGGACTTTTAACACTTGGGATTTATAAGAGCCTTGGGTGATGAGCTCAGTAAGAGGCATGGTGATTTTTATTTTGGCGATTTCACCCTCAAAACTAAAAGGTAGCTGTAGTTTAGACATGTTTGTTTCAGCTTTTTCAGTCATGACCTTCTCTATGTTCTGAGTTTGCTGGCTCTGTTTCGGGATTTTGTTTGCTATAGCCACCTCGGGAATTTTTGTGGAAGTACTAGGATCATCTGAGTCAGGACTAGTTTGGGTAACTCTATCTTTGTTTTGGTTATTTTTCCCGACCATGATTTTGTTACTGTTCACTGCTTTCTTAAGGATGGTATCAGGGGTTTTAGCAGTGTCTGAGCTAACTTTCTTGGAGTTGTCTTGATTCCTTCTGCTTCTAAGGTCATACTGCCTGTGAGCTTCTATTATGGCATTCTGAAAATCTATGGCAGGATCTTCATAGTTGGTTTCATCCTGATTTGGAGAGAAGAATTCTTGTTCTTCTTCTGTGAGGCACACCTCACTCTCATTATCAAACCCTATGAGGTTCAAATTATTTTCATCAATGGGTTTTGTATCCCTATCATCTTCTTCCAAATAATTTTCATTAAATGGTGGCCTAATTTGTTGGTCAGTTTCCCTTGGTTTGTTTTGAGGTTGTTCCCTCCTAAAATTTTGGTTCCAGTTTCTATTTGGAGGGATTGGCTGGTTGTCCCTAAGAGGGGTCTTCTCACTAATCTTCTCCCACATTTTGGCCATGGACCTGAATAAGTCATCTATTCTAGGATCTAAGGAAGGAGATGAAGTGGAGACTTCATCCCGGTAGGTGACTTTCCTTTCTGATCTAGTCCTAGCTCTTTTTTCTGCTAAGTTTGCTTCTGCTCTTATGGCTACTTTTTGCATTTCCTCTAAGGTAAGGGGCTCCTTATCTCTTAGCTGATAAATCATGTCTGGGTCAAAACCCTCGGGGAACTTTTCCAAGGCTGAACCAAGTGGGGGTTTGAAGTGAGGTGGGAGGGCGTTATACACACTGTTGAATCTGGTGCAATATCCTTGGACACTTTCCCCATTTTCCCGTTTTAGATTGTTATATTCTGACAGGATTTGAATGGGGTTCTTTCGGATTTCCCACTTGTTTATAAAGACTTGGTAGAGTTATGGGAGATTGTGGATGTTGTTTGGAGTTAAGCTCTTAAACCATTTTTTGGGTTCCCCACCCAAGCTTTGGGCGAACATTCTCATTCTGATGGTCTCGTCTTCTATTTCCATGTATTCAAAGGCATCGCTAATCCTATCTACATGTTGTTGAGCTGTAGTAGTCTCATCTCCGGTAAAGTGTGGGATTTTGGCTTGATAGTCATTTTTTAAGGGAGCCAAAGGTTGTGGCAACACCAAGGGTGCGTACCAGGCTGCCATGACGAGAGCTAATGGATGATGTACAAGATGAGGGCTTGTGGGATGAGCTGAGGTGTTTTGAACATTAGTGGTTTGGATAGGTGTGGCAGATGTGCTTGGACTAGTGATCTGGTTTTGAGCAGATCTAGGATGGTAGGAGCCAAAGTGATGGATAAGCTGAGAGTCGGGAGGTGTGGTAGGTGAGGCTTCTCTACTAGGACTTTGTGGCAGATCTAGGGGTTCAAGATCGTCAAAGTCTATCTTACTTTGTGACTTGCTTCTAAAAAGAGTTTTTGCTGACTCTAAGTCAAAAGGGGAAATTGGTAAGGTAGTGAGATGTTCAGGTACTGATCTTGTTTTACGGATGGACCTATCAATAGCTAAATTTCCAGTTTTGGAAGCTTGCCACATAATCTTCTCTGGGTCATCTACTATGATAGGGGGATTTGGGTCTGGATGAGCTCTGGTGCTGATTCTTCATGAAGCCAGATTTCAGGTCTAAAGTTTAGAGAGGATGGTATTTGTGAATGTTTTGGATGGATGGCCTCTCTAAGGGTTTACTAATGTGAAGGATGGTCAAAATAAAAAGGATGGACTAGTGGAGTCGCCAGGTGGATTTCTTATGAGAACTGTGGTCCACCACCAATACTATCAAAGATGCTTGGGAAAAAGTTTTATGGAAAACTTTGAGATGGAAACTTGGAAAGAAGAGTGATTCACTTGGTTTCAACAGTTTGCTAGGCTGTATGGACAAGCTAATGGTTCTCTTGGCAAGAAGACTTCTGCTTATCTCCTATGTTTAGGTGAGGTTTTCCGAATCGCTAAGTTATACTTAGATTGTCACTGATCACAGAGTTTCCACCCTAAGTTTAAGTTTTTGGAAGGATGCTTTAGCAGAAAGGTATGGTTTATGAATTTTTTGGTATTTTATGGAGTTTTTAGGCCTACTGGAGGCTAGTGGAGTCGCCAGGTGGAACTTGATTGTTTTGAGGTATATGTGTATGGTCCACCACCAATACTGACAAAAACCAATCGAAGGGAGTTTTGGGGTTTTTTGAGTTTTTATGTGTAGCCTATGAGGTTTGGAAGAGCTTCCTATAACTGAATCATCATTTTGCTAAGATGGTGAAAAAGCTAGCTTCTACTCTTCAAACAACACTTAAGTTTTCTAAGTTGATTTGAGACTTTGGGAGTTACTAAGGAGTACTTAGATTTTCACTAACTCGGAAGTTCCCACTGTGATCACCACTATGTTAGTGAGCGGTGGGATAAGTCAATCGGATAATATTCTTAAGGCTGCTGGAATTTTTAGGGAATATAAGTTTGTTTATCACTCAGAGTCCCACCGTGATCGCCATTATGTTAGTGAGCGGTGGGATAGGTCGATTGGATAGTAGCCTAGAGTTTCGTAAAGTAGTAAGGCCTACTGGAGGCTAGTGGAGTCGCCAGGTGGATTTTAATTGTTTTGAGGTATATGTGTATGGTCCACCACCAATACTGTCAAAAACCAATCTAAGGAAGTTTTTTGGGGTTTTCTGAGTTTTTATGTGCAGCCTATTTATTAAGAGTGTTCTAAACCTGATTCATCACTTTGCTAAGATGGTGAAACAAGGAGTTTACTTTAAATGATTCTATAGGCTGATGGTCTGAGTTTAATGTTGAAGGACTAAAGAGTCTATAAGATTTCGCTAGACTGTCATGTACTCAGAGTCCCACCGTGATCGCCATTATGTTAGTGAGTGGTGGGATAAGTCAATCAGATAGTATTCTCAAAGGTCTCTAAATATTTAGGGAAACTAATTTTGTTTATCACTCAGAGTCCCACCGTGATTTCCATTATGTTAGTGAGTGGTGGGATAAGTCAACAAGATAGTATTTTCAAAGGTTTCTAAAGTTTTAGGGAAACTAAGTTTTTTTATCACTCAAAGTCCCACCGTCATCGACATTATGTTAGTGAGAGGTGGTATAAGTCCACAAGATAGTATTCTCAAAGGTCTCTGAATGTATAGGGAATCTAAGTTTGTTTATCACTCAGAGTCCCACCGTGATCGCCATTATGTTAGGGTCCCATGATTTGGCTAATTGGCAAGCCAAATGACAGTGTAACATCAAACCAGTCTTTGGAGCCCGAGGACCTAGCCTTCCCGGACTCAGAGAGGGCTCTCTCTATTTGTGTAAGGGATATCTGTGTGTTTGCTTATTATGTTCTGATTTTAGGCTAGTTATGAAGTAGGTTTTTTGGTTTTGGTTTTTTAAGTTGTGAGGGATGAAACTGATCAAAGATATAAGATTGGTAAAAAGATGTCAAATCAACTGGGCTACGGAGTCGAAAAGGTCAAGAAAGCTATCAGACAGTGATACAAGGCTATTGAAGGGTCGATTTGATTCGAGGTAGAAAGGATCTTTGGGAAAAATGGAGTAAGATGGACATCAAGTTTGTGAACAACAAAGGGTTTCGAGCATAACTAGTTTAATAGCATACATAAACATGGTAGGGTGAACCATTAATCATGAGAAATGTAACTATAAGCTAATCAATACATAGAAATAAACATTCAAGCCATGCATAGAGATATACAACTCTCTAAATTTAGGAAATGGCTATCAGAATTTGGGGAAATACACTTAAGACAGACAAACAACTCAAATCACTATGCCGGAACGCCTAAACACAGTACTTCAAGTTATTGGGCACTGTGAAAACAAGATTTCATAGTTTTAGACAAAGGGCAAGATCAAAACAAGACCTCCTTGGTTCAACAAATGACAATCTAATCAATCAAAGAGAAATTTCATGGATGGGGCTATGACTAGCCATAGGTAAGCAGGGCATACTGTAAATCATACTTAGCATGCATAAAACCATGAATGAAACAAGCAACAATATCCTTAAGTTATTAAAGAGCAATCAAGAATTCTTTAATGTGACTAAGGAAGAAGAAAACATGGAAGCTATGAAGAAACAGGAAATTTGAGGTGCCTCCAAGGGCATGTCTCAAATTTTTTCTCTACTGTTCTATAGAAAGCAAGAAACATGGATTTATGAATGAAAACTAGGAAACAAAACAAAGAGAGAGACACTATACCATTCTACCAAGTCATGGAATCCAACAACAATCCTCTTCATCATCCAAGAACATCCAAGAGACTATCCAAAAGCATGAGACAAGTATTTCTTCCAAAGCTTATATGACCATATATTGCTTCTATCATCAAGTTCAGCCTTGTTTACAATGAAAGCCTTTGGAATATATAGGCTCAAGTGAGGAAAACCTCTTAGTTCAATTTTCACTCTCATTGGCCTATTCAAAATATCTAAACTTGTCCTTAAGGCTTTGCAAAGCCCAAGGCACAAAATATCTCATAAAATATCTAAAAAATGCTAAAAAAGGGAAATAAATTGACTTTTCATCACTTCTCATGTGCAGAAATAGCTAAACGCACATGAGGAAAAATCAGTTTTTTAAGGTTCAATTTTTACAAAAATACTCAAAAATTACATCAGCAAAAGGTCCCCTGACTTGCCGGCAACATTTGTTAGCCTTCCTGATGTCAAAACGAGGCTCATGATAGCTCGTTGGAAATCTATGAGTGTCTAATTTTTGGATAAACTAGAATTTTCCCAATCTAATGCCTGGAAGTCTTCCAAAAACAGGCTTGTGTGTAAAAAACCAAAAAATAAGGCTTGCTGATAGACCAGGCAGAGTGTAGAAAAAGCAGGCATTTTTCGCCATTTCGGGGGAGAAAATGATCTTCAAATGTCCTGAAAATTTCTGAGTATGGGCTGCTGAAATTATGGCATCCAATGATACCATTCTCCTCCTTTGACGATCCCCCAAACTGAAATGGCGAAGTCCATGAGTTTTGGCAAAAAACCCAAAAATGCCAAAAAACCAAAATAGGTCGAAAATCTCCCAAAATTGGTGAGCATGACCCTCAAGGGTTCTCAGCAACATGTTGTGAAGCAGAGGCAAAAATATCAAGTCCTGATGTGTCTTTCCTCACTTTCTGTGTTGGGCGCTTCCCTTTAGCTTCCTTGAGCTTTTCTTGAGCAGCCTTTGACTTGTGCTGGGCAAACTGATTTAACTTTTTGTAATGCCCCGTCATTCTCGAACAATACTGATGGGTGGGCATTCACTTCTTCAGTGGAAATAGGTTCATATATCTTATGCAATCCACTCCTACTATCCTTCCTGGGAGGCATCTTGTTCTAGATGCTTTCTACCAAACCAAACTGCCTCAAAAAGGTTTTCAAGAATGTGTTCTTCAAACAAAACTCTGCCTTCTCTGTCAATCATTGTTTGATCAGGGTAAAATGATTTCAAACGCTATATAAAATGTTTTCTTTGCTATTAGGTATCTGCCCTCTCAAAACACTTCTCTTCTTCTTTTGTATTCCAATCAACAAGTAAATTCAATAACAATCACACAGTCAACTAAAAAGCATACACACAGTCAAAGGGTCACTGTGTTTAGGTAAAGTCATCAAGCTCCTTGTGTTTTGGTGTGAGAATAAATAGCCCTGTAGCAGTCAAACAGAAAAAAATCCTCACAAACAACACCCTCCTTGTCTTTTCTTTTCCCTCACACAGATTTTGACACACACCTCCAAATGGTAATGACAGCTTCACATACTAAAGCTTGTTTTATGGAGTAAAAGGAGAAAACACTGTTTTTTCACCCTTTTACCACATAGCGGAGACCTTTGAAAAGACCAAAACACTTATACCATGATTACTTCTATTTGAAAATAGGCTCACTATTTCATTTGTTCAAATACTGGGTTTCTGCCTTTAGATAGTGCCTCTACCTTTCATCATTGGTTTGAGGGCAGTTTGTTAGGTTTTTGAAACTAATGAATCGCTCCTACCAGTCTCCCACTCAAAATTTTGATGGAAATCTTTGCTTGAGGGTTTGAGCAGCTTTGAAAACTCTTGGAGGCATTTCGATGGATTAAAATATGCGCGGCACATTTAGAATGAGAGAGCGCCGCGCAAAACAAACTGTCGGGTCACTTCTCGGGCCGACGTGACCAACGCCTACAGGCGCGCGGCGCGGCTGTGTATCTCCTTTGTAAAAATGCGCCTAAACGCGCCGCGCAACTGTACAGGCGCGCCATGCAATCTTTAATCCCGAAAAACTCTGTGACTTCGCTCAAAACTTCCTTCTTCGACCCAGTTGACAGCAAGAGGAGTGTGGCTTTGCGTTTTGAGAAATTCAAAGGTGTTTGCAACGGTCTCTAACTTTTGTATTTGAAAAATATCAAAAACCCTTCGGTGTGTTCAAATATGGTTTTGAAAACATTGAAAAAACCCTTGGTTTAAAACCAAAATATGAAACTCACACATTTTTGAAAACGTAACTAAGACTCCTTTTTTTCTCCAACAAAAACATAGTGGCAATGATCATTTCTTTGTAAGCCTGACCTCCCTTTTTGAAATGAAATAACCTTTTTGAGAATTTAAAACTTTTATTGTTTCTCTTTTAAGGAATGAAAAAATGTCCTCCTTTTTGATATCTGCACTGTGGAAGGAAAAACTGCTCTGAGCCATGTGAAGAACTATAGAGGTGCCTTTTGAGTGCAACTACCTTTTTGCTAGGGGAAAAAACTTAACTTGTAATTTCAAAATCCATTTCCACCTCTTGTCTTTGTATAGCTGATATGTTGTTACTCTTGATCAGTTGAAAAAGGTTTTTATGAAAAAGGAAAGAGAAGCACCTCTGAATATCATCATCATCCATTTGTTTTTGTCATTTGAAGAGAGGACACCCGTAGAAGACACTTTGTGTTATATGAGGTTTTCTTTGACACTTTGGAGGAGGTAGCTTCTCCCTTTTGCAACCTAAAATGGAAGTGTTTGCTCCCGATGCTTTGGAGGTGGTCATGCCTATTTGTGAAGCTGATTTAGCTAGCAGGTGATGTTTGAACTTCTCTAATGACTGTGAGTGAGGGCTATTTTTATTCACCTAGGCTTTATCATCCTTTGTCTATCAAGAAGGGTGCTTTGTTTCCTCTGCTCAAAATATACCAGCAAGGTATCTTTGACCTCTGTTATAGGAGCAGGCCTTCATTTGAAGAAGTGGCATGCATCATTGTTTTTGAAAGTTGTTCTAGAATCTTGAAACTCATGCCATATTCCTTCTTACATATCTGAGAGCTTGTGTATCTATTTGCAATGCCCTTTTTGGGAAATACTAAACTCAAATTTCCTTTTTCTACTATGATGAGTAATTGAAACACATTCCCTCATGAACAGGAAAAGAAAGTACCTTTTAAAAAATAATTATCATCATTGGCTTGTGGCATGACCCATCTCTCAACCATCAGCAAAGTTGTCTTATTTGGGCTCCAGACTGTCTTTGAAAGCAAATCTGATAGGAGATAAGCCATCCTCTTTGATATTTATAGTACTGATGCTTCCCCTTTGTTTTTTACATGCTTGCTCTATTCAGAAACTTTAAACTGTCTTCTGCTTCTCTTACCATTTGTCTCTTGATCAGTCAAACCCTGAAAACAGCCACTGCTCTGGCCCTCTGCTTATGAATGAAGGAGGTTCTTCAGTCTTCAAACCCTCTGCTTATAGATGAAGGAGGTTCTTCAGTCTTCAAACCTTCTTCTTATAGATGAAGGAGGTTTTTCAGTCATGTCATATCATCAGCCCTTTGACAGTGTTATTTTTCCTTTCACTATCCTTTCAGGCTTTGAATGTGATCGCAAGAGCTTAATGAAAAACTCTCTGCTCTTTGGCTGCATCCCAGGCTGAAGATCACATTGAGAAGAAGTTGTCTTATCATGTGGAGCCAAATATTGTGTTCTGGGATGCTGGTATGCCTCTTTCCTTAAAATATCCATTTAAAACACTGTAAAAACACCTAGAATCAGTTTGACTTATGGTCCATGTATTGCTGAGACTTGAGGGTGAATTAGTGGCGCGACCTATGGTTGTAACCAACTTTATTTGCAAAATGGGAAGGTCTGTTATGACTGGTCTATAGCAGATGGAGGTTCTTTGGCTTTAGGATAGTTTTCCAAGGGAGAAATGCCTAAAGCACCACTTCCTAACTTAGGGGAGACTTTTTGGACAGATTTGGATTGTTTCTTTAGCACTGATGGGCAGACTAGTATGGCTGAGGCTAGGCAGGATTTGATAATGAGGTTTCACCTCATCATGGGCGGACTGAAAGGTAAGAGGGTAAAAAAGTTTATGGGTGTTTTCCCAGCTAGCAAATTTGACAAATTTTAGATCAACTACTAGAAAACTTGGCTGTTACAACTAGTGATCACCAACAAGTGAAAAATATTGATGGCTAACAACATTATTTATAGAGGCTATCCATCTCTATTTGGCTACTGCTAATGCTTCTTCCTGAATGTCCTAGAAGTATACCTACCCATTCTACACAATATCCCTGTGAATGGATCCCAATTTGGATATCACTCCTTCCCGCTGCATGAATTTCTTATGTTGGTTAAACAAGTACAGGGGTTTAGTAGGTTCCCCTCTAACCCATAGATCTAGGCCATGCTTTCTTTTCTCAAAGGTGTTGTATGCCTTAGCCCATCTAGTCTAGTTTTTGGAAAAGGACAGAAAAGCCTAGAATTGAACGTCCCCTATGAAGGGGCTGGGGTTACTGTCCTTACTATCCCTATCCTCTTTTAGGAAGAAATTGTGTAAATACAATTCACACAAAAGATTCTAGACCTACTCATCCTGCTCGTTGCAACATTGGACAAATTCCTCTTTTAAAAGTAGTGTGCTTCCCTACCCTGATAGCCTTGATTTTCAATAATAACTACCTTTCCACTAAGAATAAAGCACAATTAGTGGTTGGTGCCCTGTAAGTTAATACATCTGAGTAAAGAGAGAAAACCATACTAGTTTTCTTCTTAGCTTGTTCCACTTGATCCTATGCTTTCTTCACTTTTGTCCTTTCTTCCCTGATTTGGGAAAAGGTCTCGTCCTCAGTTGCAGAAAGGTCTTTGAATCACTTTAGTAGTGCTTGATGTTTCTGTAAGGGTACTACTTCCTTTTTACACTGGACCAATTCATGTTGGACTTGAATTAATTCGTTGCGAAGCTTCTGATTGGCAGCTTTTTCTACTAGGGGAGTGTAGGAAGGTGTTACCTCTGTTTGAGTCCCTTATCTCATGTAAGTTTCAAATTAGTCTGCATAGAGACTTCAGCAGTGTGTATCAAATTCATTTGTACAAAGGCTTCAACATTATCCATTAAATCATTCTGGACAGAAACTTCAGCGGTATCTATTAAATCGGTTTGTACAAAGGCTTCCACATTTTCCATTAAATCAGCCTGTACAAGAACTTCAACAGTATCTACCATTTGGGTAAAAAAATATATTTGGGTTCCCATCATAGCCAATTCCTTCTTAGGCTTCCAAGCCTTGTTTTCTTCTTCCAACTGTTTCCTTAGTTGTTTTACCATTTATCTCAATTTCTTGCACTTCCTGCTCATTTTCCTTAACTTATTCTCAACTGATTTTTATTTAAGAAAGGTTTTGGCAGGAGAAGGACGAGCAGTGGCTTCGGTTTTAGAAATGGTTGTTCCAGTTATAAGGTTATCAATAATGGTGTTTTCTTTAGGCATCCAAGATGTTATTTCAGCATTAACATCCTAACTGGGTGAAATAATGTTTCCTTCAGGCGTTAGGGGAACTATCTTAATACCTGTGTTTTGTTCTAATAGAACTGTGTCCCCTGACTGGTTTCTAGATTCAGATATTCTCTCTATCTGTTCTTACCCACTCACTTATTCATTATCAGAGGGACATAAAACCCTCAAAGCCTGCAATTCATCATGGTGAGGTAGGATTTCAGTATGGCTAGAGTTGCTAGTAGTGGCAGACTAGTTCAACAGGTCCCTCTATTCCTCAGATTGCTTAGATGGGCTTCGAATTTCACGAGATGCTCTCATTTGCTCCAGTACTTGAGCCATTTCCTCTTCATAGTCTTGTAAGGACATAATTTGAGGGCTTGAAGGTGGTGTATGGGATGGTCCCGCCTCATCTGGAAATTCAGAGGTGTTTTTCCATAGTTGCAACCTTTCAGATCGTCTTTGTTTTCCTGGTTTTGTGGTCGAAACAAGATTTATCTTCCCTCTTTCTCTCCTGGGTATGGTTATTATAGGTAGTTCAATCTCTGCTCTGTTAGGGTTTCCTTCAGGAGAAGGCAAGGCAGAATTAACAAAGTTTTCCCAAGTTATCTGATGTTTTCTTAACTCATGAAAGATGATCAATTTAATCAGGCCATGGCGACTGAAAACTGCTTGGGGGCTTTTAGCTTTTTTAATTCGAATAGCAGTAATTTAGGAAAGAGGGAAAATTAATTGAAATGTTTTGCTTGATAACAGCTAATAGTTTAAGTTGGCAGGATTTTTCCACATCCTGGCATCTATCGCATGTGATATATCTTTGAATAAAGACTACCAATTCTTTCCACGGCTGCTGTAAGGACGCAGGATTAATACCTTTCCCTTTTCGTTACAATGGTTCGCCTATGTCCTGGTACACTAGATTGTTTCTTGTATAAGGACATGTTTTTCAGTCCATCTTTCTCCTTCTATTGGAAATCCAGAGACCTCACCAATGATTTCCTCGGTGACTGGTATGATTCTTCCTTTGACTAAGGTATGCCCTTCCCGCAGGTTTTATAGGAATTCAACTGTTATCTCTATATTAAACCCTTGTAGTCTGTGTAGATATGGAATCCAGCTAGCTTGCTAGAGAATGGTGCGAGCTGATTCTGCGATTTGGAAAGTTGTGGGTTCATTTCATAGAGAATTTCCACCCATGGCTACTGTGTTATCAGAACTGGTTTCTTCTTCTGTATGCGTTTCTTTCGGCTCTGCTGGTTAAAACATTATAAATACTACATGCATTTTTTTTTAATATATTATAAAAATGAAACTTCATGACGTAAATGTAATGATATTTTAGTCCCATCAACATATCTAAAGGAAGTTGCATGCTTATTCATTATGACTCTTCGTACCCCCTCCCTTGGGAGAAGGGCGTCCACGGCCTTAAGCTCAAGAGAAGTAGAAAGATTTTAACAATCATGAATGCACATGAAGCAAAGGTCAGAAATTGGTAATCATCACAAATGTACAAGAGAAGGGCATCCATGGCCTTGAAGCTCAAGAAAAGAGGAAATATTGTATGAAGCAAAGGTCAGAATTTGATAATCATTACAACTGTACATCAGGTGGAAATGACCAAAGAAGGGGAGAAAAGCAGAGTATAAATTATTATGAAAGGATGTGTTATTTTGACGGTATATAATGACAGAAGCATGACATGTGACAAATTATGATTGGTGTTGTCATCCCTTAATTCAACATGAAAAGATAATTCACTCATAGTTAATTATGCGGGTAGGTAGTGATAACACTTATTCAAGTAGTTTATTTATTACAGGAATGGATCAATAGGAAATAGGGCATATAAAAGTAATTGGCTATTGTTAGAAAAATACTTCAATACCAAAAGAAGAGCCACTACTGCAAGCAGGCGTTTATAGCCTCAATAGGGTTGCTATTTTAACCTGGAAATGAGCCAAAATCCTCTTATTTAAAAGTAGATATTTTTCTTATTTTATGGAGATACCACTATGCTGGTGTGGTGTCCAGATAGTCATAGTGCCATTCACAGGTGTTGTAACAGAGTGATCAGGCTGGCTCGTGATGAGACCTCTTGTCCTTCAAGCAGTTTTAGTTGTCAAGAAGGTCACTACCCTGGTGTTTTGGCCATTATGGGAATGTCACTTGTTAAACCCTTATGATCATGGTAGGTTGGCTCATGATGAGACCCCCTATTCTCTCTTAAAAAAAATTTCACATAGACATAATATTTCTATTTTTGAAAAGTAGGCATTTTGCTTATTTTATGGAGAGACCATTGTGTTGGTGTGGTGGAAAAATAGTCATAGTTCCATTCACTGGGATTGTAACAGAGTGATCAGGTCGGCTCATGATGAGAACTCATGTCCTTCGAGAAATTTTAGTTGTCGAGAAGGTCACTGCCCTGGTGTATTGGCCATTGTGGGAATGTCACCTGTTAAACCCTTATGATCATGGTAAGTTGGCTCATGATGAGACCCCCTATTATCTCTTAAAAATTTTCACATAGACATAATAGGGATCGTGTGAGAAGCAAAAAGAATGCCAATACGATTAATACTCTTTATTCCTAGATCCTCATGTCAAAGAGAATTACTACTTGAGAGTGTAGAAAGATATACCAGCATAAGACTATGGAAACGAATTGTGTAATAATATGTCTGAATAGGAGATATTCAGCCCTTCTTTATACAGATCAACCATGTCAGCTTCCGGAGTAGATATTTCCATCAAAATTTCAAAAGATCATAATATTACTAATATCACTGCTTTTCTCCTCTTCATGTGCCAATTATTTTTTCAAAAATGGCTTTTATGGCGAGGATGTGTAAAGGAAGAGTGGATATTCAAAAAGAAATCATCAAAAGAAAAAAAACATGCTTAGAATAGAAATCAGTCATTCCATTCGATTGAACAATAGTTGTTCAATTCGATTGAACATCAGTTCAATTGATTGAATGGAAAAAAAAAATAGTCGTTCATTTGAATTGAACAACAGTTGTTCAATTCGATTGAACAATAGCTATTCAATTGGATTGAAAATCATATGTTCAAAGGTTTTAATAGCAGAAATAAACACACTAAAAAAACACAAGCGTTCAATTGATTTGAACAACAACTGTTCAATTGGATTGAACAACAGTTGTTCAATTGGATTGAACAACAGTTGTTCAAAATTCTGAATAGCAAAAATAAACACACTAAAAACACAACCGTTCAATTGAATTGAACAGAAGTTATTCAATTTGATTGAAAAAAAATTGTTCAATTGGACTGAATAGCAGTTGTTCAAAGGTTTGAACTACAAAAATAAACACACTAAAAAAAACACAGTCATTCAGTTAAATTGAACAACCGCTGTTCAATTCAATTGAACAACAAATTTTCAATTCGATTGAACAACAACTGTTCAAATTGATTGAACAGCAGTTGTTCAAAGGTTTGAACAACAAAACATACAAAAGAAAGAAAAAAAGAAAAAAAATGC
Organism: Pinus albicaulis; assembly: GCA_034641835.2. NCBI lineage: Eukaryota > Viridiplantae > Streptophyta > Pinopsida > Pinales > Pinaceae > Pinus > Pinus albicaulis. Next base: position 1,161,861,313 of record CM076577.1, read on the forward strand.
AACTGTGAGCAAGAATAAGATCTGGAATGTACAACAATGAGAAAACTATAAATTGCAGAAAGCATCTATACAATATTTACAAGAGGGAATAAATTTTTTTTATTAACTTAAAGTTGTCGAGCCATCACCCCTTCCAGCTAAAATTTAGATGGTGGGGTCATCACGCACCTACTAGCAGAAAGACTCTTGTGTCAGTGGTTTATGATAGAGGCACACCCGGTGTCCATTGACTCAAAAGGCAGAGCCAGATCCATCTATGGTGGTCAAGGTAATGGTACCATTGCTGTGTACTTCTTGAATTTCGTATGGACCGAACCACCTTGTTTATAACTTACCCAGGAAGTCTTGGAATCTGGAGTTGTAGAGGAGTGCCCAATCTCCTTTCCATAATGTCTTCTTTCTGATGAGGTTGTCATGCCACTTAGCTCGTTTTTGTTGAATAATTGCAGTGCTTTGTAGAGCAAGTAGTTGTGCTTCATCTAATTCATTTATTTTCTAGAGTCTTATAATTTGGGCCTCTGTCAAATCTAGCCCCATTTCCTGGGTTGTTCTCAGGGTCTTTATTTCAAATTCAATAGGAAAAATTGGTTCCCTTCCAAATACAAGATGGTACAGAGAATATCTAGTGGTGCTTCGCCATGTTGTGCGATAAGCCCACAAGGCCTCTGGTAGTCTAGTAGCCCAATCCCGACGATGTGTTAAGATTGTTTTAGTGAGAATTTCCTCAAGGAATTTGTTGTTGCTTTTGACTTGCCCATTTTACCGCGGGTGGTAGGGAGAGGTGACTCTATGGGTGACATGGCAGTTCTTCAGAGTGGTTGTGTGTTGGCTTGAGGGGTCCTGACCCAGGTTCGATGTGCAAGTTTTTCCAACAAACCCCTATACTATTGGCCCTTTCGGCAGTGACCTGCTTTCGCAGGTCACAGTCTCACCCGAAGTGGTATGGGTGGGTGTTGGAACCAGACTTCTGCACCCTGAGAAAGGAAGGGTAAGGAAAGCAGAGCTGCGTTCTGTTCTGTAATTCCCAGATTACATTTTTCCTTCGCAGAGTTAATTGTGTATATAATTGCATCCACGTGCACTGGATCTATAATTATATGCTTTCTATAACATCAACACAGCATTATCTAAACAGAGTGGAACAAATCTAGATCCAAACATTCAGTACATAGACGTTCGCAACGGAAAGGCACAAAATACAAAACACAGCAATTACCAGCAATTCATACAACAGCACTCACAGATTCAGATCTCTAATAATCCTTCGCATTCATTCATTCATCAATCTTTCCTTACAATTCCCTTCCCAACCTGCACACATAGCAGTAGGGTCTGCACACAGCTGGAATAGGATCTCCGCGCACACAGCTAGCAGGAGTTTGTTCCCCAAAACCCAAACAGATAGCTTAAACTACAGATCGCATCAATAGCTCATCAATTCCTATCTTTTACAATCCAAAATGCATCTATATTTATAACAATCTAGCCTCAACGTTCCTATGGTCTGCAACCCATGGTTTTCGGACCCCTTGTTTACCCTTTGACCCATTACAATGCATTCGGGGCTTTGACCTGCCCCAAAGCCCTTGCGCTATATTAAATATAATCAAAATGGACCAGTTTCGCAGCTTGTTAGGAGACCCCGTTCCAACAGTCCCCCAACACAATCTTGTGACTCGTCCCAAGTCACTGCACTGGTGCGACCACCGAATCCTCAGCCTGGTATGGTTTGAGTCGACTACCATTGACAAAGCCAGGAATGAGGTCACCACGCAGGGTAGCTAACTAGACTGATCTACCATTCATAACCTCCTTAACTGTGTAGGGACCAAGCCAGTGATATCGGAATTTTCTTGGATGTTTGACAAATTGGATATCGTATAAACGAACGAGATCACCTTTGACGAATGTCTTTTGGCAAATGTGTCAATCATGCCAGGCTTTATCTTGAGCCTTTTGAACCTACCAGTGAAACTGAGCAATAAACCGATCTTCCTTCAAAGCCACCAGTTGCTCCAGGTGTTCTTCTATGATATTGGAGTCTGCCATATTCGTGAATGCTGCGATGCGTAGGCTAGGAACAATGTACTCTATCGGCATGATGGCCTCCTTTCCATAGACCATTTGGAAGGGTGTTTGGTCGGTCAGCTTTTTGCAGGTCATTTGGTACACCCACAGAACTGAGGGGATGTGAACATCCCAATCACTACGATCGACATTACAAACCTTCATTAATGCCTGCTCCAAAAAAAAATTAAAACTTCAACCGCCCCATTAGCCTGGGGATGATATGGTGTACTCTTAGCATGGTGGTTCCAGAATTCCTCATTCAACACTTGAATCATTTGGTTAACAAAATGCGTACCACTGTCGCTCATTAGGATCTTCGGGCATCCAAACCTAGTCAGAATCTACTCAAAGATGAAGTGCGCGGCAGTATCAGTAGTACAATATTTTACCGCTTATGCCTCAACCCGTCATGTGACGTAGTCAGTGGTAGTGATAATGTAGCGCGCGCCTGTTTTCTTGCCTAGTGGATTGATGGGTCCTATAAAGTCAATGGCCCATTTATCAAAAGCCTGTAGGGCCATTTGAGGCTGTAATGGCATGTCATCTCATCGTGAGGGTCATCCAATTCACTGGAATGTATCACACGATCTACAATAGGTGCAATAATCCTGATGCAAGGTAGGCCACCATAAGCTAGCCCTCAAAATATTTTGTGTTGTAGCCCTGTCTGCGTAGTGGTCGCCTGTGACTCCATCATGTGCTTCTGTAAGGATGGTGGGCCGTTCATTTTCCAATACATATCTGCGGAGTATTTCATCGGCACCTAGCTTGTATAGTTGTCCTGCGATGATAGTAAAGTCTACAGCCCGGGTAACCAACTCCTTCTTATGTTGTACCGAATACGCAGCAAGGGCCACGCCCATAGTAAGGAACTCAATGATATCAGCAAAGTGAGCATCAACCATCTTAATGGTACACATCTGCGCATCGGGTAAGCCTTCGTCCAGGTTAGTGCGTTCTTCTCCCATATCGATATAAGACAGATGATCTGGGCTTGCATTCAACCTCCTAGGCTTAAAGATGATCTCAAAATCATATTCCTGAAATAGCAACAGCTAGCGGAAAATCTTCTCCCCCAACACAGGCTTGTTGACCAGGTATTTCAAAGCCGAATGGTCTGTGAACATCTTAAAGTGTCCACCCAGCAGATAGTGTTGATATTTTTGTAGTGCGTACACCATAGCCAGGCCTTCGCGCTCAATGGTAGAGTAATTTCTTTCGGCACTCAAGAGTTTGTGACTGGAAAAGGCAATCGGGTGATCAATATCTCCTTCTCCAGGCTGAGTGAGGATCGTGCCCAGGGCAATGCCTGATGCATCGACATGTACATGAAATTCTTTTGACCAGTCAGGGAATATCAGTATGGGTGTAGAAATCATCTTCTCTTTTAGCAGTTCGAAGCTCTTTTGACATTCATCATTCCAGAAAAAAGAGACATCTTTTTTTAGTATTTATTCCATGGGTGCTGTGATCAGAGCGTATCCTTGAATGAATTTTCTGTAATAGCTCGTGTGACCGAGAATGGAGCGCAACTGTTTCTCCTTTGTGGGGGCTGCCAAGTTTATAATTACGGCTATTTTCGCAGGATCGACCTTCATTCCTTGCCGACAGACTATGTGTCCAAGAAATATTCCGAAAGGTACACAGAAGATGCACTTTTTGATATTCAAGGAGATATGGTGCTTCCGGCATGCATCCAACATTAATCGTAGGTTCGAGATATTTTCTTTCACTAAGCCAAAAACCGTCCAGTCATCGAAGTAAACCTCCAAGAACTTATGAATAAATTCTTTGAACACAGCAATTACGACCCTTGAAAAGATATCAAGTGTGTTCTTAAGACCAAAGGGCATGACGATATACTGGAAGGAACCCCATTCAGTGGCAAAGGTGGTCTTACTGCGATCCTCAGGTGAAATTCCGATCTGGTGGTATCCCGAGAATCCGTCAGTGAAGGAATAGGCCTCCTGGCCACCCACACTATCAAGGATTTCATCAGAGAAGGGAGTAGGGAAGGGGTCATGAATGCAAGCATCGTTCAACTTTTGTATGTCCACATAGATGCGTATTTCCCCCTTTGCCTTTTACTCCTGAACAACCATTGGACTTACCCAATATATCCCTGCAGGTCCACTGATGTAACTCTGCATCTAAGTACCAAGTAGCAGGGATAGGGCCCAAGGCATGTATAAATAGATGGATCCATTCATCTGGGGTTCGGTCAGCGCATTTGGTCATCCAAGTACGCAAATGTGTGCGGGGATCCCCAGGCCCTAGGAATATCTTAGTGCGCACATCAGCGAGAGGTGTGAACCATAGCACCATCCTATCCAGACACGTCTCCTAGTCCGTAAATGCTTTCTTGTGGGTATCCCACTAGCGTGCAGGCATGCCACGCAGTGCCAGATTGAGTTCCCAGAGCCGCCGATCTTTTGGCACCCTAGCCTCTAATGTTCTTAGGAATTTTTGGACAGTACTAGACTCATCAAAGTGGGGAAGGTCCCTTACCTCTGAAGTAATGCAGTAGAGGGTCCTTGCAACTCGAGGGAATCGTAGTGCTGAGACATTGTGTAGCCGGATCTGCCAACTCTCAAGTTCTTCATCCAGGTCAGAAAAGTACTCCCTGTTTTTCTCCCAGTCGAATACTTCACCTGTCATAGGGTCACCTTGGTCTTTGTCCTGTGCCGTCGTCCTGTAGATGTGATCGAGTTCCTCCTCTTCATATTCTGGTTTGGTATACCGCATACCCTCTGTTATCACTATAAAAAATCTCTGAAACTTGGTTAGTTACATTTTTTCCTAAATCCTGGTGTTAGATAGGGTTAGAGTCATTTTGATATTTTTCAAGGTATAGATCATGGTTAAAGGTCTCATACCATCATTAAACATTGTTTATTAACCTCACTTCACTCTTCACAAGTCTCATGCCACGTTTTAAAACCCATTTGTAAAGTCTGTTTCGAAAATTTGATTGAATAAGCCCAGAAACCGTGTTTTTGTAGCACACCTAGTGTAAAAAGTCCATTTTGCACTACGAAAATGCTGGTGAATTCATAGCGCAAAAACCAGAATTTGCACACCATGCGCTATGAAATCGGGAATTCACATATTTGTCTCTGAGCTGTCACATATGTCAAATACAGTTAAATTTTCCATCATTCGGTGTCCTTCATGAGTTGTCCTCCACACATACAACCATTCTTTGTCATCATTAGAGGTAATTTTTCATAAATTAGAGGTCAGTCATTATTGGTCCTTTCAAATTTCAAACAGTTGGTCGTTTTCATTTGTCTCATGCAAGAAAACAATGCATGCATTCTTAAGTGTTTAAAGAAAGAATTCATGGTGAGATTCCTAGTTATCAAGCGAGGAAGAGTTCTTATCAAGCGAGGTTGTGTTGTCTCATTGCTAATTGAGACAGAGGTTATATTTCAAGCGAGGCAGAGTTCTTATCAAGCAAGGTTGAATTCGATTCCTGAGTGAAACAGTCTATTCAACAGGAGACTCAGATGGTTAATTTCCTGAAGACACAGGGTTTTTATAAGGGTTTATTGCAGATTTCTGAAGATACAGGTTTCAAGAGGAAAATGGTTGAGGAGAGAAGAAGCCATAGGTCTGGTCATTTTTTAAGGACTAAACCTGAAGGTGTTGAAGCCCTTACAAAAGATAAGTCTGTCGAAACAACTTTTAAGAAAGTTGGATGTTGGAGTTTTTGTGAAAAACTTCAAGGAGGTTACACTCAAGTTACCAAGGAGTTTGTCATAAATTTCACAGGATCAAATTCAAAGATTGGGTTCCTAAATGTACCAATTTCCCCTGAAGTAATATTAGCTGTAACAGAGATCCCAAAAGGTGAAGATAGGTGGTTCAAAAATTTTAAATTTGATATGACACCATGCAAGGTCTTTTTGAAACCAGAGTTTTCAGAGGTTGACTTGAACAAGGTTGTGCCAAGGAGTTATGTCAGAGACACATTTTCCAACCTTCTTTACAATATTTAGAGATACTTCACTCGCGATGGTAGATATCATAAGGTATACACCTACCATTTTAAACTCTTGCTTCATTTCACAGGGATAATATCATTAGATTTACCTTTTTATCTCTTTAGAAGCTTGGCTAAGATGTCTGATAAGGTACAAATGAAAGTTGAATCATGTGAAACCTCTTTATTTCACCATGGCTTAGTCAAATTGATAGTCTTACATGAGATATAAAAGGCAAATAGAGATTGGGCATAATTCCTCTTTTTGAGTAGAATTGGAATAGAAGGAACAGCTGCCAGCCCACAAGCTAAAACCCCATCAAAGATTGTTGGTCCTATGGTAACAAAGTCTAAAAGATTTGTTAAAATTAAACCCAGGAAACAATTGAAAGAACCAATGTCATCATTGAATATATCCAAGAGACTCCTAGGTCTATACAGAAGAAGAAAACCCTGGTTGAGGAAACGATTTTAGAACAGTCAACTAGCAAAGAAAATCCAAAGAAGTTGACTAAAATTCAGAGGTTAAAAGAAAAGGGTAAGGTTGTAGTTGCAGAGGAGACAAGAGGAAATTTGAATGACATACTTCAGGCTATCGACATAGAGGAATATCCCATAGTGCAAGCAGACTTCATCAAAATAGATACAGGTGCCAGCAAATTGAAAAAATTGAAGACATCTAAAAAGTTATAATTTGAAGAAGAGGTGGCCGAGTTTATTTTTAAACCCAGAAGACCCTCAATGAGGCAATATAAGAAGTTGAAACCATCAGATTTGATGATAGAGAAAACAGAGAAATAAAGTGCTACTATTTTTGAAGAAACTGCAAATGCATCATCTGTAATGCCTAAAGAAGATATAAACAGGGTTTTCAAGGTTCAAAAGGAAAAAAGCAGCTACGAAGAGATAAAGAATAAACTTAGGCTTGCAAATAATGAAATTGATAAATTGAAGAAAAGAGAAAGAATATATGCTGAAGAGAAGGTCAAGTTTGAAAGGATGAAAGGGCTGTGGGAGCTTGAGAAAAATCCAAATCCTGAACTGATTGACAGTCAAGCTCAGTTTTTCATCTGGACCCTACCTGCAATCAAGGAAGCCAAGTTCATTAGGATGGCTAAAATAAAACTAAGGGCTAATAACAGAAGGCTCAAGAGGAGAATTGAAGATTTAGAGATACAATTAAATCAGTTTGGAGATGAGCTACAGCCTAAACAGTGAGTTTCATTTTTTTGAAATAAACTTTGAAGGTTATATAGTAATGCTCCATTTTTGAAACTGCTCAAAGTCGATGGTTATTGTTATAAGAATGGATCTACACTTGAAGACCAAGTTTTAAAGGTTTCTGACTTGAAATTTTGAGGAAAAAACTAAGAAAGATGAAGATTCAGCAGTTTCGTAGCGTGCTACGAAACTGCTGTAGGATGCAGTTTTGTGATTTTTTGTGAATCTCAAAGAATAAATGGTTCAGTTTTAAAGCCTTGATGCTGATGGGAGGTATATATTGAAAATTAATGAATATTCAAAGGGTTTTGGCACATTTAATTGGAGTCTAAATAATGTTTTTCAAAAGAAAGGTCTGCGCTACGAAAACACAGACAGTTTTGTAGCGCAGCACTATGGCAGTTTACACATCATTTTTGAAAAGTTGACATATACACAGATGGAAGGTCCAATCTCTATGAAGACTTTAAGAAATTTGGCACGTGTTTTGAGTTCAAATTCTGCAGCAAATGGTTCGAATTGGTATTAATGAATCACTCAGCTACTATACAGGAAGCACTATCCTATTTTACAGGGACAGATAAGGAAGAGATAAAGGGGGACTAACAGCAAGAAGATAGACATGATCATGGTCGAAAACTAGAAGATGCAGCTGTCAAGTTTTGTTTTAAGTATTTAGATAAGGTTGTTATGTTTTAATAAATGATGTATTAGTCCTAATTGTATTAGGAGGCTAAACAAACAGTTTAACTATGAGTTGTAAATGCAGTTTGTTTTATGAAAAGTGTTAGGTGTCAAATTTCGAATTCTCCTCAAAGGATTGGAGAGAATCTTGAGATGTAATGAATACTCTATAAAAGGGAGGAAATCAAATAGCATAGGGTTGGAATTTTGCTGGAACAAATGTATTGTTTGGTATTATCTGCAACTCTGTTTTTATCTTAATACAGTGGTATCAGTTTGTTACTCAGTATTCAGAAAGGCTATGGATGATTGATGTTGTTATGTTTCTCCTTTATCTTTTACTTGCAGTGGCATGAGTGTATGTTACTTATAACTCACTGTGAAGGTGCTCTAACTTCCTTCATATATTCATGGACTGTGTGACCTATTGTTTTATTGTTTTACTGATGCGTCTAAGCCTTAATATGCCCTGACTTCCATATGAATTTTATATCCATGTTTAGTAAAAACATAAATTGAACCCATAAGCCCAATGGATGCTTGTTTATTGTAGAGTACAACCAATTACTAAATTTAATCCATTTACTCATAGAGTTAGCCATCTGAATTTTATTTGAAAATCAAAAAAACTTTGAGAGAGCCCTCTCAGGCTAAGGAGGCTAAGTCTCAGCTAAAAGCCTGGTTTGAAATAGTTACTCAGGGTCTCCTTGATTAGCAGCCTATCAGGGCTTGATTTTGAGATAACATTTTGGTGCGTCTGCCGGGAGTCTAAAGATTATTCATTCCTGAAATTAAGAAGCTGAACTTCTGAAGGTAGCAGGAGCTCAGAAAGTTTTTTGAGGCTACAATCTACCTTAGTGACTCCATATATTTTTCAAAGTTTAATAGTGGCTTTGAGAATGATATACACACGGAGCAATCTTGATCCTAATCCACCTACCCTTGTGGACAATCCAAACACAATTTCAAAAGGTCAAATAATTTCAGAAATATCAGGTACTCCATCTCATTCGAAATATTTGTCCTATGAATTATTGAGAAGTCGTGAAGATAAGAAAGTTTATGACAAGATTCACGAAGTGATTTTTAGATCAGAAAGTGAAAAAGAACTCATTGACATTATCCTAGACTTACAAAAAAGAGGAATTGACAGTTCATCCTTAGTTACACAAGAAGACAAGGAAGAATTTTGGAAAGTTGTTACCTCTGAATTACAGTTAGAAAAAGAGTCTTTAGATAAACTCAAAGAACTTGATCCTTTTGAAGTCTTGTTGAATTCCAAAGCTGGTTTACCCCTTCTAAATTGGAGCTCTATTTTCAGTGGCCTACAAAAACCAAGCAGTCCCCCTCATATCATTTCTTCATCTTCTTTTTCTATCCCCCCTCAAATTACTGTTCACCCTCCAGTCATGGTTGCTCCTGCTAGGTATGCACGACTTGTACTTCCTGTTATTTTGCATGACCTTCCTAGTAAATATGCTGCTAGGATTCCTACTTGGGGTAGTGATGACGAAATTTCAATAGAGGAGTTTGTAGACAGATCTAATGATTTTATAGACAGGGAAGAAGTTGATGATGAGGATGTGAAGCTAAGGTTATTTGCACAGATTTTTATTGGTGAAGTTAGAAAATGGTTTAAGGCTTTTGCACCAGGCAGCATTAGAACTTGGAATGATTTTGAAGATAAATTCTTAAGAAAATGGGGTAATATAACCAATCCGGTCCAAGCACTCACTAAATACAATAGCCTTAGAAGGGAAGTTGATGAATCTATCCAAAAAATTTCAAAAATATTCAATAAAGTTTTTGACTCAATTCAATCCCATTTGAAGCCTTCAGAAGCCTTAGCACAAATGAGATATGTTGAAGCATTTGACTATGAATTTTCTATTTTGTTGAGGGAAAGAGAGTCACCTACACTTGCTAAAATTCAGAGTGATGTAGTTAAGGTTGAGGTAAACATGATAGTTGCTAAAAAGTCAAAAATGGGAAAAACCAAATTGAAAGAAGAAGAGAAACCATCCACCTCAACTTCCGAAGACAAACTTGATTCAATGATGAAAACCATGGAGAATTTGATGGATAGGTTAGCTCTTGGTAACACTTCTACTCCTCCTATGCAACATGAACCTCAATTCAGAAATCCAAAATTTAGGAGACCTCAAAATCAGCAAAGGCCGAGACAGAACAGAAATCAGCAAGATGACCCTCCAGTGAGACCTCCTTTTCAGCAAAATTTGGTAGATGAAGAAGATGAGCCTGAGATTCCTGAAGATTCTATCCATTGTCTTGATGAATAAATGTCAGGAATTTTCTTGACTAAAAAAGAGCATGATAAGTCAGATTTGGCTAATCAGGGAGAAGAACCATCAGATTATTCTAAAGGGTATCAACATGCTATTTTCGAGATGCAAAAGCAATATAATCTCAGAAATAGAAATGTAACTATCATTGCAAGCAAAGTGCAGCCCATGAAAGATGCTCCAAAAGCTGCTGAAGCTAAAAATGATACCCCAAAGATGGTTGAAGGTAAAAAGGACACTACACTTGGTAAGAAAGATACTCAACTTCCTCCTCTTGTCAAAGATGCTGAAAAATTTGTTTCTGTTTTCAACCTTAAGAATGAAATTTCAAAGATTAAGATATCAGTTCCTTTCAGTGAGATTCTTAAGGCGAATGAATATAGAAGAAAGATATTCAAGATGTTTAATTCACAACTAGGGGCTGCTGATATATTAAATGTTCAAGAAGATAATCCTACTATATATTTGGGTCCAAGGTTAGAAGATGATCAAAATGAAGTGTTTCCTCCTTTTATGTAAGCATAGTATTCATGATATGACTTTGCATAATGCTATGTTAGATTTAGGAGCTTCTCATAACCTTATTCCCAAGGTTATCATGGAGAGAATGGGATTTCAAATCAGAAGACCATATAAGGATTTGTTTTCTTTTGATTCCAAGAGGGTTCAATGTATTGGTTTAATCAAGGATGTTGTTGTTGATCTCATGCAAATTCCAGCAAAGACAGTTGTTATGGACATTGTTGTAGCTGATGTTCCTCCAAAGTTTGGTATGTTATTGTCAAGATCATGGGCAGTGAAAATCAAAGGTACAATGCAGATGGATCTTTCCTATGCAACAATTCCTGTTTTTGGTGAGCAAAGGACGTTGTATCGGGAAACTAGAATGGCCTACATGGTAAGAAGTAAAGATAAACCTCATAATTTTCCTATTTATACCTTTGATACTGAACTTGGGTCTGTTATTATTTTCAATGAATCAGCTGATAGTTTTGAAGAAGAAATTAGAGTAGAAAATAAGCATTCAAAAAATCAGCATGCAAAAAATCGACAAGTTAGTGAAGAAAAGATGGAGGAATGGTGGTCATTGTACTTTGATGGATCAACAAGAAAATAAGGGGTAGGATCAGGGATTTGGATTACAAATCCAAATGATGAGAGTAAGTTTTACTCTTACAAACTGAATTTTGATTGCACAAACAACATGGCTGAATATGAATCTCTGATTTTGGGTCTAGATGTTTTGAAAAGAATGAAGGCTCGAAATATTTCTGTTTTTGGAGATTCTGAATTGGTTATTAGACAAGTGGAAGGTGTCTATCAAATGAAGGATGTAAGTATGAGAGCTTACAGAAATTTAGTTTTAGACATGTTGGAAAACTTGTAGTCTTATTCCTTCATAGTCAAAACTAGAGATCAGAATTCTATTGCTGATTGCCTTGCTGTTTCCGCAAGTCTTTTCATTATTCCTATGAATTCAAATGAAAAATATGAGATTGAAGTTCGTCATAGGCCGGCTATATTGGACAATATCATAAATTGGCAAGTTTTGAAGATGATCAGCAGGTGAAGAATTTTATTGAGTTGAAAGAAGAATTTGAAAATACACATATAGATCAACAAAATATGCTTGTTGAGCCTAAAGAAAATTGTGAAGTTTTGCAATTAAAGCATAATTCAATACCAAAGGGTCTTATTCCTCTAGAGAAGCTTTTTGATCAAAATGATGTTTTTAAAGCACCGAAGTTGCAAGCTGATGAAGAGGAAGTAGAGAGTTGTAATCTTGGTACATTAGCTTTTCCTAAAATTATAAAAATTTCAAAGCTTCTTTCATCTGATGTGAAATCCAAATATCTTGAGATTATGAGAAGGTTTATGCATGTTTTTTCTTGGAGTTATTCTGATTTAAAGAAATATGATCCTTCCATTATTCAACATACTATTCCTATCAAGGAAAATGAGAAGCCTTTCAAGCATAAATTGAGAAGAATTAATCCTCTTCTCATTACATTGATTGAAAAAGAGGTTAAGAAACTTTTTGATGCAAAGTTCATTGTTCTAATCATATTTTCAAATTGGCTTGCAAACTTAGTTCCGGTAAGGAAGAAGAATGGAGAAATCAGAATTTGTATTGACTTCAGAAATTTGAATAAGACTTCACTAAAGGATAACTATCATCTTCCTAAAATGGATTTAATTCTGAAAAATATTGTTGGTTCACAAAGGATGTCTATGCTTGATGGCTTTTCAGGTTACAATTAGATTCTTGTGCATCTAGATGATCAAGAGAAGACAGCTTTCACGACACCATGGGGTACATTCATGTATGCTAAAATGCCCTTTGGCCTCATGAATGCAGGAGCCACTTTCCAAAGAGCAATGGAAATTACTTTTTCTGAAGAAAAGGATAATTCAGTGGTTGTTTATCTTGATGATATCACAGTCTACTCAAAGAAAGAAGAAGATCATTTGAAACATCTAGAAAAAATTCTGCTGAAATGTAGAAGGTTTGGTATCTCTCTCAATCCTACTAAAAGCATCTTTGCTTTAACATCGGGAAAATTACTTGATCATATTATTTTTGAAGAAGGAATTAGGATTGATCCTAATAGATTCAATGCAATTCAAAAGGTATATTTTCCAAGAAGTAGGAAAGAGATTCAATCTTTTCTTTGGAAAGCAAATTTTGTTAGGTGCTTCATTCCTAACTTTGCTGAGATTTTCAAAGATATAACAAGGATGCTAAATAAAGGAGTGGACATTAAATGGATAGCTGAAGCAAGGAAATATTTTGAAGAAATCAAGAAGGCACTCACACAAGCACCAGTGCTCATCAGTCCAGATTTTTCCAAAGAATTTTTGGCTTTTACATTTGCTTCCGAAAACAAAATTGCTGGAGTTTTGCTACAAAAAGGAAAACAAGGTTTTGAATAGCCTATTTATTTATTTAGTAGGACATTAGCAAATGCTGAACTGAAGTATAATATTCTAGAGAAGAAGGCCTATGCTTTGGTGAAAGCTATTAAAGATTTCAAAATTTATGTTTTACATTCGCACATCATAGCATATGTTCCAAGTGTTGTGGTAAAGGACATACTAACTCAGGCAGATCCGGATGGAAAGAGGGGGAAATGGATCACCAAATTGCTGGAATATGATATAGACATCAAGCCAACCAAGTTGGTGAAAGGACAAGGCTTGGTGAAACTAATGACTCAGTCAAATTTGGATTGTCTTGACATAAATCTGAATGCAGAAATATCAGAAATTTCTGAAAATGAAGAAGAGTTGGTCAAAATTGATTAGAAATTTTTTACTTCAGAGTGGTACAAGGATGTGGTTTTTGTTCTACAGCATAATAAAGCTCCCGCTGGTCTAACAAAGTCCAAAACAAGGTTTGTTAAGCTGAAATCATTGAGATATTTTGTTTATGACAACAATCAGTTTTGGAAAGATGCAGGAGGAATTTTTCTGAATTGTTTGCTTGAAGAGAAGGCTGAAAAGACAACTAATGAGTTCCATAAAGGTGATTGCGGAGGACATCATTATTGGAAAGCTACATCAAATAAGATCCTAAGAGCTGGATACTTTTGGGCAACCATGTTTAAAGACATTTAAAAAAGATCGTTGCATGTCATGAGTGTCAATTTTTTGAAGGAAGAAGAAAGCTTGTACCTCTACCTTTGGTTCCTATCTATGTTGAAGCTCCATTTCAGCAATGGGGGTTAGATTTTATTGGCGAAATACACCCATCTTCATCAAGGCAACATCACTGGATTCTTAGAGCAATGGACTACTTCACCAAATGGATAGAAGAAATACCAACCAGGCAAGCTAATGACTCTGTAATTATTTCTTTCTTAGAGAATAACATATTGTCAAGGTTTCGCTGTCCTATGAATATTATAATAGATAATGCTCAAGATTTTAAGTCAAGATGATAAATTTCTGCCATCAATATCACATTACTCTTGGAAACTCTACAGCATACTATCCGCAAGGTAATGGCCTTGTTGAATCATCAAACAAAAGCATTGTAAGAATCATCAAAAAGGTGTTGCAAGAGAACAAGAAATCTTGGCACTTAAAGCTGAAATATGCCTTATGGGCTGACATGATTTGTATAAATAGATCAATTGGAACTTCGCCATATGAATTAGTCTATGCGGCTGAAGCTGTTTTTCCAACATCACTTGGGGTGCCGGTTATGAAGCTAATTCAAGGACTTGAAGAAGAACCAAATGCCATCCAAAGGAGGATTAACCAGCTGATAGAATTACAAGAGAAAAGGAATGAGGTCTATGACAGCCATCAACATGTTCAAAACAGAATGAAGAATACATTTGATAGGAAGATCAAAGAGGACAGTTTTCAGATTCATGACAAAGTGCTGAAATGGGAGGCCAAAATTGAGGAAAAGGGAAAACATGGTAAGTTTGAGAATTTATGGAAGGGTCCTTTTTAGATTGTTGGTTTTCATGGGAAAAACACATACATATTGCAGGAAAATGATGGAGGATTATATGCTGGAGGGCCTGTTAATGGCAATTTCCTAAAGAATTATGTTTGCTGAAGTAACATCACTCATTCATGACATTGTATATATCCATCTTGGTCAAGTTTTTTGCTAATAAATGACAAGCTAAAATAGAGAGCATAAGCCTGAGGTGAAGGCCCAACAGTTTGAAGAAGATGCTTGTCAACAAAAAAATTTTGTTTTTATCAAAAAGGATAGCACTGGTGCTACGGGTTCTTAGTGTACCACAAGGGCACACTATCCCAAGTGGAGCCACTGTTATCACTATAAAAAATCTTTGAAACTTGGTTAGTTAAATTTTTTCCTAAATCCTAGTGTTAGATAGGGTTAGAGTCATTTTGATATTTTTCAAGGTCTAGATCATGGTTAAAGGTCTCATACCAACATTAAACATTGTTTATTAACCTCACTTCACGCTTCACAAGTCTCATGCCACGTTTTAAAACCCATTTGTAAAGTCTGTTTCGAAAATTTGATTGAATAAGCCCAGAAACCGCGTTTTCGTAGCGCACCTAGTGTAAAAAGTCCATTTTGTGCTATGAAAATGCTGGTGAATTCGTAGCGCAAAAACCAGAATTTGCACACCATGCACTACGAAATCGGGAATTCAGAGATTTGTCTCTAAGTTGTCACATCTATCAAATACAGATAAATTTGCCATCATTCGGTGTCCTTCATGAGTTGTCCTCCACACATACAACCATTCTTTGTCATCATTAGAGGTCATTTGTCATAAATTAAAGGTCAGTCATTATTGGTCCTTTCAAATTTCAAATAGTTGGTCGTTTTCATTTTTCTCATGCAAGAAAACACTGCATGCATTCTTAAGTTTTTAAAGAAAGAATTCGTGGTGAGATTCCTAGTTATCAAGCGAGACTGTGTTGTCTCATTGCTAATTGAGATAGAGGTTATATTTCAAGCGAGGCAGATTTCTTATCAAGCGAGGCTGAATTCGATTCTTGAGTGAAACAGTCTATTCAACAGGAGACTCAGATGGTTAATTTGCTTAAGAAACAGGGTTTTTAGAAGGGTTTATTACAAATTTATGAAGATACAGGTTTCAAGAGGAAAATGGGTAAGGAGAGAAGAAGCCATAGGTCTAGTCATTTTTTAAGGACTAAACCTTAAGGTGTTGAAGCCCTTACAAAAGATAATTCTGTCGAAGCAGCTTTTAAGAAAGTTGGATGTTGGAGGTTTTGTGAAAAATTTCGAGGGCATACTCAACTTACCAAGGAGTTTCCATAAATTTCACAGGATCAAATTCAAATATTGGGTTCCTAAATGTACCAATTCCCACACACGAAAAGATATGTCAGTATACTTGGAGGGACCAAGAGGTGAAGACGGTGGTTTTAAAAATTTTTTAAATTTTGATATGACACCATACGGAGTCTTTTGAAACCAGCATGTTGAGGTTAACTTGAACAAAGGTACATTGCAAAGGAGTTATTAGAGAGACACATTTTCCAATCTGCTTTACAATATTTAGAGATACTTCACTAGGCGTAGATATCATGGTATGCACCTACCATTTACAAAACTCTTGCTTCATTTCACGGGGATAATAACTGTTAGATTTACCTTTTTATCTGCAGGAAGCTTGGCTAGGGTATGTGATAAAGTGGAAATGAAATTTGAATGTATTGAAACCTCTTTTATTTTCATGACTTAGTCAAATTCAGTAGTCTTACATGAGCCTAAAGAAGAGAAATAGAGATTGGTGAATTCCTCTTTTGAGTAGAAGTGGAATAGGAAAGGCTGTATGACTCTTACAAGCTAAAACCCCATCAAAGATTGTTGGTCCTGTGGAAACAAAATCTAAAATATTGGTTAAACTTAAACCTAGGAAACAAGTGAAAGAACCAATTTCATCATTGAATATCCAAGAGACTCCTAGGTCTATACAAAAGAAGAAAACCCTGGTTGAGGAAACAATTTTAGAACAGTCAACTAGCAAAGCAAACCCAAAGAAGTTGACTAAAATTCAGAGGTTAAAAGAAAAGGGTAAGGCTATAGTTGCAGAGGAGACAAGAGGCAATTTGAATGACATACTTTAGGCTATCGACATAGAGGAATCTCCCCTATTGCAAGAAGACTTCATCAAATTAGATACAGGTGCCAGCAAATTGAAAAAATTGAAGACATCTAAAAAGTTATAATTTGAAGAAGTGGTGGTAGACTTTATTTTTAAACCCAGAAGACCCTCAACGAGGCAATCTAAGAAGCTGAAACATTCGGATTTGATGATAGAGAAAACAGAGAAAGAAAGTGCTACTGTTTTTGAAGAAACTGCAAATGCATCATCTGCAATGCCTAAAGAAGATAGAAACAGGGTTTTCAAGGTTCAAAAGGAAAAAAACAGTTATGAAGAGGTAAAGAAAAAAATCAGGCTTGCAAATAATGAAATTGAGAAATTGAAGAAAATAGAAATAATATATGCTGAAGAGAAGGTCAAGTTTGAAAGGATGAAAGGGCTATGGGAGCTTGAGAAAAATCCAAATCCTAAACTGATTGATAGTCAAGCTCAGTTTTTCATCTGGACCCTACCTGCAATCAAGGAAGCTAAGTTCATCAAGATGGTTAACATATAACTAAGGGCTAATAAAAAAAGGCTCAAGAGGAGAATTGAAGATTTAGAGATACAGTTAAATCAGTTTGGAGATGAGCTACAGCCTAAAAAATGAGTTTCATTTTTTTGAAATAAACTTTGAAGGTTATATAGTAATGCTCCATTTTTTAAACTACTCAAAGTTGATGAGGATTTATTCATTTATAAAAGATAGGATCACACTGAAGACCAGAGTTTAAAGGTTTCGGTTGAAATCTTGAGGAAAAAGCGAGAAAGATGAAGATTAGTAGTTTCGTACTTTATGCAAACTGTAGCTGGCTTTAAACAATTTCGTACTACGAAAGCTGCTATAGGATGCAGTTTTGTAGATTTTGTGGAATTTGAAAGAAATGGTTCAGTTTTAGAAAACTGTTTAAATCTTTGATGGGAGGTATATATTGAAAATAAATGAAGATTCAAAGGGTTTTGGCACATTTAATTGGAGTGTAAAGCATGTTTTTCAAAATAAAGGTCTACGCTACGAAAACACAGATAGATTCGTAGCGCAACACTATGGCAGTTTCCACATCATTTTTGAAAATTTGACATATACACGGATGGAAGGTCAAATCTCTATGAAGACTTTAAGACATTTGGCATGTGTTTTGAGTTCAAATTATGCAGCAAATGGTTTGAATTGGTATTAATGAATCACTCACTATATAGGAAGTACTATCCTATTTTACAGGGACAGATAAGGAAGAGATAAAGGGGGACTAACAGCAAGAAGATAGACATGATCATGGTTGAATACTAGAAGATGCAGCTGTCAAGTGTTGTTTTAAGTATTTAGATAAGGTTTTTATGTTTTAATAAATTATTTTTAGTCCTAATTGTATTAGGAGTCTAAACAGACAGTTTAACTGTGAGTTGTAAATGCAGTGTGTTTTATGAAAAGTGTTAGGTGTCAAATTTCGAATTCTCCTCAAAGGATTGGAGAGACTCCTAAGATGTAATGACTACTCTATAAAAGGGAGGAAATTGAATAGCATAGGGTTGGAATTTTGATGGAACAAGTGCACTGTTTGGTATTATCTGCAACTCTGTTTTTATCTTAATACAGTGGTGTCAGTTTGTTACTCAGGATTCAGAAAAGGCTATGGATGATTGATGTTGTTATGTTTCTCCTTTATCTTTTACTTGCAGTGGCATGAGTGTATGTTACTTAGAACTCACTGTGAAGGTGGTCTAACTTCCTTCATATATTCATGGATTGTGTGACCTACTGTTTTATTGTTTTACCGATACGTCTAAGCCTTAACATGCCCTGACTTCCATATGAATTTGATATCCATGTTTAGTAAAAACATAAAGTGACCCCATAAGCCCAATGGATTCTTGTTTATTGTAGTATAACCAATTACTAAATTTAATCCATTTACTCACATAGTTAGCCATCTGACTTTTATTTGAAAATCATAAAAACTTTGAGAGAGCCCTCTCAGGCTGAGGAGGTTGTCTCAGCTAAAAGCTTGGTTTGAAATAGTTACTCAAGGTCTCCTTGATTTGCAACCTATCAGGGCCTGATTTTGAGATAACACCCTCAGCGGGATCCAGTGTTACTATTACACATGTACCTTTTTTCTCAAACACCATGCTACATTTTTTTAGATTAATAACACCCCCTACGTCGATAGCCCAGTCTATTCCTAGGAGGGCAGGATAGGGATCCGTATCTTCCACAATTTCTATGACCTCAAAGTCAGCTAAGAACTTTACGCCTGCGATATCGACCACAACTTTTGGAAACCTTCCCAGAGGGATGATCTTTTGTTGATTTTCCATTCACAGCTAAATGGTGGACCAATCTAATTTAGGTTCTTCCATTCATTTCCATGTCTATTTTGGTAAGACGTTCGCATTAGATCCAAGATCAAGAATAACCTGATCTATCTCATAGTCACCAATCTGTGCAGTCAATCGCATTTCCCTCCCAGTGCACCTTTTGTAGCTGTGTAATTTGTGTACTTCCTTAACCTTAGCCGCTGTACTGGGCCAAGTTGTGCAGTCTTGTAGCAATACTTGAATATTTTCTCCAGCCTGTGGGTTATGTAGTAGTTTCAAGCATGCCCTTAAAAATTCTTCAACCTCCTCTCCTGTCTGGAGGTGCACTAGTGGCTGTGCAAGGGCTTCCAGCGACTCCTATTTCCTGAGATTTGGTTCCTTCTGAGCAGCGAGCTCCCCCCTTGCTTCCAGGGTGACCATGCTGCGTGTTATGACTTTTCTATTGGGATCTTCACTCCTTAGTTCCGTTTTGACTCTCTGTACATTTTTGGTGGGGGTAGACTGTTTGTCCTTCATTTTTATTAACAAGATCGGGCAGTCTTCGATCTCATGGTCCAGTTATCGGAAATATTTACAGGATTTCCTAGTGGGATTTGGGCAGTCCCTAGCGAAGTGCCTTACCTCTCCACAGTTGTACCATATCAACTGGCCCCGTCCTCATCCTACGCTCGCTCCCCGTCCCCCCTGCTCTTTGCAGGAGAGCCACCAAAGGTCACGGGAGATCTCGGAGACGCAGGATCGGATTGTACCCTATAGAGGGTTCCCCAATCTACCAACAAGTCATATGTGTGGAAATTCTACTCATCGTGTCCTATAGATCGGTAGAGCCTACACCATTGTTGCTTCAACTCACCCCTATTTATTCGAGGACACTGGGCCATATCATGTAGTCCCGCTACCCGGAAATATTCGCACCAGAGATCCGTGCTAACTCCTTTTCCCCGTTCCGCCCGTAAGCTCTATATTTCCATGTGCATGGCTCTGAGCTGCTCCTGAATTTGCTGCACCCCTTCCCTCATGTCATCCTTAGGCGCAGCTTCAAGTTTCATGGTAGCTTCCAAGGCTTTTTCCTGCGATTCGAAGGTCTGGTGGCCCATGGGTATGCATAAGTGAGGTAGCAGCATAGCGATGAACCATTCTGTGTGCTATTTGTCATCATACTTGAACTCACCTTCCCTAATTTATTTCTTCAACCGTTGATCGGCTTCCCATACTGACTCAGACGTTCCTTGCTTGAAGTATTTTACTTCTGCTACCAGCTGAGAATAGGATTTCAGCTTCCGGAATTGCTTTTTTAGGGCATCCTTAATATTTTGAAGTGTTGTGCTCCTGTTTTGAGATATATACCACATATACCAGTCTAGCGCCCTCTCTTCGAAAGCCAAGGATAGTTGCGCTCTCTTCACAGTATCGCTTACCACCCCTTGCGTTGTCCATACCGAATCGACCACGAACCAAAATCGTTCCATGTCCTCATCGGCTGCTCCCTTAAAGGTAGGTAACTTTAAGTGTGCTGCCATGGGCTCCTCTAGTTTATCTTCCTTGGGCCCTAACGTAGAGGCAGCTGACGGACCTTGTGTAGGTTTCTGGGGACTATGAGCAGAGCGATCCTCTTCTCAACTATTTCGATAGTTCTTACTGCTCCGCGTTGCGCTTCCGCCTAGAATATCACTCATTCAACCCCGTGTTAGATCTCCAATGCCATTACCCTGTCCCATTCTCAAACTCCTTTCGCTCCCGGAAATGGAACCAATTGTTGGCTTGAGGGGTCCTGACCCAAGTTCGGTGTGCAAGGTTTGCCAACAAACCCCTATACTACTGGCCCTTTCGGCAATGACCTGTTTTCACAGGTCACAGTCTCACCCGAAGTAGTATGGGTGGGTGCTGGAACCAGGTTTCTACACCCTGAGAAAGGAAGGGTAAGGCAAGCAGAGCTGCGTTCTTTTCTGTAATTCCCAGATTACCTTGTTCCTTTGTAGAGCTAATTGTGTATCTAATTTCATCCACGTGCACTAGATCTATAATTATATGCTTTATATAACATCAACACAGCATTATCTAAACAGAGCGGAACAGATATAGATCCAAACATTCAGTACACAGACCTTCGTAGCAAAAAGACAAAAAATACAAAACACAGTAATTACCAGCAATTCATACAACATTACTCACAGATCCAGATCTCTAATAATCCTTTGCATTCATTCATTCATCAATATTTCCTTACAATTCCATTCCCAACCTGTGCACACAGCAATAGGGTCCACACACAGCTGGACTAGGATCTTCGTGCACATAGCCAGTAGGAGTTTGTTCCCCAAAACCCAAACAGATAGCTTAAACTATAGATCGCATCAATAGCTCATCAATTCCTATCCTTTACAATCCAAAATGCATCTCTATTTATAACAATCTAGCCTCAACATTCCTATGGTTCGCAACCCATGGTTTTCAGACCCCTAGTTTACCCTTTGACCCATTACAATGCATTCGGGGCTTTGACCCACCCCAAAACCCCTGCGCTATACTAAATATAATCAAAATGGACTAGTTTCGCAGCATGTTAGGAGTCCCTGTTCCAACACTATGATTTTATTTCCCACAAACTGTGCCCCTCCATCATTTATCACTTCCCGAGGTAAGCCATACCGCACAAATAGCTCAAAAATAAAATTGATCACAGATTCTTTTGTAGCTCTCGATAAATCCATTGTTTCTACCAACTTCATCACATAATCTTTGGCAACCAGTATGTAGGTCTTCTGATTCGATGGTGGGTTGAATGGTCCAACAAAGTCCAGTGCCCATCGTTCAAAAGGTTCCACTACTAATTGTGGCTGTAATGGCATTTCGTCAACTTTTCCATGGCGGCCCATTCTTTGGCAACTATCGCAGGCTTGGATATATTTCTTGGCATATTTAAAAATTGTAGGCCAATAAGAGCCCATTTGCAATACTTTGTGTCCCATCCTGTGATCTAAAAAATGGCCACCACATGGTTCATCATGACAGGCCCTTAGGATGTCATAAATCTCATATTCTCAGATGCATCTGTGTATATGCATATTAGCTCCTATATGGAAAAGATATCCGTTGATCCAGGAGAATCTAGCACTGTGCCGAACGATCATCTTTCATTCCCTTGATGTCAAGTGTCTTGGAAACTTTCTTACTGCCAAATAATTCACTACATATGTGTATCATGGAATTTTTACTGCTACAATGAAAAAATGCTCATCAGGGAACTAATCATCCACCGTTAGTGGGTCATCTGACTTTGGAACTCTAGACAAAAAATCTGCAACTACATTCTCTTTCCCTGGGCTATCCTTGATAGTTATGTCAAACTCCTCTAAAAGCAATGACCAACGAGTCACTATTCCATTTGTAATAGGTTTATTAGCTAAGTATCTAATGGCAGAGTGATTGGTATATAGGAATAATTGATAGCCGGTTATATAATGTCTAAATTTATTAATAGCATAAATGACAGTCAAGGACTCCTTTTCGATCACTGTATAGTTTAATTAGGTAGGAGTGATATTATTACTAATATAGTAAATAGCATAGGGATTTTTGTCTTCTTCTTGACTGATAATTTCCCCTATCGTTGTGTCAGATGCATCTAAGGAAATCTGAAAAGGTAGCTCCCAATTGGGGTCGCGTAAGACAAGTGCAATCAAGACCAGTTTCTTCAAATCTGAAAAAGCAGTGTCACACTTGTTAGACCAATGGAATTCAACATTTCCAGTTAATGCATACAAGGGTGCAGCAATTTGTGATAAATTATTTATAAACCTATGATAGTACCTTGCATACCCAAGGAAACTACGTACCACTATCTGAGTACAAGGTGTGGCTATTAAAATAATTACCTCTATTTTTTCCAGATCTACCTGTATTCCAGCTGCAGAGATGTAGTGTCCTAGGATTACTCCTTCGGTCATCATCATGTGACATTTTTCGTTGCTTAAACACAATCTGGTAGCAATACATCGTTCTAATAATTTTTCTAATGTTTGCAATGCTTGATCAAAGTCATCTTCATATGGAGTAAAGTCGTCCATGTAAATCTCGAGCCCCTCATTTATTAAATCATAAAAAAGGCTGAGTATGGCCCTTTGAAATGTTGTTGGGGCATTGCATAATTTGAACGACAATACCCTATAGGCAAATGTACCACAGAGGCATGTAAAGGTCATTTTATCCTAGTCTTCAGGGGCTATCCATATTTGATTGTAACCACTGAAACCATCAAGGAAAGAGAAGAACCATTTCCCTGCTAATGTATCAAGGACTTGATCAATAAAAGGGAGAGGGAAGTGGTCTCTATGTGTCACTTTATTCAGTTCTCTATAATCCACACATATTCTCCTCTTACCATTCTTCTTCGAAACGACTACTAGAGGAGAGACACATTTGTTGTCTGAAATAGGATAAATGAAGTTTACATCTAGCAGATTTTGCAATTCATCCTTTACAATGTCTTTTATATGCGGGTTTAAACTCCGCTGAGCTGTCGAATAGGCTGAGCATCTTTGTCAGTATAAATGTGATGTGTTCATAATTGAGGATCTATACCCTTCATGTCTGGGTAGTCCTAAGAAAATTCTCCCTTATAGTTCTGTAAAACCTTAACGAGCTTCTGTTGTTGGTTACTATTTAGACAACCATTGATATTTAAAACCTTTCCTGTCTCAATTTCAATTGGTATGCTGTTGCGAACAATAGTCATGGGTATGTGCTGGTTATTAATGTCTTCTAGGGCGTCCTCCTGTCAAGAACTGCTTTTAACGTTTGGCACTTTAAATTTTCTAAAGTAGATGGTTGATTTATGAAGTTATTGATTACATCGTCATCAGTTTGATCCTTGAATTTGAGTGCTTCAACTATTGTCAGCAGTGAACCGATGTTTTTTTCCCAGTATGTATGTGGTTGTTTGTGAATATGTACGGTGGGAAGACTTGGTTTGGCAGGGGGGTATATGAAAATATTCTTTATGGAATCCCCTCTAGCAATGGTCATGTTGCCTATTCGACAGCCTAGTAAGCATCAACTGTTGCTAACCAAGGTTGTCCCAGTATCAGGGGGTGTCCATCTAACCTACTTTTTGGGTTAATAACTAAAGAGTCTGTCGGGTACTCCCACGAGTCCACAGAAACCAGGATGTCCTATAATATACCTTCTATTTTGATAATAGATCTATCAGCAAGTTCCAGCAAGGTAGATATGGGTTCCAACCTTGTTATACCCAACTTCTCGAAGGTTTATGTAGTTAAGATGTTGATGGTCTCCCCCAAATGAAATAATGTGTTTGAAAAGGAGTGGCCAGAGATTTTTAATGTAACTATGGGGTTTCCTGGATCCTCATATTTTACTGGTGTTTCTTTACCCAATAGTAAGTCTGACAATTCTCCTACTACATGAACAGTTGGTACAGTTTTTGCTTTCCTCACCTGTTTTTTTCCGCACAACTCTTTAATTATCTTGGCATAGATAGGAATGTCTTGTATAGCCTGTAGAAGAGGAATTTTAATGCAAATATTTTTCAATTCCCCTAGAAGATCAAAATCTAAAGAGACTATTGGTTTAGGCAATGTTAATCTCTCAAGTAATGGAGGGGAGGAAATAACAAGGTTTTCAGGGTATTTTTGGTCAATTGTGTCCCTCCTATGTTCTATCTCTATTTCTATCATATTTGTTTGGTTAGGTACTATTGTAATTTCAAACTCAAACTGTGGCAGGGTCGTATCTTCTTTAGGTGAAATAACATGCCCTGATCTCAGCCTAAGTTCATTGTATTACTTTTGTTTAGTTTCGGGGTTTAGGTTTTCAAAAATTTGGATTAGCTGCACCGATCTGTTATTGGGATTAGGATTTGGTTGAGTTGGCAATTGAGGATGCATAATAGGTTGAGTATTGTGTTGGACTGGGTACGGAGCTGACTATGTGAGTTGATTCGGAGCCCTTGTTCCCATTGGTAAATTGGTCATTCCCAGGGTTCACTGCCAGTTTTGAGACCAATTTTTATTATGTGAAGTGGATGCAGGCCATGGGGACTGATATGGATTTTTATGCCAGTAAGAGGGTTGCGTTGGCCAAGGAGGCATGGAAAATGATTTGGATGGCCAGGTAGAAAATTTTGATTGACTTTTCCATGCTGTTGCAGGGTTTTGTTGATTAAATTTCAGAGGAGAAAAGAACTGAGGTGGGTCTTGTGGCATACCTGGTCGTGTTTTCCATTGTCAACGTTGATTCATTAGATAAATTTTTTCTGTTTCTTCTTCTTCCTCTTTCAAACTGCTTTCAACCCTAGAAGTGAAGGGAAATGGTCAGTGGCGTGGTCCTTGGTACAAATAGCACATGTCTAGACCATGTCTAATGGAAATTCCCGCTAGTTGTGCTTCCTCTGACAGCGTGGGTAAAATACATCCAAGTTATGTTCTGCTATAGCTTGCTTCTGCTTGCCTTGTAGGACATCTAGCTACATTGTGAGGGTGCCCAAGATATCGATTTTAAATCTTCTAAAATATTATCGAATTCTGCTCTAGTCACGTTGCCACCGAACTGTTTATAATTCCTTGTAGTTGATTCCCGTGTACTACCTCGAGAACACCTGAGGCACAACGCAATAATTTCATCATATTCTTCTCAATAGATGTCCCCTTTTCCCATTATATTAAGTGTTTCGACCCATTCTTCTTTCATTCCTTTAATCATTGTTGCTTTTAAAATATATTTAGACAGTGTAGTATATGGAGATCTTTGCAAATTATATTGAAATATCTCAACATATTATTCTAATGTATCATTGTCTCTTGTAGATATATTGAATATTTCGCCTTTTAGTTCTTGAATCTGGCAGTAGTCTTCATATTTGTTAAGAAAAGAGTTCTTCATCTGATCCCAACTATTAATGGTTCCTCCACCGAGCCCCATAAACCAACGTAATGTTGTCCCCTTCAAAGTAGAGGGAAATAATCTTATTTTATGAGGATCAGTGGTGTAGTCATATCCCCTACATTAGACATAAAATTCAAATAAGAATGCATTTGGATCTTCCGAGGTCAGCCATGGAAGGTGGAGATTTTTTGTAATCGAATAGCTTTCATAGGGGAATTTGCAGTCGGATCAAAAATGGGATACTCCAATGTTAATGTCTGCCTCTGGTTTTGGTTGTTCACCATTTGATCAAATATGTTCCAATAATCTTCAGGGATTTCTTGATCTGGGGGAATAATTTGAGTGCGATTAGGGAATGGATTTGGAGGAGGCCTTACAGCTCTTCCCCGATCAAGGATATTGGGTGTCTCTATCTCAACCACTCTCTCAGGGGATCCAAGCTCTGGAGTTTTTACTTGTACTGCACTGCTAGTTTCTCCCTCTCCTTCCTGCAAATTGCAAGAATTTCCCTCTCTCAAAGGGTCGGGACTTACGTGTTCAATAGTTTGAAGGCTTTGTTCAGACCCTTTTGTTTCACTGTCAATCTCGTCGTGGGTTGTAGATGGTGAGGTTGCTACTTGAGGGGATATAGTAGGACTCTGAGTAGGAATGGTTCTAGGTCCTACGGATGCCTGGGATTTAGCCTTATTAATGATTTCGTCTATATATGTTTTTCTTCCAAGGACCACTGATCCCTCGAGTTTGTGGATTTAAGTGGGGGATTTTGATCTAATTCTATATTTTTCTTCCTAGTCATAAAAAAAAAGAACACCTATCCTATTAACCTCTGCACAATTGCAGAGAAGTGGGATGGAGAGCAAGCGTTTTTCTTGCTAGTATGCAGGTTCTTACCTCTCGTTTTCAATACCCAATTCTTTCACAGCAAAAGGAAATATAAATAAAAGACATCACTCTTAAACACTCTCCCTAGCAACGGCACCAAAATGTTGAGTCATGAAGGTGATTTTTTTAAAGGTAACCTCAATGCTTTTCATTATTATCAACCCAGGGTAAACCTTGTTATTTCAAGAGTGTAAGAAAAATATATGCAGGTGACATCAGAGGTTAATTACTCTAAATCGTTATAAAGAAGATTGTTTGATTCTCGAATTTCAATCAAACCAACTTGAAAGTGAGCTATGAAATACTTCAGACTATTCAAAGGAGCTAATTCTATTCTAAGCTTATGCAGAAATAGCCACTCAAGACTAAAAATAATCGATTGCAATTGAACAACACGATTTGATGAATTGAACAACTGCCTTAATGAATTGAATAACAATCCTAATAAATTGAACAACAATCAATTATTCTAGATTTTGCAATGGAACTCTCTTTTAATCAACTACTAGCATCCTTCAGAATTACATATCAACCAAATGCCCATGATTATGATGAAAAGGTCCAAACATTAACTATACGCAGAATTGAACAACAACCGTGCTAAAACTAGTCTAACGAATGTAAAAGCATAAATTCCAGATAAGAGGACATGAATGATAAATCTAGTCTAGTGAAAAGGAAATTATAACATCTCACGCTTGTGATTAACTAGTTAAATGATAATATTATGAAATGAAATGGACAACTGAAAATGCAGATTCTATAAATAAACGTATAGCACAGAAGTAGCAAGAGAAACCCCAGGGCTGGGCCCGAAGCCTCTAGAAGCCTACTGCTAAGGAATACTTAGAAGTTGTTTATTCTAAAAACACCAAATTCTTCATTAATACGCAGAGCAATACATTAGCAAAAACTTGACGATTCTATCCGAATAATTTTATTACAGGAAGATTATAATACAATTATTGTCCCTTGTCTTGTTCACCTTCGTCCTTTTATAGCTTAAAGGCGAATTCAAAAATAGTAACGGATCCTTCTCATTATGTGACCCTGCTGCTTCATGGCCATCGACTGAGCACTCCAAGAGTAGGCGTGCCTCTACATCTTCCACTGTTTCATAGGAGTCGATACGATTATGTTCGCCTTCCTTGTCTGTTGTCTTTTGGTCATCCTGGTCAACAGTTTGGCTATTTTTCTTTCATATCAATAAAGATAGCGACAAATCAGTTTTTACGTTATTAAACGCACATTTTATCACTAATTCACTCTACCTTATTTTTGCATTATTTTCCTTTACTTTATTGCTAAGATGAATGGAAAATATATAAATTAAATGACAAATCGTGGTAAATATGGAGGTGAAACGTACCTTCTTCTTGGCCCAACAAACATAACATTAGTTTAAATCATTTTATATAGTACTGACAGCCATTTTTTATCGAAGTCGTGAATTATGTGATCAATTGTATGATGTAATGTTAGTAAGTTATCATTGCAAGGACAAGAAATGTCATCAAGGATTGGACCATTGGAGGTAAGCTCGGTATGGTACAGTCGGTGATAAGATGCTTGAGGTAAGGTATAATGACGCTTTAATTTTTTTTTTTAAATATTGCATGACTTAGGCTATGGTAAACCTTATGGAAAAACACGGTTGTAAGACAGTGTAAATTCCACGACCTGTCATCATGATTCTGACATCACGGTGGTTTTATTTCCAATGTTAGTCCTGCAGGCCGTATCATGATGGTAATCATGATCACGACCTGCCTTTCGAAAAACACCATTCTTTTCGATCAATCCCATTTAATACCTTTCTTTATCAAGAAATACGTTGCAAAGGTCTTAGTCTGTATTCCCGTAAACTATGTGAATTATTTTTTCCCTTCTACATTCCCCTGAGCCGCATTCACTTTGTCCCTTCCTTCCTCATCCGCTCTGTCCATTTCCTCCTTCACCATGTCCATACCATGACCTTCTGTTCAATTTGAGCCACAGAGCCCTGCATTGTTGGAAGCCAACCCTCGCAGCAAAGCGAGGCTAGAAAAAGTAGGATGGTTTCCCTTCTTTCAGAAGTTCAGTGGCCATAAATCGGAAGTGAAAAAGTATTTTTCCTTGAACCTAAATGGTGATAAACCGCAGGTCAAAAATTTTCAATTCAAGTTAATAGAGGACATGGTGGCGCGGGCATGTGGAATTCCACAATATGGGGAATGATGATTTAAGAATTGATGCTTAAACAAGGGAATGTGCGTGCCTTTCCTTCAAAATGATCATTCAAACCCTGACTTAGGCAAGGGGGTTCCACAAGAGTTATTTCAGAAGTAAGTATCGTCACCTACTGTTCTTCCTGCAGAAGTATATAATGTGCGAAGGACGTTTTGGCCTCACATTTCTATTTCACATTCGGCTTCTCGAACATTTTCGAGATCAACCCCTAAATTTTCCATACTATTTGAATATGTCTTTGGCCAAAATTTCCACGGCCATGAAATAAAGAGTCACCCATATAGAGGAAAACCTCTATCACCATTGACTGGTGAAAATCATCCTGATGGAGGTCCTGTAGAAAAAGAAAAGGACATGGGAGGACTTTATGGCCGAGAACCATTTTGTAGAAGATGGAGACTCTGACTCCTCGGCACTCAAGGAGGAACAGCTAGTAGAGAAGCCAAAGAAGAATTTGTGGACTCATGGACCACAAGTAAAAGAGGATGACGGGGATGAAGAAGTAATAGTGACTAGGGAGACCACTGTAAAAGGTTCCCAGCAAAAGGGACCTTATACCCTCGCTAAAAGATTTATGAGGAGTCAGGCTGCTAAGTTGCCTATTAAGGACATGATAAAAGGGGTAACACCACCCAAAAAGTCCGATAAAAAGAAAGGAAAATCCCATGGTCTAGCCAAGGGAAAGGAGAAGGTGGAACCGACCACATTCATTGACAAGGGCACTATGTCCTTCCAGGGTCCTTTGCTGCACGAAACCAGAAATGAAACCATGGAAGAGCAGCCATGGAAGGGGGACCTTAGTGTGCCCCAATATTACCAAGGACATTATGAGGGGGAAGTTACTCCCTAGAGGAAGAAGTCTCGACAGGCACTGGAAGAGACCATTAAAGAGATCACTATTTCAAAGCAGGCCTTAAGGAAGGAAAACGCGACCTTGAAGGAGAATAGCCTCATAATGCAGAAATAACATGAGGAGTGGCATGAGAAATAAGCCCGCATTATGAAAAGGAATTAGGCTCAGATAGACCATCTGAAGAAGAAGAAAAAAATGTACATCGGTTAGATTTAGGTGGAGTTTAGTTGAGCCTAGTTGGATCATCTGGGCGCAGTAGTTGCGGCCTAGGAGAACAACTGATTCTCTGTTTCGAAGGTTGTTGAATTTTTTCTTGCATAGGGACATGCAAGAGTTTTGGTGTGGGGAATATGTTAAGTCTCAATTTTCCTATTTTTCACACTTTCCCAAGCCTTACCTCCCCTATTTTTGAACTTCTTCCACCCCTAACTATGCTTAGTTCAACTATATTGTTTAGTTTTGGCTAAAAGGGTACTATAAGTTTAAGTTATGTAAAATTAACATAATAAGTGTCATTTTTCCTTAAACTTGAAGTATTCTTTGATCTAGTTTTATCTTTATTGAATTACCACTCCGACTGATCTAGAACTCATGTGCATATTTTCTTTGATTCGAGACAGCTCCACAAATTCTTGAAGACAACTCGTGTAGCCACGTTTCCTGGAGAAACTCCAAATTTCCTATAGAAGATCCGAATTTCCTACAGAAGCTCCAGATTTCCTGTAGAAGCCTCGATTTCCTCCAGATGTTGATTTCCTGCAACGAAATCAGTGGTTGACTATGTTCTACTTATTTCCAGATCCAGCAACAACATGGGTTTTGTGAGGAATTTGTTGCACATGAAGGTTATCCTATTGGTTGTTTAGAACCTCCTTCTGAAACAACCCAAACCTACAGATTTCTTCTCGTGACCACATGAGGAGCCAACTCCAGCTACGTAACAGAAATCTTCTAATCCATGCTTTCAGTCATGGATTAGACTCAACATAAGCTGATTTTGATGATCTAGACCTGTATTGTTGGTTGATAGCTTAGATTAGTAATTTTCCTTATTCGAGTCAAATATGGACTTTAGATACTATATAAAATCAGATGTATTTAATATTGTAAAGGGTTGTTGGGTTTGGATTGTAGAAATTTATACAAAATACATGGATGTTGTGGATTCTCCTAATCTAACAATATGCTACTGTTAAATGCAGAATCACTTCTACTTATCTTTGCGGAAATTTAAAACACAGTCGCTAATTACAATATCATGAAGAAAGATCAATCACACACAACACAGATAATTTTATTGGGGAAAGCTTATAGATAAAAACCCCACTATCTTGTATTGTATATTATATCATGGTTCATGAAACAATTACATACAAATCTCTAATCCAAGAGCTCTCAGTACATGAGCTAATTGTCTCACAATGTCATACAAAAATTGGCAAGTTCCTTAGCCAATTTACTGTCTTCAGACAACCCGCCTCCACTGCGCAATATCTACTAATAGCAATCCCTGAATGAATGCAATATTTCCTGCCTTGACTGCGCAATCATCATGGGAACATCCAATGTGTGTTTGGTTGCATGTGTGCAACTGGATAATGTCACAACTCATATTTTACTTCCCTTTCACCTAGAACTCAACTGGGTCTCCACTGGATCTGACATGCATGTAGTTAATAATAGTAAATATTCAGTTTCATGTGAGACCACTGATTGTGAATTAATTAATAATTAATTCACTTGATCTCTCACTACTGTATCTTTAGTTACAACTAGCACCACTGAGTTTAACTCACTTAACTGAGTTAAACTACTTTACAACTTGCATAACTGCACTTCCAACTCTGTTACAACTTTGAATTACTCAGTTACAACTAACTCAACCTGCATGTCCCCCCAACCAACAACTTAACTCAAAATTCCTTTAGCTAACTAATTTTCCACTTCATTTAACTCTTTCCAAGTGCTCATTGAGAATATAATATAGTTTATTGTGAAATTAATATTAAGGGATAATAATAGCAGACATGCATCTATAAATAGACATGCATTCTATAAATATATTATGCACATACATCTATAAATAGGCATACACCTGAAAATAGCCTGAGGCTCCATCCTAATGTAGGTGCTTAATTTTCACTAGGATCTTCTTGTTGAATCTCAACACTCCCTCTCAACAAGAAAGGGATTATCCTTCACCCCATCCTGTCTCTATGGTATTTGAATTTTCTCCTGGTGAGAACCTTCGTTAGAATATCTACATCTTGATCTTCCGTGATAATGTACTGAAGCAACATGATTCTCCTCTGCACACAATCTCTGAGATGATGGTACCGAATATCTATATGATTAGATCTTTCATGAAACACAGGATTAATCGAGACTTTAATGCAACTCTGATTATCACAACGAATCATTGTCGGA
Source organism: Pinus albicaulis (assembly GCA_034641835.2). Taxonomy (NCBI): domain Eukaryota; kingdom Viridiplantae; phylum Streptophyta; class Pinopsida; order Pinales; family Pinaceae; genus Pinus; species Pinus albicaulis. The sequence continues at coordinate 1,161,893,800 of CM076577.1, forward strand.
TCCATATGAGAACCAAACAAACCAATCAAGATCTTTCTCATCCAGATAGCCTCACATGCAGCTTGAATCGTTGCCATGTATTCTGCTTCCACTGAACTGAGTGCCACAGATCTCTGCTTCCTCTTGTACCAAGAAACAGTTGTAGACCCGATAATAAATATCCCCCGTGATGTGCTCTTTCTATCGGATGGACTTCCCACCCAATATGCATCCGTGAAGCCATGCAACTTCACTCCATCCATTTGTATGTACCATAAACCATACTCTGATGTGCCCCTCAGGTATCTCAGGACATGCTTACCTCCCTTCCAAAAGAGCTTGGTATACTTAACCATAGATTGACTCATATGGTTAACCACATTGCAAATGTTCGGTCTCGTTTTCACTAGATACATTAGCGAACCCACTAATTTTCGATAGACAGTAGCATCCACTACCTCTCTAGAAGTAGCATCCTCTTTCCTCCAATTTCCTGGAAGAGGAGTATCCATGGGTTTGCAGCCCTCCATGTGAAACTTGCCCAGTATCTCCCTTCCATACTTGCCTTGAGACACAAAAAGTTCACCATCTCGCTACCATATTTCCAAACCAAGGAAATAATGAAGGAGGCCCATATCCTTCATTTCAAACTCCCTTGCAAGATCCTCCTTGATGATTGTATTAGCTGCTCATCGCCAGTCAATATTAAATCATCAACATAAAGATAAAGATTAAAATCTTACCCTCCACCACAATTTGGTATAGGTTTTCATCTGCTTCACTTTTGTTGAAGCCCAGTCCGGTGAAATAGCTATCTATCCGATTGGACCAAGCATGGGGTGCTTGCTTCATCCCATACAGTGCTCTTTTGAGTCAGCACACATGCAACTTATTGTTGAAGATCTCGAAACCTTCAAATTTCTCTATGTACACCTCTTCCTCAATGATCCCATTGAGAAATGGAGTTTTCACATCCATCTAATGAATGCACCAGCCCATCTACGCTGAGAGAGCAAGGATGGTCCGTATGGAAGAATACCTTGCAACAGGTGAAAAGTTCTCTTCATAATCTATCCCCTCGATCTGTGAGAAGCCCTGGGCCACAAATATAGCCCTGTATTTATCCACACTCCCATTAGAATCTTTCTTTACCTTGTAGATCCATCTCAAACCTACCACTGATTTATCAACCGGCCTTGGAACAATTTCCCAAGAACTATTTTTTACAATGGAGTCATACTCCTCCACCATTGCATCTATTGGGTGTGGAGCTTGATTATCTTCTTTATTTTGTATCACAACATTGGACCCCTATTCGTAACAAGGTGACAATACCACCCATAATTAAATGCTTCCTGGGGGGTCCAGGGGGGCAGCTGCCACTTTATGGAGTCCCCCCGGCAGGGGATTTCGGTGGCACGCCCTCGAAGCTAAAAATAGATGTAAAATTTCCTTGTAAAAGTATTGTAATTTCTATTCAATCTAGGTCGTTCATTAGGCGGATGATCTGATGGTAGAATTTATGTTTAATTTAGGTTTTTTCACCCTAGAAGGCAATCCCTCATTTTGTGTGAGGGTATTGTATTGTAGTTGTGCATTGTATGTGTTTTCTCAGAGTGAGAAACATATAGGGAGACTGTGAGAAAGAACAGAGGATATTACAGCGGATTTGTTGTAGGTTGTGTCTCTTCATTTTGTTGGATAATAGAAAGGAAGGACTAGCTATTTGGGGTGGACGTAGCCCAAATTGGGTGAACCACGTATATTTGTGTCTCTCTAGTTTTATATGTTTTCTGTGTTTGTGTTTCCACATATTTTATGTGTTGCATTTCTCTCTAATATATAATTTTCTAACAATTGGTATCAGAGTAGAAGGTCTATTTGGCTGATAAATGCATAGGAAAGAAGGGTTCCTGGTTCGAATGGGAAAAATGGTGGAAGATGGTAAGTTTAGGGTCGAGAAATTTAACGGCCAAAACTTCCCGTTGTGGAAGATGCAGATGGAAGATTATATGTATCAAAAAGATTTGTACCTACCACTGAGTGGAAAAACAAAGAATCTGGCGATTATGACAGACGTGAAATGGGAGATTCTTGATAAAAAGGCACTTGGAATAGTACGGTTGTGCCTCACGGCATCGATAGCGTTCAATATTTCAAAGGAAACAAAAACAGAGGGTTTGATTAAGGCATTGGCGAAACTATATGAAAAACCCTCGGCCTCAAACAAGGTATTTCTTATGAAACATTTATTTAATATGAAGATGTCGGAAGGTGGATCTGTTGCATACCATTTAAATAATTTTAATACAATTACCAGTCAGTTAAGTTTTGTAGGGGTAAACTTTGATGATGAATTTAAGGCTCTGTTATTTCTGTGCTCATTGCCAGAAAGTTGGAATGGTTTAGTTATGGCTATTACTAACTCTATCTCTGTATCTAGTACTTTAAAGTTTGATGATGTTTTCGGTGCTATCCTTAGCGAGAAAATGTGACAGAAAATCTCTGGTGAGACATCGGGTAATGCTTTGAGTGCAAAGACTAGGGGAAGAAAAATGGAAAGAGGAAAGAGCTCATCATATCGCAGTAGATCAAGGAAAGGCAGATCCAAGTCCAGATCAGGGATAGTGTGCTGGAAATGCGAAAAGAAATGACACCGAAAGAAATACTATAGATCTCGGAAGGGAAAAGAAGGAGACGCACAACAATAAAACAATCATGAAGCAAATGTGACAAGTGATGTGCTACAATATTATTTTATTATTTATTTAGAAAATGTTACTAATTCCAAGGTGGTAGATTTTGGAGCCTCATTCCATGCCACACCTGATAAGAAATATTTTCATGACTATGTTCAAGGATATTTTGGACAAGTTCGTTTGGATGATGATAAACCCTGTAAAATTGTTGGAATGGGTAAAGTTCTTGTAAAACAGTAGAACATAAACCAATGGTTATTAAAGGAGGTAAGGCATGTTCCACATCTAAAGAAAAATATGATTTCAATAGTTAGGCGGTGAAGGTTGTGTGACAACTTTCACAGATAATACCTAGAAGGTCACCAAAGGAGCCCTGGTAATAGTAAAAGGCGAAAAGGTTGGTACATTGTATTTATGCAATGGTATTTCTAACTCTGTTAATGCTTTAACTTCCAAAGGAGAAGATGTAGCATTATGGAATCATAGGCTCGAACACATGAGTGAGAAGGGGATGAAGATTCTTCACTTAAGAAATTTGTCGTCGGGTTTGAAGAATATTGATTTGGATTTCTGTGAGAATTGTATTTATGGAAAACAGAAGATAGTAAAATTTCTTAGAGTTCGGAAAGAAAAGAAGAGCGGAAAATTAGAGCTTGTGCGTACATATGTATGGGGACCTGCTCAGGTATCATCTCTCAGTGGCTCTCGTTATTATGTTACTTTTATTAATGATGCAACTATAAAAACGTGGATTTATTGAATTCAGAATAAATCTGATGTATTTGATATTTTCAAGAAATGGAAAGCTTTGGTTGAGATTGAGACAGGAAAGAAGTTGAAGTGTCTGAGATCAGACAATGGAGATGAATATTGCAGCAAAGAGTTTGATAGGTATTGTTCAAATCATGGAATTCACAAAGAGAAGACAGTTCCAAGAACACCATAAGAAAATGGTGTGTCAGAAAGGATGAACAAAACAATCATAGAGTGTGCAAGGTGCTTGAGATTGCATGCTTGATTGCCTTTACAATTTTTGGAAGATGTTGTAGATACTGTTGTTTATCAAATAAACAAAGGACCTTCCTTGGATGGTGGTATTCCAAAGGAGGTATGGACAGGTAAAAAGGCAAACTACTCGTTGTTAAAGCCTTTTAGTTATGAGGCATTTGTCCATATTAATAAAGAAAATAGAACAAAGTTTGAGGCAAAATCAAAGAAATGTACCTTTATTGGATATGGTTGTTAGTATGAATCTTAATCGCAAGCATATGAAAAAGGCTCACTTTAGCCATGCATAACAAACAGCCCTAATAGCAAAGATGGCTACCAATATCTTTAGTTCTGCAATTAGTTGACCAAGATAAATGCTGCAAAAATATAGATCTATGCATCAAAATACATTAAGCAGTAAATAAAAGCAAGATTTGCTCCATGCATCCAATAGACAAGACAAAATTGTTTTAAGTATTTTTTGTATTTATGACACCTGGGAGGAGAACATAGAAAGATGTTACTAGTCCTTCTCAATGGGATGGGTTCTTGTAAGTCCTCAACACTTCAGACCTAAAATCCCCCTCTCTTGATGGTGTAGAAAACCCAGACAAAAATGGAACTCAAAGGGAGCTCACAAGAAAATGGTAGAAAAATATGACAATGATGGTGGATCAAAGTCAGACCAAAAGTATAGATCCAGAGTGATCTTTAGGCAACAAAAGGTAGTGAGTGAATGCAAAAACCCTTCTATTTCTAACAAAATATTGAGTTAGTCTAGATATTGGTGCATAATTAAAATATTATTAACCAATTCTAGATCCAACTTTTATGGAATATTTTATTATATTTGTTGGAGGGAAAAATAATTTGACTTGGGTCAAATCCCTTTATTTGTAAATAATAAATAAATAAATGATTTGTTTATTATTTTAAGGATGTGGTTGAGTAATAATCAAATAAATAATGATTTATTTAATTATTTATGAGTGATTTAGTCAAATTTAACAAGGAATATTATTTAAATAAGGTTTAAATAATTATTCCTAGAAAATAATAAGATAAATAATAATTTTTCTAATTAATTTTCCTATTTTGGGTTAAATATGACCAAGAATATTAATTAAATTGTTGTTTAACTAATTATTCCTTGAGGAAAATCAAACAAATGTGGATTTATTTAATATTTCCTCATGGGGTTTCTTGTTTAGACCATAAATAACTTAATAAAGGTGGTTTACTAAGTTATTTTTCATAGTGAAAAAAATTTCAGTTAGGGTAAAATTGGTCTTACATGGTGTACTTAGGTCCATCTAATAGTAACGGATTTCCCCCCCGCGTGCAAGCGCTAGGAGCTAATCGTATGACCGAAGTACGTTGTAAGAACTCAATCACTAGACACCGAAGGGGAAGTCAGAGAGAGAGAAACATAAGTTAGACCAAAGCGCTAGAGGACTATACCCTGAGGAGGTGAGACTTATAGGTGCGACAAGTCTCTTTTATGAGTGAGTGCCTGTGCTATAGGCGGCGGGGGAGGTATACCTATGCCCGCCGAGACAAAGTACAAAGAATAATGCATCCAATAAAAAAGGGACTGAACAATATAGTACATGTTGGAATAAACATGAGCCATGTAAAAACATGATAATGAATCCCACATACATATTGTGCCTGGGATAACAGCTACGACTTATACAATAATATATGAGTACATGAGATATAAGTACAACCAAAGTGCCCCTGTAAACAGAAAAAGGCTCTGAAAATCTAACTAATACATGCAAACTAAAAGGCACTGAAAGCGGTTGAGGCTGACATCATCAAATCTATGGAGATGCATAAAAGGTTGTACTGAAAAGGTCATCCAGGCATGTGGGGGGCTACCTGAAGGGCCACCCCCTCATGAGGTCTGAAAACATCTCTCACACACCTGGGAATCACCGGTATCATCTGCTGCATCACTGAACCATAAATTATATGGATCTCGATCATGCTATAAGGAGCTGGAGCTGAGAAACAATCAAGTCAAAAGGCAATAAGGAGGCCCTTTGCCTGATCCGAGGCATCGAACAAGAGTGAAAGCTAGAACCAAAGTACACCTCCCTCTAGACATGTCTTCTGGAATGAATGATCTGATGTCGACAGAAGGAGGTCCTACATAGGTGAGGCAATAAGGGATCCTCAACTAAGGCACGCGAGAAAATAGTAGAGCGATTGACAGACTGATACCAAGGATGATGATGAAATGGGGGGTACTGAGTAGCGGACGGATGACTTCCCTTGTTAGAGCATAAAGGGCATGGATGACCTGGCAGCGACTGACACAATATCAAAGGGGATAGGGGACAATAGGACTAAAGGCCATAATGTGTGACACAAGAGAGGAACCAAGCAATGAAGGATGGAGGACTATAGCAGGACATAAAGGGACTCAGGACAGACTCCATGGATGCAATGATGACTTAACTCGAATGCTATAGACAAGGGTGACTCGATGATGCTGCCACACAGAAAAGGTCCAATGGGGATCAGAAAAACATGAGTACAAGATGGTTACTCATGACAAAAATCAACACGAGCATAGACAAGTATGGAGGCAAAGTGGTGCCCCTAGTACAAGTGTTGTAAGTGAAGAAATTCAATTTTGAGGAGTGGTGAAGTGACCCTTCTTGGACAAAATGTGTCCTGGTGAAGTATCAAATCACAAAAAATCATGAGTTGGCTACCTAAAAGAAATAAAACAAGCATTTCAGGAAGGAAATGCTTAAGGGTAATATTTCTTAAGATAGAGTGCATTGCGAGGACTAGGAAGGGGATGTCCTTCGAAATCCTCTAAGAGATATACCCCCTTACATAAATCCTTACTAATGATGTAAGGTCCTAGCCATAAGGAGTCAAACTTCCCATGACCGAGGACATCATGGGCTTGGCCATACACTAGAAGGTTGTACTGAAGAGGCCATCCGGGCATGTGGGGGGTTACCTGAAGGGCCACCCCCTCATGAGGTCTGAAAACATCTCACGCACACCCGGGAATCACCGGTATCATCTGCTGCATCATTGAACCATCAAGTATACAGATCTCGATCATGCTATAAGGAGCTGGAGGTGAGAAACAATCAAGTCAAAGGGCAATAAGGAGTCCCTTTGCCTAATCCAAGGCACTGAACAAGAGTGGAAGCTGGAACCAAGGTACACCGCCCTCTAGACTTGTCTTCTGGAATGAATGATCTGATGTCGATAGAAGGAGGTCCGACATAGGTGAGGCAATAAGTGATCCTCAACTAAGGCATGAGAGAAAATAGTAGAGTGACTAACAGACTAACACCATGGATGATGATGAAATAGGGGGTACTGAGTAGCGGATGGATGAATTCCCTTGTTAGAGCATAAAGGGCATGGATGACCTGGCAGCAACTGACACAATATCAAAGGGGACAGGGTACAGTGGGACTGAAGGCCATGATGTGCAACACGAGAAAGGAATCAACCAATGAAGAATGGAGGACTATAGCAGGATATCGTAAGGGACTCGGGATAGACTCCATGGATGTGATGATGACTCAACTCGGATGCTCTAAACAAGGGTGACTCGATGATGCTGCCACACATAAAAGGTTCAATGGGGACAAAAAAAAAATGAGTACAAGATGGTTACTCACGACGAAAATCAACACGAGCATGGACAAGTATGGAGGTAAAGTGGTGCCCCAAGTACAAGTGTTGCAAGTCAAGAAGTTCAATTTTGAGGAGTGGTGAAGTGACCCTTGGAAAAAATGTGTCCTGGTGAAGTATCAAATCACGAAAAACTAACAGATACCCATTTGATGGCTCGGTGAGAGCTTTCCAAGGGTATAGACTTTTTGTCAAACTGAGCTACGGTTTGATCGTAGCACGTGAAAGAAAAATCAGGGGTTTCTCTTTTAATAAGGCATTTTCCCTCCAAATTTACTCATTTTCAAGTGGAGTTGTGGTGAATGTAGAGAGGAAAGAAGGCCCTAAATCTTGCGGCGATCGTAGCGGACAAACTGACTGTTGGAATCGAGATCCGTCGGTTGCAGGTAAGAGGCCTAACCCTAGTCTTTCATTTTAGTGGATTGAAAGTTCAGTTTAGGTTCCCAAAGCTCAGGAACAAACCCCTGCTCCTCTTCATGGTGGGGTCGCACTTTTTGGGGCAAAACTGTGACCTGGGTGGAAAGTTTTTGGCAGAAAATGACAACCTGTCCCAGGATTAGGCCTGAAAAGTGCGACCTGACAAAGAGGGGTTTTTTTGTGGTTTTTTTTGGCTGAGAACTGGCTTTTGATGTTTGGATACAATCTTTGCTATCTGTACACTGAAAAACATGATGGTTTTGTGCAGATATGGCAGAATTACGAAGCAACTGGAGAGAGAGAGACCTAGACACATTACAGTTGGAGATTCAAGAGGATCAGGGTGTCCGTAGTGCATTGGCCAGGTTTGGGGTTCTAAAGTTTGTGGAGAACCCTCTTATGAGAGATGGAGAGCCCTTGCTGGCTCAAATTGTCAGTTATTGGGATCCGGACCATGAGGTCTTTATAGTGCAGGGGCACCAAATCGAGTTGACGGTCTAGGATATATATTTTCTAACTAGTCTCCCACCACTTGTGATGGTCGGAAATACTCAGTCAGTGTTACTGTAAGGGTGGAACATCATGGAGTTTGTAGAGCACCATTTTTGACCAGGTCTCCATGACAAGGGGATATGGATACCCATCGGGAACCTAGAAAGGTTAGAGACCCGTGTTGTGGCCGCAGCCGTGCTGTAGATCCTAGGCAACCAGGCACTCCACCACATCACTGGAGGGCAGATGATTCTTGTGGAGAATGTGTTGAGTGGGACCTACTATGGGTGGGCCTAGATGATGTTGTCCTCATTGAAATGATATTTATCGCTATGCAAGCGTCAAGTGAACCATGACTGTGCATATGGTACAGTTTTGTGCTCGCTCTTCTTCGAGAAGATCCTAACACTTCAACCTCGCATACAGCTCTAGGATGGGGGCTCGAGGGAGCCCAGGATCTGCCAGTTGGGGCGACTATTGTGTAGAGGAGGAGGTGGGGCGGTCGGATGGGTGTTTCATCCTGAGTTCTTTTCTCATTGGGATCAGATGTCATTGTACATAGACGACTATCCCTATAGTGGGATGAGTTATCGTGGGGACCCGGATTTTCCACTGCCGCCTAGTCGAGTATGGGGGCCTGATGGTAAGTGACAAATTGCCAATATTTTCTGTGCATTGTAAAGTTTCAGAATATTTTATACGGTACTAATTCTTCTACTTTTGGTATGCAGACACAGCACCGGTAAAACCGGACGGGTATATGGGACGGCCTACAGTATCAGGAACTGTTGGACCTAATGAATCGAGAGTGCCACAAAATGAGGATGCAGCAGCCCTCCTGGAGGACATCCATCGTAGATGTGAGAGGCTTCTGACTGGTGTTTCAGAGCGCGGCTGGCAAGACTTGGATGACTAGTACAAAGAGCCATGTATTGGTTTACCCTCGGAGTGGCGAGGAGTCATGCGGCGCATGGCGATGGCCGGACAGGGGATGCGCAATCTACGAGCTGCGGGAGCAGAGCCATTGGCTCAGGATCCTCCAGATAGTGATTAGTGTGTAGGGGCAGGTGGTGCCCCCAGTTTTGAGTTTTTGTAACATGATATGGGCATGCCATATGTATCAGAGTTGATGGACTCTAAAACATGTGATACAACACATATTATGGATATGCATTGTTTTGATGGTTTTTTATGTTATTGTCTTGTGTTAAATGCATGTGTTAAATTCCAATCTAGAATATTGTTTGCAATGTTATCTACATATTGATTTTGTGCTCTAGGTACATGAATGAATGTAATGATTTCAAATTCACACATCAAAAGCTTTGCTCGTAAATATCTTCTAAAAAGGATAGGATTATGCACATGAAATACACCATTCAATTGCATGACAAGAAGCAGGGAATCTAAATGAACATGAAGGTGGAGGATGCGATGGGAAATGGCATCAGCTAATAAACCTCACACCGCATCATATTCGACCTAAATATTGGTGGCAGTACCAATGCATACATCGTTCAAGAGAATAAGCGAATGTAAGGGGGTAAAAATGGCCCAACCTGTCAAGGCTAGATTCTGGGAGTAGCGACTTGAACCATCGGCATAATCGATATAAGGTGTGGACGGGAGGTCCATCTGAAAGGTGCCACAAGACAATAAATGGGAGGATGATGAACAATGTTGGCAACCTAAGCCCAAAGTATAAATCGAACAAACACTGCGAGAGGGAGTGATCTGGGTAGGATGTCTACTACTCACACGCTGACGGTTAGGTGGTGTGTGGGAGCTACCATAGGTGTAGCTTGTGCTCAGGCAGTGAAAGTCACCATAGACATGAATGATGCCATCCCACTTATGGGTGGGAAAGATGAAGTCAGGGGTGGATTTTCCAGTTGTTAGTATGAATCTTAATCGCAAGCGTACGAAAAAGGCTCACTTTAGCCGCGCATAACAAACAGCCCTAACAGCAAAGATGGCTACCAATATCTTTAGATATGCAATTAGTTGACCAAGATAAATGCTGCAAAAATCTATATCTATGCATTAAAATACATTAAGCAGTAAATAAAAGCAAGAGTTGCTCCATGCATCCAATAGACAAGACAAGAATGTTTTAAAGAATTTTTGTATTTTTTGACACCAGGGAAGGGAACATAAAAAGATGTTACCAGTCCCCCTCAATGGGATGGGTTCTTGTAAGTCCTAAGCACTTCAGATCTAAAATCCCTCTCTCTTGATGGTGTAGAAAACCCAGACAAAAATGGAACTCAAAAGGAGCTCCTAAGAAAAATGGTAGCAAAATATGACAATGATGGTGGATCAAAGTCAGACCAAAAGTATAGATCCAAAGTGATCTTTAGGCAACAAAAGGTAGTGAGTGAATGGAAAAACCCTTCTATTTATAACAAAAAATTGAGCTAGTCTAGATATTGGTGTATAATTAAAATATTATTAACCAAATCAAGATCCAACTTTTATAGAATATTTTATTATATTTGTTGGAGGGAAAAATAATTTGACTTGGTTCAAATCCCTTTATTTGTAAATAATAAATAAATAAATGATTTATTTATTATTTTAAGGATGTGATTGGGTAATAATCAAATAAATAATGGTTTATTTAATTATTTATGAGTGATTTAGTCAAATTTAACAAGGAATATTATTTAAATAAGGTTTAAATAATTATTCCTAGAAAATAATAAGATAAATAATCATTTATCGAATTAATTTTCCTTTTTTGGGTTAAATATGACCAGGAATATTAATTAAACTGTTGTTTAACTAATTATTTCTTGAGGAAAATCAATCAAATGTGGATTTATTTAATATTTCCTCATGGGGTTTAGACCATAAACAACTTAATAAATGTGGTTTACTAAGTTATTTTTCATAGTGAAAAAAATTTTACTTAGGGTAAAATTGGTCTTACATGGTGTACTTTGATCCATCTAATAGTAACAGGTTAGATGACCAAAAAATGGTGTAGCAATGGTGTTAATGATTTTGTTATCAATTATATGATTATGAAAATCACAAAATAATTAGGAGCAGAGATGTAATATTCAATTAAAAGTTCTTGTATAAGAATCAGTTGCAGAAAAAGAAACAAGAAAAAGAAAACAAAGAATACACAGTTCTTGATGAGATCACAGAAAAAGTAAAGGTGCCTAAAAATAATAATAATCGACAACCACAACAGCAACAACCACCACAATAGCAACAAGCACCTCAAACACTTGAAAGTGGTGTTAGAAGATCTACCAAGATAACTAGACCCCTTGAACGATACTCTCTTTCATATATTATTTGTTGTTGACTGATTCTGGTGAACTTGAATGTTATGAAGAAGAAATGCAGGTCGAAGCGAGGAAGAAGTGGGAGCTATCCATGAAATAAGAGATGGACTCCTTAACACATAACCAGACTTGGGACTTATTTAGGATGCCTGCAAGTAAAACAACATTGTAGAATAAATGGGTTTACAGCCTGAAGGAAGAAGATGGAGGAAAACAGAGGTACAAAGCTAGACTTGTGGTGAAGGGGTTCACATAGAAGAAAGGTATTTATTTTGATGAAATATTTTCTCCTATTGTTAAGATGACTTCAATCAGAACTATTTTAAGACTTGTAATAGCGGAAGATTTTCATCTTGAACAGTTAGATGTAAATACATCATTTCTCCATGGATATTTGGAGGAAGAGATGTATATGCAGAAACCAGAAGGATATGAGGTCAAAGGGAAAGAAAAATTAGTGTGCAAATTAAAGAAGAGATTGCATGGCTTAAAACAGGCTCCAAGGCAGTGGTATCAAAAATTTGACAGGTTTATGTCTGAACAAGGTTATACTAGATGTCACTGTGATCATTGTGTTTATCTAAAAAATAAAAATGATGGCAGCTATATTATATTGTTATTGTATGTAGATGACATGCTTGTTGTAGCGTATAACATGTAGAAAATAAATGTGCTCAAAAGAAAATTGGCAAATTCATTTGCAATGAAGGATTTGGGAGCTGCAAAACAAATCCTTGGAATGAGAATAACTAGAGACGGAAAAAATCACAAATTAACATTGTCCCAGAATGAGTACATACACAAGGTGTTGAAAAGATTTAATATGCAGAATGAAAAACCAGTTAGTACACCTTTTGCTAGCCATTTCAAACTTAGTAAGGAGACGTGCCCCGAAACCCAAGAAGAAATGGATTATATGTCTAAATTTACATATGCTTCAGCAGTTGAAAGCTTATTGTATGCAATGGTCTGCACAAGACCTGATACTGCACATGCAGTGGGAGCTGTAAGAAGTTACATGAATAATCCATGAAAAGAACATTGGATGGCAGTGAAATGGATTCTCAGATATTTGAGAGGCACCACAAATCAAGCATTATGCTTTGGTGGTTCAAACATTTCTCTACAAGGATATGCTGATGCAGATTGGCAGGTGACAGAGATAACAGGAGGAGCACTACAGGGTCTGTATTTACTGTAGGTGGAACAATTTTCAATTTGGTTTCAAAAATCCAAAGTGTTGTTTCACTTTCAACAACGGAAGCAGAGTATGTTGTTGCTACAGAGGCTAGTAAAGAAATGATTTGGTTACAAAGGTTTATGGATGAATTGTGTAAGAAGCATGAGATGGGCATGTTATACAATGACATCCAAAGTGCCATTCACCTTGCAAAGAACTCAACATTTCATTCTAGAACTAAACACATACAACTCAAGTACCATTTCATACGGTTAGTATTGGAAGATGGATAGTTGAAGTTGGAAAAGATACACACTAGCCAGAATCTTGCAGATATGCTAACAAAATTTGTAACCAGGGAGAAACTGAGATTATGCTCAGTTTCAATTGGTCTTAAAGTATGATGATGAAGATGAGAAACAGCTAGGTCCAAAGTGAATTCATTGTCCAGCAAATGAAGCAGCAGTGGAGTTGCTACAATCAGTCTCCAAGTTGGAGATTGTTGGGTGTGAAGCCCAATTATCTTATTTATTTTGTATCATAGCATTGGACCCCTATTCATAACGGGGCGGAAATTCCACCCATAATTAAACACTACCTGGGGCATCCAAGGGGGGCGGTTGCGACTTTATGGAGCCCCCCCACTTGCAGGGGGTTTTGGGGGTAGCGCCCCCAAAGCTAAAAATAGATGTAAAATTTCCTTGTAAAAGTATTGTAATCTCTATTCAATCTAGGCCATTCATTAGGCAGATGATCTGATGGTAAAAGTTATGTTTAATTTATGGTTTTTTTCCCTAGAAGGAAACCCCTCGTTTTGTGTGAGGGTATTGTATTGCGATTGTGCATTGTGTTTGTATTATCAGAGCGAGAAACAGATAGGGAGACTATGAGAGAGAACAGAGGATATTATAGAAGATCTGTTGTAGGTTGTCTCTCTTCATTTTGTTGGATAATAGAAAGGAAGGACTGGTTGTTCGGGGTGGACGTAGCCCAAATTGGGTGAACCATGTATATCTATGTCTCTCTGGTTTTATATGTTTTCTGTGTTTGTGTTCTATATATTTTATGTGTTGCATTGCTCTATAATATATAATTTTCTAACAACATATACCCATGTGGGCTCCTGCACTTCTTCCTGAAAGGAAGATGGTTCATTCACATTAAATTTTCTCATGAGATCCATGTATCCAGTAAATCGGTCAGGAGACTATCTTTGTCTGCTCTGTGAAGTAGGGGCTCCTACATTCTGTGCAGCATCAAGTCTCAGTCTATCAGCTTCTATGGTACGCCTTCTTCCATTTCTGATGGATGGCTCTATGTGAGTGGACTCCTCCACTCCATGAACCTCCTCATTTGGCTTATCTACATCTTGAGACTCATATTTGGGAACTAGCAGTTCCTCCTCCGCATGGAAGTCCAGCTCCTGTTGGGTCTTGAAAATGTCATTCATTTCCATTACACTTTCACTATTATCTCCATTATATCACATCCATTTCACCTCCATTTCACTACTATGTCACTACATTCATCCCACTTTCATTATCATTGGGCCACATTTATGTTTTTCCAAACTTTATTAATTCTTAGCCTTTTTAAGTGAATTTGTGGTTAAAAATTAGAAAATAATGTGCATATGCTTATACCTAACAAATGGGTTGAGATTGTTGACATGTGTAGGTCAAAAGGAGACTTCTATAAGACCCTTATGTGGCACTCTAAGGCCAAATTCGAATTTGGTTGGAGAAGATCATGGGATCATGAGGACATGTGTCTCATTTCCTTGTTGTATTGAAACTCTAAGAGGATATGTGTCTCATTTCTTAGTTGTGTTGAAACTCTATAAAGACATGTGTCTTATCATTTCCTATTTTGATTGTAACTCTAGAGATGGAGGGAGAGATTCATGGACTCCCATTAATGAGATAAATTCTCATATTTTGTATAAATAGGAGAAGCTTTCTCCTATCATAGTTAGTAGTGAAAAATAGGAGAAGGAGAGAAAGGAATAGAGAGTTTTGTAACAAAGCTTAAGATGGAATGGGATGTAGATTTGTGAGTTTTTTTCAATAAAGAAGTTCTTTGATGTTGTTCTGATTACAACTTCAAGGAGCTAAGGATTACACCAAATTGGTAGCAGAGGGCCCCTGCTATTCAAGGAGGTTTTACATGTTTTCTAGATAAGTTGTTTTCAATTATGTTTTGTCATATTTCCTTACTTAGATTGCTTTTTGAAATCATAGCTTTTAGCATTATTTTTCATGTCATTTGCTTAGATAAAGGATCCTCATGATATTGCAGTTAGTCTCTTTCTCAAGCTCTTCCAATACATCTCTATTAAATGAATGGGATTCAATTGTGATATTTTGAGTTATTAGCATTTAATTTGTTGTTATTTAGTTAAAAAGAAGATCCTCATTTGTCAAATCTATTTAGTGTTTACACTATATTTCTTTAGGCAGAGTCAGTAAGAGGGCCAGAAGCTTCTGTTTTCATCCTTTCTAGTAAAGGTGAAATAACCAGTAAAATCCCCTACTGTCAATCTATGTATAAGAAATATTTTGTTCACACAATTTCAGATCAGATTCCTCATTATACTGTAGTTAGTCTCTTTCAAAAAAATTTCCAATAAACCTCTAATTCACGAATGGGACTAAGTTGTAGTATTGTGAGTTATTGATTGTTTTGCTTCATTGAAGATCCTTATCACATTATGATTAATCTTTTTCACAAGCTCTTCCAATAAACCTCTAACTCATGAATGAGATTTAGTTGTAATGTTAAAAGTTGTTTCAGCATTTCATAGGAGATCGTTACTACATTATAGTAATATTTTTCTCAAGCTCTTACAATAAACTTCTATCAAATGAATGAGATTTCACTATAATGTTTTAAGTTACTGTTTGTTTCAGCATTTCCTTTTATGTTTTAGGAGATCCTCATTGCATTAAAATTAATCTTTTTCACAAGCTCTTCCAACAAATCTCTAACTAAATGAATCAGATTAAGTTGTAATGTCTTGAGTTACATTTCATTTTCATTTTCAAGTTAGGATATCCATGGATTAGAATGTTCTGTTTTTCATCATTTTCCTAATTAGGGGTAGAATTTACAATTACACTCTGTTTTGAGTCTAAGGTTTCATTTTCTTTTCTTTTTGACATAGATTTGATTTCATCTTTTGAACATAAGTACTAAAAAGACAAAACCCCCAAAAACAATAAGAAAAACACATACAACGAAGTAAGGAAGAGGTCACTTAAGCACATATAGTGCACCACACTTCATCAGTTTACTAGCCCTGGTTGATAATTTATGTTAGAAATTTAGGACGCTAAATTGACTAGACAACTCCCTCTCAAGAAACAACTGCATGGCTTTCCCCTCATCAAATTTTATATCCTGTCACACAATAGTGATTTTGTTGTTTGGAAAATACACACGATAATTATGGGGTGTTTCTATGTACCCCACAAAAAACCCAACTTGAGCAGTCGGCTCCAGCTTTTTACTAGCGTCCTTGGTCACATGCACATAAACAGATGAGCCAAGAATCTTAAAGTATGAAACATCCGGTTTCTTACCAGTGAAATCTTCTTCAGGTGTACTCATGCCAAGTACTCTATGAGGACAACGGATTTTCACATAAAACACAGTGTTGCATGCTTCCTCCCACAAATGCATTGGTAGGACCTGTTGAGTCTCAAATCTGCATCTTTTCCATACATCTTTCTAGACCTTTTTCATCCACCTGAACCTTCCAAATTGTCAATATCATTGTATATTAATTGCAAAAGAGAATCTAACATGGTTTTTAATTATATTTTTGTGTCTGCTGTTTGATTTAGATTTTGCTCATCTAGCTGCGGAATCTTGCCACTTTCCGCAGCTGCTGCAACTTTCCGCAGCCATTTTGTGAAACTCTATGTTACAGGTGTCTACAGGAAAAACGAGCCACATGGGCAAGTCAGAAATGATGTGGACATGGATCGTGTCCTATTGGCTCGAGAAAATTCATCTAAAGAGGCTGCGGTCAAATGTGTCCAAATGGAAGTCAACCGTAGAGTCCCACGGTGACAGGACTCTGTTTCGTGTCACGAGAAGGTTCATATAGCCGTTTCTGAGTTGCGGAGGACAAATCAACATCTGTACACGGCTCCATAGCCAAATTCAAACATCCACTCCTCATAGATTTACTCTTCAATACGGCCATGATCCTAGATCTGTGGACGTAATGGTCTACGTGTTCTCCATCAGCATAAACTTTAGGAATCAGTTATATTTCTTTTGTTATAAATAACGCGTTTGTATACGCATATTAGATTAGTCTCGATTAGTCTGGAGATAGCTCTGTAATGTAATTACGTTGCCACTGTGCTGTAATATCACCTTTCTGTTATGACTGCATTTTAATATATAAGAAGACTTTGTTTCCAAGCGTAATTCAGACTTGAAGGCTGTTGCCAAGGCTGGTGTAGAGGGCCCCTGCACTTGCCAAGGTTTTGTGCATTATTGTATAGTTCTTGTTTTATTTCTTTAAAGCTCATTGTGCCATAATCCATTCACATGTTTATACATTGCATCTTTCATGGTATATATGCTTCATTTCTGTTTATAATCTTTCATGCTTTCCATTTTACTTTTGTCTTTCATGTTTTATATTATTGATAACTGATCAGTGTTCTTGTTTCAGGTTATAAATAGGCAGCCCGGGCATTTGCATAAATTTTTGACTAATGACATGGAATTAACATTGTTCTGCTACTAATTTGTTTTTCTTAGTTTCTGTTTAATTTCAGTATTGCTTTATGTATTTCAGTTTTGCTCATTTTCTTCAGTAGCTAAATTTAGATATATTAAACTGCTCATAACATCTTCAGTTGCCTCCGAAAGCCACAACTGGACTGATGGTGAGGGATTGTATTATGAAATGTGTAGTTTGATATTAGTTTCATTTCTGCAAATTTAGATATATTAAACTGCTCATAATTGAGATTAGTTACTCGGTTACTTACTCAAGAAATACACGAGTGGGCGATGGTGAGGGATTGTATTATGAAATGTGTAGTTTGATATTAGTTTTCTTCTGCAAATTTAGATATATTAAGCGCTCCTGTATCTTGAGTTGCCTCAATACAGTGCAGGTGATGGCGAGGGATTGAATTATGAATGTGTGGTTTGATATTAGTTTACTTTCTGCAAGTTAGATATATTAAATTGCTCATGACATCTTCAATTACCTCTGAAAGCCACAGCTGGACTGATGGTGAGGGATTGAATTATGAATGTGTAGTTTGATATTAGTTTACTTTCTGCAAGTTAGATATCAGGTTACTCAAGTTGTTTATGGTTACCTCCGAAAACCATAGTTGGACTAATGGTGAGGGATCAGAAGATAATTTGATGTAATTTGATTTAGATTTACTTTGTTGCAACTTTTGGATTTCTTTAAGCATAGTTTCTTTTGTGTTTGAATAGCAGCAAGAATAATGAGTTTCATGATCAGTAGTTCATTGTTTGTTTGACTAGAGTAGTGATGCAATTTCATTTTCTTTGAAGAATTAATTTTGTCATTGTGTGTTTTTAAATTCTTTTGAAGTTTGGAAAATCATTAGAAAGACATTGTTGTCTTGAATATTTGTCTCCATACTTGTTTTTCAGAATTTCATAAAAAAACCAAAAACGACAAAAATATAAGAAATAGGTTATCTTGCACATATAGTGCGCCACACTTCATCAGATTACGAATCCCGAATTGATAAATTAATGTAGCAATTTAGAACACGCTAAATTGACCAAACATTTTGGCGCCGTTGCCGGGGAAGTGTAACTAGGTAGCCAATTTCTTATAAAAAAAAACAATAATAATAAAAGAAGGGAAAACTTGATAACTTCTTGAAGTATGCTCTCCTCTTGCACCTAGTGTGATCTGGAGGATCAGAAAAGAGAGTTATTGGTTCAGTAATTTCTTAAGTATGCTCTCTTCTTGCACCTAGTGTGACCTGGAAGATCAGAAAGAGAATTATTAGCCCAACTTTTAAAAAAAAAAAATAAAAATAAAAAAAAAAAATGACATGCATAGAGCAAGAGATTCTAGGGGAAGGTTTATAGCTAAAGCCAAGAGTTCGATTTTCACAACTCCATCTTCTTCAAGGCATAGACAAGAATCACCACCATCTACCCCTAGCCTTAAGATTTTTGGAATTCAAGGAGCAGCTGAATTAGAGGACTCTCCTATACCACCTACCAAATCTCATTTAGAAAAGGAAGAGACTTCCTCTCATCCTCCCTTGATAAAAGAATCAGAGGACTTTAAGGACTCTAAAGAAACTATCATGGCAGAGGAAATAATAGATGGATTTGGAGGTAGAGGTAGAGGTAGAGGAGGACGAAACAATGGAGACAACAATGGTGAAGGAAATAATGGAAGAAATAGGGAAGGAGACAACTTGTTTGGATTCCCTATAGTTGATGAGGAAACTCATACAACGATGAAAAATATCTCACCATCTGTCCTCCCTAACTTTTATGAATTGCGAAGTGAGGATCCTGAAACATTTCTGTTTGAGTTTGAAGTCGTGTGCCGAACTTATGACTATATGGAAGACTCTCAAAAACTCAAATTGTTTCCTTCAACATTGAAGGGATCTTCTTTGAAATGGTTCATGGGACTAGCCACTCAATCTATTAGGACTTGGAATGATATGAAACAAACATTTTTGGATAGATACTTGGACTACTGTATGCCCACCAATCACAAGGATGAGGTATTCAAAATGATGCAAAAAGAAGATGAAAATTTGGAAGACTTACTTGAAAGATTTCAATACAACTTGAAAAGAGCAAAGATGAGCAACTTAGATGATGAAACCTTGAAAGCCTTCATATTAAAAGCCATTAGAGATGAATGGATAGATATTTTAAACATGATGGGGAAAGGAGACATTTCTCAACTTCCACTTCGTGACATAACAGAACTATGTGTCCATCTCTCAAGAGGAAAATCTAAAACAGGAAAAGGGCCTAGGGATCTTTCTCTTATTAGGGCTAACAAATCTGCAACTGGATCAGTAAGTAGGGCAGAGATTGGTAACATGCTTGATGAATTCAAAACTGATATCTTAGGGAGCCTTAGTGAACAACTAGACACCCTTAAAATCCAAAACAAGCAGAAAGCAGAAACGGATGCTTTAGCCATCTTTTGTCCGAAATGTAGGAAGAAACATGCTTTAAGGGAATGTCCCTTGGATGCAAAAGTTGTAGAAACATGTATGATTTTCTCAGAGAATCATGAGATCAAGGATTGTCCTTCAATTCCTGGACTCAAAGCTGTTTTTCAAGAAGACCCAAATTCAGTAGAATCTCTCTGTTTTGTTGCAAGAAGACCTTGGCGGGGACAACAAACTCAAGGGTTTAACAACCCTATGAATCTTCAAACCCCACCAAATTGGAATCCTTGGCAACAACCTTGGCCCCAACATCAAAATCCATATCAGCCATGGGTACAAGGGATGCAAAATCCTTATGGGATATTTGCTCAATTTTATCAATATCCTCCATCTTTTCAAAACCAACAAGCTCCACAACTTCCAAACCCAAACCCACAACTTTCATTGCCATTTCCACAACAACAAACTTCTCAACAAAATCCAAATCCTCAACTCATGCTCCCATACCAACAAAAGACAAATCAACTTCCAGCTCAGCCATTGCCAAATCCTAACAATAAAAATCCTCAGAATACTTACATGGTAGAAGGACAACAATTTCCTACCTATATGATTGTTCCTCTCGACGATGTACAACTCAGATCTGGTAGAGTTTTAGAAAAACCTTCTATAGATATTCAAGAGCAAGATACCTCTGAGGAGGATTCTCTTCAAGTCAATAAGGGTTCTGAGGAAGCATCTCTTCAAAATCCAAGCATTCAAAAAGAAAAAGAAAAGTTAACCTCCACAACTCCTATAGTTGAGCAACCTACATCTTCATCTACACCTCCTTTTCCTGAAAGACTACAAATTGACAAGGGGGTGGAAAAACAAATTTTGTTGCCTAACTATGACTTTCTAGATGAATTGAAGAATGTTTGTATCAAGATTCCCTTGTTACAAGCCATTCGAGAGATTCCTATTCTAGCAAAAACAATAAAGGAGTTGAGTTTCAAAAGACCAGGAAGGAAACTAAAAGACAAGAAGAATCCACCTGGTAGGAAAAATTGCAGATATTATGATGGAAAAAATTACCATGCAGAAGTATGTAGATCCAGGAAGTCCAATTGTCAAGACACATATAAATGGGATAGAAATTCCAAACACATTGATTGACTTAGGGGCTGTTATCAACATTATGAGTAGACAGACTATGGAACAGCTAAAACTTCCTAACCTTCTTTTTACACCTACTTTACTGCAACTTGCAGATCGATCAGTTATTAAACGAGATGGTGTATTAGAAGATATTTCAGTCTCCTTAGATTCTTGGGAATATCCAGTAGATTTTATGATTTTGACTCCCAAGAGTAATCTAGGAGGGCACCCACTTATCTTAGGAAGACCTTGGCTAGCCACAACTGATGCTTTCATTAGTTGTAGATCTGGGGATATGTACATTTCTAATGGTAATTCGACAAATAAATTCAATTTGTATCCTCCAGCAAAAGCAATCACAGAAGTAGGAGACAATGAATGGGTTGATGATGAGGATATTATACAACCTGTCTTTACCATTTCTGAAATTAGTGAGGATAGTCAAATTCTGAACACATTAGAAAATTTTGAGACATCTTCAGAATATGACCCCACACAATTTCAGTTGGAATCTGACATACAATATTTATCATCAAGACAAATGTCTCTTTACTCTATGGAAGAGTTTGGTAGTTCTACTATTGAGATTTTTCCAGGAAAAACATTGAATATCAACAAACATTTGGAAAAGTCACAACAAGAAGAATTAACCAAAATCTTGCAAAAACATTCTACTACATTTTCATGGGAGTATACTGACATGAAGGGTATTGATCCTAAGACTTGCATCCATCATATCTATATTGAGGAAAAAAATAGACCAATCAGACAACCTCAAAGAAGGATGAATCCAAATCTTAGGGAGATAGTGAAAGAAGAGCTCCAAAAACTTCTCAATGTAAACTTCATTTATCCAATTTCAGATAGCCGATGGGTTTCTCCTTTGGTTATAGTACCTAAAAAGAATGGTAAATGGAGGGTATGCATTGATTACGGGGAATTGAACAAAGCAACTTTGAAGGATCACTTTCCTTTGCCTTTTATCGATCAGGTATTAGATACATTAGCAGGTAAAAAGTACTTTTCATTTTTGGATGGTTTTAGTGGCTATAATCAAATTCAGGTAGCACCTGAAGATCAAGATAAGACCACATTTACATGTCCATGGGGAACTTTTGCCTATCGAGTCCTTCCTTTTGGGTTATGTAATGCACCTGCAACATTCCAAAGAGCAGTACTAGGAATTTTTTCTGATCTAATCCATGATTGTGTAGAGGTTTATATGGATGATTTTACAGTTTATGGTAATTCATTTGAAGAGGCATTAGAAAATTTAGAAAAAGTTCTCATAAGATGTAAAGAAACAAACCTTTCATTAAGCCATGAAAAATGCTTTATGATGTTTACTGAAGGGATTGTTTTAGGACATCATATTTCGGGAGATGGGATTAAGGTTGATAGATCAAAATTTGAAGTCATCTCCAAGTTGCCTATTCCAAATTGTCAAAGAGATGTTAGAAGTTTTCTAGGATTTACTGGTTACTATAGAAGATTTATAGAAAACTTCACTAAAATTGCATCTCCACTCTTCAAATTGCTTACAAAAGACTGTGAATTTAAATGGGATCCTAATTGTCAATCAGCTTTTGAAACTTTCAAAACAAGAATATCTGAAGCACCTATCTTGAGAGGACCAAATTGGAAACTCCCTTTCCATATTTCTACGGATGCTTCAGATACAGCTCTAGGAGCTGTGTTGGGTCAAAAAGATTTAGTTTCTTATGCCATTTATTATACCAGTAAAAATTTGACTCCCACAGAGTTGAACTATACTGTGACTGAAAAAGAGTTTTTAGCTGTTGTTCATGCAATTAATAAGTTTAGACATTACATAACGGGCTATGAAACTTTTATTCATACTGACCATTCTGCAATTAGATATTTAATGAACAAACCTGTTACTAATGGCAGAGTGACAAGATGGCTTTTACTTTTGCAAGAATTCAATATTACTGTGTTGGATAGACCAGGAAAACAGAATACAGTAGCTAATTTCTTGTCTAGGATTCAGAATACTAAAGAAGATTCTCCTGTAGAGGATAAGTTTCCTGATGAATACTTGTTTGCAATAACTATTAAAACTCCTTGGTATGCAGATATTGCTAACTATATGGTTACAGGGAAACTACCTTCACATTTATTTCCAAGTGAAAAACGAAAAATTATTCTGGAGAGTTCAAAATATTCATGGATTTCTAACGAATTGTTTAAAACAGGGCCAAATCTTGTGATCAGAAGATGTGTCAGGGAAGATGAAATGCCTGATATTCTTAAGGCATGTCATGATGAACCATGCGACGGACACTTTGTAGACAAAAGGACGGCCTATAAAATCCTCTCTTTAGGATATTATTGGCCTTCTCTCTTCAAAGATGAAAAATAATATGTCAAAAGGTGTGACAGCTGCCAAAGAGTAGGGAAACCTACCCTTTCAAATGAAATTCCATTGCAACCACAGGTACTCATTGAACCCTTTGAAAAATGGGCTTTAGATTTCATTGGACCTATTAATCCACCATCTAAGCAAAAGAAGTATACATTGGTTTGTACTGATTATGTTACTAAATGGGTAGAAGCCAAAGCATTAGTATCTGCTACTGAAAATTCAGTTGTTCATTTTCTTTATGAGGATATTTTTACTCGCTTTGGTGTTCCAAGAGAAATTGTGACAGATCAGGGAAGCCAATTTACATCCAACTTGGTGGAGAATTTGATGGAAGAATACAAAATCAAGCACAGAAGATCTACTCCTTACCATCCACAAGCAAATGGTCAAGTGGAGTCTACAAAAAAAGTTCTTGAAATTATCATCACCAAAATTGTTCATCTACATAGAAGAGATTGGGCAGAAAGGCTTCCTGAAGCCTTGTGGGCCTACAGAACTACATGGAGAAATACAACAGGACATTCTCCCTATGAACTTGTTTATGGGAAAGAAGTCCTGCTCCCCATTGAGTTTCAAGTCAAGACCTTCAAGATAGCAGTTCAGTTGGGGATGGACTTATCAGAAGCCCAAAAGCATAGAATGGAGCAGTTGAATGAGCTAGATGAGATCAGACAAGAAGCAATTTTAAGAATTGATCTAGTTCAATATCAAAGAGCTAAATGGCATGACAAGTACAGCAAAGAGAAGAAGTTTCAAGAAGGAGATTGGGCATTGTTGTTGATTCCAAGTTTAAAGATTTTCAAGGAAAATTTTAGACTCATTGGCTTGGGCCATATGAGATTGACAAGATCTTTAGCAATGGAGCGGTAAGAATCAAGACCATTGATGAGTTTCAAAATCCTCTTATTGTGAATGGCCACAGATTGAAAGTTTATCATAAGCCACTCTCAAAGGAGGAATTTGTCAAAATGTTTCAAGAGAATTCTGCAATCAGGCTAGTACAGAAGAATTCTTCTTCTCCACCAGCCTAGCTTTTGTTCTTTTAAGTTTAAAAAATAAAAATAAAAATGTATAAGCCTGAAAACCAATCACTGATTGGCAGTATTATACAGAAAATATAGGGTGAAAATCAGGAACACCTGACACTCTATATTTTCCAAAAAAAAATTTCTCTTTCATTTCACAAGTTTTGTGACCACCCACTCCATTCCATTCCACTTCATTCCATTTCATTTCACTTCATTTCACTCCATTCCACTTCATTTTATCTATTTCATTCCATTTCATCAATAAAATTCTTTTTCATGACCATTTCCATCTGGTCATTTGTCATCTGTTCATTTCCATTCATCCAAATAATAGATGTGTCAGTTTCTGCAGCTGACATCTGTTTCCGCAGCTGACTCCAGTTTCCGCAGCCAGAAGCAGATTCCGCAGCTACCACTCTGTTTTCAAAAGAATGTACAGCCAGATGTTATTTCCATAATCATGAAATTAAATGCAGGTGTGAGGACCAATTATGAAGACATGGAGCATTCAAGATACCAATGAAGAGCAACTAATTGAAGACCAAGGAAAAAGGCAAAGATTCCAAAGGTATGAGTAAAATTATTTCAAATAGCATTAAAAACACATTTTTATATAGTTATGAACCATAAGCTCCATCCATTATGTGCAATGATTATATTGACAATTCCGTAACCCTTTCACGATCTCCATATGATCCTCCCACGTTCATTCTCAACGGTACCATAATTAAACCTCCGCTCTTCACTCAAACTCCGATACTCCACCTGTGACAATGAGACGTAATCGATTTGATTACGGCTTCTTACAGCTGCATAAATCCATAACCGTTATTTAAACGTGCTCACATTTATTTCGCAGCCACCAAATTTCAAAACACTGCCGGATGTGTTATACTCCTCCTATTGTTTTGTTAATCTCACAGCCGTATCTCTGCCGTGCTCACGAAACCCCTCTCTGTTCCACTCCATTTCATTCTCTGTTATGCTATAGTTTGTATACCCACTCTCTGATATTTACCCACAGTCATTGTCCTCATTTCCGTGCATTCAGCCGTTCCACTTCCATTGAACCCTCACGCAGACAAATTTGTAAAGAGCTGAAAGAAGAATGGGTAAACTGTTAAGAGCAGAACCAGAAGGACCTAAGTTCATGGAAGGGTATCCGCAAGTAAGGGATATATTGAAGAAAGCAAAGTGGCCGCGATTTGTCCAAAAGTTCAGAGGCTACCATAAAGAAGTGACAAAAGCATTTGCAAGGTCGTTCAATGGCCTAAAAGTAGAGATTGGAGACCTTAAGTTTGCGGTCAATGAAGCATCTATAACAACTGCCACGGAACTTCTTCAAGAGGGTGAGCGTTGGTTTAAGAATAAAAGCATTAATGATGAAGCCTGGAGAATAATCTTACGAAACCAAGGTATGGACATAGCTATTTTTAAAAGAGGTATTCCTGTTCATGCTTTGAAAGAGGAATGGGCTACTTTTCTGCTAGTTGTTCAAAAATTCATTACCTGTGAAGGCCGTTTTGGGTCCATGTATATGTACCATACCAGGTTGCTGATGAATTTTCTAGATAATCAAACTCTCAATCTCCCATATTTCCTATTAAATAGTTTGAAGAAGATGTCTGTGACTGTTCAGAAACATTTAGGGGATGTTGAACCACATTTATATCACCACGGTCTTGTAAAAATTTTGATTGAAAAAGAGTTAAAGGAGAAGAAAGACACATGGGAACAATTTTTGATTAAAAATTTCTTTAAGGAACCTCAGGAAATTCCTGAAAGTAGCACAACAAGAAGGAGTAGGAGAAAAAGAATAAATGATGAAACTCAAATTACTCCTACTCAAGAAATTCCTGAAGGTAACACATCAAAAAGGAGTAGGAGAAAAAGAACAAATGATGAAATTCAAAATACTCCTACTACTACAATTGAAAGGACTGATAGGGAAGAGAGACTGTCAAAGAGGAAGAAGAAAGAAACTAAGGGTAAAAAGCCAATAACATCAAAAGAGAGAAAAAGTATTGAGGCTATACATCAAACCCCTTCTTCCGAAGAAGATCATCAAGTGTTATCTGAAAGACTGATTCACCTTCAAGCACAGTCATCTATGGCTAAGAAGAAAGAGAAAGGAAAACAAAAGCAAAAAGATAGTGGACCACAGCGTGTGAGAAGAAGCAGCAGACTTAAAGGGAAATTGAGGAAAACGCAAATAAAAGGACCTCATTTCATCGATTTGGGAGAAGAAACATTTGAACAATCCCCAGCTGACCATAGTCCATCTCACTCTCAATCATACAGTGAACCTGGTTCATTTCATTCTTAGTCAGATATTGAACATAGTCCATCCCATTCACAGCCAGATGTTGATGTAAGCCCTTCTCAGCCAGATTTTGAGAACAACTCTCCTTCACGGAATTTTGGGGACAGCCCAATAAAAATGACACCTGATATAGACCCCAAGCAGCAGGAAGTATATGATTATATAGAATCTTTAGAAAAAGCAGCTACAGGTCCCAGTACTTCGTCCATCCAGCCTCACACAGTACAAGATGATTTAGTCCAATCACTGAAACAGGAAGTCTTTGAGCTAGAGCTTTTAAATAGACATATCAAAAATGAAAATGAGACATTGAAGAAACAAAGTAAATTGCACAAAATCATTCATGATAATACCATGCTACATTTGGGAATATGGCAGAAGAAGAACAAGAAATTGAAAAGGAAATGCCAGAAGTTAAGCAGAGCACTAGTTAACATCAAATTTAGATGCTTAATGAAGAAGCCCAGAATGTTAGCAGCACCAAGGAAGAAGAGGAGAGGATTGGATGTACTGGCTGAAGTGTCAAGGCACATGAACTGAAGAAGGATTATCAAAATTTTTGTTGCATGAGGACATACAACACCTTCACAGTGGGGGTATGTTGAGTCTCAAATCTGCATCTTTTCCATACATCTTTCTATACCTTTTTCATCCACCTAAACCTTCCAAGTTGTCAATATCATTGTATATTAATTGCAAAAGAGCATCTAACATGGTTTTTAATTATATTTTTGTGTCTGTTGTTTGATTTATATTTTTCTCATTTAGCTGCAGAATCTTGCCACTTTCCGCAGCTGCTGCAACTTTCCGCAGCCATTTTGTGAAACTCTATGTTACAGGTGTCTACAGGAAAAACGAGCCACATGGGCAAGTCAGGAATGATGTGGACATGGATCGTGCCCTATTGGCTCGAGCAAATTCATCAAAGGAGGCTACAGTCAAAGATGTCCAAATGGAAGTCAACCGTAGAGTCCCATGGTGACAGGACTCTGTTTCGTGTCACGTGAAGGTTCATATGGCCGTTTCTGAGTTGCGGAGGACAAATCAACATCTATACACAGCTCCATAGCCGAATTAAAACATCCACTCCTCATAGATTTACTCTTCAATACGGCCATGATCCTAGATCTGTGGACGTAACGGTCTACGTGTTCTCCATCAGCATAAACTTTAGGAATCAGTTATATTTCTTTTGTTATAAATAATGCGTTTGTATACGCATATTAGATTAGTCTCTGTTAGTTTTTATTAGTCTGCTCTGTAATGTAATTACGCTGCCACTGTGCCGTAATATCACCTTTTTGTTATGACTGCATTTTAATATAAGAAGACTGTTTCCAAACGTAATTCGTACTTGAAGATTGTTGCCAAGGCTGGTGTAGAGGGCCCCTGCACTTGCCAAGGTTCTGTACATTATTGTATAGTTCTTGTTTTATTTCTTTAAAGCTCATTGTGCCATAATCCATTCACATGTTTATACATTGCATCTTTCATGGTATATATGCTTCATTTCTGTTTATAATCTTTCATGCTTTCTATTTTACTTCTCTCTTTCATGTTTTATATTATTGATAACTGATCAGTGTTCTTGTTTTAGGTTATAAATAGGCAGCCCGGGCATTTGCATAACTTTTTGACTAATGACATGGAATTAACATTGTTCTGCTGCTAATTTGTTTTTCTTAGTTTCTGTTTAATTTCAGTACTGCTTTGTTTAATTCAGTTTTGCTGATTTGCTTCAGTAGTTAAATTTAGATATATTAAACTGCTCATAACATCTTCAGTTACCTCTGAAAGCCACAGCTGGACTGATGGTGAGGGATTGTATTATGAAATGTGTAGTTTGATATTAGTTTCCTTTCTACAAATTTAGATATATTAAACTGCTCATAACATCTTCAGTTGCCTCCGAAAGCCACAGCTGGACTGATGGTGAGGGATTGTACTATGAAATGTGTAGTTTGATATTAGTTTCCTTTCTGCAAGTTAGATATATTAAATTGCTCATAACATCTTCAGTTGCCTCCGAAAGCCACAGCTGGACTGATGGTGAGGGATTGAATTATGGATGTGTAGTTTGATATTAGTTTCCTTTTTGCAAGTTAGAAATATTAAATTGTGCATGACATCTTCAGTTACCTCCGAAAGCCACAGCTGGACTGATGGTGAGGGATTGAATTATGAATGTGTGGTTTGATATTAGTTTACTTTCTGCAAGTTAGATATATTAAATTGCTCATGACATCTTCAGTTACCTCCGAAAGCCACAGCTGGACTGATGGTGAGGGATTGAATTATGAATGTGCAGTTTGATATTAGTTTACTTTCTGCAAGTTAGATATCGAGTTACTCAAGTTGTTTATGGTTACCTCCGAAAATCATAGCTGAACTAATGATGAGGGATCAGAAGATAAGTTGATGTAATTTTATTTAGATTTACTTTGTTGCAACTTTTGGATTTCTTTAAGCATAGTTTCTTTTTTGTTTGAACAACAGCAAGAATAATGAGTTTCATGATCAGTAGTTTATTGTTTGTTTGACTAGAGTAGTGATGCAATTTCACTTTCTTTGAAGAATTAATTTTGTCATCGTGTCTTTTTAAAAATTGTTTCAAAGTTTGGAAAATCATTAGAAAGACATTGTTGTCTTGAATATTTGTCTCCATACTTGTTTTTCAGAATTTCATAAAAAAACCAAAAACGACAAAAAGATAAGAAATAGGTTATCTTGCACATATAGTGCGCCACACTTCATCAGCTTACGAATCCCGGATTGATAAATTAATGTAGCAATTTAGGACACACTAAATTGACCAAACAGGACCTAATCATGCAACATCGCTCGTGCTACACCCACAATCATTCTGTTCTGCCTCTCCGCAACCCCATTTTGTTGTGGGTAAGAGGCGCTATGATTTCTCTTCGAATTCCTTATTTGTTGCAGAAGTTCTTGAATTCGTTAGAGATGTATTCTCTACCATTATCACTCTTAAGAGCCTTCACTTGCTTCCTCAACTCTTTCTCCACCAATGTCTTAAACTCACAGAAGTTTGAGAATGTTTGATCTTTCTTCTGCATGAAGAATATCCATCATTTACGAGAAACGTCATCAAAAAATATTACATAGTACTTATGTTTTGCTATTGAAGCAACCGAGAACGGTCCACGCACGTTTGTGTGAACTCTCTCAAGGATCCCCGAAGCACGGTTCTCCTTCTCATGAAATGTGGAATTTACATACTTCCCCATGGTGAAACCCTTGTACTGATCTAACTGAGCAAGTGTTCCCATTGGAATTCCAGTAGATATTTGTTGCATGACTTTCAAGGCTCCATGATGAAGATGGCTCAATCGCCTGTGCCATAATTCGCCCTCATCCCGACTCACCACTTTTTATGCCTTGTCCATCATGGCAGCGCAGCCATCTACCTCCATCTTGTAGATATTCTTAACTCGAATCCCTATCCTCTTGGCTTGACCCATTGTTTTATGTTGCAGGAAAGATTTTCCATCGCTAAAAAAAACATCATAGCCTCTGTCCTCCAACATTGCGACTGAGACAAAAATTTTCTTCAAACATGGAACATGCATAACATCTTTCAATTGAAATGTTTTACCTGACTCCCTCTAAAAAGTAATGGTACCAATCCTGGTAGCACAGTATCACCCGTCGTCGCCCATCTCTATATGCATCCGAAGATATTTCTCCTCTAAGTCACTGAAAATTTCCTTATGTCCCGTCATGTGAAAGGAAGTGCCACTATCCAAATACCACACCGATCCCAATGCACTTGAAACCATGCATGCAATCAAGGAGAATTCAAGCTAAAATTGCGAGGCAAGGGCCTCACCAGCTGCAGCTCTAGCAACCTTCTTGTTCTTCTTATTTTGTGGACAATTAGTAGCAATATGACCATGTTTGTGACAGTGAAAACACTTAACCTTGGACATATCAAGCTTCTTTCCTTTAGACTTGGATTTAGAATGGAATTTCTTCCCCTTCCACTTCTTCATTGTGGTAGGAAAAGCACAATTCTCTTCATCATCATGCTTTGATGAAGAGCCATCTCTAGTGTTCCGCCTCAACTCCTCCTACACCAAACCCGACCAGAGTCATTCCCAATCCGTCAATTTTTCCCGTCCGTTGACAGAATCTTCATAACTATGCCAAATATTAGGAAGTCCTAAGAGATCCAAGCTCACCAAATCATCATCAATAATAGATATTCCCACACTCCCAAGTTCATCCCTACATTGGACAAACTTTGTGAGATACTTTGGAAGGGTGTCGCCCTTTTCCATCTTGATCTTTCTGAGTTTATCTTTCAGCGCAAATTTCCTATGGTCGATGCTGCTTTGGAATAGATCTGTCAAAGCCTTCCACATACAATATGTTGTGGCTTTCCCATGGAGGCTTGAGACAATGTGGTCTCGTACTCCCTCCAACAGGATCCTCCCCGCCTTTGCCACTTTCTTTTGCCATTCATCAAGATTGACAGCATCTAATGAAGCAGTCTTAGGAACATCATTGTCAATGAATTATGTCAAGCCATTGTCTTCGAGTACTGCCTCCATCCTGTCCTTCCAAGAAATGTAGTTCTATTTTCCTTCAAGTGCATACTCTAGCCTCAAGCCATTGAAATCCATTTCGATCTTGAATCAGCTATAGCACCAAGAAAGTCTTTCTGCAAATTCGAATTCTTTCCACCAACAAACTCAACTCCTCTTCACTATTGCAATTTTCTATGCTCTAATACCATGTAGAAATTTATACAAAATACATGTATGTCCTGGATTCTCTTGATCTAACAATATGCTACTGTTAAATAAAAAATCACTTCTACTTATCTTTGCGGAAATTTAAAACACAATCGCCAATTACAATATCATGATGAAAGATCAATCACACACAACACAGATAATTTTACCAGGGAAAGATTATAGCTAAAAACCAAATTATCTTATATATTATATTATATCATGGATCATGAAACAATTACATACAAATCTCTAATCCAAGAGCTCTCAGTACATGAGCTAATTGTCTCACAATGTCATACAAAAATTGGTAAGTTCCTTAGCCAATTTACTGTCTCCAGAAAACCTACCTCCACTATGCAATCCCTAATGATAGCAATCCCTGAATGAATGAAATCTTGTATGTCTTGATTGCGCAATCCTCATGGGCACATCCAATGTGTGTGTGGTTGCATGTGTGCAACCGGATAATATCACAATTGATATTTTACTTCCCTTTCACCTAGAACTTAACTGGCTCTCCACTGGATCAGACATGCATGCAGTTAATAATAGTAAATATTCAGTTGCATATGAGACCACTGATTGTGAATTAATTAATAATTAATTCACTTGATCTCTCACTAGTGTATCTTCAGTTATAACTAGCACAACTGAGTTTAACTCACTTAACTGAGTTAAACTACTTTACAACTTGCATAACTGCACTTCCAACTCTGTTACAACTTTGAATTACTCAGTTACAACTAAGTCAACCTGCATGTCCCACCAACCAACCACTTAACTCGAAATTCCTTTAGCTAACTGATTTTCCACTTCAGTTAACTATTTCCATTTTTCTCATTGAGAATAGAATATAGTTTATTGTCCAACTAATATTAAGGGATAATAATAGCAGACATGCATTCTATAAATAGATTATGTGTTGAATATTTCAAAAAGAAACAGTGAAAGAGCCATCCGGAAACATCATCCTTGATCCTAATGAAAAATAAGCACCTAAACTAGGTGGGGCCCACATAGGCTATTTTTAGTTGTATGCCTATTTTTAGAATGGTGAGCATATTCTAAAATTAGTAGGATGTTGATTCTAGATGGTTGAGAAAATTCTATCTTTGGATGAGTTTCTATTTTTAGAAGATGGGAGAAGTCTATTTATAGATCACAAATCTATAAATAGAATGCATGTCGATTATTATTAGCCCTTAATAATAATCAGATCATAAATAGTAACTTATTCTCTTGGAGCACTTTATTTAAGTGAACACATGTGGCACATCAGTGGGCTGAAGGAATTACGCAATTCCTAGGGTGGTTGGTAACTCATGCATGGAGGACTTCATTATAACTGATAGTGGCAAGTTGTAACAGAGTTCGAAGAGTAGTTATGTGAGTTGTTATTTAGTTTAACTCAGTTCAGTGAGTTAAAATCAATTGTACTATTTGTAACTGAACATACACTACTGAAATATGAGTGAAATAATTATTTAATTAATTCACAAGTAGTGTCTTACTTGAAACTGAAGAAATACAGCAGTTAACTACTTGCAAGTCAGATCCCATGGAGACCCAGTGGAGAGATAGGTGAAAGGGTGAGATGGACTATCAGTTGTGACTATAGTGATGCATTCAATGTATCTACACACACATTGGAGATTCCAATTGAGGATTGCATAGTGCAAGCAAGGAAAGGTTGAATTCATTTAGGGTTCTTCTTCAGCAGGGATTGCGCAGTGGAGGTAGGCTATTAGGAGGCAAGAAATTGATGCATGGAGGTGCAAACTTCTACAAAACAGTGTGAGACGATTGTGTATTGTACTCAGAGCTCTATGAGCTGAGATTTGTATGAGATATATGATATTTTTTCATGATCTCTTGATATACATAATATATGATAGTTGGGGTTTTTAGCTTTAAGCTTTCCCGGTAAAACATCTTGTTATGTGTGATTGATTTTTCTTCATGTGTTTGCATTTGGCGATTTAATTTCCGCAAAGAATTAAGTGGAAGGATTATGTATTTAACATACGATTAAATTGTTAGATCAAGAGAATACATAAATACATCACATTTTTTATAAATTTCTACTTGGTATCATAGCATTGTTGATCACTAGAGATTGCGATATTGAAATGGTGCTGAGTTTTTGTGTTGGTGGACAATTTGAATTTGCTGCAAGAATTTCTCGGTGCAACAGTTGAGTAAACATTGAAATGGATTTCAATGGGTTGCAGTTGGAGTATGCACTCGAGGGAAGCTCTAACTAAATAGCCTGGAAGGACAGGATGGAGGCAGTGCTTGTAGATAATGGCTTGAAGGATTTCATCGATAACGATGTTCCTAAGCCCACTTCGACGGATGTTGCAGTACTTGACGCATGGAAAAAAAAAGTAGCAAGGGCGAGGAGGATTCTGTTGGAAGGTGTGAAAGACCATATTGTGTCAAGAATTCATGGGAAAGCCACTGCATATGCTATGTGGAAGGCTTTGACAGGTGTTTTCCAAAGCAGCAGTGACCATAGGAAATTGGCGTTGAAGGATAAACTCAGAAAAATCAAGATGGAGAAGAATGACACTATTCTGGTATACTTGAAAAAGTTTTTCCAATGCAGGGATGAGCTTGGGAGTGTAGGATTCAGTGTTGTTGATGATGATTTGGTGAGATTGGCTCTCCTTGTGCTTGCAAAGAGTTGGCAAAATTATGAAGACTCTGTCAATGGACGGGAGAAACTTCTATATTGGGAGCGACTTTGGTCGGATCTAGTGCAGGAGGAGATAAGGCAGAACACTAGGGATGGCTCTTCATCAAAGCATGATGATGAAGAGGATTTTTCTTTGGTTGCCAAGGTGAAGAAGAAGAAGGAGAAGAAATTCAATTCTAGATCTAAGGCCGGAGAAGACAGCAAAGAGCACAACATGTCCAAAGTGAAGTGTTTTCACTGTCACGAGTTTGGACATATTGCCACAAATTGTCCACATAAGAAGAAGAACAAGATGGTTGCTGTAGAAATTTTCTGAATAATGATTAATTATTCACCGAGACTATCCTGATCACATACAATTCGAATTTATATGCAACACATAATCTCTTCCGCTCAAATCATCAAACATGCGGAAATAAAATCAAGCGATAACACATCAAATCATCATACACATTAACACAGTATGTATGGGGAAAGATTATAGCTGAAAACCCCGCAGCTATTGTGTATATTATAATGGAGAAATCATGTAACAAACTCAGTACAATACTCCTCACAAGTACTCAGTACTATCTCATGAAGTTACACACAAACTAGCTTAGTTTTGAACAGGTTACTGGTTCAAAACTCACCGCCAATTGCCTTGCCTCTATTGCGCAATCCAGGCCTGTCTATATAGAGATCCAAGGTTCGAATCTCCTTGGCTTGAATGCGCAATTGTCATGGACAAATCCTCCAAGTGTGGTGCAAATCTCATGCACAACTGATGTCGCCACTGATAGCTAACTCCACCCTTTCATCTACCTCTTTCACTGGTCTCCACTGAACTGATCATGCACTGTAGTGAAGTGATGTGTTCTTGAGTTGAATAATGAGTTACTAATTAATGAATTAAATAATATTTAATTCACTCCACTCATAACTAATTGATTAGCTAGTTAAACTAGTCTCAACTAGTTCAACTAAGTTAAACCGAACACAACTCCACCATCTGTCTCATTAACTCCACCAAACTTCTGCCACTGAAGTCCTAACTGAAGTCAACCATGCATGAGCTCACCAAACCCCTAGGAATAGCGTAATTCCTCTGTCAGATGCATGAGCCACTTCCAAGGCTCGAACCGAAGTGCTCCAAGAGAGTAAACTGAAGTTTATAGTCCAAATATTATTAAGGGTAAATAATATTTGACTTCCCTATTTTAAGGAGAGGCAGTCTAAAAATAGACTTCGACCTATAGGTCCAAAAAATAGAGTCCCATCTATTTTTACCAACATGACCAATGCTCCAATAATCTCATACTGCAATCCCCGGACCATGCTCCATATGTCTAAAAATAGACATAGTCTAAAAATAGATTTTGCGCCAGAATTTGCCTGCGGGCCCACTTAGTGAAGGCGACTTCATTTCACTAAGCTCCATCATCTTGCTGCATTCTCAACAGTTGCTAGAGCTGCAGCTGGTGAGGCTCTTGCCTCACAATTTGAGCTTTAATTCTCATTGATCGCATGCATGGTGTCTAGTGCATTAGGATCGGGGTGGTACTTTGATAGTGGTGCTTCCTTTCACATGAAGGTAGATGAGAAATTGTTCAATGACTTGGTGGAGAAATATCTCTAAATGCATGTTGAATTGGGTGACGATGGACGATACAGTGTGACCGGCATTGGTACCATTACCTTTCAGAGGGCATCAGGTAAACTCTTTCATCTAAAATATGTTGTGCATGTTTTAGGTTTAAAGAAGAATTTAATCTCAGTCACAATGTTATAGGATAGAGGCTATGATGTTGTCTTTAGTGAAGGAAAAATTTTCCTGCGACACAAAGCAATAGGGCAAGCCAAGAAGGTTGGGATTTGAGTGAAAAATATCTACAAACTTGAAGTAGATGGGATTTCTATGGAGCTTCCTACTATTGGGAAGTGCAAGAAAGACATGCAATTGAAGCTTGAGAGGGAGCAGGATTTGCATGCAGGTAAGAATGAACCTCGGGATGTAGAGCAGCCACAAGATGAGGATCATGGAGTGGGAGCAACCACTCATGCGAAGAAATTTCGTGCCAGATGGGCAGAGGGAGTGCATGCAGCTATACCACCAGGTGAGAAGTGGGGCGACATGCATTAATAATCCCAATAGGATATTTCTGGGCAGGATTCACTGAGATGGTATGGATCTCATGAATTGAACCTGGCTGTAAGGCACCCACAGAGAAGCAGTAGCATGATCAGTTGGATTGATGCAGTCAGATCAAAGTGACATTGTCTGATACTGGAGCACGGTTCAGAATTGACAGCAAGTGCAGAGTGCATGGGTGCAAAGTTCAACAACGCAGTGGTTCCTGAAGACATGTGCAGTAGCTAAGCAGAATTTAGAAGAATTTGATGACATATGCATTATACTGATTCAGTTGTTTGGAGGCTATTCAATTTTGGAAGTGTTGCATGCAAGTATTGCAGGGTGGATGCATGGAGTTGCAGGGCACATGCAAAGATAGTCCTTTCTTGTTGAGAGGGAGTGTTGAAGATTGCAACAAGAAACAGTGAAAGAGGCATTTAGAAACATCATCCTTGATCCTAGTGAAAAATAAGCACCTAAACTAGGTGGGGCCCACACAGGCTATTTTTAGGTGTGTGTCTATTTTTAGAATGGTTAGCATATTCTAAAATTAGCAGGATGTTAATTCTATATGGTTGAGAAAATTATATCTTTGGATGAGTTTCTATTTTTAGAAGATGGGCGAAGTCTATTTATAGATCGCAAATCTATAAATAGAATGCATGTCGATTATTATTAGCCCTTAATAATAATCAGACAATAAATAGTAACTTGTCCTCTTGGAGCACTTTATTTCAGTGAACAGATGTGGCACATCAGTGGACTGAAGGAATTACGTAATTCCTAGGGTGGTTGGTGACTCATGCATGGAGGACTTCGTTATAACTGATAGTGGCAAGTTGTAATAGAGTTGGAAGAGTAGTTATGTGAGTTGTTATTTAGTTTAACTCAGTTCAGTGATTTAAACTCAGTTGTATTAGTTGTAATTGAACATACAATAGTGAAATATGAGTGAATTAATTATTTAATTAATTCACAAGTAGTGTCTTACTTGCAACTGAGAGAAATACAACAGTTAACTACTTGCATGTCAGATCCAGTGGAGACCCAATGGAGAGATAGGTGAAAGGGTGAGATGGACTATCAGTTGTGATTATAGTGATGCATTCAATGCATCTACACACACATTGGAGATGCCAATGAGGATTGCGCAGTGCAAGCAAGGCAAGGTCGAATTCATTTAGGGTTATTCTTCAGCATCGATTGCGCAGTGGAGGCAGACTCTCAGGAGGCAAGAAATTAGTGCATGGATGTGAAAATTTCTGCAAGACAGTGTTAGATGATTGTATATTGTACTTAGAGCTCTATGAGCTGAGCTTTGTATGAGATATATGAGATTGTTTCATGATCCATTGATATACATAATATATGATAGTTGGGGTTTTTAGCTTTAAGCTTTCCCGGTAAAACATCTTAGTATGTGTGATTGATTTTTCTTCATGTGTTTGAAAATTGGCGATTTAATTTCCGCAAAGAATTAAGTGGAAGGATTTTGTATTTAACAGAAGATTAAATTGTTAGATCAGGAGAATCCGGAAATACATCACAGTGTTTATAAAATTTCTACATTATGCACATACATCTATAAATAGACATACACTAGGATCTTCTTGTTGAATCTCAACATGGATTTCTATTGATAAGAAATATATCAGATTGTACTTAGCTCTATATTTTCATATTAATACAATATCTTATGTTCTTTCTACTTTTTTGAGCAATCTCTTCAAGTTTTGAAGGGGTTGTGAGTGAAGGAGGGCCCCCTTCGCTAATAACTCCTGCAACGCAGTGTGTGTTTTTAATTCTTTTTTTTTTTATGCAGCAATAATTCATTTACATAGCTAATGCACTCTTTCCAAATTTGCAGCAGCAGATTGTTAATTGATTAAATTTTTAAGTTTCTTATGTTAATGTGTTAATTTCATTTGATCAAAGCTTGGATTTACGTTGTCTAAGTTGGTTTCTTGACTGTTGTAATTTGATCTTTTATCTTTTCATGGTCAATATCAGCAATATCGAGAGCTATAAAGGGATGTTGTAGTCCACTCCATAGTCGTTGTTGCTAAGTATTGATGTGGGAAAGAGGCATTAGTTGGTGTGTACACTTGCAGTAATAAGCCTGCATATATTTTTCATAGTATCTCACAAGCTTACGTACCCTCAATTGACAATTTATGGTTGACAAATTATAAGTCTATAATTTGACTCAACACTTGTACTTTATATTATTATGGTTTTTATGGCATCCCTACCAAGATTTTGTAATGTGAACACTAGTCATACTCAACATATCATGCTTATTTTACAGAACTCGTGTATATTCCCTAATTAATGCCTCTAGTCTAGTTGCCACACTGCTAGAGCGAAGCTAATTGAGGCATCATTCCAAAGCATGAATTTGATATTTTAATTATGTTAATAATAAAATTTGAGCTTACAAAAAAGGGTTTTTATTTAAATCCCAAGTGGGTTGGATCCTATGGTGGAAAGTGAAGATTTTTTCATTGTTAAGCAAATTTCAATTCCCTTGAGGGCCTAACTTGAAGCCATGGTGGCATCTCATGGTAGTGGTTGAAAGTGTGGTTGTACCTAAAGATATTATGTTAAATTGTATTGTTACTCATGCACATATAAGTGGATTAAATCCCACCCCCATGTCCTTCAATTTTCACCACCATGGAGGGTACCCAACATTGGAATACATGCCATTGCATTGATATGAGCACAAGGGAATTGATACAAGGTTCCAATATAACATCCAATTTGCAACATGCATGTATTAAGGGACTCATGTGTATGGTCGTGTATGAGGTGAGTTCAAGGGAGGTTTCAAACATTATGGAGGTTGTGTGTGAGAGATTCAGGAAGGACATCTAGACTCACAGTTCACCTTCAAGCCTGCTTCAAGCATAATTATGGAGAAATATAAAATGATTAAGGAGAATTATGATACAGATTGGTGGGGGAAAACGTGAATATAGGTTGGAGATTTAAACTAGTCTCCTACTTACCAAGAGCTTGGGTATGACAAGTTGTTATTTAATCTTCCTTAATTTGTTGTTTTTTGAGTGTTTATCCTCTTTGTTTATTGTTTATTTTGGTAGTTTTTCTCTGTGTTTTGGATGCCCCTAAGTGTTGGGTTTCTATTTCGATGTAAGGTTTCAGGAAACAATTCCCGTGCTCTCTAGTTTATTTGTGGCTCTCAACTTAAAGGTGGAATTTCTCAGGCTTGTTTTCATTGGAACAAGGTTTGGATTATGATTGGCTCCAAGGTTTAGTTTAGTGGATCTCCTTTGGTTGCAAAGGATGAAGAAGAGAAAGAGTCACCCCTTTTTTTCGTCTCAAAGCTCATCAACCTTTTCTTCTCAACCTCAAGTTCAAGCTTTTTTTTGTTATTCTATGGATCGATTTCTGGAGGTAATTCCTAAAGAATATTGCAATACTATTTCATAGGTTGAGGAGGAGGTTCTTTATAGCCATATATTCACTAGTGATTATCAGGTAGATAGAGACACAAGGAATTTGATTTCAAATATTACTAATTCAACTCGATCATGATAAACTTCATATATGTAATATGTTAATATATATTAGCACATTAAAAATCTCGTGAGAAGATTTCTCATAGATCGATCAAAAACATGTTAGATAAAAAGGTTTCTATAATGGAAAAGAAGCTAGAAAACTTTATTTTCACCTCCTCTGAAGTAGACAGTAATCCTCATCCATAATACAGGTGGAATCTTCCTCAGGATGGCATGATTTGGTGAGCTAGGTTTTATGTTGCATCTTTGTTCTAGTTATGGTTGTTAATTTTGGTAAAGCACTCTATTAGTTTTCTTTAAATTTAAATGATGGTGTTGATCAATTATTTTGAATTAAAATTATGTTACATTTAATTCATCAATCCAAGTTGGTAAAATTGTAAAATGTAGTGGACATTATATGCAACACTTGGTTTCTAATTTTTCTATTAAAAATTACTTGCATGCTACCTACTATTGAGTTGAGAAAGCAAAATTTTAACTATGTAAAGTAATTGCAATTAAAAGGAATCAACACAACACTAGTTCTAAACACTTTTAAACCATCACCATGTAAATTTGTGTCATGAAATATTCATGGAATCACTTGGTCATTTATTTAATAATGATTCTATATAAAATTATACAATTGAAGTAAACAACTCTTTATTCAATTGGACATTTCATATGAATAGTATTTGTTATGTTAGCACACAAACAACAATTAAGAATCAATGAAATTAGATGCACTCAAATAATGAAAAGAACTGAAACTACACAAACTCAGTTGTAAAAATAAATAAGAAAAGAATAGCAACGCTTTCCCTTACACAATGGGTCCTCCCAGCTCGGTCATCTGTTATTGAAGTACTTATAAGTTTTTAACTGTTAAAATGCTCTAAACTATGAAATCATTCATGCAATATAAACACAAGTAAAACTAAAATAACAACAACACTTTTGTATTATGATATTAGAGAAAATAAATTGTGTGTATCGTTGTTCCAATCCATAGATATTTATACAACTCGAGTAAATCATTTGGTGTGAAACTCTAGAACAACTTTGTCAAAATATCAAAGTTTAGATTTTATGATGACAGAAGGAGTAAGTGATGTGATCCACATATGAGAAATTAGTGTTTTGATGCATGAATTTCTTCATGAAAGATGTTAATTCTGATTTGGATTGATCTTCAAAAGATTAATCCACGACCTATGCTAACAATACTATACCAACCCGCATAATCTACCACCACTTTGACTGTGCCTTGAACTCTTCTCTTTTGTTGATCTAGAAAGGGATGACTTGAATATGACATGTGGTAAAGATCAAGGTTATCTTTTTCCACATATTTCAACTCACAATCTTGCCATGTTATGCTCATACTCATAGACCTACAACTCGATTATGGAATTAAAAACTCGCTACAAAATCTTATATGTGGCTACACAACTATTGTTTCTATAGGTATATAATTTATTTATTTTTACAAATGAATACATGAAAACATAAAATATTGGACACTTTACCTTGGGATTTTCTGGTCTCTAATCCTTGTAGCTCAAAGCATGATTTCTTATCAAATTTTAGTAATGAATTAAAGGTTAGTGAATAAGGTAGGCTTGTAAAAGTATGGTTGGAAAAATAAGTAGCAAAAAGATAAGCTCTGAGGGTTAGCCTAGTTGGCCAAGTTCTCATCGTTAAAGCACCTTTGCTATTGTGAGGTCATGGGTTTAATTCTCTTGACGCTCTCAAGGTTAGGCTATGTGGTTGAGCTGACAGGAAGTGATACCTTCAAGTGGATCTACCTGGTACAATATTCTATGCACATAGCACACCGATCTTCGGGGACTATGAACCACATATAAAAAGGTAGAAAAAATGTGACAAAAAAGAGCTCATTCTAGGGGTCCAACAAATAGACTTGTAGCTCCTGGAATATCTAATGTTAAAATTTTGAATCTCTACTTCTGAGGTGGCAAACTAATAACCCATGAAAAAATGTTGTATACTTTATTAAAATTAAAATGAAGTAGATAAACTATATATATATATAATATTATTCTTGAATGTGAAAACCTTTTTTAAATCGTTGGAAATATTTTCCAAGAAAAAATTTATAATTTTTTTTGCAATGATTATATTTGAAAAAAAAGAAGTATGAAGTTTTCATGACTTGGATGTAAGATATTGAAAAAAAAGGAGTCCATTATGTCATATATATATATATATATATATATATATATATATATTCTCTTAATAGGATTTTTTTATATGTTGGTATATGTTTTCCTTCTATTTGAACTATGGAAGTCTAACATTTCATTTGACCTTTAGTCCTCTCTCTTAGTACTTATATAATTTGATTTGCATTCTTTTTCTAACCATTGAGCTTCACTTGGTCCCTGGGGATGGATAGAGCGCCAATATTAAACATTGGATACAATCTTCGTACCATTCACACAATAAAGATATTCAAAACTAGCATTACTATAATTTTAGAGTTTATGGAAAAAAAGAATGAATAAAATGGAAATGAGGAAAAAGAAAAAGAAAGTTTTGAATTAATATGTTTACTTCCTAAGATATGTTTGTTTTGTGTATGTGTGTGTGTGTGTGTGAGAGAGAGAGAGAGACTAGATGAATCAACAATTGGGTTGGTTTCATACTCGTGTGACATGGGGTCAAATTCGACCACTACCACTATAACCTTACATATGCCCCTTTCATAGACACAAGTAAGTTGGGAAGATTTGAACTTCAAAGCTCTTGGTACATAACACTTACCAATTTAACTACCCCAAGGGCGGGCTTATATAATATTTATTTATTCTTTGCTAACCCATAAGGAGAGTTTGTTTTCTATATTAAAAATTATAATTTTTATAAATTTAATAATTAAAAATCTTTGTTTTTTATATAGAAATGATGTGTTTGAATTTAAGAAAAAAAAAAAGAGGAGTTAAGATTCGTATATATCCATAAACTAAATTGTTAAATTAGTATAGGAAGGAACTCATAAAGAATCTCATACATTATTTTAATATTTGAATTAATTATAATTAAATTAAATGATTAATTTTATTCTTATAAAAATTGATTAAAAAAAAAAAAACCCAATTGATGATCAAAGTAATGTGAAGTTGCTCAAACTAAGAGATTCAAGGTTCAATCCTTTGGTTGTGACTTGGTCTACGGAGAGAAGGACAAGCCCCAAAGGTATAGTGGTAGTTGTTGGCATTGATGATGTGTTGCAGAGGCATTGATGATGCAACCATTGTGTTGAAGTGTTCATGGTTGAC
Organism: Pinus albicaulis; assembly: GCA_034641835.2. Classification (NCBI taxonomy): domain Eukaryota; kingdom Viridiplantae; phylum Streptophyta; class Pinopsida; order Pinales; family Pinaceae; genus Pinus; species Pinus albicaulis. Next base: position 1,161,936,971 of record CM076577.1, read on the forward strand.
ATTGATGTTAACATGGGCATGTGTTGCAGTTAGCTCGAGTGTGCAGAGGATTGTGTTGCAGGTAGATGTACACTTTGATGGATAGGCTCATAGATGTACTCTTATGTTGCTTGGTTAGGATGCTACTATTACCATGGTACACGTATCCTTGGTATCAACTTAACCATGGTATCTACATATAGTATTGACTTGCAGAAAGTACAAGGGTCCATGGTATCTATTCCCGGGAATGCCTTTGAGAGAGCCCTTTCATGATTTCGTAAGTCAAAAACACAATACCAACACTTGGAACAACTTTCAGGTACTCTGAAAAAGTTCCCCTGTATAAACCACCCCATCCTTCTGTTCCAATTATCTGTCTGAATGTGCCAACAAGTTCCTTGTTATAAACAGGAGCACGCCCACCTGCACCTTCCAGCTGCATTCTTCTCCTCAACAATCAAATGGAAATGTTGTTGCCTGAAAATACTATCTATTCCTGGGAATGCCTTTGAGAGAGCCCTTTCATGATTTCATAAGTCATAAACACAATACCAACACCTGGAACAACTTTGAGGTACTCTGGAAGAATTCCCCTGTATAAACCACCCCATCCTTCTGTTCCAATTATCTGTCTGAATGTGCCAACAAGTCCCTTGTTATAAACAAGAGCACGCCCACCTGCACCTTCCAGCTGCATTCTTCTCCTCACCAAATCAAATGGAAATGTTGCTGTTGAGGATGCAACACCTGAAAGGCTACCACAGGCCAAGCTAACTGCAACAGTTGAATCCTGAGATCTCTCAGACACCCAAACAGATTTGAGACTCTCATAAACACAGAAGCTAATAGCTATATTGGGTCCAACTCCCAACAGAGTTGGCCCAAGGCCTTTGTACAATCCCTTGAGGCCTTCATCTTTCCAAATGGTACAGAGGGCATGTGCAATACCTCTATAGTAGATCACATTTGTCTGTGCTGCTAACCTAGTCCTAACAATATCCAATGGATATGTCATTGATGCAGCTGTTACTCCTGCTGCACCACCACCCAATAAACGAACACAAAGGTCTGTGCTAAGATTCTCTCTCTGTTTTTCCATGCCAGGCAGTGACTGCATAATTGATTTGCATTTCTCATATGTGTAAAAACTAATGGAAGAATAAGGAAGTCGATGTGCAATTGTGACCAAGTTTCCCCTCCAAAAACCCCTCATTCCTTCCTCAGAAACAATCCGGGATACTTCGCGGAAAATACTTGCTTTATGCAAACTCGCACTCGCACCCTCAGAGTGCATGCCCTGGACCTGAAGCAGAATTGTAAGCCGAGCCATTGGAGCAGTGCAGGTCTTGCTGACAGCACCTGCAACTCCCCCTGCTAAAAGCTGTGAAATATTTGTCCCAATCTGCGAATGCTGCATTGCTTGCCGCACAAACCTTTTCACACCTCTCATTTCTACATCACCATGGTGGAGCTGGTCTAAGCTATTCAAAGACGACTTTGTAGGGCCACCCAACCCTGCCCTTTGCGGAGAAATCGCACCTTCCACAGCAACATTAGTGCCCGAATGAAACGGCCCTTCAGCGGCCACTTTAGTCCCAATCTGCGAATGCTGCTGTGAAATATTTGTCGCAATCTGCGAATGCTGCACTGGTTGCCGCGCAAACCTTTTCACACCTGTCGTGTCTACATCACCATGGTCGAGCTGGAATAAGCTATTCAAAGAATGAAGCGTCCCTTCAGTGGCCGTTGTAGACTGCATCCCTCCCATTTTTAATAGTTGCTCTCAACGATGAGAATAAATGGATTATTTGCGTCTCGGAATCCTCTAAACTCACATGTATTGCTTCGGCTTATAATTGATCTTAATTTATTATTTATATTTTATATATTTAATGTGGGGGTAAATGTTTATAAATATTTACATGTCGGTTTAATTAAAAGTTATAAAGGATTAAAAATAAAGGAAAAATATTGTAGGGTCAAATATTAATGTAATTAATAGAAAAGTTAAAAAAAATAATCAAACAGATAAAAATTTAATACTACCAATAAATTTATAATATAATAAGATTATTAACTATGGATATTCACCCTCACTTTACTATAGATTTTTTTTTTTTTTTAGAAAGAAAAATATTGTTTTTATTACTAGCATAGATCCATCTTAAATATAGATCTAACATGAGTTGAGAGAGATCCAATTTTTTAAAGTGTAATTTTTTTTTTTATGAGTCGACATTATTTAAATGTTTTGTATAGTTATTTAATTTTTATTATTTTTAGATTTTTAAAATTTTTATTTTGTTCGACATGAGCAAAATTTCAATTTTGATGACGGACGGACACGGTTACACATCGTACTGGGTTGTAGAATGAGCCTCTTGGCTCAATAAGAGAAAGTACATGTGTCTAGTAGATGTGACTCTCCATTACTATCCTAAAACAGAGAACGAAAAGAAAAAATGCATATAGTTGATCCCTTAGCAAAGAGCTAGAACGGGGGTTGCTCATTTGAGCTTACAAATTTTCTTTTGCCCCGTGCTAAATAGATCTGAAAATGGAAAAAAACAACAAGTACAAAAATCAACACTTGAGAATGTTGCAGAGGGACAAAATCCACAGAAAACTAGAGGAAAAAGATGGGAGACAGAGTACCCAATAAGTAGAGTGTTCATTTTTAAATAGGAATGACACCTTCCTATCAACATCCCAGGATCAAACTGGTTGAAAATAATTTGATCCGGGACAAAGCTGCAACCCTGTTTTGAAAGACGGTCAACTTCAATGTTTTGATTTTTGCTGATGTGCTGAAAAGATAAATGATGGAAAACCGTCAATATAGCTTTCATGCGAGCCTTTCATGATTCGATAGCAACAGAGTTTGAGGAGCCCCTATTGTTTTCTCATTCAATAACTGACTGGGAGTCTCCAAAAATGGAGAGGGGCCTGAGATAAAGCCAAAAAGCACAGTAAAGGCCCAAAGTGCAAGAAGTTTGGCCCGAGTATTGGTACCCAAGCCACAGTGTCAATAGAATATGTGAATGTGCTCAGGGTTGATGTGGATAGCCATGTTGCATCCATAAGAGTCAAAAGAGGAAGCTCCATCGAAAAATCCCAACTTTACCATAGATATTATTAACTTGTAAATAGGATTTATTACAATACCACAACTTATCAATACCACATGCTCAAAAACCATAACTCATTTCATAATCAAAATATGTTATAAATAATCAACATGTCCATTAGTTAAATCTCAAATTAGTTTGCGGCCTTGAGTGCCCTGTCCACTACCATCCTCTCAACACTTCAAATATCTGCTTTGCTCACCTCTAACCACTAGCACTCTTCCTATTATTAGGTTATGTTTCCCTCTCTTCCACCTTTTCCCTGTGCTCTTGCCTCTCTTCCCTCTACCCTTTCTCTGATCAAATTTTCTCCCTTTTGTTGTCCCCTTCTTGCATCCACATCTCTCCTTGTGTGGACGGTCAACCACGACCAGCCTGCCCCCTGACTCCCCCTTGGCCTAGGAGATCGTTTCCTTCAGTGCCCAAGTGACTAATCGATTGAAGTTTCAGAAGGTTCCTCCTTGATTCTTAAAGAAGCTCAATGATATTCCAAAAAACTCATCAACAGGTTATTCCATTGGGTTAAAACTCATCAACACATTGTTCCTTTGGGTTAAAAAACTCATCAACAAGTTATTCCATTCATTTTCAAAGCTATTCCACATCCACATCCACATCCATGTTCATTGCGTTCTTTAGAGAACATTTAAGGGTTGTTTAGAGAATATTTTCATTTGGACAATCATGATGCAATATAAAATTTAGTTTCACATAAATCTTAATTTTGCAAATACAATTTCACATACATCATATTTTTGTTAATAAGGTGGAATGCCATCTAACAACACTAATTGCCATCAACCCTAACACTAATATTTCAAATATGATGTAAACATGTCCTTCAAAGAAAGCTTAAGAGATATGACCTCCCACCTTTTCTCACCACTAACCTATTGTGGGACCTAAAAGTTTGCCAAATGGGAGTGCTGCGATCCAAAACGAATAAATACGAACTACGACTCATCTTCATGGCATAAGAACTTCAGATTGGCTAAGTGGGGATAGCACAAATAATTATGTTTCATAGTTTAAAAGCCAATAATCCATGTAATCAATAACATGTCCATATCATAGGTTTTCCTCTTCAATGTGAGATTTTGCACCCCATAGGTTGACATTCATTATGTACCCTTACATGTAGCACAATGACATTCACAGCTTCTCCTTTCTGCATTCCCTTGCACCTCCCGGTGCAATTGCTAGTATATGTTTTCCTTCTATTTGAATTATGGAAGTCTAACATTTCATTTGACCTTTGGAAATTTAATGGTCCTCCCTCCTCGCACTTATATAATTTAATTTTCACTATTTTTCTAATCATTCAGCTTCACTTGGTCCCTAAGGATGGATAGAGTGCTGACATGAAACATTGGATACAATCCTCATACCATTCACATAGTAAAAATATTCAAAAATAGCATTACTATAATTTAGAGTTTATGAAAAAAAGGAATGAATAAAATGGAAATGAGGAAAAAGAAAAAAAAGTTTTGAATGAATATGTTTACTTGCTTAGATATGCATGGTAAAAGTTGTATTTTTTCATATAATTGTTAAAAGTAGTTTGTTTCGTGTATGTGTGTGTGTGAGAGAGAGAGAGAGAGAGAGAGAGAGAGAGAGAGACTAGATGAATCGATAATTGAGTTGGTTTCATACTCGTGTGACATGGTGTCAAATTCGACCACTACCACTATAACCTTACATATGCCCCTTTCACAGACACAAGTTGGGAAAATTTGAACTTCAAAACTCTTGACACATAATACTTCATTATCATGACACTTACCAATTTAACTACCCCAAGGGTAGGCTTATATAATATTTAATTTTTCTTTGCTAACACATACGGAGACTTTGTTTCATATATTAAAAATTATAATTTTTATAAATTTAATAATTAAAAATCTGAATTTTTTATATAGAAATAATGCGCTTGAATTTAAGAAAAAAAAAAGAGGAGGTAAGATTCTTAAATATCCATAAACTAAATTATTCAATAAGTATAGGAAGGGAACTCATAAAGAATCTCATACATTATTTTATTATTTAAATTAATTATAACTAAATTAAATGATTAATTTTATTCATCTTAAAATTGATAAAAAAATAGCTCAATTGATGAAAGCAATGTAAAGTTGCTCAAACAAAGAGATCCAAGGTTCAATCCTTTAGTCGTGACCTGGTCTACATAGAGGAGGACAATCCCCAAAGGTATAGTGGTAGTTGTTGGCATTCATGATGTGTTGCAGAGGCATTGATGATGCAACCATTGTGTTGCAGTGTTTGATGGTTGGCATTGATGTTAACATGGGCATGTGTTGTGGTTGGCTTGAGTGTGTAGATGATTGTGTTGCAGGTAGATGTACTCTTTGATGGATGGGCTCATAGATGTACTCTTTGGCAGATGTACTCTTATGTTGTTTGGTTTGGATGCTAGTATTACCATGGTACATATATCCTTGGTATCGACTTAACCATGGTATCTGCCTATAGTATTGACTTGCAGAATACCATAGTACAAGGGTCCATGGTATTGGCTTAATCATGGTATGTACCCGTGGTATTAAACTAGAGTTTAGTATGGTACAAGTGTCCATGGTATTGGGATAACCATGGTATTTTCCCAAGGTATTGATTGGAGATTATTGATGATATTTTGACATATATTCTTGTGATTATTTTCGGTGTGTGTGTGGATTGATTTTGCGAGTTGATTCATTGATGGTGTGAGTGTATAGGTGGAGTGAGTGAGTGCTACAGTACTTTACATAGATGATTATACATTTGTAGTAGAGTTTAGAGTGAGTATATTCGGTTTTATTATTCAGATTAGAGATGTTGTTGGGTGGGTCATGGTGAGAAATTTTTAAGAACCTAGTCTGAAACATTCTAAAACGTGGTTTACATGGAGGAGTTGGAGGCATAAATACTTCATTCTTGCATAGACTAACAGATAGTGATTAGAGGAGGAGAATATCAATCCAATGGTGGTTGGATGGTCCAATGGATGTTGGGCAAGGTTTGTTGGTGGTGGAGGAGTTCCAGTAAATGTTTATCTACAGAGTTGTGTGAGTAGGTACTTCTCAATTGATGGATGTCAGTGCATTGTTGTAGGAGTCGATTCTTCCAGCTAGTGGGTGCTAGCTACTCTATGTAAAATGTGTTCAGCTTAATAGAAGAATTGAGCAATAGCAGGTGGTTTTTTTCCCTAGGGAGGGTTTCCACTAGAAAACTTTGTGTTCTCTTATGTGCATGATTGATATTGTGCATGGTGCTTTCATATGTTGATTCTATGATGATTTCTTATGTTTAGCTAATAGGTTACAGATTCTTTCCTATTTTGATAAAAATATTTAAAAATTTAATAAATCTTCACACTACTTATTCACCCCCCCCCCCTTAAGTAGTGAGCTCAATTCTAACAATAGCAACCAAAATCGACGCCATGTCATGCGAGTGCAAGAGTGATATAATTGCTGATAATTGTAGGTTAAAAAAAATGATCAAAACAAATCCATGGAAAAGGACCAAAACATCTATTAATTAGACTACATTGTTGACAAATAACACAATCTAACTAATAGATGTTTTGGCCTTTTTCTCCAAAATTAGGTAATATGGTTTTGGGCAAGATTATGATTTTTTTTAGTTTAAAATTGGTTTTCTAAATGCATGAATGGATTAAGTGCCTTGAAAAATCCGAGCACTTAGATTATGTAAATTACACAACCCAATCTTACGATTCTAAGAAATATATGTCAGATTTCAGCAAAATCAACCATAAAAGATGCCTAGAAAAGGGCCAAAACATCTATTAGTTTCACTACATTATTGAGAAATGACGCAGTCTAACTTATAGATGTTTTGGCCTTTCCATGGAACTCAGCAATACAATTTTGGGCAATATTATGATTTTTAATTATTTAAAATGTGTTTTAGAATGCATAATTGGAATGAACACACATAAAATTCCATGGAGCACTCAGATTTTGAAAATTACATAACTCAGATATAGGATTCTAAGAAATAGCTCCTGAATTTCAGGTAAAATTAACCAAAAAAAATGCTTAGAAAATGGTGAAAATGTTTATTAGTTAGACTACACTTTTCAAGAATTGTGTAGTTTAATTAATAGGCATTTCGACATTTTTTGTTATAGTTTGATGATACAATTTAGGGTGAGATTATGATTTCTGGTTGTTTAAAATGAGGTTTTGAATGCATAACTGAATTCATCTCCCTAAAAAATCTAACTAATAGACATTTTTGACATTTTTCATTGGCATCTCACAATACAATTTTGAGAAAAATTGTAATTCATGATAGTTTAAAATAGATTCTTCAATAAATAAATGTATTCAACACCAACCCTTAACATACAATTGATCATCCTCTGTTACATAAAAAATGGTGCAGGGGGGAGCCTCAAAATACTATCTATTCCTGGGAATGCCCTTGAGAGAGCCCTTTCATGATTTCATAAGTCATAAACACAATACCAATACTTGGAACAACTTTGAGGTACTCTGGAATAATTCCCCTATATAAACCACCCCATCCTTCTGTTCCAATTATCTATCTAAATGTGCCAACAAGTCCCTTGTTATAAACAGGAGCACGCTCACCTGCACCTTCCAGCTGCATTCTTCTCCTCACCAAATCAAATGGAAATGTTGTTGTTGAGGATGCAACACCCAAAAGGCTACCACATTCCAAGCTTACTGCAACAGTTGAATCCTAAGATCTCTCAGACTCCCAAACAGATTTGAGACTGTCATAAACACAAAAGCTAATAGCTATATTAGGTCCAACTCCCAACAGACTTGGCCCAAGGCCTTTGTACAACCCCTTGAGGCCTTCATCTCTGCAAATGGTAAAAAGGGCATGTGTAATACCTCTATAGTACATCACATTTGTCTGTGCTGCTAACCTAGTCCTCACAATATCCAATGGATATGTGATTAATGCAGTTGTTACTCCTGCTGCACCACCACCCAATAAATGAATACAAAGGTCTGTGCTAAGATTCTCTCTTTGTTTTTCTATGTCAGGCATTGACCGCATAATTGATTTGCATTTCTCATATATGTAAAAACTAATGGAAGAATAAGGAAGTCGATGAGCAATTGTAACCAAATTTCCCCTCCAAAAAGCCCTCATTCCTTCCTCAGAAACAATCCAGGATGCTTCGCGTAAAATACTTGCTTTATGCAAACTCGCACTCGTACCATCAGAGGGCATGCCCTGGAACTGGAGCAGAATTGTAAGCCGAGCCATTGGAGCAGTGCATGTCTTGCTGACAGCACCTGCAACACCCCCTGCTAAAAGCTGTGAAATATTTGCCCCAATCTATGAATGTTGCACTGCTTGGCTCAATAAGAGAAAGTACATGTGTTTGGGAGATGTGACTCTCCATTGCTATCCTAAAAGAAATAATGAGAAGAAAAAATTCCTACATTTAATACCTCAGCAGAGAACTGGAACAGGGGTTGCTCATTCAAGCTTACAAATCTGCTTTTTCCCGGAGCTGAATAGATCTAAAAATGGAAAAAACCAGCAACTACAAAAATCAACACTTAAAAATGTTGCAGAGGGACAAAATCCACAGAAAAACAGAGGAAAAGCAGGGGAGATAGAGTATCACAACAAGTAGAGTGTTCATTTTAAAATAGGAATGACACCTTCCCTTGTCAGCATCCCGAGATCAAACTGGTTGAAAATAATCTGATCCGGGACAAAGTTGCAGTGTTGTTTTCAAAGACGGTCAACTTTATTGTTTTGATTTTTTCTAATGTGCCGAAAAGATAAATGATGGAAAACCGTCGATATAACTTTGATGTGAGCCTTCTTCTTCTTCCTTCTCTTCTTCTCATTACTAGCAGCCTTCACATATTCAGGTTCACTGCTTGATTATCAAGGTTCTTCAACCTCCTCTTGAGCCACATTGCAATATTTTCCATACAGACATTACAATCTATCTAGCATTTCATTTGTTGTCTCGTATTTCCTTACTTTTTCAGCGTCTGGCTTAGACAACCCTTTCAAGATAATCGTGTTGGCTTATTCATTGAACTCGTTCCTTTCTCCATATATCAAAGACAACCAAATGTCTTCATTGATTACCATTAAATACACTTCCATTCTAATCTACCAGAGCTCATAGTCTAGTCCGTTTAAAAATTGAACTCATATTGTTAGGCAGAATCGATTAGCCATTGCTTCCCTCTCATATACCTTCTAGAGATTAAGATATTCCTGAAGGAACCCAACTCGGATACCAATAGTTGGAAACAATGTTAATACTGAGAGGGGGGTGAATCAATATTAAGGCTAATTTTAACTTTTATGCCAATTTAATTTTCATTCAAACTTGGAAACCATCCATATAACCAACAACAACATATTATGTGTCAGCAATATGAAATCAACATACAAGCACACACCATGAGCAACATACACATGAGACACAAGATTTTACGTGGAAACCCTTTCGGGAAAAAATCACCAAAGCTTGTTGTTTTTATTGATGTAAAATAAGAGAAACTACTTAAGATGGAATCACCAAGCCTTCTCAAGCACCCACTTGATATTGAAGCACCAAATTCCTGTATGCAAGCATCATCCTACACTCAATAAGGAACTCAATGTTCATTGTAATAGGTAGCAACATTGTCTGGCATCAACTCTCTTTTTCCTCAGCTCTTGGCCCACACAACATTCTTTGTTCTCAACCCTATGAAATCTCTGTAGCAACTCGTTGTTGCACTCAAAAATCAACTAATACACTTCCCACACAACACTCCACTATTCTCAACCCTATGCTCTTCAACAACATACAATTCAGCTCTCATCCTCTTCTATTCTGCAAGATCTCTTGATCTCTTACACTGCAGCACAACCTCTCTCGGCATTCTCCCTATGCACAGGCACCTTCGGCCTTACACACACAACATCACTCCTATCTAAGGGTCTCTTTCTTATGCTTAGTCATTTTCAACCTCTTCCCACTAGAACGGTCTCACTTACCCTCACACTGTAGTGCACACACACACATAAAGCTCTCCTAACAACTCATTGACCACAATGTTTATTCCCCCACCTTGCTCTACTCCAATCCTAGGTTTTGTTCCTCTACTACACTCTATTCGATATTTCCTTTGCTGCCTGTTTCCAACCTCCCCAAGTGTACCTATAGATGGCTCTCCATTCTACTGTTGCATCTAAATTTGATTCTGTTGTTGCATTAAACATGAGGATGGGATCTTGAGGGATCTCTTATACCGAGAATTAAATCCGAGTCAAACAACATACTCAAGGAGCTCTTCCTTTAAATAATTCTTGTACGCAGGACATGGCTTCTCAAATATTCATTTAGTTCAGTGAATCATGCACGGTAATATTAGAGATGGATTTATTTCAACTCAAGACAGACCTTAACACTATTTTCTACACATCTTGGTCCTCTTTACCTTAACCCAACGATCTCTGATAGTCACTACTTATTCCAGTGAAAAAATCCTCTACACTGAATTATTCTTCATATGCCGACTCAACCACCCTTCATTACCTTTGTACTATACTATCAGATCCCTTTATCTATCATAACTTTTATTAAAACAAATATTACAAAACCACGAGGTCGCAAGATTCAGAGCCCCTTCGTGCTTAGCCCCTTCTTGTTTTTCCCATATGACTGGGTGTTGTGACCGACAACTTAGAATTTAGGTGCTAAGGCCTTCAAGTTCCTACAAGGGGACTATATTCCTTTGTATTTTCTCTGAGCCCTTGGTTCCTTTAAGCTTCCTTGACCAAGATCCAACACACCGTAGCTCCTGCATATCGTAACTATTCTCAAAATTCATTTTATAGTGAAGTTATGGAATCCTCTACCTCAGATGTTCCACAAAACTTAGGTGTAAGACCTCACTTTACACCCTTTTTTCTATTGGTTTCCCTACGACCAAACATCAATCACAATTAGAGCTCCACATATCAGATCAAAACTTTTCTCATAAATCATTTACACTGGAGCTGCGAGATTTACAACTGCCAATATTCTGACCTCTGAAATGTACTTCACATGTGGCGCCTTTACAACACTCAGGTTCTAATGCTTTCTCTATGCCTTTCGTCCTTTGGATCCACACGATCAAGTGATAAACACCATTAGAGCTCTTTGTATCGTATCTTTTTCACATCGCAATTAGAACAAAATTTAGGAGAACTTCAACCTCTTAAATATTGACCTTCGAGATGACATCATGCTGATGTCATCATCTCCACATGGTGCCTCCTTAGTGGTAACACATGTCACGCGGATTTTCCCCATTAGGCCACCAAATGTTTTTGAATATGACTACCACATGTCCATCATATGGCCATGTCGTGATGATGTCATATTTCATGTTAGGTCCTCAAGGCCAATCACCTACTATTATGTCTCCTGCGAGAGGTGATAGAAAGGGTCTTTTGGTCCTTTGGTTTTTTAACGAATTCCTTTGTAATTCCTCTTCCTCAAAAACCTTAAGAACTTGCGATATTTCAATCTCTAAAGTTAAAAAATTTTGAGGTTATGATTTCTCCCTGATGTTTTGTTGCTCCAAGGTTCTGATACGCTGAGGTTCTTACTTGCTCTGATATACAACCTTCTAATATCAGGTTCCTTTCAAATAAACCGTTAAGGTCTCGATTTGTTGACCAGCTGATATCGGGTTCTAATATGCTTAATGTTCCAACCTTTCCAATATTATTTCTACTCCAGCCTATGATATTCTAAGTTTATGATATTGTAGCCTCTGACGCTATGAAATTCAGGGTCTGAAATTTGGCCTACTCCTCTGGTTCTGAAATAGGCTTGCTCTAAAGGACTTCAAGCTCCTTACTTCAGCTATCAATAAATGTTGATCTCGATGGCCATTTATGGACTTCCACATACCGTTGGAAATCTTATTCAAATCACTTTCCCATGGAATAGGTCTAATGTAGTATTTGAGCCCAATTACCATCACATCTAGGCTAGGGGACATCAAAGCCAACATATTTTTCCACATCATGCTAGCACATAAATCCATGGTGATCTGGTTGACATCAATTCCAGCACACTTTCTAACTTTTAGGAAATGCCAATTTCCCATGTTGATCTCCTAGCATGACTATTTAATTCAATGCCAAGGATGACTTGCAATCAACATTGATTTAGCTTCATACAAAATCTCACTTGCAAGTGGTTGGTCCCATTGAATTTATTGTGCAATGAAGGAGTTTAATGAAATGGAGGTTGGCATTGATGGAAGTGTTAGTTACAACATGTATAGTTTATGTTTTATGGTGTAGAAGGGAATGTTCCCATTCTTGTTATTTATTTATGCTAAGAAATTTTTTAACTCTAGTGAACAATTAGGAAAGTTCACAAACCTCCTAGTTGGTGCTTAGCATCTAGAAGGACCAGGCTCTCTTGGCATCCTCCCCTTTCCTCCTTACCTTCCATTTTCATGTTTTTTTTCTCTTTCATTTCATGCCCTTCAATTGATGAGGAAATTAGCTAGTGATGGGATTCTTCTAGTATTTGGTGAGCATACTCTCCTTAGCTCCAAAAAATATAATTCTTAGCCTTAGGTATATTGCTTCATTTTATTTTATTTTCTCTATAGTTTTTTGTTGCTCACAATTGTTTCTTCTCTAGTTTGTGTTTTTTCTTATTCTTGACGCGATTGGCTTCATTTTCACCTTTGATTTCATCCATGTGCATAATCACCAAGGAAATATGCCCACTCTTCTTGGTTGATGTGATTACTCCTTTTCCTTTATACCTTGTTATCCATTCCCCACCTCTTTTTGGCATTGTGGTTTTTCTTGTTTTGTTAACATATCTCGCGAGGGATGTCACTAGAGTGGGGGCGATGGGGGTCATGATGGCCACAGTAGCACCTAATCTTGAGCCCAAACCCATGCCTCCCCTGACAGGTATTGAGATCATACATTGTTGGTTATTCAAAATGAAATCGATGAAAATGGAATAGGAGGTTTAAAAGGAAAGAGATGATGTCTCTAACTCAAAAGATATAGAATAGGTGTCAAAATGGGTCCTTGATCTAGTCACTGCCAAAGCACATCAAAATAAACATATCCACACTATTGATATTGGCACATTAAAAAAGTTATGGGAAACGTCCTATTCAAGCATAATGAAAGCAAATATGAGCTTGATCTCCTCCACATCAAGGAATTTTTCCTACTCTATCATATCATTGATGAATTCATGCATCACATGGAGGAAATCATTCTACGCAGAAAAGATCCACCTCCAGCATGCCATCATGACTACCAAACACCAAACAACTAGTCACTTCATGTTTTTCGAGTATTTTGCAACTAGCAACTATGTTTTTTAGGTTATATGTCATCTATGTATATGTGTCTTGTACTTTATATTATTATGGTTTTTATGGCATCCCTGCCAAGATTTTTTAATGTGAACACTAGTCATACTCAACATATCATGCTTATTTTGCAGAACTCATGTATAAGCCCTAATTATTGCCTCTAGTCTGGTTTTCACACTACCAGGAAAAGGCTAATTGAGGCATCATTCCAAAGCATGAATTGACAATTTAATTATGTTAATAATAAAATTTGAGCTTACAAAAAATGGTTTTTATTTGAAGCCCAAATGCGTTGGATCTTATGGTGGAAAGCGAAGAATTTTTTATTGTTAGGAAAATTTCAATTCCCTTGAGGGCCTAACTTGAATCCATAGTGGCATCTCAAGGTAGTGGTTGTACCTAGAGATATTATGTTAAATTTTCTTGTTACTCATTGACATATAAGTGGATTAAATCCTACCCCCATGTCCTTCAATTTTCACCACTATGGAGGGTACACAAGATTGGGATACATGTTATTGCATTGATATGAGCACAAGGGAATTGATACAAGGTTCCAATATAACACCCAATTGGCAACCTACATGTATGAAGGGACTCACGTGTATGGTCGTGTATGAGGTGAGTTCATGGGATGTTTCAAACATTATGGAGGTTATGTGTGAGAGATTTGGGAAGGACATCTAGGATCATAGTTCACCTTCAAGTCTACTTCATGCATAATTATGTAGAAATATACAATGATTAAGGAGAATTATGATACAAGGTGGTGGGGAAAAACATGGATATAGGTTCGAGATTTAAACTAGTCTCCTTCTCATCAGGAGCCTACGTATGACGATTTTTTATTTAATCTTCCTTAATTTTTTTTTTTTTTGATTGTTTATCCTCTCTCTTTATTGTTGCTTTGTAGAAATTTATATAACTGATATGTTATACATCCAAGATTCTCCTGATCACACACTATTTGACTTCATGCACAATACAAAATCTCTTATACCATTGATCATTAATTGCGGAAATAAAAACAATCGCATGCACACATTAAAACCATAAACATTCACACATATGAACACAATATTTTAGAAAGCTTAAAGCTGAAAACCCCCAACTATCCGTATATTATATGTCATAGAGATCATGTAACAATAATTATACAAAGCTCTCCAAACTCTCGTATAATCTCTGATCGCTACACTAAACGAGTCCGATCTAGCAAAACACGCGCTCCAATCTCTCTGCTCGATAGCCGCCTCTACTCGCGCAATCACCTATTTGAAGAATGGCTCTAAATGAACTCGAATTGGTCCCGAAATTTCTCACGCAATCCTCATTGGCATCTCCAATCAATGTGTGTTGCGAAATCATGCAACACTATAGTCACAACTCGATAGTCACGCTCGCTCTTTCGCCTGCCTCTTCACCGGTCTCCACTGAAAGCTGTCCATGCACGCGGAGTTAGTCGATGTATTATTTAGTTGATTAATGAGTTAATAATTAGTGAGATTGATTAATAATTAATCCTACACTCTCACTAGTGTATCAATCAGATTTAGACTAGATACAACTAGCTCAACTATCGTTTAACTAGGTTAAACTAAACACAACTCATCCAACTACTTCAATAACTCCACCAAACTCTGTCACATGAGTTCTAACTAAAGTATCCATGCAATAGCTCCGCTTAACCCTCGAAATGTCGTAATTCCTTTCGTCGCGCTCTTGTGCCACATCCGTGATAGCCTAAGCGCTCCAAGAGAAATAAAGATAATGTATTTATAGTCCAAATATTATTAAGAGCTAATAATATTCGACATATCTATTTTTTAGAGTAACGATCTAAAAATAGATTCCGCCCAATATGTTTAAAAATATAAGTCCATATATTTTTTCAACTTAACTATCCACAAATAGCATCCTGCAACTCATAGAATATGATCGACATGTCTAAAAATAGACATAGTCTAAAAATAGACTTGCGCTAAAAAATAGCCTACGGGCCCACTTAGTGAAAGGCGACTTCTTTCCACTAAGCTCATCATCTTGTTGCAATCTCAAAACTCCCTCTCAACAAGGTAAGGATTATTTTCCACCCCTATCCCCGCACACATTGTTCGAATTTGCTGCCTGGTGAGCGCCTTCGTCAAGATATCGGCATTCCGATCCTCGTGAGAATGTATGAAAGTAACATGATCTTCAGCTGCACACAATCTATGATATGATGATATCGGATGTCAATGTGTTTTGATCTATCATGAAATACTAGATTAACGAGTTTTTGATGCAAACTTTGATTATCGCAATATATCACGATAGGATCTAAGTGTGAACGAACAACTGAGCTCGGAGATCTTCCTCATCCATGTAGCCTCGCATGCAACCAAACTCTCTGCCATATACTCGCCTGTGCGAATTGAGTGCCACGGATATACACCTCTGTTTGTGCCTATAGCTGTGTCGACCCGATACTAAAAATCCCTTCGGATGTGCTCTTCTGTCCGTTGGGCTCCTGCTTAATATGCATCGTGCAAAGCCACACAACTTCACTCCTCATCCATTGTCCGTATCATAATCCATATCCGCGTTGTGCCTCCGAGATATCTCAATACACGTACCGCCTTCCAAAAGAGCTTGGTAGGCTTAACCATAGCTTGTGAAAGCTAGTTAACGATAGCATATGTCGGGTCGTGTATTGACTAGATACATAAGCGACCCCACCAGTCGCACGATGGGTGTGCACTCCTCTGCTTGGTGTAGCATCCTCTTTCCTCCATCCACCGAGAAAGGAGTGTCGATAGGCTTGCAGCCATGCATGTTGAACTTCTCAGGTACTCTCGGGCATACTTGCTCTTGAGACACAAACAATCCATCAACTGCGCTGCCAAATTTCCAATCCCAAGAAATAATGAAGGAGGCCCAAGTCGTCATCTCAAACTCCTTTGCGAGATTAGCCTTGCATGAGTGTATCAGCAGTTCATCACCCAGTAAAATCAAATCATCTACATAAAGTACAATGATCAACAACTTACCCTCCACCACAATCCGGTATAGGTTTGGATCAGCCTCACTCTTGGAGAATCCAAGTACGGTGAAATAATTGTCTATCCATGTGTACCAAGCACGAGGTGCTTGTTTCCAACCCATACAACACTCTTTTTGAGCCTGCTACACATGCGACTCGTGGTGAAGATCTCGAAACCTTCGAGGCTGCTCTATGTAACCTCCTCCTCAATCACTCCGTTGAGGAACGCAGGTCTTCACATCCATCTGATGAATGTGCCACCCCATCCGCATGTTGAGAGAGCAAGAATCGTCTATATGGAAGAATATCTTTCAGACAGGTGCAAAGGTTTCCTCATAATCGATCCCTCAATCACACCGTGAGAAGCCTCGGGCAACAAATCTTGCCTTGTACTTCTCCACACTCCCATCGCTTGCTTGCTTCACTTTGTGGATCCATCTCGGGACCTAACACAACGTTCCTTTCGCCTGTGGGACAATCTCCCATGCACTAGCTACTAACAATCGAATCATACTCTTCCACCATGGCATCTACCCATGTGGGATCCTCCATTGCTTCCTTGAAGAGGATGGCTCGTCACGATACACTTGCTCATAAGAGCCATGTATCCCGAGTATACGCGGTGTTTGTCTCTGTCGCGCCGTGATATGGGGTGCTCCTACAACCTTCGCATGCCCCGAATCGGTCGCTCGGCCCTTCGTAGTGCGCTTCCACCCTCGATGGTTGGCGCACCGCATGAGTGGTCTCTTCCACTCCATGAACCTCCTCTTGTGGCTGATCCACATCCACGAGGCTCATCCTTAGGAAATAATGGCTCCTCATCTACATGCGAGTGTGGCTCCCTCTCAGCGAACATTTTCATGGCTTTCTCCCTCATGAAATTTGATATCCCATCGTAGAAATGGGTCTCTCGGACATGCGGAAAATACACACGATAGTTGTGTGTATTAGTGTACACAAATATCCCAACGCTTCAGCGTCGGCTCCGACTTCTTCACACGCATCCTTCGTCACATGAATGTAAACGAGTGAACCAAAAATCCTCAAATGGGAAATATCGAGCCTCTTTGAAGAAAAATTCCTCCTCGGGTGTACTCATGCCATGTATCCTGTGGGGACAACGGTTTTGCACATAAACCGCTAGATATTGCATGCCCTCGACCCACGAAGTGTATGGGAAGGCCCTAATCATGCAACATCGCCTGTGCAGCACCCATGATCGTTCTATTCTTTCACTCCGCGACCCCATTCTGCTGTGGGTTATGAGGCGCTATGAGCTCTCTTCGAATTCCTTCTGCGCTGCAAAAGTCCTTGGATTCGCTAGAGATGAATTCACTCACTCCTAAGAGCCTTCACCTACTGTTACACCATTTTTTGGTCATCTAACCTTTTATCATTAGATGGACCCAAGTACACCATGTAAGACCAGTTTTACCCCAAGTAAAACTGCTTTCACTATGTTAATTAAGAAAACCCCAAAGGAATAATTAATTAAACCATAATTTAATTATTATTCCCAGGTCATGTTTAACTTAAAAAACAAAGAAATTAATGAGATACACCCATAGTTATCTTATTATTTTTCTAGGAATAATTATTTAAATATGTTCCTTGTTAAATATGACCAAATCAACCACTATTAATTAAATAAATCATTATTTATTTGATTATATCCCAACCTCTTCCTTAAAAGGATAAATAAATCATTTGTTTATTTATTCTTCACTAATCAAGGGATTTGACCCAAGTCAAACACCCTTTCCCTCCAACAAATAATAATAAAATATTCCATAGAGGTGGATCTAGATTTGATTAACATTATTTTAATCATGCACCAAGATCTAGAATGACCCAATATTTTGTTATAAATAGGAGGGTTTTCCCCATCATTCTTCACCTTTTGTTGCCTATTAGATCACTTTGGATCTATACACTTCGGTCTCATTTTTCCGCCATTTTGCTCCCATTGAGCTCTACCTTCTACATTGGGTTTTCTACATCTACAAGAGAGAAAGCTTAGATACGGAAGTGGCGAGGACTACAAAGGGCCCATCCCATTGAGGAGATGCGGATAAACCTTCTTGTTTCCTCCCAGGTGCCTGTAATATAAAAATTCATTCAAAATCGTGTTCTTGTCTTGTCTGTTGGATGCACTGAGCAAACTCTTTACTTTCTTGCTAATGTCTTTCCATTTATAGATCCGTTTTGTTACAGCACTTTAACTACTAATTGCGGATCCGAAGATGTTTTGTAGCCTCTATTGTTGTTAGGGCTATTAGTTATGCGTAGCTAAAGTAGTTCTTTTTCGTACACTTCGACGAAGAATTCATGCTAACAAATGGCGACTCCCACACGGGTTTTAAATTACGACCAACGCTCGTTTTTCCTATTCATATCCGGCTACTGGGAGCCCTAGGGCTTCTTTTTAGTTGCTTCAGTTTTCCTCTTTTTATGTCATTTTTCTCACATAAAACCTAAAAACTTAAAATTTCTAACTTGCGTGTGTTTCGCTATTGCGCGTGTAAGCGACACCAGCCCAGCCCGAGACGACAACTTTCGGAAAGTCGTCGCCGGGACAACTGGAACAGAGGGGGTCGCACTTTTTGTGGGCCCAAAACACTGCGACACGGACCTCCAGAGTCGCACTTTCTCGCTTGTTTTCTCGACCTCAACCTCGCAGTCGAGTCGACTGCGACGACTTTTTTCGACTTCGCAGGGTCTTCCCGACCTCCGTCTCGGCCCGCCTTGACAAAGATCCGATCCGTTTTACTCATCTAGTGGGAACCCAGCTTAGGGCTTTAGTACCCTCCACTTTTTGTGGAAAGGAGTCGCTGTTTCGACGATACGGTTTCGAGCTTTCAGCTCTTTTCCGGATCCGTTACCTCTTTCGGATCCATTGAAATCACCTCTTTTCCTTTCAAATCACCTCTTGTCATTTTGTTTTGGACCTCCTCTAAAGGCCTGCGCCTTGCGGTTTTTGCGGTTTCCCTTTTTCACAGCCCACCTTGCCTCGTCTCTGGCTGTGATGCGCACCCCTTGTCTGCGGCTTTATCCTCCAGATCTACTCGTCCCTTGACCCTAGATACGCTTTGAGCTTCCTTTGTGTGTGTTTCCATAGTTTTTCCCTTTTCTTTTCAGAGCAGTAGTTATGAGAGACCCACCTTCTTGGGTTAGATAGATGCATACGTGCCTTTATTATCATTATTTCAGCATTTTATTGCATTTCTCTGTAGGTTTATTTTTCAGCTACGTACACTTTCTTTTATTGCTCTCAAACAACGAAAGGGTTTAAAAATTAAAATTAACGCACGCCACCTGCGAGCCCTAAGTGAAGACGCTGGTTTACCGCACGCGGCAAAGAGACTCTAAAATCAATTGTCACTTCGCACCTTTTACGCATGACCTTCTTGATTTTGTCCCTTTCTCGCCCTGTCGGTTTCCTTCTTCCCTGTCGCATTGCGCCCCCAAGGCGCCTTTCCCGGAGACTTCTGCCTTCATCCTCGCTTTCAGTTGATCGACCTCACTTCGCCGTCGTCGGGCGAGCCGGTCCACCTTCGAGTCCGCACTCCGACTCCTCTCCGATTCATTGGGTCCCCCTTCTCCTTCCGGTTCTCCCCCTTTTACCTTCACCATGTACGGATCGGGGCCTAATGCTGGCGGTTCTCCCGGCCCCCAATGTGCGGCCGTACTTCTAGCGGAACCGTCACAACCACTACTCCGCTGCTACGCGTACATTGTAGGCCTCACCTCCCCGATTTCCATCGGTTGATTAATGACCCCATTCACCACAATGCTACACGGCCCGCTATGCCCACCAGGCCGCCCTCCGTATCCCTAAGTTCGAGGGCCTTAATGGCGAAGACCCAACCAATCACGCTCGGGTCTTTCCACATGTGGTGTTCCTCCAACTCCATGCAAGTGACTCCATTCGTCTCCGTTTGTTCCAACGCACGCTTGCAGAGCGAAGCTTCTAAATGGTATGTCGAACGGACACACTTCCTCCCATACCACGTTCGAGACTCCCTGCCAAGCCCTTCGTCGTACTTCAGCTCCCTCTCCGTCCGACATTGGTACGGAGCTCTTGACTCGTTGTAAAGCAATCCTCTTCCACACGCCTTTCTACCCATGTTCGGGAAATGGCGGCGAGACGGAGCATGTCGAGCCCCTCCTCCTTTCGAAGATCGGGTTTACATGGGTGGTTCCTTCGCACCCTCCCGTCTCCCATCGGCAAAGATGTCGCCTCTCACTTTCCTCAATGCGAAGAAGCCGCCCTCCAAATAGCTTTAAAATATGACTGATCTACGCTCAATGCGGTTATGTTTATACCGTTCTTCCCGACATCCCAGGCGGTGGCGCTAACGCCCCGGCATCTCATTCCGCCGGCGGTATTGGCGGATCTCTTTCCCCACCCATCTGCGTCACCCTCATGGACCATGGTCTCCCCTCGGGGAGGGAGCCGCACCTCTAGCACTCTTCCCCTCCCGGCAACATGTATCCAAGATACGACATGCCTCCTCCTTTGCCCAACCTCCTCGCTTACCTCAATGTCGCCCAACCCAGCGCTTACTTTTATCCACAGCCTAGTGCGCCGACTCCTCCCGACATATGCGCTTTCGCCTCCCTGCCCTGCCTCCTCACAACCCGCAATCGCCCTTACCACCCCCTCCAGGGGCAAGTATTTGCACGGCAGGTGCGTTTAATCCTTCTTCTCCAAAAAGGAAGGCGGAGAGGCAACCGCGAACCCATGCGCTTGCAAGGGACAATGCCGGTATGGACCCTAGCACACTAGCAACTGTGCCCTCGGGGCATTCCGCCCAGGACGAGACGGACCGCTTCGCACAAACAAGCCTGTTCGTGTTGCGGTGTTTACGGTCACTACTCACGATTGTCCTCTCTTACCCCGGATGCGACAGGATGTGGGAGTCTCGAAAAGCCACATTGCGCGGACAACACGCCTCTCATGCTCCTCCTAATGTGGCCACTACCCGGCCCAGTGTGTTCATCGATCCTTTCCCTCGGGGATTCGTGGCTACCCAATCCCCCGCAGCCATGTAGCCACCCCCTCGTCCATTTCTGGTTCCTACGACTACCCGAATCCTTATGATGCGCTCGATCCTTCCCCTTGGCCGACACTACCTTCAAACTACACTGTCTCGCCGGTACCCCAAGCCTCGCTACGGTCTGCTCGAGCCTCCATCTTCGGGTTCTACGCGAGCCTCTTTCGACATCCAGTGGCCTTACACATCCCTCAACCCAAAAGTTGAGGTTCATCCAACGATTCCAAAGGGACCATTACGCAGAAATCTTTCTTCCGGTCGAGCCGCTCAATCGTACGATATAGTAGATGATTTGGCACAATCCCCTGTTTGCCATTTCTACATCGGAACTCCTCAGTCGTGCCCTTCTCACAAAAAGGCTCTACTATCTCCGCCATGGGCGGTGATCCTGGCGATGACCAAATGATTGTTTTCGACGCCACTCAATCGGACCACCCCCCTCTTCCCTCCTTCCTTTGCTTTTTCCAAATCCCGGTCGAAAATCCGGAACGCCGCGCATGTCCGGTGTATAATTGATGAGGGGGCATCCACCCGTGTGATGTCCGCTTCGGCTTGGGAAGCAACTCGGATCCCCCGAGCTGGCCCCTTCCCGATCACGCGAGCGTGGGACGGTCATGCCTCCCGGCCTATTGGCCCGTTTCGTTGCGTCCCATCACCCTCGCCGTAGGCTGTTTGCGTTGACGTCGGTCACGACGCCCCGCTGAGACCACAACATTCTATTGGGCGCAACTACACCTATGCCATGCTGTCTGTCGTCCCATCCGCGGTTTTTCGTAAGATGTCTTTTCCACATAATGGAAGATAGTCACCATTGACCCAGCTCATCTTATCATGAGCCGCGCCGTCTCGGACACTCCTCGAGACGACCATCTCTTCGCAGCCAACAAGCAAACCGTCGATTCCCGACGGTGTCTCCCCTCGCGTCTATAAAGATTCCACCTGCTTGGTACTTTCCTCACCTTCCCCCCTCCTGCTTCGTTTGACCGATCCCGGCTTGTCGAATGTTTGCATGATGCAATCGTCTCGGAGCCGCCCATAAACAGCGCCGCCTCGGCTAGTCACAACCTCTTCCCCGCCCTCACCAACCCGCTCCCTAGCCATTCATCTCGACCAACAGGCCCTCCTCCTTGGCCTCCCCCTACAGGTACAGTATCCCCCGAACCTCTTTATCCTCCCGGAGCTCGGTTCCCCCCGGCCCTTAACCATCTCGGAGCCGTACCTCCCGTCATTACCTGTGGACGGATCCCCTTCTGGCTCCCCTCCGGAGTATATTCCGTCCCCATCATGGCCACCCTCTCTCTCCCTAACTTGACCTTGGGCATTCAGTTTGGTACCTTGACGCCCTGGCCACCCCCCCCTGGTCACCCCAAACCTTACATGGCTTTGACAGGGCAGCCGGTCCCCTCGCTTCCTCCGTGTGCCACCGTGCCCCCAGCACCTCCACGGACCCTTCTCCTATTAGACGCGCTCCCGGGAGAAAAGCAAAGCCGCAAGCGGGCGCGAAGACCAAAACCACCACCAACCCGGCTCCTTCTCGCGCGCGAAGCCTTGTGCCTTATGTGATATCATTGGTCATGCCACAGCTTGTCCCGAGTTACCTCGTATCCGACCCATGGTAAAATTCGCGTTCCCCGACACTACGGTCGAAAACTCCCACTCCTTCTTCGACGGTCCCCAAGAACCCCAAGACTCTCGCACCAACAAGCCTTGTGCTTTGTGCGGTGTCCATGGCCACTGCTCCCATTATTGTCCTCCTCACGACGCATTCACGCGCCTCCCTTGAGGTGATCGCGAGTATGGGTTGAACAAAATCAATCCGCCTCTCCCATTCTCGCACGAGTACGCCTGTACGATACGAGGATTCCCCGCTCCCATCCACATCACGAGCGCCCGATGACGGAGTCTCCGGTCTTTCATTCTTTACCTATCCTCCTCTCGCCGACACTGCGGAGCCCTAGCTCGTCTGTGACCTCCCCCATCGTGTCCCTTGATACCCGAGATCACTCCACTTGGTGTCTCTATCGACCTCACGTGGCCCAGGGTCCTCGCCCACCATTTTCCGATAGCTCTCCTACACCACCTTGTTTGGTCTTGATCATCCCTGCCCTTCGCCATTCTTGCTCGATGAATGCGTACCCTCACGCTGCGTCATTTCCTTTCACCTCCTCATTTATTGCCTTGTCACACCATTTTGTGCAGGACCCCTCGTCCACACCCTTTATCAGTTACGCTGGAGTAATGTACAATCGCTACTCCAGAATATTGCCTACAGCGGTGGGCCATCTTCACCCCTTTGCATGACCTCATTCGTCCTAACGGGTATGCATTGGTTCCGCCACCAACAATCGGGCCGAATATGATCGTTGCGTGGCCTATTAAAGCGTGCCTGTTGCATCGCATCCGCCATGCCACGTTCGTTTGGATTCCTTGCTTCTTGTAATGCAACTACATGGTGTTTATCGTGTGCATAACCATGCTGCTATGACGCTATTTACGAGTGAAAGCCTTAATACGTGCGTTTGAAACCATCACTTTCAACCATGTACCCGAGAGACCAAAATCACTACGTAGATAGTATTGCAAACCATGTTCTAGGTTGGCATTTATCACACACAAGTCATACAAGACAATAACATTAAATCAACCATCAAAAGACGATGCATATCCATAATATGTGTACGCAAACCATATATTGATGAGTCCATCTACTCTTATGCTTACGACATGCCCATAGCATGTTCCAAAAGCCAGCACACGCCCCACTATATATATACATCGACATGCCCATAGCATGTTACAAACAAAATCCGAAAAAGCGGGGGCACCGTATGCATACGTCTAGGGGCACCACTTGCCCTACACACATCCGAGCGGGCACCATATGCCCCTATACGGCCAATACACGACGATGCCGATCCGCCCGGATCTCGTCCGAAGTGTTCCCGGATCCCTCTCTCCGGCTTGACCCGCAACTCCGCCATACTGCACAACCATTCTTTGTCAGGGTACGGATCGGAAACCATAACCACACACCACAGCCCAACTCCCGAGCCATCAAACAACACCAAGCCCCCTCATCTCCCGAGTCGCGTTCGCCATTTTCCGGACCAAGTCGCACTTTTGCCCCCAAACTGCGTCTGGGTCGCACTTTTTGCCCCAAAAAGTGCGGCCACGCTAGTAGAGACAAGGGAGGGGTTGTTTACGGGGTGTTGGGCCCTAAAGCTCAATCCAATCCATCAAAAATACAAGAGCAAGGTTAGGCCTCTTACCTCCAGCGACGGCATCTCGAATCCAACGGTCGGTTTGCTCCGCTACGTTTCGCCGCAAGATTTAAGGCCTTCTCTCCTCTCCACATTCACCACAGCAACAATAGCAAATGAATGATTTTGGAGGGAAAAGCCGCCTCATTAAAGAGAACCCTGTTTCTTCTTTCGACCGTTGCGACCACACCGTAGCCCCCGTTCGACGAACCGATCGCTGTTGGATAGCATCTCACCGAGCTCTCAAATGGGTTTTACTTAGTTTTTGGTGATTTGATACTTCACCCGACACTTTTTTTCCACGAAGGGTCACTTCACCGCTCCTTAAAATCGAATTTCTCACTTACGCCACTTGTACTCGGGGGCACCATATGCTCTTACTCGTCCATGTTCGTGTTGATTTTCGTCGTGAGTGCCCACTTTGTACTCATGTTTCTCTGACCCCCCATTGGGGCCTTTACTGTGTGGCGGCACTACTCTAATACGCCCTTGTTTAGAGCATCCAGCTTTCGAGTCATCATTGCAGTTCCATGGAGTCTATCACCCCACTATAGCCCTCCATCCTTCTGCTGGTTCCTCCCTCGTGTCGCATATCATGACCTTCGACCCCACCTGTCCCCTGTCCCTTTCGATATTGTGTCGTCGCCATGTCATTCATGCCATTTATGTCTATGAGGAAGTCGTCCATTCGTCACTCCATCCTTCCCCTTTCCACTATAATCATTAGTGTCGGGCCTGTACGTCGCTCTAGTTGTCCTTCTCTCGTGCCTTAGCCGAGGATCTCTCATTGCCTCACCTACGGCCGGACCTCCTGTCGTCGACATCAGACATTTATTCCAGAAGCAAGGTCTGAGGGCGGTGTACCTTGCGTTCCGAGCTTCACTTTTGTTCCCAAAGTTGCCTGATGGGCGAGGGATCTCTCACTTCCCTTTGACTTGATCGCTTCTCAAGCTTCTTTCGAGCATGATCGAGATCGTATGCGGACGAGTCCCAGTGACGACGACGACTCTTGGCCGATTCCCCGGGCGTGTGTAGATGTCTCGGCCCTCACTGAGGGGGTGGCCACACGGTAGCACATGCCCGGGATGACTCTTCATTTGCGGCCTTTGATGCCGCTCCCGGATTTTGATGATGATGGCCTTAACGCACTGCGCACCTCTATGATTTGCATGTATCGATCGGACCGTGTGAGCCCTTCCCCATTTACAGGGGGCATTTGGGTTGTATTTATCTCATGTACTCAAATACGTCGTACTAGTCCTCGGGCCGTTATCCCAGGCACAACATGTGTGTGAGACTCTTCATTGTTTTTATACGGCCCTCGATTATGCAGTGTACTCTATGGTTCGGTCCCTTGTTTCTTTGGACACACTATTCTTTTTAGTACTTTGTCACGAGCGGGCATAGGTATGCCTCCCCCGCCGCCTTCAACACAGGTACCCTCTCATAAAAAGAGACTTGTTGCACCTAACGAGCTGTCTCCTCGGGGGTCTAGTCCTTGACAGCACTATCTACCTCACACTTCTCTCCGACATCCCCCTTTTGTGTCCGGTGATTGTATTCTTACAACGTACTTCGGTCCATACGATTTGCTCCCGCGCACTCGCACGGCAGAGGGCAATCTGCATTACACCATTTTTTGGTCATCTAACCCTTTTATCATTAGATGGACCCAAGTACACCATGTAAGACCCGGTTTTACCCCAAATGCTTGCTTTCACTATGTTAATTAAGAAAACCCCAAAAGGAATAATTAATTAAACCATAATTTAATTATTATTCCCGGTCATGTTTAACTCAAAAACAAAGAAATTAATGAGATGCACCCATAGTTATCTTATTATTTTCTAAAGGAATAATTATTTAAATAATATTCCTTGTTAAATATGACCAAATCAACCACTATTAATTAAATAAATCATTATTTATTTGATTATATCCCAACCACTTCCTTAAAAGGATAAATAAATCATTTATTTATTTATTCTTCACTAATCAAGGGATTTGACCCAAGTCAAACACCCTTTCCCTCCCGAAAAAATAATAATAAAATATTCCATAGAGGTGGATCTAGATTTGATTAACATTATTTTAATCATGCAGAGATCTAGAATGACCCAATACTTTTTGTTGTAAATAGGAGGGTTTTTCCCATCATTCTTCACCTTTTTTGTTGCCTATTAGATCACTACGGATCTATACACTTGGTCTCATTTTTTCCGCCATTTTGCTCCCATTGAGCTCTACCTTCTACATTGGGTTTTCTACATCTACAAGAGAGAGAAAGCGGATGCGAAGTCTTTGAGGGACTACAAAGAACCCATCCCATTGAGAATCTGGATACACCTTCTTGTTTCCTCCCAGGTGCCTGTAATATAAAAATTCATTCAAAAATCGTGTTCTTGTCTTGTCGCGTAGATGCATGGAGCAAACTCTTTGCTCCCTGCTTAATGTCTTTCCATTTATAGATCCGTTTTGTTGCGTCCTTTAACTACTAATTGCAGATCTGAAGATGTTTTGCAGCCTCTATTGTTGTTAGGGCTATTAGTTATGCGTAGCTAAAGTGGTTCTTTTTCGTACACTTCGACGAAGAATTCATACTAACACCTACTTCCCTGATTATTTCTTAACCAGTGCCTTGAGCTCACAGAACTTTGAGTATGTTTCGCTCTTCTTCTACATGAAGAAGATCCAGCACTTCCGAGAAAAATCATCAACAAATATCACATAGTACGCCCTTGCAACGGCAAAGCTTACCGAGAAAGGTCCACACACGTCTATGTGAATTCTCTCAAGGATCGTCGTGGCGTGACTATCCTTCTCGTGAAAGGTGGCTTTCACTTTTTCTTAAGTACATCCTCGCATTGATCTGGTCGTGCGCAAGTGTACCCTCGGGAAGCCCGGGATGAAATACGATGCAAAATTTTCAAAGCACCATGGTGAAGATGGCCCAATATCTTGTGCACATAGCTCGCCCTCATCCCGGCTCACCTCCCTTACGCCTTGCCTGCCATTGCTCTGCGGCCATCTACCCGCAACTAATAAAGGTTCTTAACTCGAGCCCTATCCTCCGGGTTTCACTGGTTTCTCCTTACGCGGGAAAGCCTTTCCCTCGCTAAAGACAACATCATATCCCTCATCTTCAACATTTCCACAGAGATAAGATTCTTCTTCATGAATCTTGGAACATGCATCACTTCCTTCAATACGAAGGGTTTACCGCATCTCCTCTCAAAGGAAATGGTCCCGATACAGGTGTATCTATCTACCATCATCGCCCATCTCGATGTGCACTCCAAGATCTTTCTCATCCGGATCGCAAACAAATCTTTGTCTCCTATAATGTGAAAAGACGCACACTGTCAATAAACCACTTTGAACCCATCATACTTGAGACGAGCATGCGATCGGTGAAAAATACGGCTCAAAGTCGCGAGGCTAAGGCCTCTCCGATTCTCGGATCCGACAACACCTATTTTTCTTCTTCATGGAAAATTAGTGGCATAATGTTTGTGTTGGTGATAGTGAAAGCACTTCACCTTGGACATGTCACCGTCCCTTGCCTTTCGCACTTGGATTGAGAAGCATTCTTCTTGCTCTTCCCTTCCTTGCTTTGGCGGCCAACGCACAATTTTCTTCATCGAGGTTCTTTGATGAAGATTCGTCCCACGCACTTCGCCTTATCTCCTCTCTGCACAAGATCTAACCAAATTAGCTCCCATCCTGGCAATTTCTCCCGACCATGGACGGAGTCCCGATAGGAATGCCAACTCTTCGGAAGCGAGAGAGCCAAGCTCACCATGTCCTTGTCATCTACAGTCACCCCCACACTTCCCATCTCATCCTTGCATTGGAAAAACTTCGTGAGGTACTTGGGTATACTATCGCCTTTCTCCATTTTTATGTTCCTGAGTTTATCCTTGGGTGCCAACTTCCTCTGGTCGCTCTTTCTTTGGAATAAATCTATCAAAGCTTTCCACATCAAGAATGGAGAAGCTTTAAAATGAAGGATGGACACTATGTGATCCTTCACACCTTCCAACAGAATCCTTCGACATTTTTCTATCTTCTTTTGCCACATACGTCAAGTGCGCACGGCATCGCTAGAAACAGGGTTTTGGAATTTGCTCGCATCTTTGAACTCCTTCAACCCATTGTCATCCAGCACCACCTCCATCTGTCCTTCCATGAAATATAATTCGAGGGCTGACCTCAAGGCATACTCCCAATCACAATCCATTGAAAGACATCTCAACTTCGACACCAGAAAACAGCGTTGCAAATTCGAATTCCACAGCTAAAAACTCAACCGCTTCAATGTTTTGCAATTGCTCCAATGATCAATATCGCTGCGATACCATGTAGAAATTTATATAAATGATATTTTATACATCTGAGATTCTCCATCATCACACTATTTTCCGACTTTGTGCACAATACAAAATCTCTTCTACCATTGATCATTAATTGCGGAAATAAAAACAATCGCATGCGCACATTAAAACCATAAACATTCACACATATGAACACGATGTTACATGGGAAAGCTTAAAGCCGAGAACCCCCAACTATACGTATATTATATGTCATAGAGATCATTTAACAATCATTATACAAAGCTCCTCACAATCTCTCGACATAATCTCCAATTGCTACACACTAAACAAAGTCCAGATCTAGCAAAATACACATGCTCCAATCTCTGCCACCCGATAGCTCTGCCCTCTCATCGCGCAATCACTGCTAAAGAATGGCTCTGAATGAAATTGAATTGGTCCAGCCTTGCTCACGCAATCCTCATTGGCATCTCCAACCAATGTGTGTTGCAAATCATGCAACACTATAGTCACACTGCTCTTTCACCTACCTCTTCACTAGTCTCCACTGAAACTGTCCATGCACTGTAGTTAAGCTGATGTATTCTTTAGTTGATTAATGAGTTAATAATTAGTGAATTGATTAATAATTAATTCACACCACTCTCACTAGTGTATCAATCAATTAGACTAGATACAACTAGCTCAACTATGTTTAACTCAGTTAAACTGAACACAACTCCACCAACTACTTCAATAAATCCACCAAACTTTATCACATGAGTTCTAACCTGAAGTATCCATGCAATAGCTCCACTTAACCCTTAGGAATAGTGTAATTCCTTCCGCTCAGCTCCTCGTGCCACATACGTGCACTTAACTCGGAGTGCTCGAGAGAATAAGATAATGTTTATAGTCCAAATATTATTAAGAGCTAATAATATTCGACATATCTATTTTTAGATTTGCAATCTAAAAATAGATTCCTCCCAATATGTCTAAAAATATAAGTCCATCTATTTTTCCAACTTGACCAACCATCCACAAATAGCATCCTGCAACTCATAGAATATGATTGACATGTCTAAAAATAGACTTGCGCCAAAAATAGCCTGCGGGCCTACTTAGTGAAGGCGACTTCTTTCCACTAAGCTTATGATCTTGTTGCAATCTCAACATGCTTTTGGTATTGTTTACTTTTCTCTATGTTTTGGATGCCTCTAAGTGTTGGGTTTCTATTTCGATGTAAGGTTTCAGGAAACAATTCCCCTACTCTCTAGTTTAGTTGTGGCTTAAAGGTGGAAGTTATGAGGCTTTTTTTCATTGGAATAAGGTTTGCACTATGATTGGCTCCAAGTTTTAGTTTAGTGGATCTCATATGGTTGCAAAGGAGGAAGAAGAGGAAGAGTCACCCCTTTTGTTCATCTCAAAGCTCATCAAACTTTTCTTCTCAACCTCAACCTCAAGCTTTTTTTCGTTATTCAATGGCTCAATTTCTGGAGGTAATTCCTAAAGGAGGAGGTTCTTTATAGCCATATATTCAATCATGAGGAGGAGGAGGTTCTTAGTAATTCAACTCAATCATGATAAAATTCATATATGAAAAATGTTAATATGTTTTAGCACATTATAATTATCGTGAGAAGAGTTCTCATACATCAATAAAAAACGTGTTAGATAAAAAGGTTTCTATTCTGCCAAAGAAGCTAGAAAAATTTATTTTCACCTCCTCTAAAGTAGACAGTAATCCTCCTCCAAAATATAGGCGGACTCTTCCTCAGGATGGCATGATCAGGAGAGCCAAGTTTTCTGTTATGTTTTTATGTTGCATCTTTTTTCTAGTTATGATTGTTAATTTTCGGTAAAAGCACTTCGTTATTTTTCTTTAACTTTAAATGACGGTGTCGACTCAAATTCTTTTGAATTAAAATTATGTTACATTTAATTCATCAATCCAAGTTGGTAAAATTGTGAAATATAATGGACACTATATGCAATACTTGGTTTCTAATTTGTCTGTAAAAAATTACTTTCATGCTACCCACTCTTGAATTTTGAAAGCAAAAAATTAATAATATAAAGTAATTCAAATTAAAAGGAATCACACAACACTAGTTCTAAACACTTTTAAACCATCAGCATGTAAATTTGTGTCATAAAAAATTCATGGAATCACTTGGTCATTCATTTAATAATGATTCTATATAAAATTATACAATTGAATTAGACAATTCTTTATTCAATTGGACATTTCATATGAATAGTATTTGTTATGCTATCACACAAACAACAATTAAAATACATTGAAATTAGATGCACTCAAATAATGAAAAGAATTGAAACTACACAAATTCAATTGTAAAAATAAATAAGAAAATAAGAGCAACACTTTCCCTTGCACAATGGGCCCTCTTGGTTTAGCCATTTGTTTTTTTTTTTTTGACAATAACGGCTATGTTTTATTTATGGCTCGGTAAAACGGTTTCGTGAGGGCTTTTACGGCGCTTTTTTCATTTCTTATTACATCTATTGCTTTTCTTGATAGAGGTCATGGAGGTTTCGGTTAGCTTAGCACGAGTGCGCTAATGGGTTTTCAATATGAGTACGAGTTTGGCAAGATTGGGAGATACACTTGTTTTAAATTCGATACGGAAAACGCCTCTTGGATCTTCTTTTGTTTTCTGCGGTGTCCTTACTTTGTTTCCCGATTGCAAAAAGGAATCCCATCACTTTGCCTAAATTGATTGTTGCTTCATTAAAGGGCACGATGAGTCCTCATGAGATCAATTCTTGCTTCCTTGGAGTCGCACGTTATCCTCCCGAGAATACGCAATGTTTTTCGAAGAGTTTTCTGTCGCTTTGGGATCCCGTTGAAATCGGAGGTCGAGGCTCGAGAAATTGTGCCCTGATTTGTTTAAGAAGAAGAAGCGGGTCCCTATCATTTTCCACTCACAACGGGACGATCAGCAGACCCGGGCAGCCCAATGGAGTGAGTGCGAAATGCAGAAAGTACGATCGCGCCGAGAGATATAGGTCTAGTCTCCTCCAAGATTAGGGAATGTCGCAAATCAAGTCAAGACCATTAACCCGACAGAATCTTCTCACTCCCGAGAGTGCCTATATTAGCTTCCGGATCGTCCATTGAATTTGAATTTCCTAAGGATATGAAAGAAATTAATTTTGTATAATTTGAGACAGCACTAGCCTATGAGAATGGAAGTTAGATGCACTGAGAGGGTTTCTTACGCAAGTTCATAGCTTGAATGATTAACCCGGAATATCCAAGGACAGAGATGGAGAGAAGTTCCTTTCAAGAGCTAATTAAGACCCTACCCAGAGAGTGAGTGCCTCTGCTCTATGGCTAGTTTCATGGCCCGGACCACTAGGCGAAGTGCAGCTCAATACGACCTCCGGACTCGAGGATTACTCCTCCACCACCCGGGACCGGCTCCCTAGGTTTCCTTTTGAGGCCTCATCAAAGAATAGGCGAGCGATCTTCAGAGCGATCTCCATTTAATGACTCTCGCTCTTCCAATCGAATTTCCACCAGTCGATGAGATTTTGATGGAGAGGATGGATCTATCGCTGATGATTTGGGACTAGCTCTTTTAGCCATTGATCTTCCTTGATGTCCAGTGTCATAACATTTCTTATGGCTTGTTTGATGTCTAAGGCCTCTCCCAAAGGAGCTTTAATTTTAGAAACTATTTTGATCGGATTACAACTCTCCTCCTTGAAAAATTCTATTATTTCTCTCAAGCCATAGTTTCCAGCAAGTGAATTTGGGAATCCACATCCATCCAGTCTTGAGGAGGTATTTTTCGGTGAGGCAAAACAGAGATAGATTGGCCCAATTTTTTAGCAAGTTCGGAATATTCTATCCAAACTTCTCAAGCAAATGGGAAATTTAGCAGCAGATGGTCTGTAGTTTCTTCATCCAAAACACATAGAGGAAACTTGGAGGGTACTTCCATTCCATGCCTTCTAATATTGTCTCTAGTGAGGACGCTTTTATGAGCCAAAGTCCAACAAAAGAAATCGATTTTGGGGAGAGAAGGAAAGGACCAAATAAATTTCCATTGTGATGGATCAGGGGGAGAGTTTGGTATAGCCATGATGCTTTTGTATCCTTCGCTACGTAGTCACGCGCCGAGGTTGAGCCCCACCCTTTTGTCCTTAGAAGAGACCTTTAAGGGAGCTTTCACTTTAAGAAAATCTAACAATAGGGTGGCTCTGTCATCCAACAATTCGAGGACACACTTTGATTCAACCATCCCAAAAATTCTCTACATCGTCGGTCCATTTGGAAATGTCCCAAAGGGGTTATTAGGTTGTTTGGGCTGAAGCCAAATTTTGATATTTTCCCGGATCTACCTTAGATTAAAAAGTGATCCCCAAGGATCGAATCTTCCTAGATTCTAATTTTTTTCCCGTATTCGGATCCAGGTAGGCTTGGGATTGAAGTGCTCCATTCATTTGTGAGACATAACGTGAATACATGTGATCCTATAAGAGTTATTGGAGCACTGGGTCCAAACATTTTGTATGCCGCCCATGAAAATATTTTTCCACATAACTCTCTTGCTCAACTAGAATTCCTAGAAACAAGATTCCAAAGGAGCTTGGAGCCCGAGCAAAGGTTTTGAGTCGCAGAGGATCACGAATTTGGGAGTCCTCCTTCGAGAAATGGCTTTAGGTTTTCCAGCTTACTAAATGGAGCCTATTTTCATTGTTTTTCCCACCCTCACAAAAATATTCTCAACCAGGACCGTCCACTTTACTAATGATGGTTTTAGAGAGCAGAAGAATTGAGTTGCGATATAAGGAAACTTATGAGGATAGATTTCAAGAGGATCACCTTTTCCAGTAGAGTTCGGCTACAATTCTCCCCAAAGCTTGTATTCGAGTTTTAGTTTGTCTAGTAGAGGAATCAGATGAGCAACTTCGATTTGATTTGAAGATAGGGATCCCTAAGATATTTGAAAGAATCCCAAGTCGAGGATCCTTCCATTTCTATGACCTTTGCTGATGTTTGTCATTTCCCTTTGTCGAACAATTCTAGCCATAAATCGTGTTTTTCGGATAGTTGATCTTTATCACTGAGACCTCCTTATAAATGTCCAACTCCTTCTTGAATAACCTTTATGTGAATTTAATACTTACTCCTCCAAGAAGCAGTGTCATCGCACGGGATTGGGAATGGTTGATGTCTTTAACATTATAGAACCATCCGCGAGGCTTGAAAGAATTTGAATGCGTTGGCGATAGTCTAGTTGGAAGCTAAGCACCGAATCTTGTGTGGCGTAAAGAAGTGGGGACATTGAAGAGCTTTGTCTTAGCGAGGCTTGGAAAAAGCTCCGTTGATCAACCATTAACTAGTGGAGCTATCCAGGGAGAGGCTATATAGGCTTTCACCCAACTTATGAATGCTTTTGAAAAGCCGAGCTTCTCCATAACAATAAACAGGAAATCATGTCTCACCCTGTCAAAAGCATTTTCCAAATATAGCTTGATAACCATACCTTTTTCTTTCGTTGATAGCTTGAATGAATTTCTTCTTGCACCAGAACAATATTGTTAAGAATATTTCTCCCTTTGATGAAACCTACTTGTTTTTCAGGAATGATAATCGGCAGAATTTTCTTAAGACAGTTGGATATGATTTTAGTGACTAGCTTATAGCCTATATTACACAAGGAAATGGGCCGGAATCTACTGAAGTTGGTGGCTCCTTTATCTTTTGGGATCAGGGCAAGGAAGGCCGAATTGGTACTGCCTCCAAGCTTGGAGCATTTTTGAGATTTCTTGACCATTATTAGAAGATATTTTTTAATTGTAGACTAGTAAGTCAAGAAGAACCTTGCAGTGAACCCATTAGGGCCAGGTGCCTTATCAGGTTCCATGCAATCCAAATATTTTTTAATCTTAGTCATACTTATCGGAGCAGTCAGCATAAGATTATATGCATCTTGAACACGTTGAGGGATTAGATCTATCAGATAGGAGTGAGTATCGATAGGGGGTTCTTCTGGGGCCGAGAAAAGATATTTGAAGAAGGAATGGGATGCTCTCTTTATGCCTTCAAAGTCTTTAACCAAGGTGTTTTGATAGTAAATTTCATTTACTGCTTTGAATTTCTTATGGGCCTCTGCTTTTTTATGGAAGAAGATTGTATTTTTGTCTCCAGCTTGCAACCAAAGATTTATGGAATTCTATCTCAAGAATCCTTCTTCCTCCCTGCTTACTCTATGGAAATATTTTTTCAGCTCTACTTCTTTATGAAGGTGGTCTTGAGTTACTTCTAAGTCCTCCAGGATCAATTGATGGAATTTTAAACTGTCATGCGCCTCCTTTCTTTTGGAGGAAGGAGATTTCAATAGTTTAGCCCAATTTTTAAGCTCTTTTTTAAGACCCCTCAGCTTTTCTTCCCAGGAAAAAGAAGAGGGAGCCATAGATTTTCCGGTTCCAGGCCGCGGAGACCACCTCCTAGAATCCTTCTTGGTGAATCCACAGGGGGCTGAATCTAAAAGGGATGGGGCCAAATTTTTTTATCCAGGGAAAGCTCAAGAAGAATGGGTTTATGATCAGAGGTGTAGTTGGAAATTTTTTTAGAGGTGGCCATTAGTCCAAAGGTCAAGAAGGAGGATTGGACAAGAAATCTATCCAAGCAGGCATCAATGTGACCCGGACCTATCCTTTTGTTGGTCCAGGTGTATTTTCCAATGGAGGGTTTGATATCCTCTAGGTCCCAACCTAACATGAGATCTTAAACCAATTCTCTAGCTGGATCCCTGATAGGTGAGCCCCCATGTTTCTCTTCGGCGTGCTGAGAGTCACATTCAGATCACCTGCAATAATAACATTTTCTGGATTGTGAAAATTAAGATAGGACTATAGCGAGTCCCAACAGATTCTTTTCTCAACTGGTAAGACCGGAGCATATAAGTTGAACATAATTACTTGATGGCTAGAGTCTTTGTGGAGAATCTTATTGAAGATCCAGTGGAGGATAAATTCTTCATTTATTAGGTCATATTTGGAGTTGTCCCAGAAGGAAGCTATCCCTCCAGAAGAACCTCTAGCACTGACAACTCTCCCTTGACCTTTTTTCCAAAATGCTTTGCTTTTTTGGAGGAGGACATGGTCCTCCAACTTTGTCTCCTGGATGAGAAGGATTTCAGGCAAGTACAATCTCACAATGTCTTTCAGAGCTCCTTCTTTCAGATCGCTGCCTAGCCCTTTGCAATTCTATAAGACATATTTCATTATTTACTAGCTTGGGGAGTTGTGGCTCCCTTTGGAGCCTGGCCGTGCTTGCGTCTGGATATGGTATTCATCATTCCTTTGAGGGTATTTTGGGAGCCTTAGAGCACATCCAGATATGTTTTCTCCTCTCTCTGTTTCTTCTTATACTTTTGACCCCTGTCCGTCTTAATAGGAGTGACTTGAGAGCTGCTTGATTCAGAGTCTCCATCTTCTGATTCTCCCCACATGTCGGAACCAGTGCGATGTGCTCTTCATTTTTCTTCTTTTTCCCTTTGATCATCCTCTAAAGGATGTAGGTGTGTTGCCACTTTCTGTTTCTTTCACTTTCTTCGATGGGTCGTCTAGCACCTCTTGGATCTCATTGGAATCAGTCCCTAGAAGATGAACCTTCTTTTGGCACTTCTTTGGCTTTTGGATTAGGTTTGGGCTTCTCCATTGGCCCTGAGATTTTCTTCTCATTTGGTTTTGGGGCTACCTTACCCTTTTTGATCTCTTTCCATCCTTCTCCGTCTATTGCCTGGGCTTTTGGGAAGTTTCGTTGGAAGTGTCCATGTTCGTGGCATGTTCTGCATTTGAAAGGTAATTTCTCATAGTCCAATTTTTTATAGTGATTCCATTCACCAACAGTGAGTTTTACCTCTTCGGAAGGCAGCCTTCCATATCAACTTCAACACAGATTCTT
Organism: Pinus albicaulis; assembly: GCA_034641835.2. NCBI lineage: Eukaryota > Viridiplantae > Streptophyta > Pinopsida > Pinales > Pinaceae > Pinus > Pinus albicaulis. The sequence goes on from CM076577.1 coordinate 1,161,974,066, forward strand.
GCGTAGGTGTATTGGCCTTTGTTATCTTCTTTGTCAATGAAACGATCTAGTCCATTTCCAATCTTCTATAGAGAGTGGTAGCTACAATAATGGATCGGGAGATTATGAAGACAGACCCAAACTGGGACCTCTTTGGGGACACCGATTGAAGGATCAAAGTCAGGTGTCCACTTGTTAAGATACAAACCTTGGTTTCCCATGAAATACGGGCCACTCCTGAAGACCAGATCTCAATCTTCTTTGGTGGTGAACTCAAAAATGAAAAATCCTCTTCCGACGGCATAAAATATCACATTGTTTTTAAGCTAAGGTCTCCAGTTGTGCTGGTGTTTCGGGGAATTAACACCCTAGAGGTTGGTTGGGATACAACCTCCACAGAGCAGGGGCGTACTACTTAACAGAGACTCACACAACCATGCACATTCAGAAAAACTAAATAGAGCAGAATGGGAGATTTACCCGTTGGTCCTACGTTTGAAGTAGATCCACGTGGAGTCCAAACTCCCTGCAACCGTCCTTCCTCCTTAACCTGAAATACAAGAAGAAACCAGCACAAAGGACAAGTTGTATAGCATATATCTACTCTATATGTTAGTGAGATTCATATAAAACATTAAATAAATCATAATGAATGCTTGTATAACAAATATTCTTATACATAAAAGCATACACTAACAAGTTTATTTCGGGAAAAGCATGATACTTCTGTATTATAAATAGTACGTACAAAAGTAATCAAGTGGAGAGATCACCTGATCCTTCCAAGGCCTTCGCAGACCGTCGTCCGGATCCGTCCAGCCCTTGCCTCGCTAAGACTCCTTCCAAACTGGTGCATACGAGATAACATATAAATGGATGTGTATCTCAAGGAAACAAGGGTTTCCTGAAATGAACTGGGAAAGTGCAGGAGGCACGGGGAATCAGACTTGGATAGGGAATACCAACAGAGTATAATAATAATAATTCTCTCTCTCCCCCTTAGGCCATACACATGAGGTCTTTTTATAGTCCCTCCAAGTAGTTTCAGCAGTTGGAAACAGTTGGCCACGGGCTGGGGTGGTTGAACTACCTGAGTAACCATCAACCCAACGCGAAATTAGGGATTTTTATATATTTTTTAATCATTTTAATGGCATACGCGGAAAAGTCTAGCTGTACTCGCGTATACACGCGGAAAAACACGGGCATAGTCGCGTATGGAGGATTTTACACTGTTTTTAAATGAATTTGTCCAAGTCTATAGGAATGGGTGCCCATAAAGCCATAAAGCAATCATGAATCATGTCAAGGTGAGAAATGATGCTATAACAGATGCCCCCTAATATATGAGGTCAGAAGGGGTACATGATGGCCGAAATGTATTATGCACATAGAAAGAACTTCGCAAGGACAAGAGAGGACTTCACTAGATTTCAGCCTGCCAAAAACCAATGAAAGAAACCAGAGAGTCAACACATGCTGAGGCGGGCATACCCATGCTCAGTCAAAAATACATCATATATATAGAAAGTAATGAATAGATCCAACATGTATACAAGTATAACTGAACTGAAAGTACATAGTGAATCATCTGAGCAGGGCCCGGAAAGACAAGTCTGTATCAATGTCCAAGTATCACATATAGAAAGCTGAGCAAAGATAGTGCAACTGGATATCTGATCAAGTAACCGAATCTCCAAGTACCGGATCATAAGAGGCGGATCAAACGGTACAATCACGCAACTCGGGGATCAACATATAAGATGCTGCTGTGCTGAACTGCAACATATAAGGGTGGACGGCAACACTGGCAGAAACTGAAAGGACTGTCAAAAGTGAACCGAAGAATGCTGATGCAACCCGAGGTCTTCACCGATCACGACGGCACAATTCTACACAATGGGAATAAATGAGCTGAAGTCGACCATGTGAGAAATCGTTGGATTACCGGGCAATGATGTATCCCGTTAACCAACGCGAGACAACCCACCGATAATGATAATGAGTGTCAAGGTGCCCCAGTACAATCTGACAAGTGCGAATGAATGAGTTGAAGTCGAACACTTGAAAGAATCTACCAATCAGGAGGCAATGATGAATCCCCACCGTCGATAGCGAAGAGTCTGCCACTGATGACTGCAAACCCTAAGGTACTGACAAAAAGACTCTAGATCTTGTTCCCAGAGCAATGAGTCGGAGTCGATGGGAAAAGATCTGCTGGAAGGAAGGCATTAAGGCATCCCACATCAATCCAGCGCGAGTGTAACCCGCAGGCCAAGATTTGGAAGGAATCGGACGAAGGAGAGTGATGGAACCAAAACCGAAGTACGTTTCCGACGTGCACAAGATGAAGCTAGCGCACGGAAGAAACCCTTTGAACCAACCAATAATGAAAGCTGACACAGAGGCGAGAAATCCACCGATAGGGTCAAATGGAAATCCAGGTACTGCACGAATCCCAAGTGTGATAATGTGTGCCGACGTCGAACACAGGGGAAACCACTCAGTCAAAGACCCATGATGATGATCAAATGCTGAGCACGAGGTCACCTATCAATGATGGAAATAGGCCCAAGGTGCGGCTCTAGGATTGCTCTCAGAGCAATGTGTCGTAGTCGATAAGAGACAAACCCGCCGGCAAGAAGTCAATGGGGACCTTCTCAAACCAGCACGAGCAGAAGATCAAAACATCCGATGTGATAGAACATGATACTGACAAGACCGGGAAGGCCGACTGAATAATGAGTCAAGAGACACCGCAGAATGGCCGACTCAGGCTAGACTTTCCTTGAACAAAAGCACGACTCTGTGATGACCATGGCAGTAAAAAGTGACACTGTATAAGTCTGTCTTGCAGGAGGCAAAACAAACTCTCCATATGATTGGAAGAGATAACCAACCGGGGGAGAACTGACAAGTGAAACATGGTAAAGGCTGAACCTAGGTCAAAACTAGAACCATCCCAAATGAAGGAAAAATATATAAGTATATGTGCTTTGTTCAAGGGCGACAAACTGACTCTGTACTGCCATCAAAATAACGAAGATACATCCCGTTCCCGCTCTTTTTGTTATATTTGATTTTTTTGTCTTTTTCATAATAAGCCTGAAAAAGAATAAAAGAATGCTATGGTACAATGGATAGAACGAATATCAAGAAAGCAGATGCACTAGTTCCTGGGATTGGAACAATCCTATGCTCAATGCAAGGTGGCGAAAACTGGTCAGTGATACTCAGAGGAACGTTCCATCCATGGGTACAAAGGTGTCCAGTCGTGATAGCTAAGTGCATGCAATGGTACAGAAAGTCAAGGTCAAAAGTTGGCTTAAACATCGAGTCCAAATGAAGCCGGCTAAAGGCCAGGATAAACAAGTAGCCAATATGCAATGCAATAATACAACTTAACGACACCAGGGAGCCTCTAGGGTATAAGCCAGAAAAATGATAAGTGATGAAGAAGAAGAATGAAGCTTCAACACAAAAGACATGGCGGGACTAAAGAGGACTCCCGAGCCTACATAAAAAGCAGCATGGGCAACAAGTGATAGCGAGGAACTAACTAGGAAGCCCATGTAAAGGAAGGCTCTACCATCAAGTCATGATTAAAAATCGACGAGTGAAATGGGTGTAATGCTCATGACCTGATGGGATCGACCCTAAGGCAAGAGATCAGTATGGAGGCTAGAATGCAAGATGCAACGGAAAGTGATTCCCTAACCTATATGCCAGTGAAGATCATATACCTGCCGTGAAGAGTCTGAAATCATGGATCAAAAACCGGAAAAAGTCTCAAAATCGTCAAAATGTACCTGAAAACATACCAAACTGGGCACTTCCAAGCAATCAAGTTATACAGCATAAGATAGATCGAAAAAATAAGCATAAGGAAATTTTTGCAAAAAATTTCAATTTTTTAGCCATAAATACACAAATTACCTCTCAATTGGTTCATTATTGCATAGTTGATTTGGAAAAAGAGCTCTGGAGCTAAAAACTTGTTTCAGCAAATCAGGAACAACCGACCGTCGGAACTCAGCGAAACTTCAGGTAGGCTCCTTAATCATCCCGTTTATTCATTTTGTCCGTTTGAAAATTAAAATTAAGTGATTTTTTGCTTAGAAACCCTTGCTAAAAATTGCGTATCTGCACATACGCGGGTTCAATGAAGGCAAGTCGCGTATACACGCAACTGTGCACAGGGAAAGTAGCGTATGCGCAGGTCCGATTTCAAAAAAGGTATTTCTAATGCAAATTTTGATGAAATTTCTCAGGATGACCATCTCATGGAGGGAACGTGAGCATAGCGCAATAGACCAAGAGGTCATGCAGGATCGCGCATCACAAAATGTCCTCCGAAACTGTGGATTGTTCAAATTCTTTAAAATGCCCAATATGAAAAGTAATGTGCGATTGCTTGAAATGCTCGTAAATTACTGGGAACCAGATCAGGATTGCTTCATAATTGATCATATGCCACTACGCATAGAAGTGGAGGATATATACTTCATCACTGGACTCTCCAGGAGGGGAGATCCAGTGGACTTGCACGGAAAGCCCCTAGGAGGGTTGACCGTGGAAGACTATGTCCAAATATATTGCGTAGATAATTCCAAGAAGGTTGGAACGCAGATTGCAATTAGAGATATCAGGGATTTGCACATAAAGATCCTCCTGTTCACCATCGGCAGAGTGGCAGGATCTGCCTCACTACATCAGGCGTCCAGGACGCAAATGAGTATAGCTGTAGAGTGTTTGATTCACGTCTACGATTGGTGCACAGCCCTGCTACAGAACATGAAACAACAGCTGACCTCCATTCGCCAAACAAAGACAAAACACTTTGGCTATGGGACCATTTTGACAACATTCTTCTTCGAGAGAGTTCCAGCTTTGAGACCCAGAGTCATCTCGACTATTAGCAGCCCGCGGGACCCAAGAATTGCCCGTTGGGCAGACATGATGAAGAGACTGGGGGGCAGCGAGGTACCCCGAACCACCTGGGACGATGAGTTCTTCCTGTGGTGGAGAGAACAGATCATCGCAGTGGACGACTATCCCTATGCCGGGATGGACTTCCGAGGAGATCCAGATCTAGTACTTCCACCCGGAGCAGCATGGGGAGCAGTCGGTAAGTTTTGCAAAATTTTTTAACTTATATGATTTTTTGGATTTTTTCAAATATGTATGAAAAATGAAAAACGAACATGTTTTTGGATTGGATTCATAATGACTGACAATTAAAAATGATCATGTTTTAGATGTTGGACCAGTTCGTCCTGAGGGCCTAGCACGTCACAAGCGCTGCAGAGGTGAGGCGGAGACAGCGGATTCTGACAGGACACTCCAGGCCGTGCAGAGAAACTTGGAGGGACTGACCCGCCATATCCCTCTGGCTGCCGTGGAGGACTTGCCAGAAGCCGTCCAGAGACGGGTTGTAGGAGTACCCCGGGACTGGGTTAGACTATTCCGCCGTGTGGCCACTGCAGTTATGTTCTATAGGAACACGACTTTTGGGCAGGGTCCTTAGGAGTAGACAGATTTTATATATTAGATGACTGTATATTCTTTTTTGAGACTGAACATGATGGGGCATAAGCCCAAGTTTTGTACGGCATTTATGGATCCAAATTTTGTAAAGTTTTTTGACATACCGATGATATATATACAGCGATATTTGATGTGATGTGATAAATGCATCAAATGTATGATGTTTTTGATGATTAGAATTTATTGTATTGAATGATTAATATGCCAATCTAAAGCTTGATTAGCTAATGAGTCAGCAAACCAATTGTCAGTTCGAGGAATATGAATGAATGTTAAAAATTGAAATGACCTTTGTAACAAACGTACCCTCAAGAACAATCGTAATAAAACTGGATCTCGTACCCGATAAGTGTTGTTCAACCGCGACACCACCAGCTGGGAGTCCAAGAAAACTACCAACGAATCAACACCCAAAGATATTGCCTCCGAGAGTAGATGAATGACTGCAGTGTATTCTGCTACATTATTGGAAGCAGGACCAATGCAGACTCCTCTTGATACCAACAGCTGACCGGAAGGATAATGAAGCACCTAAGCCGCGGAAGCTAAGTTCCGGGTGTGTCTACTAGCACCATCGGCGAAACCAAAATGACTCATGACATCCAACACAACCTGCCAAAGCAGATCAAAAACATCACCAACCCATCAAAGATCGAAAATCAACCAGATATGTACAAAGCAAAACTACTATATACAAAAGCAACATGCCAGGCCGAAGCCTAGGCATAATACTTCTTCAAATAGAGCCCATTTCGGGGCTCCGGCAACTCGTTCCCTTCGAAATCAACCAAGGTATATGCTCCTTTCTTAAGGACTTTCTTAACGATATAGGGGCCATACCACATCGATTTAAACTTTCCTGCCCCCAAGGCATCTTTTTCTTGGGCATAGACCAAAACAAGGTCACCTTCGGAAAAGACCCTAGGCTTAACCGCCTTATCGTACTGAACTTTGACTCGATTTTTATGCGCTTCATTCAACGTGGCGGCATCTCGACGCTGCTCATCAAGATGTTCCAGATGAAGAAGCCGCTCTGCCAGACTAGAAGTGTCAGGAAGAAGCTCAACAACTAATTTAAGGGAAGGAATCTCGCCTTCAATGGGAAATACGGATTCCACCCCGTGGACTAACTGAAACAGAGTAAAGCCAGTTGCAGTTTTAACTGACGTCCTGTATGCCCAGAGTGCAGGATATAGCATAATATGCCAGTTGGATCTATGTTTATCAATTGTCCGTTGAAGAATTGTCTTCAAGGATTTATTCACGGCTTCCACTTGCCCATTGGCTTGAGGATAATACGGAGATGAATGCTCCTACCGGAAACCTAATTTAAGAGCCAACTCAGCCATCATACTATTCTGAAAGTGACTGCCATGGTCAGTGACAATCTCTCTAGGTATACCGAAATGAGCGATAACTTGGTTGAAGAAGAAAAGAGCTGCAGTCTCACCATCGTTCCCAAAAGTAGGCATAGCCTCGACCCACTTCGTAAAGTAGTCTACTGCTACGATAATGTACTTGTGACCTTTTATTGAAGGCGGGTTACAAGTAGTATAATCCATACCCCACTTTGTAAAGGGTCCGACAGTAACGACTGGAAAAAACGGAGCTGGATGAGCGCGCATTTTTCGAGTATACACCTGACAAGGATGACACTTCTTGACCGATTCAATACAATCTTTGAAAATTGAGGGCCAGAAGTAGCCAGCACGCAAAATCTTTTGGGCTGTAGCAAGCCCTGATAAATGACCCCCACAAGCTCCACCGTGAGAATCATTGAGCACAGCCTCGGCTTCTTCGAAAGTTAAGCAGCGTCTTAGGATTGAATCAACCCCTCGACGGTACAAAGCATCACCAATAATCAGATAGTTCTTGGCTAAGTGACGCAGCTTACGGCGCTCATCTTTCGAAAAAGAAGAGGGAAACTTCGCAGTCTGGAGATATACAATGATATCCCCATACCAAGGATCTTGTGGAGAGATAAGAAACAAGTGTTCGTCCGGAAAGGACTCATCATAGATCATCTCCTCTCCACAAGGCAACTCGGAGATCAATTCCGCAAAGACTAATGACTCCTTGGATTTGGCAGACATGAACTCTAGATCAAATTCCTGTAATATCACAATCCATCTATTATATTTGCCCCCAATCACTCGCCTGCTGAGGACAAACTGAAATGGATTGGCAGCTGCCAAGACATAAGTTTTGCGAAGAATAATATAATGCCGGAGTCGCCGCACAGCATGAACTGCTGCTAAGGCTAATTTTTCTATCGGGGTGTATCGCAGTTCAGGTCCTACCAGTCCTCGACTAAGGTAGTAAATAACATGCTCAATAAGAGCATCATCCTCCTGAACCAGAACCATACCGATGGTAGATTCTGCTGTAGCCAGATACAAAAGAAAATCTCTGCTATAATCGGGTGGACTCAGTAAAGGAGCAGAGGTCAATGCCTTTTTCAAGGCATCGAATGAGCGTTGAGCATAGTCATTCCAAAGAAAAGGAACTCCTTTCTTCAACAGTCTCATATATCCCTTTGTAATCTCAGCATAGTTTACGATAAACCTCCGAAGAAAATTAGACTTCTTTTGGAGACTTTGAAGCTGACGGATTGAAGACGGGGGAGGCAACCGAAGTATTGCCTCATCCTTGAAGGGATCTACCCTTATCCCTTCCCTAGACACGGTAAATCCCAACAGCCGACCGGATGTTACCGCGAAAACGCACTTGTTCGGATTCAAACGAATTTTATAAAAACGACATCTGTCAAATATTTGCCGGAGGTGACCTGGATGATCCATCCTCTTTCGAGAATGAGCAGCTAGATCATCTAAGTATGCCTCGATGATTTTCTTGATGTCGTGGAAGGCGTAAGACATGGCCCGCCGAAAAGTAGCTCCAGCATTTTTAAGACCAAAAGGCATTTTCTTATATGCAAACGTACCCCAGGGACAAATAAATGCGGTCTTATGTTGATCTTCTGGACGGATCGTAATTTGATTATAACCAGAGAAACCGTCCATGAAGGAGAAAATCTCGTTACCAGCACACTCGTCAATAATCTGATCGATGAAAGGTGTGGGGTAATTATCTTTAGGACACGCCTTATTCAGGTCTCTGAAATCGATGCACACTCGAATCGTTCCTTGCTTTTTATCAACAAGAACGGGGTTTGAAACCCATTCAGTCAGAGGAACTGGGAAAATGAATCCCGCCTTAAGCAGCTTTTCAACTTCAGCTTTGATAGCTGCTGCCTTCCTAGGATTAACCGGACGAAGTTTTTGCCTGACCGGCTTAGCGTTTTCATACGTCTTGATCTCATGTTGGACGATAGATGGGTCTATGCCAGGCATTTCCTCATAAGACCAAGCAAAAACATCCCTATACTCTTTGAAGAGCTCGGTATAGATTTGAACTTCTTCACGGGAACATTCAGCTCCAATGAAAACGTTCTCGATAATGTTGGGATTCCCGGAGATGTTCACCGGGATAGTCGGAGAGATCACAGCCATGTTCCCTTCAGCATAAACCTGTGCTGGTGCTAAGGGGCTCAAGACTGGGTGAACAGGTCCAGGAGACTGAGGACTTGGAAAACTAGCTTCGACTTCGCTCAAGTCAGGTAGGAAGTAAGACCAATGATGCAAGTCATCCCACGGTCTCTCTATACCTGTCATTGCTTCCAGGATGGCCTCTTCAGATGGAAGAGTGGTATCTAGACAATCCTGGGCAGAAGAAGAAGTAAGCATCCAAGCCGGAGCCACATCACCATCCAACTCTTCCGGCGAAAGAGGAGTTGGATCAGATTCTGCAGTGTCAACAATAGACTGATATGCAATCTCAGCTGCAGAAATCGGGAATGCCATTCCACCCACTTGCCCTTCCTCCAATGTGGCTATTGGAGAAGGTAAGGTCCAAGGGTCCGAAAAATAATGAGTTCGAAAGAACTCTCTTCGAAGGGGAGCCTTGGAGGATGAAATAGCATTAATAGACACCTTAGGAGGAGGAAGATCAAAAGAACCCATCAGGGAAGAATACATTCCAACTCCTAGATTCTCAACAGGCGCCTTAGAATTATCCAACTTAGGAACAGATGAGTCAGAAGGCGCATCTAGGTCTACAGGAGGACAGTCCAGTTGATCCACCGTGACTATCCTCCCTTCGTGGGGGAAACATACAATTCGAAATAATGAGGATGCAATAGCATCCATCTCATATATCCAGTTCCTCCCCAACAGAAGGTTGTAGTCCAAGGCCGCATCCACTACCTCAACCTCTATGTTAACGATTTTGCCCCCAACACAGATGGGCAAAGCCGGGACAATACCATGGGGTCTGTGAGAATGACCATCGAATGCAGTAAGAACAGTGCTAGATGGAACAGCTTTGGGAGATCCAAGTGTCTTCCACCATGCGAGAGACATCACGCAAGTAGAAGCACCCTCATCAACAACCGTGCGAAAGATATTAGTCTTCCGATACGATGATTTAATATGGAAGGCCATATGATGAGGAAGTCTCTTCTTAAAGTTAGCCATATCAAAAGTAATCAGAAGAGAATTTTTCGGATCAACAGCCCCAATGGCAGTGAGCAAAGCACTGCGCTGAGCCGGACAAGACTGGAGTACCTTTAAAGCTGACATAGCACAAGGACTTTGCGCCAGATCTTCTACAATCGAGTAGTTCTGGGCAGCCCTTGCGTTCGGATTAATCGTTGATCGCTTAGAAGATGCTTTCGGCATCCGAGGCATAGACTCAACAGTTGGCTTCGTGATGTGAAGCGGCTCAGTAGCATCAGGAACTTCCTTAGCTTTCGAAGATTCCTCTCCGCCATAATCACGAGATCTCGTAGCGACATCCACGTGAGCACTCATCATAAAGATGTTCGATGGAATTTCCCCTTCCTGGGCACCTCCAGAGGAAGCCCCAGGATTTTGGTTCGCGCCAACAATTAATTGCTGCCCTTGGGGAAAAGGGTTTGTTAGCACAGCCTGGGAACTAGAAGAACCCTGCTGAGATAACAGGCGTTGAGCATCCTGAATTTTCGGGCAAAGGTGTGTGAGATGGTCTCCAATACAAAGCTTGCATGGAAACTTCACTTTCTTTTTCTCCTTTTGACCCTCACCAACACGCTCGTTGGTTTTATTTGCATTGCCCTTCCCATTCTTGCCCTTCTTGTTATTACTTCCCTTCTTCTTCCCATCGGATTGTTGATTTCCTTTGGGATCAGAAGCTTGGACAGCATTTATGGACAAAGACTGGGAAGGTGATGAATCAGCAGGCACAGCCTGACCAGAAGGAGCAGATTGTAAAGATAACTGCTGCAATTGAGAAAGCAGGCTGGCTGCACTACTATTGACCGATCCGACAAGCCCGGCACCATGCGGACCAGGTTTGGGTTTCGATAAATCCAACTTGGAGTGAGGAGCATTGGGCAAATACTTATAAAGTACCCCAGACTGAGAATAGATCAGTTCTAACTGCTGGGCCCTAAAAATGGCCTGCTCCTCGGAAAATACCCCAGATAGGGATACATCCTTTGAAATGTCCGACTGCAGAGATTTCAAAAACCACTCGAGAAGGAATTCACCTGGAATATGAGCTTTGATAAGCCTCTTCCTTCTCCTCCATTCCTGAATGTGATCAGAAATGTGAGTTGCCTCATCCTGCTTAAAATTAGCCAGGAGTTCGGTCCCAGCCTCATATCTGACAGGCAACTGAAAATGGTTAAGAAAAGTGACAGCCAGTTCTCCAAATGTGGCGAAATTGCCCCCAGTGAGCTCTATATGCCATTTGGCAGCATTCCCAGTTAGGGTGCGTTGAAATAATCTCAATCTAATCGAGTCGTCGATCAGAGAGTTCGAAGAGCACCATAAGTGGAAAGTGGTGATGTGGTCTGCCGGATCTTCACCATTCTTACCTTCAAACTTAGGAATGTCTGAAGGAAGTTTGGTTGGAACCGGAGGCCACCCCGGACTGTAACGAATCGGGTCATTAGTTAACTTCAACAAATCTGGCAAGTTTAATGTTGCCCGAAACGGTAATCGAGGCGGAGCCTGAGAATTCCATCCTTGATGGGATGGATTTCCAACATTCTGAAAAGAATAGCCCGGATTTGATGAGGCACCAGGCTGCCAGAAAGGACTCGTAGAAAACGGAGAAGAACCTCCTCCCCACGCCGAGTTACCAAAACCCAGACTAGTTCCCCCCGCTGAAGTATTGACTGAAGAGGAAAGCCCCTGGTAGGGGTTCCATGCATTAGACAGAGGAGAAAAAGACCGATAAGTACTCGATGAAGGGAAAGAAGCATTCCCTTGATGACCCGCGAAGAACTGATTCCCTGCCCCAGCCGTTGTAAACACAGGATTCCATCCTGTAAAAGTAGTCGAACTTTGCCCCCCAGACCAAGGGTTAAAACTCTGGGTCTGGGACGTAAAAGGAAACGACCCTAAAGAAGGATTGGAACTGGGAATATGCCCAGTCCCAAAGGGGAAACCCTGAAACGAAGCTGATCCACTAGCCATTTTGGACATGGGCGTGGATCCAGCTGCACCGACGGAAAAGGAAAACGAGGGATTTCCACTAATGGACATCCCTGAACAGAAGGGACCAGAATGAGAAGCATATGCCTGGGTGAACCCAGAGCCAGACATAGCAGTGCTAGAAGCAATCGAAGATGAAGCAATAGTGCCCCCTGCCTCGAAAGAAGCAGGGGTCTGAATGCCTGCAGCACTCACGGTAGAAGCCGCATTCCCAGTCGTGGCCATCGAAAGATAAGAATGATATGGAAGATCCGGCGGTCTCTCAGACTCCGGTCCGATGTACTGAAGAACAAACGGATGATCAGGAGGAAGAGGAGATGGACCTGTAGCAGGAGGCTCAGGTATGTCTTCAACTTGAAAATCTTCTTCCTGAGGGAAAAGAACTCGCGAGGTGAGCGGAACTCTCCTCTCGGGACCGACACCGGAATCGGCAACGAAACCTTCAGACCTTGGTGGAGGATCTCTCTCCATAGCGTCAGACTCAACAAGGTGGTAACCACCTGCTAAATCGCTCCTACGCCTTCTCGAAGAAGGCTCTGCACTCTCGGGAGATAACCCCCGGATTCTCCTCGAACGTCGAGGCGCTTGATCAGCCACTTTTATAGATTTATTATATTAGACTCAAAAAAGTGAAAAGCTAGGCCAGCTAGGAGCAAAGAGCACTCACTAAAATAAAAATCCCTGAGAAACAGCAAGCAAACAACCTCCAAGTATTTCCGCTCCGGGTGATGAGGACCGGATACCAAAATACAGGAACGCGAAGTATAGGACCTTCCGAAAGCAGTCTGGGATGATTAGGGCCCAGAACAACTAGCGAAGGTATCGGAAACAGTTACGCCGACCTCCTAACGACAGCCTTTGCCGGGTCAAGCACCCAAGCTTCGCAAGGGCACCCCCCAGAAGTACTGCTGAAAGTGATGCGACGTCTGCCTCAGGTACCACGGGTATTCCCCCCCGCAGTCACCTGTGTGGAACCTAGGAACGACAACTATGGACACCAATCCGTATCAGAAGCTGGGCGGAACGGTCTTGAGGTCAGATTCAGCTAATCGGAGGGGGGGTATCCCTCTTACCAACCTTCACTTCCCCTCGCGCTTGACTCTCGGATGAGAGCTTTCCCAGTCCACCTCACGGAGTTGGATTTCGCTCAATTAATCAACTTCTATGTTTGTTTGAGCGGCCTTGGAGAGTTAACTCTCCACTCACCTATTCCAAGGCCCTACAACCTAGCTAGTTGGTGATTGATACTTAGTAAAACTTGCTAGTTGATTTTAGATTAAATCACTTATTTTAAGGGCTGTTATATTAAGTCACAAGGATATGGAGATGAAACCAATGGTGTTTTGACGCAAAAGAAATTAATAAAAACTTAACTACATGCACATGCAGTTCTTTGTCTTTCGATGAAAAGTAATCTCTATACAGGTTCTACGAGACCAAAAATTGTATTTTTCTTTTTGAATTACAAACTCACACTCACAAAAACTAAGAAGCTAACTAAATGATTCAATGCACCTAATGCAAATCACTACAAGCATGTAAATTCTAAGATGCAAAAGTCTCTTGAAACAAGGTGAAATTTCCCAAAAAACTCCTTCAGTTTTAACTCATCTTTTGTTGTCCAGAAAGCCAATTCTTAAAAACAAGAACTCTTAATATAAGACACCAAAATACTCAACAAGAAGAAGAAGAAACCAAATGACAACTTCTCCTCAAAATCAAGCCGAAAACTAGAAGCAAGAAACTTCACAAAAGCTCCAAAAGATATGACCAAACGAAAATGAAAATGCAACAACAAAAACAAAAACAAGAGACAATGTTTTTTGAGTTTTTGATATGCAAAAACAAAAAGCAAAACAAATGTTTTTTGGGCTTTTTAGTTTTATAAAGCAAGAGCTCAAAAAGACCAAGCACAACTATCACAATCCAAGCCAAAACGAGACCGAATTTCAAGCATAAACTTCAACAATGATCCCAAACCTCATAAAGCTAATGATAGCAAGATCAATAAGGGCAATGGAAGACTAAAAACTCAGCCAATCATCCTAGAGAAATAGTGCAAACTCGTTGCAACAAAAGACTCCAAAGAAGCAAGAAAAGTTCTTCGAAAATTGCAACAAAACCCTAGCCTATGAAGCTCAAGAAAACCAATCAAAAACAAAGAAAAAATCGCAATGCAAAGCACAACACAAAGATAGGAGCGAGTCAGTGAGCAGAAGCTCTCTGTTCTGATAAAGCAGAACAACCAAGAATTCTCAGAAAGCGATCTTGGAACTCAATCCAGGAGTGCCAGCACCAACAAGAACACTTTGCCAAAAAGATTAGTTTTCGAACAAACGAAAGAGAAACAAGACTTGAAACCACTTCCTTCACACTCCAGTAAATACAGAGACACTGTAGACACAGGCCTCCATAGCCAGAAAGGACCAAAAAGCCAATAAACCCAAAAATTCAAAATCTGCCTAGGTATACGCGACCTTGCAGTTATGCAACCAGCGTGTATACGCGTCTGTGTTAAGGGAAACTCACGTATACGCGGATCCCTTTAGACAGACTCGCGTGTATACGAGACTGTGTGCAGACAAAAGAGCGTATACAAAGAAAGATAATGAAAAACAAAAAGGACAAGCCTGGGAAAGACACCAAGACTTCAGACTGACTGCAATAAAATAAACTGGACTGTAAAAGACAGATAAAACTGTTGGCAACCTACCAAACAGCTGAAACAACCCAACAGGAGAATCACAAAAATGTGATCCCCATTGGAGTCGCCAGTTCTGTTTCGGGGAATTAACACCCTAGAGGTTGGTTGGGATACAACCTCCACAGAGCAGGGGCGTACTACTTAACAGAGACTCACACAACCATGCACGTTTAGAAAAACTAAATAGAGCAGAATGGGAGATTTACCCGTTGGTCCTACGTTTGAAGTAGATCCACGTGGAGTCCAAACTCCCTGCAACCATCCTTCCTCCTTAACCTGAAATACAAGAAGAAACCAGCACAAAGGACAAGTTGTACAACATATATCTACTCTATATGTTAGTGAGATTCATATAAAACATTAAATAAATCATAATGAATGCTTGTATAACAAATATTCTCATACATTAAAGAATACACTAACACGTTTATTTCAGGAACAGCATGATACTTCTGTATTATAAATAGTACGTACAAAAGTAATCAAGTGGAGAGATCACCTGATCCTTCCAAGGCCTTCGCAGACCATCGTCCGGATCCGTCCAGCCCTTGCCTCGCTAAGACTCCTTCCAAACTGGTGCATAGAGATAACATATAAAGGGATGTATATCTCAAGGAAACAAGGGTTTCCTATAATGAACTGGGAAAGTGCAGGAGGCACGGGGAATCAGACTTGGATAGGGAATACCAACAGAGTATAATATCAATAATTCTCTCTCTCCCCCTTAGGCCATACACATGAGGGCTTTTTATAGTCCCTCCAAGTAGTTTCAGCAGTTGGAAACAGTTGGCCACGGGCTGGGGTGGTTGAACTACCTGAGTAACCATCAACCCAGCGTGAAATTAGGGATTTTTTATATATATTTTAATTATTTTAATGGCATACGCGGAAAAGTCTAGCTGTACTCGCGTATACACGCGGAAAAACACGGGCATAGTCGCGTATGGAGGATTTTACACTGTTTTTAAATGAATTTGTCCAAGTCTGTAGGAATGGGTGCTCATAAAGCCATAAAGCAATCATGAATCATGTCAAGGTGAGAAATGATGCTATAACAGCTGGATCCAGTCATCTATTATTTTTATTGAGGGCCAGCGCCCCATAAACTGTCCTACCAATCCTCTGTCAACTAGGGCTAGGGAAATTTTTTTTGGCTGTTCTTCTGGCAAGGCAATCTTAGGGATTTCTTCCAACTTTTTAATAAATTTCGAGACTGATGGGATCAATGGTTTCTTCCCTTTTTGCGAAATTAGCCTTCTGAAGGCTTCATCTGTGGAGATCGAAGGGGTGGGAGGAGGCTCCCCACCCCCTGGCGCACTCATGGCGGCATATGCTTTCTCCCCTACGGCTGCGATAACCTAACGTATGCTGCAACGTAGAGCTTCATAATTTTTTTTTAGCCATTTGTTGTTTAAGAAGTCCTTATAAGTTTTTAACTGTTAAAACTTTTAGTATGAATCTTAATCGCAAGCGTACGAAAAAGGCTCACTTTAGCCACGCATAACAAACAACCTTAACAATAAAGATGACTACCAATATCTTTAGATTTGAAATTAGTTAACCAAGATAAATGCTGCAAAAATATAGATCTATGCATTAAAAGACATTAAGTAGTAAATAAAAGCATGAGTTGCTCCATGCATCCAATAGACAAGACAAGATTGTTTTAAAGAATATTTGTATTTTTTGACACCTGGGAAGGGAACATAGAAAGATGTTACCAGTCCCCCTCAATGGGATGGGTTCTTGTAAATCCTCAACACTTCAGATCTAAAATCCCTCTCTCTTGATGGTGTAGAAAACCCAGAAAAAAATGGAACTCAAAGGAGCTCACAAGAAAAATGGTAGAAAAATATGACAATGATGGTGGATCAAAGTCAGACCAAAAGTATAGATCCAAAGTGATCTTTAGGCAACAAAAGGTAGTGAGTGAATGGAAAAACCCTTCTATTTATAGCAAAATATTGAGTTAGTCTAGATATTGGTGCGTAGTTAAAATATTATTAACCAAATCAAGATCCAACTTTTATGGAATATTTTATTATATTTGTTGGAGGGAAAAAGAATTTGACTTGGGTCAAATCCTTTTATTTGTAAATAATAAATAAATAAATGATTTATTTATTATTTTAAGGATTTGGTTGAGTAATAATCAAATAAATAATGATTTAATCAAATTTAACAAGGAATATTATTTAAATAAAGTTTAAATAATTATTCCTAGAAAATAATAAGATAAATAATGATTTATCTAATTAATTTTCCTGTTTTCGATTAAATATGACCAGGAATATTAATTAAATTGTTGTTTAACTAATTATTCCTTGAGGAAAATAAAACAAATGTGAATTTATTTAATATTTCCTCATGGGGTTTCCTGTTTAGACCATAAACAACTTAATAAATGTGGTTTACTAAGTTATTTTTCATAGTGAAAGAAATTTTACTTAGGGTAAAATTGGTCTTACATGGTGTACTTAGGTCCATCTAATAGTAACAGGTTAGATGACCAAAAAATGGTGTAACAGATTGCCCCCCAGCGTGCGAGTGTTACGAGCTAATCATATGACCGAAGTATGTTGTAAGAACTTAATCACTAGACATTGAAGGGGAAGCCAGAGCGAGAGAAATATAAGGTAGACCAAAGCGCTAGAGGACTAGAACCTGAGGAGGAGAGACTTACAGGTGCGACAAGTCTCTTTTATGAGTGAGTACATGTGTATAGGCGGTGGGGGAGGCATACCTATGCCCGCCGAGACAAAGTACAAAGAATAATGTTTCCAGTAAAGAAGGGACTGAACAATATAGTACATGCTGGCATAAACATGAGCCAGGTAAAAAAATGATAATGAATCCCACATACATACTTTGCCTGGGATAACATCCAGGACTTATACAATAATATCTGAGTACATGAGATATAAGTACAACCAAAGTGCCCTTGTAAACAGGAAAGGGCTCTAAAAATCTAACTGATACATGCAAACTAAAAAGGTGCTGCAAGTGACTGAGGCCAACATCATCAAATCTATTGAGGTGCATCGAAGGCTGTATTGAAGAGTTCATTCGGGCCTGTGAGGGGCTACCTGAAGGGCCATCCTCTCATGAGGTCTGAAAACATCACACACACACACCCGGGAATCACTGGTATCATCTGCTACATCACTGAACCATCAAGTATACAGATCTTGATCATGCTATAAGGAGATGTAGCTGAGAAAAAATCAAGTCAAAGGGAAATAAGGAGTCCCTTCGCCTAATCCGGGGCATTGAAAAAGAGTGGAAGCTATAACCAAGGTACACCGCCCTCTCGACCTGTCTTCTAGAATGAATAATCTGATGTCGACAGAAGGAGGTCCGCCATAGGTGAGGCAATAAGGGATCCTCAAATAAGGCACAAGAGAAAATAGTAGAGTGACCGACAGACTGACACCAGGGATGATGATGAAATGGGGGGTACTAAGTAGCAGACGAACGAATTCCCTTGTTAGAGCATAAAGGGCATGGATGACTTGGCAGCAACTCACAAAATATCAAAGGGGATAGAGGACAATATGACTGAAGGCCATGATGTGCGACACGAGAGAGGAATCAAGAAATGAAGGATGGAGGACTATAGCGAGATACAAAAGAGATTCAAGATAGACTCCATGGATGCAATGATGACTCAACTTGGATGCTCTAAACAAGGGAGACTCGATGACGCTGCCACATAGAAAAGGTCCAATTGGGACCATAAAAACATGAGTACAAGATGGTTACTCACGACAAAAATCAACACAAGCATGGAAAAGTATGGAGGAAAAGTGGTGCCCCAAGTACAAGTGTTGCAAGTGAAGAAATTCGATTTTTAAGAGTAGTGAAGTGACCCTTCTTGGAAAAAATGTGTCCTGGTGAAGTATCAAATCACAAAAAACTAACAGATACCCATTTGAGGGCTCGGTGAGAGCTTTCCAACGGTATAGACACTTTGTCAAACTGAGCTACAGTTTGGCCACAACAGGCGAAAGAAAAATCAGGGGTTTCTATTTTAATAAGGCATTTTCCCTCCAAATTCACTCATTTTCAAGTGGAGCTGTGGTGAATGTAGAGAGGTTAGAAGGCCCTAAATCTTGCGGCGATCATAGCGGAAAAATTGACCGTTGGAATCGGGATTCGTCAGTTGCAGGTAAGAGGCCTAGCCCTACTCTTTAATTTTAGTGCATTGAAAGTTTAGTTTAGGTTCCTAGAGCTCATAAATAGACCCCTGCTCCTCTTCACAGCCAGGTCGCACTTTTTGGGGCAAAAACTATGACCTGGGTAGCATGTTTTGGGCAGAAAACTATGACCTGTCCCAGGATTGGGCCTGAAAAGTGCGACCTAATAGAGAGGGGTTTTTCTGTGTTGTTTTTTGGCTGAGAGTTGGGATTTTTATGGTTGAGGGGTATAGGTGCCCCCAAGCATGTTATGGTCATGCAAAATGTATTTAGAAAAGGGGAATCTAAACACATTTTTATGATGTGGTGCACTATTCGTTTTCATTATGGTTATGTAGTTCGAGAAATGGAATGGAGGATTACCAATCTCTTTTGGTACTACATATATGAAGCAAATGGACTAATTTTCTAGGTTTGCATGCATGGTGTCACTATCCCAAAGAGTGGATTTGGAGATAATGAACCGGTGCTCTCCTAGAAAGCCCACAGGCTGGTAAACAACAATGTCTAGGGGACTGGGTTGCTGATGTAAGATGAAGGGATGATGAGGGGTATCATCCCTAGAGTGATCTGAAGTGATATAGGACTCTAGAGGTTCTTCTAAATGAGGAATAATAAGGGTACTAGAGTTGACATGGCCATATACACTAGGAGAGTTGTGGAGAATTTCTTCTCCTGGTCTCTCAAATATGGGTGCCCCCTTACCCAAACATTGGGTGTCAATGTAATGGCCACAAGGTTTATGTGGTTCAAATGCATGAGTTTGACGTAAGGGGGGATAAATAAAGTCAGGGGTGGTGACTACTTCCATAATGTCATCATCGTGATAGAAGATGGGGTGACTGGTGGAAGAAAGACCACCTGACGCGGCGAAGCTACCTGACTCATCATCATGAGAAGAGAGGTTCACATGTGCATCATCACTAGGGGTGACAGAAAAACAAGTAGATGAAGGATCCACCGATGTTGAGCCCAAAGTGATCACTGAAGGGAATTAAGGCGAAACACAAGGTGAAGTCCCAGGGGGGTCTTCCACCATGGATCTCATAGATGATGACAGGTAGTGGACAATGGTCGAAGACTCTGTCATTTCGACATCCAGAGGGGGGATGTCTATGGGAGTGGACGTGTCTTTTGGTTCTACTGAAGCAAAACATGCAAATAAGGGAGGGGTGCACTCATTGCGCTTTGCCTTGAATTGGCGAACCACCACTAGAGAGGTGCGGAAGTCCTCGAGGCGAGGACAGAGGTGGGTATAATGGCCATGGAGATCACACAAAGCACAGGGGTGGTTGGTGTGAATAGTCTTACAGTCAAGGAAGGAAAAAAGGTTTCTGGGACTGTAGACTCAGGGAACGCGACATTAACCATGGGCTTGAGATGAGGCAATTCAGGACAATTATGGGTGGCATGACCGACAACATCACACAAAGCACACAGGGGGTACGCTTTGGAGGCTGAGGAGGAGCATGATTTGTCGAGGTGACCTTGTCCTTAGGTGCCTTCTTGTGAGATTTCCCCCCCTCACCCGAAGCTTTCGAAACAGGAGTAGGTTCCTGTTGAGGTGGCTGAGGCACTGTAGTAGAGGGAGGGGTCATGGGGACCGGTTGAACTGGGGTCAAAGTAAGATAAGGTTTGGGCTGACCAGGCGGGGTAGCGACTGGGGGATCGATGTACCAAATAGGAATCCCCAGGGTTAGGTTAGGAAGGGATAGGGTAGCCATGACAGGGACCAAGAACACTCTAGGAGGGGGAGCTAGGAATGGTATATGACCAGAGGGGTAATGGCCAGGTGGGACGGCTCTGAGATGGTTAAGGCTAGGAGGAACTATGCCAGGAGGGTAGAGAGGCTCATGGATACCAGTTGTAAGTGAAGGGCCAGGAGGAGGGGTTCCAGAAGGCTAAGTCGAAGTGCTAAGAGTAGGTTGCATAGGGCGGGGATGCTGACTAGCCGAAGCGGGCCGCTTGAGGGAAGCCCGAGACGATTGCATCATGCAAACATTCAATGAGCTAGGATCAGAGACAAGAGGAGGAAGACCAGGGAATGAGCCAAGAAAAGAGGAGTCTTTGTAGACTTCAAGTGAGACACTAGTCAAGGGGTCGATGGTTTACTTATTGCCCACCAAAGATATGATGGACTCAGGGGAGGTCTGAGACTTCGGTTTGTAATATGTCAACTATTCAATGGTGACTATCATTCCATTATGAGGAAAGGAAATCTTGCAGTGAATCATAGATGGGACAACAGACATCGCATAGGTGTAGCTACGACCCAATAGAATGTTGTAATATAAGGGGGCATCAATAACTTCTATGTTAATGCAAACAGTCTTTCCTGCAAGAGTAATAGGATAATTGCGGAGTAGGGAAATGGGCTGGGAAGAGTGGCCATCCCACGCTCGAAGAGTGATCATGGAAGGGACTAGCTTAAGCGATCCGAGTTGCTTCCAAATCGAAGTGAACATCACATAGGTGGATGCCCCTTCATTAATGATACAACAGGAAACATTGGCGTTCCAGATCTTGACTGGGATTTGGAAGGCAATGGAAGCAGGAAGAGGAGGATGTTCTGACCAGTCAACATCGTAGATGATCAATCGATCATCTGAAGGATCTACAATTCCCATGGAAGATAGTAGAGCTTTTCGTTGTGAAGGGCACGAATGGAGGAGTTCCAGCATTGAGATGACAGCTAGAGATTGTGCCAAATAATCTACTATACTATACAAATGGGCAACTTTTCGAGAAGAAGCATTTTGGCGTAATGGTCCCTTAGGGATCTTGGTGTGAACCTCTGCCTTAAGCTGAGGGATCTGCAAATGACCATTAGGTGTTGAAAGAGGCTCTGTAGAACCTGAAGAAAGGGGCTCAGGGGCAGACGTAGGAAGAGGCTTGTTGTACTGATGGGATCGAGTCTGAAGGTTGAGGTCTACGGTTATAGGTTGGTCAGAGTTCATCATGAGAATCTGGTAATTGGAGGTACCAAATGGAGGAGGTTGAATGGCCGCCTATCCTTGAGGTGGTTGGGTAGCCACAAATCCTTGCTGAGGGAAAGGATTAGTAAAAACAACCGGCTGACTAGGCGCAACATGGGGAGGGATGGAAGGAGAGGCTGGTTGTCCTCACGATGCTGATTGAGTCTCCCACATCTGCAGCATCTATGGTAAAAGAGGACAATCGTGAGTGTAATAACCATAAACACCACAACAATAACAAGGCTTATTCATGCGAACAGGCCTGTCCTGCTTGGGTTGAGTGCCCTGTTGCTGGTTAGCGGTGTTAGGTGCATTACCTTGGGGATTAGGTCTAGGATTACCGGGGGCAGATTGATTTTGAGTGCCTTTCCTCTTCTTTTTAGAAGTAGGAGGATTAGTCGCGCCCTGTTGTGCATACACTTGCCCCTGAGGGGGTGGTGGCTGTTGTTGCGGGGGTTGAGAAGGAAAGGGAGGTAGGGGTGCTAATGCTTAAGGAGCTGGAGCACCAGACCGCGGATACAGATAATAAGGAGGTTGGGTAACATTGTGGTAAACAGGTTGGGAAAAAGGAGGAGGTATGCTGTATCCTGGATACATGCTACCGAGAGGGGGAAAGTGCTGGAGGTGCTGGCCCCTTCCTGAGGGAAACCATAGCCCATGGGAGGCTGAGTGTATGGATGAGAAAGAGATCCAACGATATCATTGGCGGCATGAGATTCCTCGGTGCGTTGGCACCACCAGGTCTAGGAAGATCAGGTAGAACGGTATAAACATAACTCGACTGAGCGTAGATCAGGTCATATTTTAACGCGATATGGAGAGCGACTTCTTCGGTTTGAGGAAAATGTGATGTGAAATCTTTGCTTATAGCAGGCAAAAGGGATCTAAGGAACTAGTCCATGTAAACATGGTATTTGAAGGTAGGGACTCAACATAGGCTCTTTCTTCTTCGCCATTCCTGGACATGATCGGATAGGCGGGTCGCAGACGATTGACGGAAAGAAGTCAAAAGTTAGGTACCAATGTCATAACGAAGGGGAAGCTGGAAATAAGAAAAAAAAGCCTGGGCAAGAGTCGCAAAGGTGGTATGAGAGGATGAGACCTGATCAACATACCACTTAGAAGCTTTGCTAGTAAGCTTACATTGGAACAACCAAAGACGGACAGAGTCATCGGTAATGGAATTAGACGAACACCACATGTGGAAAGATTGAACATGGTTTGTGTGATCTTCTCCAACAAGACCTTCAAACTTGGGTATGTCGGAAGGGAGCTTGGTTGGTATAGTAGGCCAACTAGTGTCATGGCGTATAGGGTCATTGATCAACTGGTTAAAATCGAGAAGGCTGAGGCCTGCCATATAGGGGAGAAAGGGAGCAGCCGCAGTAGTTCTTGTTGTGGTCCCACTAGTAGTATTCCCAACATTAGCGCCGGGGTTACCGCCAATGTTAGGTCCTGAACCAGACATAGTGAAGGTGACAGGGGGAGAACTGGGGGCGGAACCAGAATGGGAACCCAATGAGCCAGAAGAGGAGTCGGAGTGCAGACTCGATGGATGACTAACACGAATCCTACAGGGAGGAGTAATTATTCCTACCGGAAACTGAGGATGAAGGCCAAGAAGTCTTCGGGATAAATGCCTTGGTGGTACAATGGTGAAGGCACAAACATGGCTCAAAGGGAAGAGAGACCAACAAGGGAAAAGAGGTGCAGGATCAACTGATTACAATGTTGAAACAAGGGCAGAGAGGTGCAGGATCAATTGATTAAAATGTTAAAGTATTTTCTTGGTGGTGTTAACCAAACTCTTCTTCACTTAGGGTGTGTGTGTTAAGTGTGTAAATTTTAATTTTTAAACCCAGATGTTTGTAGAGAAAAATAAAAAGTGTGCTGTATAACTGTAAATAAACCTACAAATAATAGTATATGAAACTGAAATAATAGAAAATAAACAGCTAATTATGCATTAATCTAAACCCGAGGCGGGCCTCTAAACAAGTAGTCTGTAGGTGGGCAAAACTCTATTCAAAACACACCAAAATAACCAATAGATTTAAATTTGGGAGGGACAATGATCTAAAGGTTAGATCTGCTAGAAATAGGTGCAGACAAACAACAAAAAATCAGAGGAAAAATTGTTGTAAATGAGGTGGTGAAAGGCTATAACCTGGAGGGAAGCGGAGGGGACCCTAGAGGAAAAACCAAAGAAAACTAAAAGGAGGTGTTTTGTATGGATAAATGACCAATCTGAAGTGGATCTAAAGGTAAGGGATCAGATCTGAAAAAAGGCTGAACACTCTGAAATTTTAGATAACTTGCAGCAGCTAAAACTCTTCCACAAAAGGTGGAGGGTATTGAAGCCCTAGGGGGCTAGGTTCCCACTTTGATGAGAAAAACAGAACAATTATATGTCCAAAACGAGCAGAGATGGAGGTTAGAAAACCCTGAACAGAGACCCAGACAAACCTAGAGAAATCTCAAAAAAATTCCCGCAAAAAGTCTAGGTCGTAGTTTCTGACCTGTTTATGTAGAGGTCGCAGGTTTTGGTTTGTTTACTACACCTTGGAGGTTCAGGTTGCAGGTTTGGGCCCAAAAAGTGCGACCTGCACTTCCGGCACTCTCGGGAGCAAGTTTTAGAAAAGTTTTTTTGTCTTAATTGTGACTGATGCCTATCACCTGTGCAATAGGTCCGAAAACACACGGAAGTTATAATTTTCAATGTTTTAGGGTTTATAGGTTAAAAGCAACATCAAGAAAAGCAAAAAAAGAAGCTGAAGAGAAAGTCTAAGGTTTGAAGCAGCTGGATATGAAGGGATCTAAAAAACAAGAGAGGTCGTAATCGTAAACCCTTGTGGAGTTGCCAGTTGTTAGTATGAATCTTAATCGCAAGCGTATGAAAATGGCTCACTTTAGCCGCGCATAACAAACAACCCTAACAGCAAATATGGCTACTAATATCTTTATATCTACAATTATTTGACCAAGATAAATGGTGCAAAAATATAGATCTATGCATTAAAATAAATTAAGCAGTAAATAAAAGCAAGAGTTGCTCCATGCATCCAATAGAAAGATGTTACTAGTCCCCCTCAATGGGATGGGTTCTTGTAAGTCCTCAACACTTCAGATCTAAAATCCATCTCTCTTGATGTTGTAGAAAACCTAGACAAAAATGGAACTCAAAGGGAGCTCACAAGAAAAATGGTAGCAAAATATGACAATGATGTTGGATCAAAGTCAGACCAAAGGTATAGATCCAGAGTGATCTTTAGGCAACAAAAGGTAGTGAGTGAATGGAAAAACCCTTCTATTTATAACAAAATATAGAGTTAGTCTAGATATTGGTGCAAAATTAAAATATTATTAACCAAATCAAGAGCCAACTTTTATGGAATATTTTATTATATTTGTTGGAGGGAAAAAGAATTTGACTTGGGTCAAATCCTTTTATTTGTAAATAATAAATAAATAAATGATTTATTTATTATTTTAAGGATGTGGTTGAGTAATAATCAAATAAATAATGATTTATTTAAGTATTTATAAATGATTTAATCAAATTTGACAAGGAATATTATTTAAATAAGGTTTAAATAATTATTCCTAGAAAATAATAAGATAAATAATGATTTATCTAATTAATTTTCCTTTTTTGGGTTAAATATAACTTGGAATATTAATTAAACTGTTTTTTAACTAATTATTCCTTGAGTAAAGTCAAAAAAATGTAGATTTATTTAATATTTCCCCATGGGGTTTCCTGTTTAGACCATAAACAACTTAATAAATGTGGTTTACTAAGTTATTTTTCATAGTGAAAGCAATTTTACTTAGGGAAAAATTGGTCTTACATGGTGTACTTAGGTCCATCTAATAGTAACAGGTTAGATGACCAAAAAATGGTGTAACAAAAATGCTCTAAACTATGAAATCATTCATGCAATATAAACACAAGTAAAACTAAAATAAAAACACTTTTGTATTATGATATTAGAGAAAATAAATTGTGTATCATTGTTCCAATCCATAGATATTTATACAACTCGAGTAAATCATTTGCTATGAAACTCTAGAACAACTTTGTCAAAATATCAAAGTTTAGATTTTATGATGATAACAGTAAGAGATGTGATCCAAATATGAGAAATTAGTGTTTTGATGCATGGATTTCTTCATGCAAGATGTTAATTCTGATTTGGCTTGATCTTCAAAAGATTGATCCACAACCTTGTGGGGCGAACATTGCCATGTTGAAGGTTATGCACTCTCCGAAATTTGAATGGCCCGTGCCGTTTCTGTACTTGCAATAAGGGGGGGGAGGGGGGGGAATCATCGATTTCAATGGCCAAACTATTGGCACAATCCCTACCACTTCCATACTTATAAATCCAGATATCACTGAAACACGACAACTCAAGCAATGGTTTGATGAAGAAGGAATAAAATCTTCCTCGCCCTTGCTCAGCCGAAAATACACTGGCACGAGCAAGAGGCCCCTCAATACAAAAAAAATTGCAAACATTCTCTCAATGCCACCCTTGCGAAAAATTTCCATGGATTTCACTCCATGCTACTGCTACCTTAATTGACATGGATGATTTCTACTTCCTTGCATTCCCCCTTACCATTGATGGGATGCAATTCATGAGAAATGATTTATGACAAGATGACAACACCTAGATCTGTTCTAAATGTGAAGGCTCCTTCATCGAGTGCAACTACCACTACATCCTCCGGCTCTAGTTGCACGACGACACTGGCCACCTTGAAAACGTGGTCACTTTTGACGAAGCCAAAAATGCACTTCTGGGCATCTCTACAAAGGAACTTTGCCTCCTCTCAACCGATCCTGGAGTTGTCCTGGACATATATAGAAAAATCAAAGGATGAAAATTCCTCTTCACATTATCTTTGAAGACAGACACCTTCAAGAGTGTTGAACGACTACGCCTAACTCTTATCCATGTAGAATAAATCCCTTACACTGATGCATCTAATCTCCTCCTACAAGTCCTGTAGCTCGCTATTTACCCCCCCCCCCAACACAGTCTGCCACTAGCTTTAGCCATGCATTTCCACCTCTCACTCGTTTGCCCCCCTCCTTTCATTACATACATCCTTTCCCCCTAACACCTCTCTGCTGAAATGCCCACCTACCGCACACATTCTCCATTGCTTCCCATCGTTCCCCTTGCAATATTGTTGAACCTCACTTTCCATTCATCATCGATTGTGCATACAATTTTTGTAACTGTTACTATATCTTTGCGGCCCCTTAGACTCTGTAGTAGTTCTCCTAGACGTATGGGTGCCCACTCATTTCTTCATTACGTTTTGTATATATGTCATTTCACTATGTTGTAATGGGTCTTCTTAATATATGAACATTTACTCACTTGGTTTTCCCTTTCCTCCTTCATTGTTTCATATTCTTTGCAACACACACATTTATTAAATGCACATATCAATATGCTATGCTTAGTATGGAAAATAATGCAGAAATTGCTTCTTCTTTTCTTGTAAAATACCAAACATGGTTTCGCTTTACTCAAGCCGATACATGCAACATGTTGTTGCTTTCGAAACTAACATTTTTCCATTTCAAAGTTCCAACACTCATTTCTATGCAACCTGTATTCAATACATTTCCGCTTCAAACATTACTCACACCATTTCTATACTACTATCGTTTATGATGAAAGACATAACAAAAAAAATATATAACTAAAAGAAAATAACTAAACAAAATATGAAATAAAATTCTTCATCTTCATGCTTCCCTCTCCTTTCATTGTACTTCATACACACGTTCACTTCTTGACATACCTTTCCTTATTTGCAATAGCTATGCCAACCACACCAGAGAACAGTGTGCAAAGGGAACAATGATGACGCCACTACACACTTAACAAATAAATAATTGATGGAAATTGCTGCCTCTTCTTCGCCAATTGTCAAGCCAACCTTCACTCTCGATCCAATGCAAACCAAACTCCCATTCCTTCCCAAAATAGCCTCCTTCCACTACATTCCACCCAACTTTCCCAGTTCCCCTTCCATCTCCACTCACTGACCAAACCTTCCCAAACCCTTCAATTCCTTCACCTCTCACCTACCCTGTACATGCGCCCCCTGATGTGCCTCCCTTTCCACCTTCCCAACAATTTCTCCCCATCCATATCCAACATGCACATCGTTGCTTTCATGCAAGGATCGATGCACTTTGTCCCATCCAAGTTTTCCTAATTTGTCATAAAGCTTACCCATCCATGAAAACAAAATCAAATAACAGAATCATTTCTTGTACCCATTTTTCCGCCGAATGAACAACCCACCGTTTCTCCTCCACAAACAACATGGACCTAGGTATCCAACCGCATTTCCTCTCTTGCCTGACTCAAGTTGAAGAGATGCTCATTGCTCGTGTCAACCCCGTTCTTCAAGTCACCCATGCATGTGGTGGCCAACTCAAATATTTCAGCCATACTATTAGCTTTCCTCAAGATATCACAAATATTGTCACCTCTCTTCCTTGCATGTTGTCAAAACTAGACATCCTTGTTGTAAACAAAACTAGTTATGACAAAACATCCTATGAATTTTTTGTTAGTAAATCACATATTCATGTAGCTTTGCTATTCAAACTACAAAATGACCCATACTAAAAAGATGTCCAGATTAACCAACTTTCGCTCTCTTCTCTGGCTATTCCACCTACCAACATTTCCAACATGCTATGCCATATCAACACGACTTCCATCCCACTCCAGGAAGACATTCTGGAAAATCCTAATTGTGAACTTCCCCACCCATGCCCGTCTGACCTCCACCCATCCTCGATTGTTTCAACTCTACCAAACTCTCGTTTAGAAATTGATGAAATAATTTCCTATATAGAATCCTCCAATTCCACACCCACCCATTCACTTCAATGGCCCATCATTACCTCTCTCCAATCAATGAATACTGTTGGAAATACTTGGGGGGGGGGGTGAATCAGTATTCCTTTCAATTAGAGCATTAGTTAATCTTCAATTATTATCAGTGTTTGTACAATGATAGCAGTAAACAAGAGGAACACAAATGCACACATTTTTTAAGGTGGAAACCCACTCTGGAACAAAAACCAGCTAATTCTTTTCTAATAATTCTTTAATATTCAACTCCAATTGAAAATAAAGCTCCAACTTCTTGGAATCTAGAAAAGCATTCTTCTCCAGCTCCGACTGGATGGACGCTCCAATGCTCGAGATTCTTCAGTAGTCAACTGAATGGATTCCCCAACACCCAATGAGCTACAACTCACCCTAGCACCACCCTACCACCCTATAGAAGAATGAAAGAAGAATGGATTCCCGTACCAGGGAAAATGGTCCACTTTACAATGATATAGAATGATGTAGAAGAAGAATATATACAAGACCATAACCCCAAATTTGACACAACCACCTAATGATGATCCTAGACCTCCCAACACTACCTCTTCAACCCTTGGCAGATAGATACTAGTACAATTTGTACAATAATGTATTTACGATGACTAAGTAGAATTATACCTTTACAATGATTGTATGCAGTGCTGCCCACTTGAAGACTTCATATGATGAAATTCTTGCTGCTGTTATGTACCTTGGTTGCTAATCTTATCATGCTACCCTCTAATGCACCTTGCTTTTCTTTTCTGTCGTAGAAATTCTGGTCCTTTGCAATCCTTGACAACACATGATCTAGCTTTTTCTTGCCTTCTAGGAGCTCAATATTGAATCTGGTGTATCTCTGTTATTTCAGATCCTCAATATCTGATTTTTAGTCCTGTAGTATTCCTCTGAGTCATATTTCTAATGCCACAGGTCTGACCCAATTTGGATTCTTCATGAGAGATTTATGCCCAATTTCTCACAATGCCCTAATTATGGACTATTTCAGCAGAGTGCACTTGTACGGCGTGCCACGTGTCATTATTTCTTCATTTGCCTCTAAAATTGATAGTGAAAAAACTACAGACTGTGAAATATTTGTCACTTTTTAAATAATTCCAATCCGATACTCAGAGAAAGAGTTATGACGATTTTACCAAGGTCACTTCTTTGAGATGAATTTCAAGAGCTTGCAAAAACCCTGACTTCCACAGATCATATCTCTAAAAATATTGTGCACCTTGATCTGAAATTTTTACTGTAGCTTCCTTAGGATTTCGGCTTCATCTCGTACATATTTTAGCTTCTAAACCTTCATAGAAAAAAATTTAGAGTGAAAATTCCATGATAACCTGTTTCAGATGGCCTAATCCCTTGCATAAGGAGGAAATGAAGATCACACTTTATATAAATGTTTAAGTTGAGACGGGCTTTGAAAAGTGAATGCGGGATGGATTTTAGGAGCTTAAAAAATATTGATTATGAATTTTCAATGACCCATGCCCCAACCCCATGGGGTTTTAGCCCACTGACTTGGGGTACAAACTTCAAACCTGAATATCTCTCAAACTGTGAAGAATTACATGACATGCCATATATCAATGGAAACATCTCGAAAAGTAGAAACCATAAAAAGAATTATTGAGCTAGAATATATTAATTTGGTAGGTAAAAATTACCATGCAATATTGGGTTAGCCCCTGGTGCTGCTTGGGTTGACATCAATGACAACCGCTAATCAAAAAATACAACACAGAGGGCCTCTTCTCCATGGCCTTCCCCACCCTCTTCCCCACCGAATCTGCCATGATTAACCAACCAAGAATTGAAAAAATGGATATGCAAGAATACGCTTTGCATTTAATGCGCTACCATGACAACCGTTTTGGGCAACATCCTCACTTTCACTATTACTTGTACAACCTTATCATGCACCATCGCAGCCAAGCAACTTCTTTTGTCTTCATTAAAAGGGACACTTCAAATACCCTTTTGGCAATAATCGCTGACCTTCGACACCACCTTCAAAAAAATCCACCTTCCACCATTCCAGACCAAATTATGCATTTCGGCTCATCCTTACGTGGGAGTTGTTCATTCTAGACTAAGGCCAGAGGGGAGCTTGCCGATATGATCATTCAACAAGGTACCCCTACCATATTCTTCACACTAAGTGAATGGCCTGACTTGCATAATTCCATGCCTTCCATCCCTCCATCCAATTCACATGATCAAACTCGATGGAGAACCCAAAACATTGTTGCAAACCCACACCGTGCATCTCAATACATCCATTGTAGATTCACAATATTCCTTGAAGAGGTCCTGCTTATAGGATTCCTTGGAAAGGATTACAGGTGTGGGTATGCATCTATTCCTTCCCCGTCTTTCCTTTCGTTACTTTCACTTCCTTGTATCCATCTTAATTTTTCTCCCCTTTCTTTCTAAGGTATGAATGTCAACATCATGGCTTTGCACATATCCATGGTTTCTTGTGGCTTTCAAATGCACCTGTTATGGACACTCTCGACTGGACCAGCGCTACAAATGTCTGTGCGGCCAAAGAATTTTTCGATACGTACATCACTGCTTGGAACTCTCGCCCCCTTTGCAACTGGGCTCCTAGCATGAATCATTCATCTCTACAAGACCCATGCCTCCTTGGGACGCATGAAATTTTTGCGGCCAATCAGTTGCAAGACTATGAACAACTTCTGAATTCCGTTCAAAGACACACAACTTGCTATTCCACTACATTTTTACGCAAGAGAAATAACGCTACAATTACTTGCCA
This sequence comes from Pinus albicaulis, assembly GCA_034641835.2. Taxonomy (NCBI): domain Eukaryota; kingdom Viridiplantae; phylum Streptophyta; class Pinopsida; order Pinales; family Pinaceae; genus Pinus; species Pinus albicaulis. The sequence continues at coordinate 1,162,005,717 of CM076577.1, forward strand.
TTATGGAGCCCCATGGGAGGGTCACAACACTTACTCTCTTCACATTGATGCTACTGGCCAAAAATTGTACTCCCCATGCTAGAAATGATGACAAACTAAATGTGCACAATGCTCATCTGCTTGCAATATGGAGCGCCAACATTGACTTTCAACTAGTTCTCTCACGCCATGATGTGTTGAACTACATTTCAAATTATGTAGCGAAAGCAGAGAAAAGTCCGAAAGCTACTACCAAATGCTCTCTTGTCTCTCTCAATGTCCCCCCGATGCTCCTATTGTAACTTTCGTCCGCAAATTCCTAACAAAATGGTCGCTGATCAAGACATTGGTGCACAAGAAACATGCTACATGCTACAAAAACTCACACTAACAAAGTGCAGTTGTTCTTTTGTCTCCCTCAATGTAAAAAAACAACTATTCAGATGTGTTTCACAAGAAATGGATGGTCATATTCCATCAACACCTTTCATCACCTCCTACATGCAAAAACCACCTGCACTTGTGGGATTGCCTCTTATTGAAGTCACATGCTCCTGGTCCTTCTCCTGCTGTCGAAAAACATTGCTGTGGAAACACATCTTCCCTCCCATGGTCGTGCATGTCCTTCCTCATTAAAACTCTATTCCATTGAAAGAGTCGACATCCTATGTAGACTTCTGTTGGAGCGAACTCCTTCTGTACTACCCTTTGTGTAGCCTCCCTAATGACATTGGCACATCTGACGTGAACATTGTTTCACATTGGGAACAAACTAGACACAAATATCAAGCTTGGCATGTTCATCGCACCCCATCTACCCCAGACCTTTTCGAATCTGGCTATTCATCCCCTGATCACCCTCCCCATACCCCCACCATAGACATTGATGAATGGAAATTTCTCTCTCAACTCCACCTAGGTAACAACATCCTCCTTGATGAGCTTGAAATGCTTGGCCATTGTGACTTTGATGCAAACCATAATTGGGGCCACTATATAATCCCTTCACACTTGCAAGAAACAACCATCCAGTCCATCGACTTCAACTGCTCCTCCACAAGAATCCACCATCTCCCAACTCCATTCTCACATTCCCTTTCCTCCTTTTCCCCGAGCCAAACCATTGCATTCAATATAATTTTCTCCCACTTCCGCAACAACGTCGCCACGACAGTTTTAAGAATCATAATCCAAGTCACTGCTGGCACCGACAAGTTGTTCCTAATTGAGTGCCTCAAAAATGCCTTCCTTGAAAACTCCACCAATGGAGAAAACCCCCTCCTCTTTTTTGCTCCAACCAGTGTTGCAACATTCCACATTAATGCCCTGACGATCCACTCAACTCTTCGCATTCCTATATCCTCTATGGAACCTTTAGAAGGTCAATCCCTCCCTAACCTTCAAGAATAACTTCGACATGTCAAATACATTCTAATTGATGAAATGAGCTTCATCGGTCCTAAATTTCTTTCACAAATCGATGATCACTTGCGCAAGGAATTCCCATCAAATAGAAACAACCCATTTGGTGGACGTTCTATAATCCTTGTGGGGGACCTTGTCCAACTGCCACCTGTCAAAGACACACCAATGTATGTAGGCACTTCTCGTGGCACCGCACTATGGCAAAGATTTGATATTGTGGTTACGCTTTCAACAGTGTTTCGAAAACAAGGAACAAGCCCTGCTCAAATTTCCATTCGCCAACTCCTCTCCAACCTTCGCAATGCAACACCCACTATTGATGATTGGAAGCTCCTTATGACACATTCAAAGGCAAACCTTCCTGAAGCCGAACTCCAGTCATTCTCCAATTCAATGCATCTCTACGCAACAAATGAGGTTGTTTCCCTGCACAATAAATCCATGTTAAAAACACTAAACCAGCTAGTTGTGCATTGCTATGCTGCCCAAAGGAGGAAACTCCCCGCCAAGAAACTGGAAGATGATCAACTAGCTACGAAAATACTACTCTATGTCAGACAATTTGTCATTCTCACCAGCAACTAGTGGATTGAGGCTAGCCTTGTTAATGGTTCACTCGACACTGTTCGCGCACTCGTATATGCACCAGGCTCTAAACCCCCCGAACTCCCAAAAAATTTTTTCGTTGAATTTCTTCACTACAAGGGTCCACAATGGGATCCTTCAAATCTAATTTTTGTGCCAATTCCCCCCATAACAAGGAGTTCGCGAACACAAGTGCCGCTACGCATGGCATGGGGCTTAACAATCCATAAATCGTAAGGCATGACACTAGGTAAGGCAACAATTGACATCGACAACATTGATCAACAAGGCCTAACTTTCATAGTCGTATCAAGAGTTTGATCATTGAGTGATATTTTCATCTCCTATGCTTTCTCCTTCACACGTTATTCGCGGATGCAGGAGAACCCTTTTTTCATACACAAAAAAAATAAGAGACGTACCTTGCCTCCAAATCTATTACTCAAACTCCTTGAAGACCTTCTACTATTGGTACCTTCCCTTTGCTTGCATTCCACTTTTACATCTTCCATATTCTCTCTCATCTTAACACCTTGTAATTTTCTAGCTTAATTTACGTTTTCAATTTCCAATATAATTTCACCTCAAAATGGTTGCTACTATTTCTTTGTTGTTGTGATTTCCCTAATGAGTATTTATTTTTTACATATTCACTTACAATATTTTCATTTTCTTGCAGAAAAATATGGATCATAGATATATTTCACAACACCACAAATTTTTCCAGGAAATCAATGAACAAGAGGCTTCCCTTCTAAATATACAAGAGTGGTTCCTTCGTCTGCCTACTCTACCTCTGTACCGGTTGCACCCGATGATACAACTACTTCAAAGGATTAAAAATTTCATGCATCTCCTCATCCATGTACATGAAAGGGATGCACATAGACAACTCCGAGTATACTATATTTAGTGCGTCCTAACTCTAGATGTCAATTGGTGTTGTCACTGTCAGGCAACACCTTGTGTTTACGATTAGGAGTACCCCCTTCTAGGAAACCATCTACATGCACTCTACTAGACAGAATGCAAGTTTTTTTTGGGGCAATACGACCATGTTGTGATGATGTCATATTTCACGTTAGGTCCTCACGGCCAATCACCTATTGGTATGTTTCCTACCGGAGGAGATAGAAAGGGTCTTTTGACCCTTTTGTTTTTCAACGAATTCCTTTGTAATTCCTCTTCCTCACAAACCTTAAGAACTTACGAGATTTTGATCTCTCAAGTTCCGAAATTTTGACGTTATGATTTCTCCCTGATGTTTTGTTGCTCCAAGGTTCTGATATGTTGAGTTTCTTACTTGCTTTGATATACAAACTTTGGATATTAGGTTCCTTTCAAATAAATTGTCGAGGTCCCTATTTTCTGACCATTTGATATTGGGTTTTGATATGCTTCCTGTTCCAACCCTTCCAATATTCTTCCTACTCTAACCTCCGATATTCCGAGTTTCTGATATTGCAACCTTTGACCCTCTGAAATTCAGGGTCTGAAATTTGGCCTACTCCTCTGGTTCCGAAATTGGCCAACTCCTAAGGACTTCAAAGTCCTTACTTCAGCTATAAATAAATTTTGATCTCGATGGCCATTTCTAGACTTCCACATACTGTTGGAAAACTTATTCAAATCAATTTCCATTGGAATAGGTATAATGTAGTATTTGAGTCCAATTACCATCACATCTAGGCTAGGGGACATCAAAACCAACATTTGATGCCACATCATGCTAGCACATACAACCATGTTGATCTGGTTGACATCAATTACAACACACTAGTTAACTTTCAGCTAATGCCAATTTCCCATTTTGATCTTCGAGGATGACTATTGGCTTCAATGCCAACACATTTATAACCACTAGCCATCCAGAAATTTCCAACTGTCCAACAAGCAACAATGTGTTAATGGATCTTCATAACCAAGGATCACCTGCAATCACCATTGATTTAGCTTCATACAAAATCTCACTTGCCATTGGTTGGTTCCATTGAATTTATTGTGCAATTAAGGATTTTAGTGATGGTATTATTCTAGTACTTTGGGAGCATACTCTCCTTAGCTCCATAAAATATAATTCTCAGCCTTAGGTATATTTCTTCATTCTAATGTTTTTCTCTATAGTTTATTGTTTCTCACAATTTTTTTATTCTCTAGTTTGTTTTTTGTCTTCTTCTCAACGCGGTTGGCTTCCTTTTCACCTTTGATTTCATCCATGTGCATAATTTTCAAGGAAATATTCGCACTCTTCTTGCTTGATGTGATTACTCCTTTTCATTTACAACTTGTTGTCCATTCCCCACCTCTTGTTGGCATTGTGTTTTTCTCGGTTTGTTAACATATCTCGCGAGGCATGTCACTAGAGGGGGGGAGATGGGGGTCATAATGCCCATAGTAGCACCTAAGCTTGAGCCCATGCCCATGCCTCCCCTGACAGGTATTGAGATCATACATTCTTAGTTATTCAAAATGAAATCAGTAAAATTGAGTAGGAGGTTTAAAAGGAAAGAGATGATGTCTCTAATTCAAAAGTTATAGAATAGGTGTCAAAATAGGTCCTTGATCTGGTCATTTCCAAAGCACATCAAAATCAGAATATCCACACTATTGATATTGGCATGTTAAAAAATTTCTGGGAAAGGTCCTATTCGAGCATAATGAAATCAAAGATGAGATTCTCCTCCACATCAAGGAATTTTGCCTACTCTATCATAGCAATAATGAATGCATGCATCACATGGAGGTAGTCATTCTACGCAGAAAAGATCCACCTCCACCATGCCATCATGACTTCCCAACACCAACCAACTAGTCACTTCATGTTTTTCGGGTATTTTGCAACTAGCATCTATGTTTTTAGGTTATATGTCATCTATGTATATGTGTCTTGTACTTTATATTATTATGGTTTTTATGGCACCCCTGCAAAGAATTTGTAATGTGAACACTATTCATACTCAACATATCATGCTTATTTTACAGAACTCATGTATAAGCCCTTATATTGCCTCTAGCCTGGTTTCCACACTGCTAGAACAAGGCTAATTGAGGCATCATTCCAAAGCATGAATTTTTAATTTTAATTATGTTAATACTAAAATTTGAGCTTACAAAAAAGCGTTTTTATTTGAAGCCCAAATGGGTTGGATCCTATGGTGGAAAGCGAAGAAATTTTTATTGTTAGGAAAATTTCAATTCCCTTGGGGGCCTAACTTGAAGCCATGGTGGCATCTCGAGGTAGTGGTTAAAGTGTGGTTGTACCAAGATATATTATGTTAAATTGTCTTGTTACTGATGCACATATAAGTGGATTAAATCCCACTCCGATGTCCTTCAATTTTAACCACCATGGAGGGTACCCAACATTGGGATACATGTCATTGCATTGATATGAGAACAAGGGAATTGATACAAGGTTCCAATATAACACCCAATTGTAAACCTACTTGTATGAAGGGACTCACGTGTATGGTCATGTATGAGGTGAGTTCATGGGAGGCTTCAAACATTATGGAGGTTATGTGTGAGAGATTTGGGAAGGACATCTAGACTCATAGTTCACCTTCAAGCCTGCTTCAAGAATAATTATGGAGAAATATACAATGATTAAGGAGAATTATGATACGGGGTGCATTTATATATATTGGAGATTTAAAATAGTCTCCCGCTCATCAGGAACCTGGGTATGACGAGTTGTTATTTAATATTCCTTAATTTTTTGTTTTTTGAGTGTTTATCCTCTCTGTTTATTGTTGCTTTTGGTAGTGTTTCCTTTTCTCTATGTTATGGATGCCTCTAAGTGTTGGGTTGCTATTTTGATGTAAGGTTTCAGTAAAAAATTCCCCTTGCTCTCTAGTTTAGTTTTGGCTCTCAGCTTAAAGGTGGAATTTCTCAGGCTTGTTTTCATTGGAACAAGGTTTGGAATATGATTGGCTCCAATGTTTAGTTTAGTGGATCTCATCTAGTTGCAAAGGAGGAAGAAGAGGAAGAGTCACCCATTTTGTTCATCTCAAAGCTCATCAACCTTTTCTTCTCAACCTCAAGCTCAAGTTTTTTTTTCTTTATTCTATGGCTCGATTTATGGAGGTAATTCCTAAAGAATATTGCAAAACTATTTCATAGGTTTAGGAGAAGGTTATTTATAGCCATATATTCACTCATGATTATCAGGTAGACAGAGACACAAGGAATTGGATTAAAAAGATTAGTAATTCAAATTGATCATGATAAACTTCATATATGAAAATTGTCAATAGGTATTAACACATTAAAAATATCATGAGAAGAGTTATTATAGATCGATCGAAAACATGTTAGATAAAAAGGTTTCTATTCTACCAAGGAAGGTAAACAACTTTATTTTCACCTCAGCTGAAGTAGACGGTAATCCTCCTCCATAATACAAGTGGACCCTTCCTCGGGAGGGGGTGATCAAGTGAGCCAGGTTTTATGTTTCATCTTTTTGCTAGTTATGGTTGTTAATTTTGGTAAAACACTTTTATTAGTTTTCTTTAAACTTAAATGATGGTGTCGATCAATTATTTTGAATTAAAATTATGTTACATTTAATTAATCAATCCAAGTTGGTAAAATTGTGAAATGTAATGGACTCTATATGAAAGACTTGGTTTCTAATTTGTGTGTTAAAAATTACTTGCATGCTGCCCACTATTGAAATTTGAAAGAAAAAATTTAATAATGTAAAGTAATTGTAATTAAAAGGAATCAACACAAAACTAGTTCTAAACACTTTTAAACCATCACCATGTAAATTTGTGTCATAAAACATTCATGGAATCACTTGGTTATTCTATTAATAATGATTCTAGATAAAATTATACAATTGAAGTAGACAATTCTTTATTAAATTTGACATTTCATATGAATAGTATTTGTTATGCTATCACACAAACAACAATTACAAGACATTGAAATTAGATGCACTCAAATAATGACAATAATTGAAACTACACAAATTCAATTGTAAAACTAAATAAGAAAAGAAGAGCAACGCTTTCCCTTACACAATGGGCCCACTCGGTTTGGCCATTTGTTGTTTAAGAAGTCCTTATAAGTTTTTAACTGTTAAAATTCTCTAAACTATGAAATCATTCATGCAATATAAACACAAGTAAAAATAAAATAACAACAACACTTTTGTATTATGATATTAGAGAAAATAAATTGTGTGTATCATTGTTCCAATCCGTAGATATTTATACAACTTGAGTAAATCACTTGGTGTGAAACTCTAGAACAACTTTGTCAAAATATCAAAGTTTAGATTTTACGATGATAGGAGTAAGCGATGTGATCCACATATGAGAGATCAGTGTTTTGATGCATGAATTTCTTCATGCAATATGTTAATTTTGATTTGGCTTGATCTTCAAAAGATTGATCCACAACCTAGGCCAATAGTACTATACCAACCCACATAATCTACCACTGCTTTGAATGTGCCTTTAACTCTACTCTTTTGCTGATATAGAAATGGATGACTTGAATATGACATATGGGAAAGATCAAGGTTATATTTTTCCACATCTTTCAACTCACAATATTTCCATGTTATGTGTTAGGGTCCCGTGATTTTGCTGATTGGCAAGCCAAGTGACAAGGTAACATCAAACCAAAATTTGGAGCCCAAGGACCTAGCCTTCCTGGACTCAGAGAGGGCTCTCTCTATTTGTGTAAGGGATATCTATGTGTTTTGCTTCTTATGTTTCTGATTTTAGGCTAGTTTTGAAGTAGGTTTTTAGTTTTTTTTTTTAGGTTTTTGAGGGAGGAACTGATCAAAGACTAAGATAGATTAAAATATTTTCAGATCAACTAGGCTATGGGGTCGAAAAGGTTGAGAAAGCTTCAGATGGTGATACAAGGTATGTTGAAGGGCCGATTTGATCAAGTTAAAATGGATCTTAAGGTAAAATGAAGTGGGATGGACACTAATTTTGTGAAGAACAAAGGCTTTCAAACATAAATAGTTCAATAGCTGACACAAACATGGTAGGGATAACCATTAATCATGATAAATGTAACTATAAAATGATAAATGCATAGAAATAAGCATTCAAGCAATACATAGAGATATATGACTCTCTAACTTGAGGAAATTGCTATCAGACTTTGGGGGAAGACAATGAAGACAAACAAATAACTCAAATCACTATGAGGAAACGCCTAGACATAGTATTTCAAGCTATCGGGCACTTTGAAGCGAGATTTCATAGTTTTGGGCAAAGGGCAAGATCAGTACAAGACCTGCTTGGTTCAACTAAGACAATCAAACAATCAAAGAAAGGTTTCAGAGGTGGAGCTATGACTAGCCATGAGTAATCAGGGCATACCGTGAATCATACTTAACATGCATAAAACCGTAAATGAAACAAGCAACAATTTATTCAGTTATCAAAGAGCAATCAAGGATTCTTTGATATGACTAAGAAGGAAGAAAACATAGAAGCTATAAAGAAACATGAAATCTGAGGTGCCTCCAAGGGCATGTCTCAAATATATTCTCTACTGTCTTATAGCAAGCAAGAGCATGGAATATGAATGAAAACTAAGAAAACATAATAGAGAGGGACACTATACCATTTTACCAAGCCAAGGAATCCAACAACAGTCCTCTTTCATCATCCAAAAACATTCAAGAAACTATCCAATGCATGAGACAAGTGTTTCTTCCAAGCTTGTATAACCATATATTGCTATATATCATCAAGTTCAACCTTATTTACAATGAAGTCTCTCGGAATATATAGGCCAAGATGAGGGAAAACCTCCTAATGCAATTTGCAAGCTCATTGGCCCATAAAAAATATCTGATTTTGTCCTTGAGGCTTTGCAAAGCCCAAGGCACAAAATATCTATAAAAATATCTTAAAAATGCTAAAAAAGGGAATTATATTGACTTTTCCCAACTAAAAATGGCCAAAAAAGTCTAAACGCACATTTGGAAAAGCCACTTCAGAAAACTGCATTTTTTGTCAAAAAGCACTAAGGGCGCATCAACAGAAAATTGCCTGTCTTTTGGATGAATTTTGAGGGCCTTCCCAATGTCGAAACGAGGCCCGTGATGGCTTGTTGGAAAGATCTAGATGTCTACGTTCTGGAAAAACTTGAACTTTCCAAAAATGATTCCTATAATTTTGTAAAATACTTAACTGAGTAAAAAAACCCAAAAAAATAGGCCTTGTTGATATGTGGGCAGAGTGTCAAAAAAGTGAGTGTTTTTTGCATCTTTGGGGGACCAAAACAACTTCAAATATCTAAAAATTTCTAAGTAGATGCCCCTGAATTTAATGCATCCAATAGTACCACTCTAAAGATTTGAGGATGCTCCAAACCAAAATGGCAGCGCCCATGATTTTATGCAATTAGGCCCAAAAATGTCAAAAGACAAGAGCATGTCAAAATTTTCTCAATTTTGGTGAACAAGTCCCTCAAGGCTTTTTAGAAACATGTATAGAAGCTCAGGCCAAAATTCCAAGCCTAGAGGTGTCTTTCTCCTTTTTTCTCACCAGGTGCCCTCTTTGGGCAGTTTTGAGCTTTTCTTGGTTTTCTTCCTTGTTGTTTGGCATTTTAGCTTTGGTGAAGAAGTCATGGCCCATTGCCTAGGAGAGGGAGCTAGTACATGCTTTGGAGAGTGCCCTTCATGATCCATGTTTTGTATTTTCTTGCCCTCATCATTGCTTGCTTGAGGGCTGCCTTGTTGTCTTTGTCACTGCCTTCTTCATGACTGGCATGCTCTTTCCCTTCACTGTTTTGTGCTTCATCACCCTTATGCTTATTGCTGTGTTGGCTGCCATAATGTTCCTTTTCATCACTTCCTCACTGCCCATCACTTTGCTCTTCATTATCACTGCTATGTTTAGACTCTTTGCCTTGTTTCTCATCATCACTAAAGTCATCTCTTCAGTATTGCGTTTGAGCCAAGAGGCCTTTAACAAGACATGTTTGTGGTTTTTGAAGGGAATTATCCTTGTGTTTTTGGCACCAAAAGCCTCTTCCCCTCAATCACTATTTTTATCCTTTTTATCCACAGCAAGAAGACCCCTTTTAATTTGACAAAATCTTCATCCCCTAGCCACTGTTTTTCTTTGATTTAGTAAACAAGGGGTGCTCTTGGAAAACACTGTCTTAACATACTTCTTCAAGCTGATTATGAGACCCTCACAAACTCTATTTTTCTTCTAGAGGTTTGAGCAAATCCTTGAATATTTCATAGCACAAAAATACCTCTTTTTAAATTGACAAAACCCTCATCCCTTATTCACTGTCTATCTGTGTTTATTTGAAACAAAAAGGGACTCATTTGAAGCCATTGTTTTCTTTGATCATGACAAACATGGTATGTTTAAAAAACAAGATATGTTTATTCCTTTCACTGTCTCTAAACAACCTTTCAAACTTTCAATAAGGACATTACCCTTCTATCACTGTTTCTTCTTTGGTTTAGTAAACAAAGTGTTCTTTGAAACCACTGTCAAGATGACTCCTTAAACTGATTTGAAAGTCTTTTAAAAAAATTTGTTTTTGCCTCTAGATATTGTATGAATATTCAATTTTTCAAAGAAGGAAACTCTCTTAAAATAACACACTGACATTCCTTTTTAATAAACATGATATGTCTTGAAAAAACAAGTTGTGCTTTCCCTTTAACTGCCTCCTAACACTTTATAAACTTTCAACAAGCCTCTAAACAAATAACTTTCTTCCTTCAATCTCTGTTTTGTTTTTAGGAGTTTGGAAAACAATGATGAATTCCCTCTTATCCTCAACCACTGTTTTCCCTTTGATTTAGATGATCATGGTGCTTTTTAAAATCAATGTTTAAAAGACTCTTTTCAACTGACAAAAATCTTCATCCCCTAGTCACTGTTTTTCTCTGAGTTTTAACAAACATGGCGCTCTTTGGAAAACACTGTTAAGACACCCTTTAAACAGATTTGGGACCCTTCAAACTAATTCTTCTTTTCTCCTAGAGACTGTGTATAATCATGACTAATTCATAGCACAAACAAGACTTTTTAAGATGACTAGAAAACTCCCTATCCTGTGATCACTCTTTCTCTCAGTATTTAGATGATCAAGGCAGCTTTGAAATCAATGTTTTTAAAGACTGCATTCAATTGAAAAAGGTCTTCATCTTCTAACCACTTTTTCCTCCATGACTTCTATGCTGATTGCCACATTTCATCATCATTACTTTGCTCATGTTGAGGGTTGTTCTTCCTTTTATTTATGTTATACTTTCCACTCAACCTCAGCTCCTTTAACCAATAAATAAATACCTTAATGAGGGAAATGTGAGGAATGTTTGAAAGCATAATCCTATCTTTACTGTGGAAAATTTCATATAAATATGTAAGAGAACTCTTGGCTGCACAGGCGCGCCACGCAAAAACCCAGGCACGCTGCGCTCTTTAGAAAAATACACTGTTAATACCTACAGGCGCATCGCACACTTTTGTAGCCAGTTTTGGAGGCCTTCCTAGTGTCAGAATTGGGCCCGAGATGGCTCGTTGGAAAGCTATGGAAGTCTAGCTTCCAAATATTCTTGAATTTTGTCATTTGGTGTCCATTTGGTAGTTCAAAAATTTATTTTTCCAACACTGGTCGAAAATGGTGAATCTTGGTGCAGAAATACATAGTGTTGTTTGTAGGCCACTTTTGGATGCCTTCCCGGCGTCAGAATTGGGCCTGAGATGGCTCGTTGGAAATATATTGAAGTATAATTTCCAAATATACATTATTGGTTTCATTTGGTGTCCATATGGTTGTTCAAAAATTTACTGTCCCAACATTGGTAAAAAATGGTGAATGCTGGTGCAGAAATACATAGTGTTGTTTGCAGGCTACTTTTGGATGCCTTCCTATTGTCGGAATTTGGCCCGAGATGGATTTTTGGAAAGATATGGAAGTATAATTTCCAAATATTCTTGAATTTTTTCATTCAGTATCAATTTTTTTGTTCAAAATTTGACTGTCCCAACACTGGTTAAAATGGTGAATCCTGGTGCAGAAATTCTCCCGTGACATCTGTATTTTTTACATTTCTCACAAACCATGATACCTGTGTAGAAACTGAAGGAGGTTTTTCTTCTTGATCCTATGAGGGACAAAAAAATCTCTCACTTTTTTCAATTTCATCTTTTTTTGTTCAGAAATTCATTTTGAGACAAACTGCCTAGGCGCTCCTTAAACTCTGTCTTTTATCATTCTAAAGGATGAGCCTTTTGACTGTGAGTGAAATAGGGCTTTATCATATCTTTTAACCTTTTGAATTAGTTGATTAACTGTGTAAATATTTGGGGAGATGACCCTCTGTTTCTCTGTAAATGAGGTTTAAAAAATAGTGAAACTTCACTCATTTTACCATTTTTGACAACAGTCTTTATTGAAATCCCTGCCATACTGAAATAAATGCTCTTCATCCTTAAACAATGGTGGGCCCTCTAATTATTCATGAAGGAGGCCTATGTTTGATAACTGTCATGTGTCTTCTAAAAACTCTGTCTTTCATTTGATGGGGACATTCTTTGACTGAAAGTGAAACACTGTTTTATCACACCTTTGGCCTTATGAATGAGATGATTTGCTGTGTAAAGTTTTTTGAGGAGCTGGTCCTTTATTTCTTTGTGAAGGAGGTCTACAACCTCAAAAACTGGAATCCAAAATAAATTCTAGTTTTATTTCATCAGAGTCCATTCCAGTGCAATTTTTCTTATCAGGTTTTGATGTGACATCCTTACAACTTGCGATGGTGTATGAAAAAGTATAAACAATAGAATAACATATTGATATGTAGATGCTTGCATTCAACACTTTTCATAACCTCTCAAGAATGCTGGGAAAAGTACTTTCCCATCTTGTGATGTAAAATATATTGAAACATTTTTTGAACCTAAATCTGTCAGCAAAATTTGTTGATCCCAGCAGCAGCTTTCTTCTTTATGATTTCTTCAGTGCATAAAAGAGACATATCCTTTTGAAGTTGTTCCAAATGTGCAGTCTTTTCCAATAGAATTAAACCCTGCTGATGCCCCTACTGTTCATATTTGGAGGAGGTGATCTACAACAACTCTGAAATCACTTAAAACACCTTAACCCTCTGCTTTTAAATGAAGGAGGTCTTATTGATCTTGTTCCCAACCATCTGCTCTTGCTTGGAGGAGGTTCTTATCATGTTACTTAACCATCTACTCTTGCTTGGAGGAGGTTATCAACATGATGTATTATAACATTTTCTCTTTTGAAGGAGGTCAACACAGTCATTAAATTTCATCTATTTCCAAAACTGTGTCATATTTCTTTACAATACATATCTATGCTTGGTATATCACAATAGGTAGTAAAGTGAAATTTTGACAATCTGCTATATGAGGCATGTTATGAGATATGTATCTTTTTGTCAAGATATCCTTATGAAATTTTAAACCAGAAGCTACATGACTTGTATTTGTAGAGTATTTGCTTGCTAGTCATCATTTACTAACCTTTTTTACTGTGTTTGCAAAGGTACATTGGAATTGTTCTTTGACTAGTGTTTTTATCCTAGGCTCAAGGCAGCATAAGAAGCAGCTATTTTCTTATGTACTATGATGATGTTATTTGGAAAACTTACGCAGCATTACCTCTGAAGGAGATACTGAAAACACCGTAGATCATCATTATATTAGTCCTTTGCATTTATGCGTCTTTGCAAGATATCCTCTACTCTTTGGAAAACTTTTGACTTTTGAAACATGCACTCCTCCTCTCTTTTCATTTCAGCTCTCCATTTGCTTCATGATGGAAAATTTCTTCAACATGAGAGACTTATTTGGACTTGTCTCTTTGCTCTTGTTTGGATACTGTTTTTCATTCACTTACACCTCTGCATAGATGCAAAAAATATGACTTTGAACCTTGGAAGGATTCTTGGGTGCCTTACGGAAATTTTTCCCGATCTAAGCGCATTCTTTAGATAGTGAACACGTTTATTTCCTTCTGATTTGGACCTTTGTTGAATTTCTTCTTGAACAGAGACAAAAACCCTCTTAGTGGTGTGCGACCTAGGGATGTATCAAGACTTATTTTGCAGAATAGGAAGGAAATCTATGACTGGTTGGTACTAGACAGAGGCTCTTTTGGCTTAAGATGTTTTTGCCAAGGAAATGACTCCTAAACACCACTATCTAACTTAGGGGTAGCTCTCATTGATTCTGACTGTGTTTGACAAGAATATCAAGGATAGGAAGGGAGACATTTTGTGAAATATTGGACAATGAGTTTCATGAGAACCAAGGGGAAAATGATAGCAGATAAGCAAGGCTAAGACAGCTACAAACAGGGATATTTTGCTGAAGCAAGACATGACTTGAAAACTGAAGCTTGCTCTGATCATAGGCTGACAGGGAGAGGTATGAGGATAAAAAATTTGTCTTGGGTGTTTCCTAGATGAAAAATTGACATATGGAGATTAGCTTCTAGAAAACTCTGCTAGGAATCTAGTCATCAACAATAGGTGAAAAATACTAATGACTAACAGTGGCTCCATTTTTGGAGGGCAGCTCCTTTTCAGAAGGTGTCCAGAATTGTAGATCTCTGGCTTATGAAGACCAGTGCCTTATCCATTGGCGCAAATTTCATTCTTTATTGATGCCATTTCTGAGAATTGATAGCATGATTAGCCTCAAAAACATCTCTACCTACCTAGCTATATTTCCTAACATTTTCTTCTTTAGGTGCATTTTGACTAGAAACCTTTTGACATGATATTTTTCAGAAAAGAAACTATCTATTTCTACACTTATAACTTCTGAGAGTTGAGATTAAACTGATGAACTCTCTTGTTTCTCTACCTATGCTACATCGTGTAGAAATTTATATAACTGATATGTTATACATCTAAGATTCTCCTTTTCACACACTATTTGACTTCATGCACAATACATAATCTCTTCTACCATTGATCATTAATTGCGGAAATAAAAACAATCGCATGCGCACATTAAAACCATAAACATTCACACATATGAACACAATATTTTATGGGAAAGCTTAAAGATGAAAACCTCCAACTATCTGTATATTATATGTCATAGAGATCATGTAACAATCATTATACAAAGCTCCTCACAAGCTCTCAGTATAATTTCCAATTGCTACACACTAAACAGGTCCGATCTAGCAAAACACATGCTCTAATATTTGCCACCTGATAGCCTGCCTCTACTGCGCAATCACTGCTGAAGAATGGCTCTAAATGAACTCGAAATGGTCCAACCTTGCTCACGCAATCCTCATTGGCATCTCCAACCACTGTTTGTTGCAAATCATGTAACACTATAGTCACAACTGATAGTCACACTGCTCTTTCACCTACCTCTTCACTGGTCTCCATTGAAACTGTCCATGCACTATAGTTAACCGATGTATTATTTAGTTGATTAATGAGTTATTAATTACTGAATTAATTAATGATTAATTCACACCACTCTCACTAGTGTATCAATCAGTTAGACTAGATACAAGTCGCTCAACTATGTTTAAACTGAACACAACTCCACCAATTACCTCAATAACTCCACCAAACTCTGTCACATGAGTTCTAACTGAAGTATCCATGCAATAGCTCCAATTAACCCTCAGGAATAGTGTAATTCCTTCTGTCAGCTCCTGTGCCACATCTGTGCACTTAACTGAAGTGCTCCAAGAGAATAAGATAATGTTTATAGTCCAAATTTTATTAAGAGCTGTAATATTCGACATATTTGTTTTTATTTAAATCTAAAAATAGATTCCATTAATATAAAAATAGAAGTCCATCTATTTTTCCAACTTGACCAACCATCCACAAATAACATCCTGCAACTCATAGAATATGATCGACATGTCTAAAAATAGACTTGCGCCAAAAATAGCCCGCGGGCCCACTTAGTGAAGGTGACTTCTTTCCACTAAGCTCATCATCTTGTTGCAATATCAACACTCCCTCTCAACAAGATAGGGATTATCTTCCACCCCAATCCTGCCCCTGTGGTATTCGAATTTGCTCCTGGTGAGCGCCTTCGTCAAGATATCAGTATCCTGATCCTTCGTGGGAATGTATGAAAGTAACATGATCTTCCACTGCACACAATCTCTGATATTATGATACCGGATGTCAATGTGTTTAGATCTATCATGAAATACTGGATTACTGAGAGTTTGATGCAACTCTGATTATCACAATATATCACAGTAGGATCTAAGTGTGAACCGAACAACCCGATCAGGATCTTCCTCATCCATATAGCCTTGCATGCAGCCAAAATCGCTGCCATATACTCGGCCTCTACTGAAATGAGTGCCATGGATCTCTGCTTCCTGTTGTACGAAGAAACTATTGTCGACCCGATACTGAAAATCCCTCTAGATGTTCTCTTTCTGTCCGTTGGGCTCCCTGCCCAATTTGCATCTGTGAAGCCACACAGCTTCACCTCATCTGACTGTCTGTACCATAATCCATATCCCAATGTGCCTCTGAGAAATCTCAATACATGATTGTCTGCCTTCCAAAAGAGCTTGGTAGGCTTAACCATAGCTTGTGAAAGCTGGTTAACAGCGTAGCATATGTCAGGTCGTGTATTGACTAGATACATAAGCGACCCCACCAACTGTCTGTAAACAGTGGCATCCACTACGTCTGCCGATGTAGCATCCTCTTTCCTCCAATTTCCTGGAAGAGGAGTATCAATAGGCTTGCAACCTTGCATGTGAAACTTCTCAAGTATCTCCCGAACATACTTACCTTGAGAAACAAACAGTCCATCACTGCGCTGCCAAATTTCCAATCCCAGGAAATAATGAAAGAGGCCCAAGTCCTTCATCTCAAACTCTCTAGCAAGATCCTCCTTGCATGAAAGTATCAACAGCTCATCACCCATCAAAATCAGATCATCTACATACAATACAATGATCAGCAACTTCCCCTCCACCACAATCTGGTACAGGTTCGGATCCGCCTCACTCTTGGAGAATCCAAGTCCGGTGAAATAGCTGTCTATCCGTGTGTACCAAGCACGAGGTGCTTGTTTCAACTCTTAGGGTTTCAACTCTTTAACACTCTTTTGAGCACACACACATGCGACTCATTCTTGAATCTGAGAGTAGCAGGTACTCTATGTACACCTCCTCCTTAATGTATCTGTTGAGGAACGCTGTCTTCACATCCATCTGATGAATGTGCCACCCCATCTGCGCTGAGAGAGAAAGAATCATCCGTATGGAAGAATACCTTGCGACAGGTGCAAAGGTCTCCTCATAATCGATCCCCTCAATCTGTGAAAAGCCTCGGGCAACAAATCTTGCCTTGTACTTCTCCACACTCCCGTCAGCTACTTGCTTCACTTTGTAGATCCATCTCGAACCCACCACTGATTTCCCTTCCGGCCTTGGGACAATCTCCCATGCACTGTTTCTGACAATCGAATCATACTCTTCCACCATGGCATCTACCCATGCGGGATCCTCCACAGCTTCCTCGAAAGAGGATAGCTCTGTCATGATACACTTGCTCATAAGAGCCATGTATCTAGTATACCGGTCAGGTGACTGTCTCTTTCTGTGCTGTAATGTAGGTGCTCCTACAATCTTCTCTGCATCCTGATTCAGTCGCTCAGCTTCTGTAGTGTGCTTCCACCCTCTGATGGTTGGTGCTGCATGAGTGGTCTCTTCCACTCCATGAACCTCCTCTTGTGGCTGATCCACATCCTAAGGCTCATCCTTAGGAACTAATAGCTCCTCATCTGCATGCAAGTGTGGCTCACTCTCAAGCAAACACTTCATGGCTTTCTCCTCATGAAATTTGATATCCCGTCGCACAACAGTCTTGTGACTATTTGGAAAATACACACGATAGTTGTGGGGTGTATCAGTGTATCCCAAAAATATCCCAACCTTTGCAGTCGGCTTTAGCTTCTTCCTGGCATCCTTATTCACATGAATGTAAATAGGTGAACCAAAAATCCTCAAATGGGAAATATCGGGCCTCTTACCAGAAAATGCCTCCTTGGGTGTACTCATGGCAAGTATCCTGCGAGGACAACAATTTTGCACATAAACCGCAGTATTGCATGCCTCAGCCCACAAGTGTATGGGAAGGCCTTGATCATGCAACATCGCCCATGCAGCACCCACGATCATTCTGTTCTTTCGCTCTGCGACCCCATTCTGCTGTGGGTTATGAGGTGGTATGATCTCTCTTCGAATTCTTTCTATGCTGCAAAAGTCCTTGAATTCGCCAGAGATGAATTCACCACCATTGTCAATCCTAAGAGCCTTCACCTGCTTCCCCGATTCTTTCTCAACCAGTGCCTTGAACTCATAGAAATTTGAGTATGTCTTGCTCTTCTTCTACATGAAGAAGATCCAACACTTCCAAGAAAAATCATCAACAAATATCACATAGTACCTGTGCTTTGCTGTCGAAGCTACAGAGAAAGATCCACACACGTCTGTGTGAATTCTCTCAAGGATCGTTGTGGCGCGACTATCCTTCTCGTGAAAGGTGGATTTCACAAATTTTCCCAAAGTACATCCCTTGCATTGATCTGACTGCGCAAGTGTACCTTTAGGAAACCCGGTAGAAATCTGCTGCAAAATTTTCAAAGCACC
Organism: Pinus albicaulis; assembly: GCA_034641835.2. NCBI lineage: Eukaryota > Viridiplantae > Streptophyta > Pinopsida > Pinales > Pinaceae > Pinus > Pinus albicaulis. Next base: position 1,162,024,353 of record CM076577.1, read on the forward strand.
ATGGTGAAGATGGCCCAATCTCCTGTGCCATAGCTCGCTCTCATCCCAGTTCACCACTCCTTCTGCCTTTCCTGCCATTGCTGCGCAGCCATATACTTGCAACTGATAAAGGTTCTTAACTCGAACCCCTATCCTCCTGGTTTCACCAGTTGCCTTACTACACAGGAAAGCCTTTCCCTCGCTAAAAACAACATCATATCCCTTGTCTTCCAACATCGCCACAAATATAAGATTCTTCTTCAATCCTGGAACATGCATCACTTCCTTCAATACGAAGGGTTTACCAGACTCCCTCTCAAAAGAAATGGTACCGATACCGGTCGCATTGTATCTATCATCATCGCCCATCTCGATGTGCACTCCAAGATATTTCTCATCCAGATCAGTAAAAAAATCTTTATCTCTGGTCATGTGAAAATATGCACCACTGTCAACAAACCACACTGAACCCATCATACTTGAGACCAAGCATGCAATCAACAAAAAATCCAGCTCAAACTGCAAGGCTAAGGCCTCTCCAGCTGCAGATCCAGCAGCCTGCTTATTTTTCTTCTTCTGTGGACAATTAGTGGTGTAATGTCCGTGTTGGTGACAGTGAAAGCAATTCACCTTGGACATGTCCTGCTTCTTGCCTTTTGCACCGGATTGAGAAGCATTATTATTTCTCTTCCCCTTCCTTTCTTTGGCAGCCAAAGCACAATTTTCTTCATCTGAGTTCTTTGATGAAGATCCATCCCTAGTACTTCGCCTTATCTCCTCTTGCACAAGATCTGACCAAAGTTGCTCCCATCCTGGAAATTTCTCCTAACCATTGACAGAGTCCTGATAGGAATGCCAACTCTTTGAAAGCCCAAGGAGAGCCAAGCTCAACAAGTCCTCGTCATCTACAATAACCCCCACACTTCCCAGCTCATCCCTACACTGGACAAACTTCGTGAGGTACTTGGGTATACTATCACCTTTCTCCATTTTTATGTTCCTGAGTTTATCCTTGAGCACCAACTTCCTCTGGTAACTCTTTCTTTGGAATAAATCTGTCAAATATTTCCACATCAAGAATGGAGAAGCTTTACCATGAAGGCTGGACACTATGTGATCCTTCACACCTTCCAACAGAATCCTTTGACACTTTGTTGTCTTCTTTTTCCATGCGTCAAGTGCAACAGCATCGCTAGAAGCAAGTTTTGGAATTTCTTCATCTATGAACTCCTTCAACCCATTGTCATCTAGCACCGCCTCCATATTGTCCTTCCATGAAATATAATTTGAGCTGACCTCAAGGGCATACTCCATTCACAATCTATTGAAAGACATCTCAACTTCGACACCAAGAAAACACTGTTGCAAATTCGAATTCCACCAGCTCAAAACTCAACCGCTTCAATGTTTTGCAATTGCTCCAATGATCAATATCACTCTGATACCATGTAGAAATTACATATATCTGATATGTTATACATCCGAGATTCTTCTGATCACACACTATTTGAATTCATGCAAAATACAGAATCTCTTCTACCGTTGATCATTAATTGCGGAAATAAAAACAATCGCATGCACACATTAAAACCATAAACATTCACACATATGAACATAGTATTTTATGGGAAAGCTTAAAGCTAAAAACCCCAAAATATCTATATATTATATGTCATAGAGATCATGTAACAATAATTATACAAAGCTCCTCACAAGCTCTCAGCATAATCTCTAATTGCTACACACTAAACAGGTCCGATCTAGCAAAACACATGCTCCAATCTCCGCCACCTGAGTAGCCTGCCTCTACTGCGCAATCACTGCTAAAGAATGGCTCTGAATGAACTAAAAATGGTCCAGAATTTCTCACGCAATCCTCATCGGCATCTCCAACCACTGTGTGTTGCAAATCATGCAACACTATAGTCACAACGGATAGTCACACTGCTCTTTCACCTACCTCTTCACTGGTCTCCACCGAAACTATCCATGCACTGTAGTTAACTAATGTATTCTTTAGTTTATTAATGAGTTATTAATTACTGAATTAATTAATAATTAATTCACACCACTCTCACTAGTGTATCAATCAGTTAGACTAGATACAACTAGCTCAACTATGTTTAAAATGAACACAACTCCACCAACTACCTCAATAACTCCACCAAACTCTGTCACATGAGTTCTAACTGAAGTATCCATGCAATAGCTCCACTTAACCCTCAGGAATAGCGTAATTCCTTATGTCAGCTCCTGTGCCACATCTGTGCACTTAACTGAAGTGCTCCAAGAGAATAAGATAATGTTTAGAGTCCAAATATGATTAAGAGCTAATAATATTCGACATATATATTTTTAGAACGATAATCTAAAAATAGATTCCACCCAATACGTCTAAAAATAGAAGTCCATATATTTTTCCAACTTGACCAACCATCCACAAATAGCATCCTGCAACTCATAGAATATGATCAACATGTCTAAAAATAGACATAGTCTAAAAATAGACTTGCGCCAAAAATAACCTATGGGCCCACTTAGTGAAGGCGACTTCTTTCCACTAAGCTCATCATCTTGTTGCAATCTCAATAGATCGACTATCAAGATTAAGCTGTTTGACATGATTTCATTCTCTAGTCTAAAACATGAAATTGAAAAATGACCAAATCAGGATTAGACAGTCTGATTTGTCATGTACTTGTGGCATGAAAGACAAGCTGCACACAAATATTATTTTGCATAAAATGAAATCTAGAAAATCAGGGCTAGGATACATAGTTTGTTTTTCATCCCTTATTTCCTCCTTGGTTTGTTTTGAGCATGTGGAACCAGTATCTTTTCCTAATCTATTTTCTTTGACAAGTCAAGCTTACACAATATTGACTATCTCTTCTCTCACTAACTTATCAACAAATAATTTTGAAACATGTTCAGTTATGATTAGGCTAGATAACTGAACAAGAAATCTTTTGAGCACTAATAGCGGCATTTAGACTTGCGCGATTTCAACATGACTATTTTTTGGGTATGGGGCTTGTACCATTGCTTTAGAAACTGCCCTCTTTTTCTACTTTTTACTGTTTTTGTATTTTCTGCTTTTTCACTTTTTCTTCAAACAATCTAGAACTGAAAAGATGCTCACAAGGCTAAGCTTAATTTTCACAGCTATCTATCTATCCTAATCTAAACTATACAAAACATACATTCATTTGGTGAAATCTTCTTTCCAATATAGCCAGTCAAGTAGATGATTGCATGGTTGATCTTGGTTCAGCTCTTTGATGATGTTGAAGAAATGAAAAGGCCACTTCCCCCTCACTTTTTTTCGGAAAGTAGTGCTCCAAATTTTCTTTAAGCTCTACCACAAAATGTTCTTGGCATGTTTTATTCCCTCTTTAAAGGCTTCTAAGGAAACAACAAAGGGATCTGTGAATAATAACTGGCCTACAGGATTTGAGAAATAGACCTCATTTAGGATTACTCCCTCCTTTACTTGACTAACCTTGGGATTCCTTTGAGAAAGAATCCCTTCTCCCTCTTTATGATTATCTGATTTGGCAACTTCAGAAAGTAATGTTATGCTACCTTCAAGCAATCTTGGTATACCCTGATTTAGTGAGATGATTCCTGTTTGTGAGCCATTATCCTGATGAGTAGGACTATTCTTTGGCACCAGGTCTTCTTGAGAAGATATTGTAGTATCAGCATCAATCTGTTTTGTACTTTTAGTATGAGAAAATACATTAGTAGATAATTCAGTAATAGAAAACACATACATATCTTCTTCACAAAAAGGTTTGGATGCTGGCTGTATGCTTAGGATTTTAGTGTTTTCTTCTTTTGTTAGAAGAGGTGGTGTTTTTCTTTTTCTCTAGATGGAACCATGATGTTTCTCTTCCTTTTGTGACTGCTTACAAGGATGAATGTCTTCTTAAGGAGGTATTTCAACCTCAACAACAATTTGTTCTATTGTTTCTTTATGAGCAATTTCTTTAGTAGGTAAGGTAGTAGTGGATAACATCTGATCTATTTCCTTTTCAGTTAAAGGAGGAGGTATTTTTTGGTTTTTTTGGATTGGGCAACAATTTCTTTCCATTTTTTGTGGAAGTTGATCTTGTGGCTGAATGTCCTCTTGTATTTTACAAGAAGGGGCAGATGGATTGTTATTTGTTTCAACCTTTTCAAAGAGCTCTTCTGGATCCTCTCTTATTTTTTGATGGATTTCATCTGTGATCAACTCTTCTTGGTCATCTTGATGGTTAGTTTGGGTAAGAAAATTATGGATCTCCTCTAAATAAACCTCAGGATGCCAATTTACTAAGTCTTCATCAATGCTTACAAGGTGTTGTATGGGGTCTTCATATTGATCACAACAATTTTCAGCCAATGATAGAGATGGAAAATGCCCTATATAGTGTTTACAAAATACTTTGTGGAAATCCTTCAAAGAAAACAGGATGCCAGGTTCTAGGCCTTCATACCATTCTCTTGCCTTTCCTTCTAATGTACCCATGAACATTTTCATGAGGCAGTCCTCATGCCATTCAACCTTTAACCTCCATACATGTTTATGAAAATTGATGAGATGTAACAATGGGTCATCAACATTTTCATCTCGAAAGATAGGTAGGTTTTCTATCCAATTTACGTCTTTAGGCATTTTGTGTGGGAATCCAGGGATATGTTCTCTGCTCATCGGAGCATATCTCCTTTGTGCCCTTGGATCCATATTTGTTAATCAGAAATGATCACTGTGTCTTTTCAACCAGTCTAAAGTTCTCTACCAATGGATTCTTTTGGTCTAAGAAGGTTATGGAGTTTCCAGGTGGAAGATTTGAACTATGTTGTCCACCATCAGCATGATTGGGATTGCTTAATGCATTCCCAGGAGATTTTATAGGGACTTGTGGAGCAATAGGCCTACTGGAGGCTAGTGGAGTCGCCAAGTGGATGTTTTTAGTTGTTTTTAGAGATATGTGTATGGTCCACCACCAATACTGATAAAAAGCCAATCTAGGGATGTTTTTGGGGTTTTTCTGAGTTCTTTATGTAGCCCTAAGGTTTGCAAGAGTATCCTATAGTTGGGTCATCATTTTTCTAGGATGGTGAGACAACTAGATTCTACTCTTGGATAATACTTCTAGTTTGAGGGATTTTGAATTTCTAAGGTATACTTAGTTTGTCACTAACTCAGAAAGTCCCACCGCGATCGCCATTATGTTAGGGTCCCGTGATTTTGCTGATTGGCAAGCCAAGTGATAAGGTAACATCAAACCAATATTTGGAGCCCAAGGACCTAGCCTTCCTGGACTCAGAGAGGGCTCTCTCTATTTGTGTAAGGGATATCTATGTGTTTTGCTTCTTATGTTTATGATTTTAGGCTAGTTTTGAAGTAGGTTTTTAGTTTTTTTTTTAGGTTTTTGAGGGAGGAACTGATCAAAGACTAATATAGATTAAAATATTGTCAGATCAACTAGGCTATGGGGTCGAAAAGGTCGAGAAAGCTTCAGATGGTGATACAAGGTATGTTGAAGGGCCGATTTGATCAAGTTAAAATGGATCTTAAGGTAAAATGAAGTGGGATGGACACTAATTTTGTAAAGAACAAAGGCTTTCAAACATAAATAGTTCAATAGCTGACATAAACATGGTAGGGCTAACCATTAATCATGATAAATGTAACTATAAACTGATAAATTCATTGAAATAAACATTCAGGCAATACATAGAGATATATGACTCTCTAACTTTAGGAAATTGCTATCAAACTTTGGGGGAAGACAATTAAGACAAACAAATAACTCAAATCACTATGAGGAAATGCCTAGACATAGTATTTCAAGCTATCAGGCACTTTGAAGCAAGATTGCATAGTTTTAGACAAAGGGCAAGATCAGTATAAGACCTCCTTGGTTCAACTAAGACAATCAAACAATCAAAGAAAGGTTTTAGAGGTGGAGCTATGAATAGCCATGAGTAAGCAAGGCATATCGTGAATCATTCTTAGCATGCATAAAACCATAAATGAAACAAGCAAACAATTTCTGCAGTTATCAAAGAGCAATCAAGGATTCTTTGATATGACTAAGAAGGAAGAAAACATAGAAGCTATAAAGAAACAGGAAATCTGAGGTGCCTCCAAGGGCATGTCTCAAATATATTCTCTATTGTCTTATAGCAAGCAAGAGCATGAAATATGAATGAAAAATAAGAAAACATAACAGAGAGGGACACTATACCATTTTACCAAGTCAAGGAATCCAACATCAGTCCTCTTTCATCATCCAAAAACATTCAAGAAAATATCCAATGCATGAGACAAGTGTTTCTTCCAAGCTTGTATAACCATATATTGCTCTATATCATCAAGTTTAGCCTTATTTACAATGAAGCCTCTTGGAATATATAGGCCAAGATGAGGGAAAGCCTCCTAATGCAACTTGCAAGCTCATTGGCCCATATAAAATATCTGATTTTGTCATTGAGGCTTTGCAAATCCCAAGGCACAAAATATCTATAAAAATATCTTAAAAATGCTGAAAAAGGGAATTATATTGAATTTTCCCAACTAACAATGGCCAAAAAAGGCTAAACGCACATTTGGAAAAGCCACTTTAGAAAACTGCATTTTTGGTCAAAAAGCACTAAGGGCGCATCAACAGAAAATTTCCTGTCTTTTGGATGACTTTTGAGGGCCTTTCCAATGTCAAAACAAAGCCCGTGATGACTCGTTGGAAAGCTCTAGATGTCTACTTTCTGGAACAACTTGAATTTTCCAAAAATTATGCCTGGAAGTCTGTCAAATACTAAACTGAGTGAAAAAACCCAAAAATAGGCCTTGCTGATGTGTGGGTAGAGTGTAAAAAAAGTGAGTGTTTTTTGCATCTTTGGGGGACCAAAAAAATGTCAAATCTCTGAAAATTTCTGAGTAGATGCCCCTAAATTTAATGCATCCAATGGTACCACTCTCAAGAGTTGAGGATGCTCCAAACCAAAATGGCGGCGCCCATGATTTTATGCAATTAGGCCCAAAAATGTCAAAAAACAAGAACATGTCAAAATTTTCTCAATTTTGGTGAGAAAGTCCCTCAAGGCATTTTAGAAACATATCTAGAAGCTCAGGCCAAAATTCCAAGCCTAGAGGTTTCTTTCTCCTTTTTTCTCACCGAGTGCCCTCTTTAGGCAGTTTTGAGTTTTTCTTGGTTTTCTTCCTTGTTGTTTGGCATTTTAGCTTTGGTGAAGAAGTAATGGCCCCTTGCCTAGGAGAGGTAGCTAGTACATGCTTTGGATAGTACCCTTCATGATCCATGTTTTGTATTTGCTTGCCCTCATCATTGCTTGCTTGAGGTCTGCCTTCTTTGTCTTTGTCATTGCCTTCTTCATGACTGTCATGCTCTTTCCCTTCACTGTTTTGTGATTCATCACCCTCATGCTTATTGATGTGTTGGCTGCCATAATGTTCCTTTTCATCACTGCCTCACTGCCCATCACTTTGCTCTTCATTATCACTGATATGTTTAGACTCTTTGCTTTGTTTCTCATCATCACTAAAGTCATCTCTTCAGTATTGTGTTTGAGCCAAGAGGCCTTTAACAAGACATGTTTGTGGTTTTTGAAGGGAAGTATCCCTGTGTTTTTGGCACCAAAAACCTCTTCCCCTCAATCACTATTTTTATCCTTGTTATCCATAGCAAGAAGACTCCTTTTAATTTGACAAAATCTTCATCCCCTAGCCACTGTTTTTCTTTGATTTAGTAAATAAGGGGTGCTCTTGGAAAACACTGTCTTAACATACTTCTTCGAGCTGATTATGAGACCCTCACAAACTCTGTTTTTCTTCTAGAGGTTTGTGCAAATCCTTGACTATTTCATAGCACAAAAATACCTCTTTTTAAATTGACAAAACCCTCATCCTTTATTCACTGTCTCTCTGTGTTTATTTGAAACAAAAAGGGACTCATTTGAAGTCATTGTTTTCTTTGATCATGAAAAACATGGTATGTTTAAAAAACAAGATATGTTTCTTCCTTTCACTGTCTCTAAACAACCTTTCAAACTTTCAACAAGGACATTACCCTTCTATCAATGTTTCTTCTTTGGTTTAGTAAACAAGGTGTTTTTTGAAACCACTGTCAAGATGACTCCTTAAACTGATTTGAAAGTCTTTTACAAAACTCTGTTTTTGCCTCTAGAGATTGTATGAATCTTCAATTTTTCAAAGAAATAAAACTCTCTTAAAATAACACACTGACATTCCTTTTTAATAAACATGATATGTCTTGAAAAAACAAGTTGTGCTTTCCCTTTAACTGCCTCCTAACACTTTATAAACTTTCAACAAGCCTCTAAACAAATAACTTTCTTCCTTCAATCTCTGTTTTGTTTTTAGGAGTTTGGAAAACAATGATGAATGCCCTCTTATCCTCAATCACTTTTTTCCCTTTGATTTAGATGATCATGGCGCTTTTTAAAATCAATGTTTAAAAAACTCTTTTCAACTGACAAAAATCTTCATCCCCTAGTCACTGTTTTTCTCTGAGTTTTAACAAACATGGTGCTCTTTGGAAAACACTGTTAAGACACCCTTTAAACGGATTTGGGACCCTTAAAACTAAGTTTTCTTTTCTGCTAGAGACTGTGTATAATCATGACTAATTCATAGCACAAACAAGACTTTTTAAGATGGCTAGAAAACTCCCTATCCTGTGATCACTCTTTCTCTCAGTTTTTAGATGATCAAGGCACCTTTGAAATCAATGTTTTTAAAGACTACATTCAATTGAAAAAGGTATTCATCTTATAACCAATGTTTCCTCCATGACTGCTATGTTGACTGCCACATTTGATCATCATTACTTTGCTCATGTTGAGGGTTTTTCTTCCTTTTATTTATGTTATACTTTCCACTCAACCTCGGTTCCTTTAACCAATAAATAAATACCTTAATGAGGGAAATGTGAGGAATGTTTGAAAGCATAATCCTATATTGACCGTGGAAAATTTCATATAAATCTGTAAGAGAACTCTTGGCCGCACAGGCGCACCACGCAAAAACCCAGGCGCGCCGCGCTCTTTAGAAAAATACACTGTTAATACCTACAGGCGCATTGCGCACTTTTGAAGCCGGTTTTGGAGGCCTTCCCGGTGTTGGAATTGGGCCCCAGATGGCTCATTGGAAAGCTATGGAAGTATAATTTCCAAATATGCTTGATTATTTTCATTTGGTGTCCATTTGGTTGTTCAAAAATTTATTTTTCCCACACTAGTCAAAAATGGTGAATCCTGGTGCAGAAATGCATAGTGTTGTTTGCAGGCCACTTTTGGATGCCTTTCCAGTGTCAGAATTGGGCCTGATATGGTTCGTTGGAAATATATGGAAATATAGTTTCCAAATATACTTGATTGGTTTCATTTGGTTGTTCAAAAATTGACTGTCCCAACACTGGTAAAAAATGGTGAATGCAGGTGCAGAAATACATAGTGTTATTTGCAGGCTACTTTTGGATGCCTTCCTGTTGTCGGAATTTGGCTTGAGATGGCTTGTTGGAAAGATATGGAAGTATAATTTCAAAATATTCTTTATTTTTTTGATTTGGCATCCATTTGGTTGTTCAAAATTTGACTGTCCCAACACTGGTCAAAATGGTGAATCCTGGTGCAGAAATTCTCCCATGACATCTGTATTTTTTACATTTCTCACAAACCATGATACCTATGTAGAAACTGAAGGAGGTTTGTCTTCTTGAACCTATGAGGGACAAAAAAATCTCATTTTTGTCAATTTTATCTCTGTTTGGTTAGAAACTCATTTTGAAACAAACTTCCTGGGTGCTCCTTAACCTCTGTCTTTTATCATTCTAAAGGATGAGCCTTTTGACTGTGAGTGAAATAGGGCTTTATCATATCTTTTAACCTTTTGAATCAGTTGCTTCACTGTGTAAATATTTTGGGAGCTGACCCTCTGTTTCTCTGTAAATGAGGTTTAAAAAATAGTGAAACTTCACTCATTTTACCATTTTTGACAACAGTATTTTTTGAAATCCTTGCCATACTGAAATAAATGCTCTTCATCCTTAAACAATGGTGGGCCCTCTACTTATTCATGAAGGAGGCCTATGTTTGATAACTGTCATGTGTCTTCTAAAAACTTTGTCTTTCATTCGATGGGGACATTCTTTGATTGAAAGTGAAACATTGTTTTATCACACCTTTGGCCTTATGAATGAGCTGATTTGCTGTGTAAAGTTTTTTGAGGAGATGGTCCTTTATTTATTTGTGAAGGAGGTCTGCAACCTCAAAAATTGGAATCCAAAATCAATTCTAGTTTTATTTCATCAGAGTCCATTTCAGTGCTATTTTTCTTATCAGGTTTTGATGTGACATCCTTACAACTTGCGATGGTGTATGAAAAAGTATAAACAACAGATTAACATATTGATATGTAGACGCTTGCATGCAACACTTTTCATAACCTCTCAAGAATGCTGGCAAAAGTACTTCCCATCTTGTGATGTAAAATAGATTGAAACATTTGTTGAACCTAAATCTGTCAGCAAAATTTGTTGATCCCAGCAGCAGCCTTCCTCTTTATGATTTCTTCAGTGCATAAAAGAGACATATCCTTTTGAAGTTGTTCCAAATGTGCAGTATTTTCCAATAGAAAAAATACTCAAGCACACTTTAAAACCTGTTGATGCCCCTACTGTTCATCTTTGGAGGAGGTGATCTACAACAGCTCTGAAATCACTTAAAACACCTTGACCCTCTGCTTTTAAATGAACGAGGTCTTATTGATCTTGTTGCCAACCATCTGCTCTTGCTTGGAGGAGGTTATCATCATGATGTATTATAACATTTTCTCTTTTGAAGGAGGTCAACACAGTCATTACATTTCATCTATTTCCAAAACCGTGTCATCTTTCTTTGCAATACATATCTATGCTTGGTATATCACAATAGGTAATAAAGTGAAATTTTGACAATATGCTATATGAGGCATGTTCTGAGATATGTATCTTTTTGTCAAGATATCCTTATGAACTTTTAAACCAAAAGCTACATGACTTGTATTTGTAGAGTATTTTCTTGCTAGTCATCATTTACTAACCTTTTTTACTATGTTTGCAGAGGTACATTGGAATTGTTCTTTGACTAGTGTTTTTATCCCAGGCTCAAGGCAACATAAGAAGCAGCTGTTTTCTTATGTACTATGATGATGTTCTTTGGAAAACTTACGCAGCATTACCTCTGAAGGAGATATTGAAAACACCGTAGATCATCATTATATCAGTCCTTTGCATTTATGTGTCTTTGAAAGATATCCTCTGCTCTTTGGGAAAAATTTGACTTTTGAAACATGCATTCCTGCTCTCTTTTCATTTCAGCTCTCCATTTGCTTCATGATGGAAAATTTCTTCAACATGAGAGACTTATTTGGAATTGTCTCTTTGCTCTTGTTTGGATACTGTTTTTCATTCACTTACACCCTTGTAGAGATGCAAAAAATATGACTTTGAATCTTGGAAGGATTCTTGGGTGCCTTATAGAAATTTTTCCTTATCTAAGTGCATTCCTTAGACAGTGAACACGTTTATTTCCTTCTGATTTGGACCTTTGTTGAATTTCTTCTTGAACAGAGACAAAAAACCTCTTAGTGGTGTGTGACCTAGGGATGTATCAAGACTTATTTTGTAGAATAGGAAGGAAATCTATGACTGGTTGGTACTAGACAGAGGCTCTTTTGGCTTAAGATGTTTTTGCCAAGGAAATGACTCCTAAACACCACTATATAACTTAGGGGAAGCTCTCATTGATTCTGATTGTGTTTGACAAGAAGATCAAGGATAGGAAGGGAGACACTTTGTGAAATATTGGACAATGAGTTTCATGAGAACCAAGGGGAAAATGATAGCAGATAAACAAGGCTAAGACAGCTACATACAAGGATATTTTGCTGAAGCAAGACATGACTTGAAAACTGAAGCTTGCTCTGATCATAGGCTGACAAGGAGAGGTATGAGGATACAAAATTTGTCTGGGGTGTTTTCTAGATGACAAATTGACATATGGAGATTAGCTTCTAGAAAACTCAGCCAAGAATCTAGTCATTAACAAAAGGTGAAAAATACTGATGACTAACATTATGTTCATAGTAATATAGACCTACGACTCGATTATTGAATTAACAACTCGCTACAAATTTTTATATGCGGCTACATAACTATTGTTTTTATAGGTATATAATTTAGTTATTTGTTACAAATGAATACATGAAAACATAAAATATTGGACCCTTTACCTTGGGATTTTCTGGTCTCTAATCCTTGTAGCTCAAAGCATGATTCTTATCAAAATGTTAGGAATAGAGTATAGGATAGTTAATATGGTAGGCTTGTAAATTTATGGTAAGAAAAATAAGTAGCAAAAGGATAAGCCCTAAGGGTTAAGCCATTTGGCCAAGTTATCATCATTAAGGCACCTTTGATATTTTGAGGTTATGGGTTTAATTCTCTCGACACTCCCAATTTTAGGCTATGTGGTTGAGCTGACAGGAAGTGATACCTTCAAGTGGATCTACTCTGTACAATATTCTATGGACATAGCACACCAATCTCTGAGGACTGTGAACCACATATAAAAAGGTAGAAAAAATGTGACAAAATGAGTTCATTCTAGGATTCCAATAGATAGACTTCCCAGGTGTTAAACTAATAACACATGAAAAAATGTTGTAAAGTTTATCAAAATTAAAATGAAGTAGATAACCTATATATATGTAATGTCCCAATTTTTGCAGCTAATGGGAACATTGCATTTTAACTTCAGTTTGCTTTATTCATGAATAAAAGTATGTGAAGGAGGTTTATTAAACTCCTAAGTTAAGAATAAATACATGACCAATGTAAAAGAGGATAAATTTGGGCTATTATTTTAAACACCCCTAAGTGTGAAAGGGGGAAATTCATTTGCATGGGTCAACTTGGCCCCACCTACAGCGTAGTTTGGAGGGAAACTTATCCATCAAGCACAACGTACTTCTAGAAGAGGATCACATGTGTGAAAGAGGATAAGTTGAAGAATATGGTTTAGGGTTTTGGCAAACCCTCATGTTATAAATAGAAGGAGAGGCAGCAAGTAAAGGTTGTTGAAGAATTTTGAGAAGTTTCTGCAGAAAATCTATTCTCTTGGCTGTTTAGCCTGAGGGAAGAGGATTTCCTGTTTAGGAATCCTCTCTCCTTCCATGGAGTAGCTCTTTGGAGGGGATTGTGATGCATCTCTCCACTATCCAACATTATGGCCAAGCTTCATCTCTATAGCAGCACTGTTCCTGTTGAGGGTTTTGTAGCTGCTTGTGATTTGCAGCAATTGGGGGAACTAGATCTGCAAGATCTAGTTGTTTAGAGGAGATTTCTCTCAGGGAGGGTGTCTTGTGACCACCCGGAAGAGGATCTCACTCTCATTTTGATTTCAGATATGTAATTTTATCTGCTATAACATTTCAGTTAAGCTACTATGCTGTCTCCTTAGGGAACTGCATTATTTCTATGTACATGTTTCACTGCTGCTTAGATTTCTCATTGTACTTGCTTCCTGGTGATTGAGGCTTGCCTCTCCCTTGAAGATTTGTAAAGTAGTTTGTTGATATACTCATATTCAGATCTGATCTATAATGTAATGAAAGCCATCTTCAGAAATATCTGAAGTTTTCTGCAGTTCAGTGTATTAAAAGCTAGATCTACAAATTGCTATGCATTATTTTGATAAAACCCCAAGGGGATCTTGTTAAGAAGGCTGAGTAGTTTCCAGATCTTTTGTGGATCTGATGTTTCATCCATTTATCAGTTTTAGATATAATTTTTAACCTACAGCATCTGAATTTCCTCATATAGGACACTGTCAAGTCTTTCTGCAGCTTTTCCATGTGTTTCAGCTATAATTTCTGAAGGATTCTTGCTCTTGCTTCAAGTAAAACTTAATGCTTCTCTAAGAGAAATTAATTATGGATCTAATTTCTTGCTGCCATACTTTAATATGGGTCTGATGACTTATTTATAGTGAGTTCCAGCAGAAACTGTGCAATTCCAGAAGGAGGGTTTCTCTATTAACCAGCTCTCTCCTTTAGCTGATTTTCAGCTAGTGTTGTTTGTGGGAGATCTGTTTAAGCCCTCTAAAATCATTTCCTTTTGCTGAAAATCTGCATGGAGGTCGCACACATCCTAAAATAAGGGAACCTAGCCCTGGTATACAATATTTTAACACTGGCTTGCTTATACAGCGTCCTCCTTGAGCCTATTGCAGATTTTCCCGAGAGTGGAATTTCCCGCTTCTTACTTGTTTATTTTTTGCTTCTCTTTGGATCCATACTTTAGATCTGTTGATATAAGGTTACAAAGGGAACCAAACCCTAAGAGGAGTTTTTAATTCCCACACCTACTGTGTTTCATCAGTCTTCTATAGACAGAGTCTAGAACAGGCCAGGAAGCCTCTGGTTTTCATCCTCTCCTTAGAGGTGATATAACCAGTAAATGCCCTACTATTCTATCTCTGGTTTAGAAGTTTCTGGTGTGTTTCCCACACTACTGTGATCCCATATAGGAATATCTCAAGATATTCCCTATTGAGCCTATTTTTCCCATTTGGGACATTACAGTGGTATCAAAGCATGATCTCTGGCACAGCCTATGAGATCAAGCTACCAGTGAATCAAAGAGCAGAAGAAGAAGACAATTGATGGAGCATATGAGATTATTCTGATCATTTTCTAGATCTAAGAAGGGCCTCTCCCAAGAGGTAAATTAGAAGAGAAAGAGGAGAAGCACCGAGGGTTTTGAGAATAAGCAAGGTGCAGTAAGAGCTGCATGAGATTTCAAGAAGAAGAAGGAAGCCCTAGCACTTCCTATCAGCAAAGTAGAAGACCGGAGGATCCAAGATCTCCTCATAGATTAAATATGCCCACTTTCTTTGAAGAAGGTGAGAGGTATAGCAATGAAGAAAAGGGATGCAAAGAAACTCCTAAAGGGTTTCACAATGGAGAGGGAGAGCTATACACTTCCTGTTATCACAAGGCAGAGAGAATGATTGAAGAAGAGATCTCATTTCTTCTTTTTCAAGAATTGAAGAGTATTGAAGAAAATCTCAAGGAGTTTGAAGAGAAGAGGAAAAAGAAGAGCTACAAAGAGACATCTCCAAAGGAAACAAAGGAGGATGTCAATCTTGTCACTTTAGGCAAGAGACCTCCATTTTCACTACCTGCTGCTAAGGAGCTTGCATCTGGAAAAGAGGCACTTGCATATTTTCAATGTATTCTTTATTTATTATCATATGGGGTCCCGTGCATGAATCAAGAGATGCATGAGGAGGAGGAGAAAGATTCCAGCGCTGGTATACTTGAAGAAAGGGAGGTCATCATTCTTACCAGCAGTTGGAGGCATCATTGATCCGAATGGAGGAAATATTGTGTTCTGTCAAGAGGTTCCCATATATTAGTTGATCCAAGGTATGCATGAGATTTCAGCCCATATTATTTCAAGATCCATGCATAGCCAAGTGTTAGATCGAAGTGCTGATTTGAAGCAAAGACATGTCACAGTGCAGAGGACCCTTGATCTAATCAAGGATGAGACTGTAAGCTATCCCTATGAGTTGCATTCAATCTCTTGGGTTGATATGTAGGGTCTTAAGAAAGGGGATTAGTACTATCCTATGTCCAATGGCTGATTGTGAGATCATCAATGACACTTGCTTTGAGACAGTATATGCATCACTTTGCAGATCTACAGCGTTGTCACTTAGTGACTGTGACAAAGAGGCTTCATCATTCTTGGAGCTTGTTGAAGGTATTGCTATAGATCCAAAGCGTCACTGGTTTTGGAGGATCATACATGAGAGGAAAGTCACACTAAGAGATCTCAACAAATATGCATTTCAGTATTTCATGAGATGCAAAGTTCTTCAGTGGGTTCGAGGAGATGGTATTCTGCAAAAGGAGGATGCCATGATTTTGAAACACATCACTCAACTTCCATATTTGAGTGAGTGGATGAGGATGGTGAGCAAGGGGTCACATGATCACTTGCATACATATATGGACCAGCAAGCTTGGTTACACTGGTTTCCTTTGGAAGACTCCTATCACTCTCCAAAGGTACCTATTTTTTTGATCTGTGCCTTGAAGAATGGTCATGAGATGAATAAGGAGGCATGAAAACACTGGTTGCTTGGGGGGTGATCATGTTCTCTACCCAAATATTCCATTTCTCTTATCTCATGCTTGGCACATCATTAGTAGATCATATGAAGAGGAAGCAAGGATGATGTGTTTGTTAGAGGGAGAATTGGACATCACAAGTTAAATCTTATGTCCATGTATTCACCTATGCTTGAAGTATGTCTCATATGTCCACATGCATTTCTATTGGAGGTGTATTTCATGCATGAACTGTGGCTTGGGAGGGGAAATGACTCCCACATGATGTGGTGTGAGGGAGCTTGCTTGTATGATGTTGATGAGGCATTTTACATGTTCATCATTGTGTTGTTGCTCCAAGATCCACATGTTGCTGAGGCAAGAAGGTTGCAAAGCTTGTTGCTATGGATGCTTTTGGGTGAGTATGTTTGCTACCCAATAGCTCAATATTTTCTGAATAATGCCTGGGATTTCAATGTTATGTTGCAGCAAGAGAAGGCATGTAGAATTTTGTTTCACTTGAGAAGGTATGGCCACCACATGACATCTCTTATGTCTATGTGTTTTGCATGGTAAGAAATTTGGCATGATCATCTCAAGACGTGCATTGATGATGGTACTTTGTATTGGGCTGATGTGACATATCATATGTCCATTAGCATGGTTTGGTTTCATGATGCACATGAGGAGGAAAGAGGGCAGAAAGATCCCTTGTTGCTTTGATGCTTTTGAATGAGTATGGTGACCACCCCATGACTCATAATTTTCTGGTTCATGCCTTATGTATCAAAGATAACTTGCATCAAAGAAAGGCATGCACATCATCTTTTGGGAAGCATGGCTTGTCCATATTACATGGAGGAGATGGAGGATGGCAACAAAGGGCCTTGCAATGGTGGTTGATTTTTGGAGAATATGGTTTGACATCTTTTGTTTACCCATACTACTCCTTTCCTTCTTCTTTTTCACAACGCTGGAATGATAGAGTTTGGGTCCAACAAGGCCAACGGGGCTAAGAATGGAGGCATAGCAATGCTTATTCAAGTTTACAAACATGGGATGGAGGAATGTTTTGCATGAAGAAGCTTTTCCTTTATGGGAGGAGCTACCTTACTTATGTCTCTCATGTGTTTGTGATGGTGTTGGATATCATGTATTTGTCATCTTGCACTTCATGATAAGGAGAGGACCTCTAACCTCATAGTGGAAGTCATCTCATGCATTGGTAGAAGACAAATTTGGAACCAAACATACATAACCTATTTCATCAAATGGAGGGAGCCTTCCTTATGTGGATGCCATTTGGAGGGAATGGATGGTTTGCATCTACAATAAGAGTTGCTTGAGGGCAAGCAACATTTTTCTGGGGGAGACTGTAATGTCCCAATTATTTTCGCAGCTAATGGGAACATTGCATTTTAACTTCAGTTTTCTTTATTCATGAATAAAAGTATGTGAAGGAGGTTTATTAAACTCCTAAGTTAAGAATAAATACATGCCCAATGTGAAAGAGGATAAATCTGGGCTATTATTTTAAACACCCCTAAGTGTGAAAAGGAGAAATTCATTTGCATGGGTCAACTTGGCCCCACCTACAACGTAGTTTGGAGGGAAACTTATCCATCAAGCACAACGTACTTCTAGAAGAGGATCACATGTGTGAAAGAGGATAAGTTGAAGAATATGGTTTAGGGTTTTGGCAAGCCCTCATGTTATAAATAGAAGGAGAGGCGGAAAGTAAAGGTTGTTGAAGAATTTTGAGAAGTTGCTGCAGCAACTCTATTCTCTTGGCTTTTTAGCCTAAGGGAAGAGGATTTTCTGTTTAGGAATCCTCTCTCCTTCCATGGAGTAGCTCTTTGGAGGGGATTGTGATGCATCTCTCCACTATCCAGCATTATGGCCAAGCTTCATCTCTATATCAGCACTGGTCCTGTTGAGGGTTTTGCAGCTGGTTGTGATTTGCAACAAGTGGGGGAACTAGATCTACAAGATCTACTTGTTTAGAGGAGATTTCTCTCATGGAGGGTGTCTTGTGACCACTCGGAAGAGGATCTCACTCTCATTTTGATTTCAGATCTGTAATTTTATCTGCTATAACATTTCAGTTAATCTATTGTGTTGTCTCCTTAGGGAACTGTGTTATTTCTATGTACATGTTTCACTGCTGCTTAGATTTCTCATTGTACTTGCTTCCTGGTGATTGAGGCTTGCCTCTCCCTTGAATATTTGTAAAGTAGTTTGCTGATCTACTCACATTCAGATCTGATATATAATTTAATGAAAGCCATCTTTAGAAATCTCTGAAGTTTTCTGCAGTTCAGTGTATTAAAAGCTAGATCTACAAATTGTTATGCATTATTTTGATAAAACCCCAAGGGGATCTTGTTAAGAAGGTTGAGTAGTTTCCAGATCTGGTATGGATCTGATGTTTCAGCCATTTATCAGTTTTAGATCTGAGTTTTAACCTACAGCAGCTGAAGCTCCTCATACAAGACGTTGTCAAGTCTTTCTGCAGCTTTTCCTTCAGCTATAATTTCTGAAGGATTCTTGCTCTTGCTTCAAGTAAAATTTAATGCTTCTCTAAGAGAACTTCATTATGGATCTTATTTCTTGCTGCCATACTGTAATATCGGTCTGATGACTAATTTCCAGTGACTTCTAGCAGAAATTGCGCAATTCCAAAAGGAGGGTTTCTCTATTAACCAACTCTCTCCTTTAGCTGATTTTCAGCTAGTGTTGTTTGTGGGAGATCTTTTTAAGCCCTCTAAACTCATTTCTTTTTGCTGAAACTCTGCATGGAGGTCCCAAAAATCCTAAAATAAGGGAAACCAGCCCTGGTATGCATTATTTTAACACTGGCTTTCTTATACAACGTCCTCCTTGAGCCTATTGCTGATATTCCCGAGAGTGGAATTTCCTGCTTCTCACTTGTTTAGTTTTTGATTCTCTTGGATCCATACTTTAGATCTGTTGATCTAAGGTTCCCAAGGGCAAAAAAATTTAAGAGGAGTTTTTCATTCCCACACCTTCTGTGTTTCATCAGTCTTCTATAGACAGAGTCTAGAACGGGCCAAGAAGCCTCTGGTTTTCATCCTCTCCTTAGAGGTGATATAACCAGTAAATGCCCTACTAGTATATCTCTGGTTTAGAATTTTCTGGTGTGTTTCCCACACTACTGTGATCCCATAGAGGAATATCTCAAGATATTCCCTACTGAGCCTATTTTTCCCATTTGGGACATTACAATATATATATATCTATATATATATATATATATATATATATATTATATATATATATATATATATATATATATATATAATATTATTGTTAAATGTGAAAACCTTTTCTTAATCTTTGCAAATAATTTTCTGGAAAAAATTGTATATATATTTTTTCAATGATTATATTTGAAAAAAAATGCTATGAAGTTTTCATGACTTAGATGTAAGATATTGAAAAATGAGAGTCCATTATGTCATAATTATTTATAACTTATAGGTTTATAACTTATATATATATATATATACTTTTAATAGGATTTATTTATATGTTGATATATGTTTTCCTTCTATTTGACTTATGGAAGTCTAACATTTCATTTGACCTTTGGAAATTTAATGGTCCTCCCTCCTAGCACTTATATAATTCAATTTTATAATCATTCAGCTTCGCTTGGTCCGTGAGGATGGATAGAGTGTCGACATGAAACATATAAAAGATGCCTAGAAAATTTGTAATTTTTCATATAAAATTTGTATCTGACATATATTTCAGCAAAATCAACCATAAAAGATGCCTAGAAAATGGCCAAAACATCTATTAGTTTGACTACGTTATTGAGGAATGACGAAGTCTAACTAATATATGTTTTGGCCTTTTTCCATGGAATTCAACGATACAATTTTGGGAAAGATTATGATTTTTAATTATTTAAAACGGGTTTTAGAATGCATAATTGGAATGAAAACACATAAAAATCCATGGAGCACTCAAATTTTGCAAATTACATAGCTGAGACATAGGATTCTAAGAAATAGCTCCCGAATTTTAGGTGAAATCAACCAAAAAAGATGCTTAGAAAATGGTGAAAATGTTTATTAGTTAGACTACAGTGTTTAAGAATGTACTTAACATCTTACTACACTATTTTGGAATGATACAATCTAAATAATAGGCATTTTGGTTTTTTTTCTTTAGAATCTGATCATACAATTTTGTGCGAGATTGTGATTTTTGATTGTTCAAAATGGTTTTTCTAATGCATAAATGGATTCAACACCCAAAAAAGCCCTTGAAGCAATAGGATTCTATAAATTGCACAATCCAAACTTACAATTCTAAGATATATTTGTCGAATTTTAAGAAAGACCATAAATTTGCCTACACAAGGATCAAAACGTCTATTAGTTAGAGTACACTACTAATAGACATGGCACTAAAGTTGCCTACACTACTTAGGAATGGCACAATCTAACTAATAGACAGTTTTGACATTTTTCATCGGCATCTGACAATACAATTTTGAGAAATTGTGATTCATGACAGTTTAAGATAGATTCATCAATGCATAAATGTATTCAACACCAACCCTTAAGTGCTCAAACTCTACAATTTTCACTTAACTTAGATTTTTAAGAAATATATACCAAATTTTACATAAAATTGAAAAAAAAATCATTTATTAATAAAAATAAAATAAAATAAATTAATTAATTAAAAGCTGTCTAAAAAATACTTTCAATTTTATACAAACTATATGATTGTTTTTATAATTGTTTGATAACAAATGCACATCTCCACTACAAGATTGATATATCCAAAATATTAATTTATCACACTGTTGGCTCCCTATGATTTGAAAGATTGGAAAGAACAAACACTGCAGGGGCCACAGCAGAACCACTTTGGAATCCTACGACCTACCCTTCCCAGATTCAGAGAGGGATATCTCTATATAAGTGTTTTCAAATGATATATCTTTATGCTCTTTGTTTATGATATTAGGCTAGTTATGAAGTTCTAAGGACTTGTTTGTTTTGGTTGAATTAATTGATAGATTGACAGATCTGTGGTGTAGCTGGTTGAAGGGATGTTTCAGCTGAATAGATAGACTATGAGAAAACATTGATCCATTGGGCTATGGAGTCATAAAAGGATTTAATTGTTCATCAACTCTACAAGGGTTTTCATAGGGAAAGCTAACTATATTAAGTGGATCTCTTAGATTAGGTTGTGATATGAAACAATAATAAGTTGTGAAGGCAGCAAAGTTATAGTCAGTTAAGAATCTTCTAGCTCTACTTAGACAAGAAAAAGGTAACTGTT
Source organism: Pinus albicaulis (assembly GCA_034641835.2). Taxonomy (NCBI): domain Eukaryota; kingdom Viridiplantae; phylum Streptophyta; class Pinopsida; order Pinales; family Pinaceae; genus Pinus; species Pinus albicaulis. The sequence continues at coordinate 1,162,045,846 of CM076577.1, forward strand.
TGAGGAAAACCAAAGGACAGGGCGCACCATAGACTTCTTTGGCCATACTTTAATAAGCAAACCTTTAAGACAATAATCCAACAATCCTAAGACTACTTTCAGACAAAAGAAAACATTTAAGATAACAGTGAGAGCAGCTAAAGAGAAAACTGAAGCATATCTTATTTAACTCAAAACTCAAAAGAATCTTCAAAGCAGCATTTTGAGGTAGACCAGAGAATAGGGCATAGCATAGAATTCCCTAGTTTAGACTCTACTAAGTATACTTTCAAATAAAGGTCTTAAAAACAATATCTCAAGCCATACCAAAGGACATGGCTCACCATAAACTTCCTTGGTTTCACTCTCTTGAATCACTTCTAAGACAACAAGCTAGATGGAACTGGAGGGAAATTAAGAATCCTCCAATCAAACCTTCCAGAAGAAAACATAAAGATAAAGGATGTAGACAGAAATAGGGTGCCATGACAACATATCCTACTCTAAAAATTATGTTATTTTATCAAAGAAATGTGGACATAATGGAAAACATAAGAAAAAACAATGACAAATGAGGAAAAATTCACTATTAACATAGCTCAAGGATCCTATGAACGTGCTTTTATTATTGATGATCAAATCAGTTACATTACTCCATGTATAATAGCTCTCTGTAATTGAGAACTTTCTCAAATCCAGCCTAGCAATCCTCAACTGGCTCAGCAGTAGAAATTAGTCAAATAACCACCAACTAACCAACACTAAAAATGAATCTCATATGCAGTATTTATCTGCAAAATGAGGAGGTGGTGTTAAGCCAAGGTTTGGAATGTCATTTCTTACAGAGTTAATGATTTTTTACCTTTGAGACCATGCAAGGCCCAAGGAAAAAATATCTAAAGGCGTTTCTCTGAAATAATAACTCCTAACTTAACTTCTGAGTTAATTTCTGTGAAATGTTTGACTTTAAGGCTTTTTGCAATAACTTTACAATAACTACTGGTAGATGAAAAATATCTATGAATGTTTGTAATAACTGTTTGATATTTTATTGAAAGAAAACATGCTGCAGGTGGCAAAAGTATCCTTTGAAGAAGTAACTGCTTGGATTAGTCATTCGAATGTGTTTCTGGGCTTAATCTACCTCTGTTTTATCTTTAAACTTTGTATTACGCCTTTAAACTTTGATTTAACCTTTATCTATCTGTTTCACTGTCTTTCCCCTTTATTATTCTTTTATCTCTATTTTGTTCATTAATCCTTCTGATCATTGTCACCATCCTTTAACTGTTTTATTTCTTCACTATGTCTCTTTTGTATTTGTTTTTGGTGCAGGGACACATTTCTTTTGTTTCTGGAGGGTCAAATAACCATCGATGATCATGTTTCATCGATGATGAATCTCAAAAATAGAGCCTCTGGTCTCTCTAAATTCAAATCAAACCTCTAGATCATAACCCAGACGTTTATTTAGGAATTTTTGGACCATCAAAATGATTTTTAGGCATTCTACCATTAATCCTACACACAAAAAACAAACAATTATATTTAAAACTATGTGGGGAGGGTTTACTGCTTTTTTAGGTGTTTTTGGGTTGTTGGAGGGTGGAGAACGACATTTTGGGGTTGGTTCCATAGGCAGAACTAGTAGGAAACTTGAACAGAGGCGTGGGCATTTGAATTTTGGCACAGAGGGATAGGCGGTTTTAAAAAACTGGGAGGTGGTTTTCGCACAACGGAGGAGGCGGTAATGGTTTTCGAGGTTGGCGTGTGATATGATTCAATGACTGCCGTGTGGCAAGGCGAAACTGCCCATATTTCAATGTTAAAAAATATCAACCCTAGCGCTGTTTTATTTGCGATATGCGCTGTGGGCCATCAGATCTTGGAGGGGAAGATCGACGGTGGTCGGGCAGGGTGGAGGATCAAGCTAGGTGGACTAGCAGTGGGGTCCAGGGACAGGTGGTGAAGCATTAGTAGGCACGGGTTTTGATGAAAGGCGGGGTCCAGTGGTCTAATAAATCAGGCGGATGTGCCTGCTTATAAGGTAAAGGGAAAGGTTTATGAGGGGTTCAAATAATGTGTAGAGGCTTATGAAAATAGGTAGGGTTAGGGTTATGTGGGTGTGAGGTTTAAACAAAAGGGGCTTAGGGTGAAGAAAAAAGTAAGCGGGTTTTGAAAACTTTTGAACAGAGGGTTTAAACATTGATATAGGTTTGGGTTAGTAAAACTAAAGAGTCAGGTTTTTTACATAAAAAACAGGGTTTTTATCATAAAAGGTGGGTCCCGACAGTTCAAATATTTCAATTAAAACAATGTAAAAGAGGGTTTTTTACATTGTTTTGAAAAAGAGAGGAAAAGGATAAAGAAAAAGGGGTTTTGAAAGGGGAAGATGGGTTTTAGAAGGGGAATGAGTGAAATGAGATTTGAAGTAGGGAGGGAGAGTGAAAATGGGAAAAATAGCCCAGGGTGAGTTTCTTTAGAGCAACAAGGTGTTTTTTGAAAGGGGCAGAGATAACACATACTGAAAATGGCTTATTGAGGATAATGAAGGTAGTGAGATTTCTAAAGATAGCTGATAGGGCAATAATGATATCTTTAGGTTCTTGTAGAACATCCATAGTCACCTAGTGAATTCTGTAAAATACAGGAGGATAACAGTGGCTCCAGTTGGGGAGCACAGCTCCTTTAGGAGGTGTCAAGAACCTCAGAGATCAAATCTCTAGGATAAGTAGACCAGTGCCTTGATTTGAATTTTGACAGACTCCTTTCTTTCAATTTGTTGATTTTCTTCTTGTTCTTTTGAAGCTGTGATCTTCAAAATCTGAAAAACATGATTGCTTCAACTCAACTTCTACCTACTCATCCTACTTTTCCTAACATTTTTCCTTCATTGGGTGCATTTAGATTAGCCAACCCTTGACATTATTTTCTTTTTGAAAATAGGAAACTATCTGCTTCTACACTTATATTAGCCAAAAGCTTAGATTAAATTGATGAGCTTTTTATTCTCTACCTAATCTATTAATCTGTCAGGATTAAGTTGTTTGACAGATTTTCATCTCTATTTCTAAAAACTGGAAATTGAAAACATAACTAAATCAGGATTAGTTAGTCTGATTTGTTATGAGTTATGGTATTTTGTACAAGTATGCACATAGACTTTATTTTGCAGAATTTAAAACAAAAACTTTGAGGGTTATGATTTGGAATTTGTTTTTCATCCCTCTCTTTCTTTCTTGGTTCAGATTTGAGCATTGGAACCAATATCTTTTCATAATCTAATCTACTAATAAGCCAAGTTTAGACAGTATGGAAAATCTTCATTCACTAACCTACCAAAAAAAATTTAAACTTGTTCAATCATGATTAGGATGTATGATTGAACAAAAAATTTCTTTCTAAGTAGTGGCATTTGGACTTGCACACTTTCAGAAGTACTATTTTTTGGTATGGGGCTGTACCTATTCTTTTTCCTACCCTCTTTTTCTTCTTTTTCTTTGTTTCTATACTTATTTTTCTGATATTTTCTTCAAACAGTGTTATATACAATGGATAAGGCTTTAAAATGATTATTTTTAACAAAAGTAATGCTTGAGCATCCTGCCATTGAAAAGACCTCCAAATAGTTCTGTTCCATCCATCTCCTGTGGAAAAAATGTTTTGTTACCTCTGCAGAATGGATGATCTATGGTATTTTCCATGGATTTTCAAATTTTCCATGCTTGCCCTTGTCTTCTTTCCTTGAGTCCCATTTGAGCACTTTGTCACTAATGTTGAAATCATTTGCTTTTGTTCTCTTGTCAAACAAATTTTTGATGTTTTCCTACACTAGCTGTGTTCTATTATATACTTCCTCTCTTTTTTGCTGCAACTGTACAGTCTGATTTATTCTTCTTATCATGTCATCCTCTTCATACTGTACTTCTTGGATCATTTTCATGACTGGCACTCTTAAAATTGTTGGAAAAATTGCATCTTCTCCATAAACTAGCTAATAGGGAGACATTCCAATTGATTTTTTACTTTGGAGGTTTCTGTCGTGTATATTTTCAGATACATAATTTGGAATATCCACAGTCTTCATTTTTAGTCTACGTTTTGAGTCTAAATCAAGAATCAATGCATGTTGTGCCATGAATTTTTGTTTTTTCCAACAACTTTTTGATGACATTCACCAAAATTTTGTTTGAGGATTTTGCCAACCCATTACCTTGAGGGTAATAAGTTTTAGAATGACCCAATGTAATCTGATATCTATGGAAAAAATCCACCATTTTTTTGGATCTAAAGGCAGCAACATTGTCAGTGATAATATTTCTAGGACAACCAAATATAGACAAAATATGGTTTTCAAGGAATTTAATGATGACTAAATCTGTGGCAGTCCTAGAAAGGGATGGCCACTATACATTTTGTAAAGTAATAAGTTGCAGTGAGGATCCATTTGTGTTGGGCAGATGAAGCAGGATGGATTTCCCCAATGAATTCTAAGCCCCATTGTTGAAAAGGAGCTTCAACAGAGATAGGATGCAAAGGTAAGGGCAACAATTTTATTCTGCCTTCAAAGATTTGGCACTTATGGCAGGCAATTACCATTTTATGAATGTCTTGAAAGAGGGTGGGCCAATAGTAACCAGCTCTAAGGATTTTGTCGACAGTATTTTCCAATAGAGGTGGCCTCCATATTCTCCTTCATGAAACTCATGCTTGCTCTTATCTGCATCATTCTCAGGAAAACCTTTAAGCAATATATCACTAGCATTTTTCCAATATAAACATTTATCCAAAATTCAGTAATTTACAACTTTCAATTTTAAAAATCTTGCCTTTATTTTACACAAACCAGGAGGAACATTAAGGTTTAGAAGCACATATAAAATTTCAGCATACCAAGATGAATTCAGAAATGAATATTCAATGAGTGGAGTTGCCAACTCCTCCTGTTCATCTAATGCATCAATCATGTTCATGTCTAGTGCTTGAAAGTTTGTTTTAGCCATGAGTTTAGCTAGTCCTTGGCCTTTGATGAGTTTAGTGGGTTTGATATCTAAATCATATTCTAATATAATAGCAATCCACTTTCCTCTTTTTCCATCAGGATCTTGTGTCAAGATGTCTTTTACCACTGAATTAGGCACAAATGCAATGATGTGTGAGTGTAAAATGTAAACTCTGAAATCTTTCAATGCCTTGATCAAGGCAAAATCTTGTTTTTCCATTATGTTGTATTTCAGAGGTGCATCTCTTAATGCCTTGCTAAAAAATGCACTCTTGTCCCTTTATGTTTTTCTGTAGTAGGACAACACCAACTGTACGTTCTGATGCAAAGGAGAATATGAAGAAGTCTTTGGTGAAATCAGGGCTAATGAGAACTGGTGTTTTGGTAAATGCTTGTTTAACTAGTTCAAAGGATTGCTTTGCTTCTATGGTCCATTTAACTGCTATCTCCCCTTTCATCATATTTGTCATGCTTCTAAGGAGTTCAACAAGGTTTGGTATGAACCTTCTTAAGAAATTAATCTTTCCAATGAAAGACTACAGCTCTTTGATATTTCTAGGATGATTGATTTGCAATATTCCTTCAATCCTTTTTGGGTCTATCCTAATCCCTTCTTCAGATATAATATGGCCTAAAAATTTTCCTTCTTGGAGGCCAAAAAGAGTTTTCTTGGGATTCAGAGACAAACCATACTTTCTGCATTTTTCAAAGACTTTTCTTAAGTGAGCTAGGTGTTCTTCATCTGTTTTATAATAGAATGTGATGTCATCAAGGTAAATCACAATGAATTAACCTATTTCTTCTGAGAAAGCAATATCCATGGCTCTTAGGAAGGTGGCACCAACATTCATTAATACAAAAGGCATTTTTACATACATGAAAGTGCCCCAAGGTGTGGTGAAAGTTGTCTTGTGTTGATCATCTGGGTGTACCAGCACCTGATTGTATCCTGAAAAGCCATCTAGCAAAAAAAATTCTTTTTGAACCCACTACCCTTAGTAAGATATGATCCATTTTCGGTAAAGGGTAGTTGTCCTTTAAGGAGGCCTTGTTTAGATTTCTAAAGTCTATGCACAGCCTAATTTCTCCTGTTTTCTTCCTAACATATACAAGGTTCGAAACCCATTATGATTATCTCAGAGGGACTATAATTCCAACATCATACATTTTCTTGATTTATTTCTCAACCAAGGGTAGTTGCATAGGGTTTATTCTACGCAGTTTTTTTTTTTTAAATGTTTCTGGTTTTCTTTGAGGGGTATCTTATGCTAAATTATCTTTGTATCATAGGATTTTAGATCTTCATAACTCCAAGAAAAAACATCAGTAAATTCTCTAAAAATCTCAATATATTTCTGTTTAATATGAGCTGACAGTGCTCTAGACAGTTTCAGTTGGTTCCATTTTTGGCTTCTTGGCAACATCATTAAAGTCAATCAATTCTTCTAGAGGCACCAATCATTTTGGCAAGTTATCAGTATTAGACTGCAGCACTTCAAAGTCTTCTTTTTCTAAATTGGTGCACAACTCTGTTTTATGTATTTTTTCTTTGGTTAACAGATTTATATCAGCAGTGTCAAGAGGTTCTTCTTTGTAAGATTGTTCCTTAGTAGGGTAGTCTTCTTCATAGTCTGAGTCTGAATTTGGAATTTCAAACCCATTTCTAGACTGCAGGAAATCCTCTATCTATTTATCTCCTTCAAAAACTTGCCAATACTTTATATTATCAGGGACTTCTAGTCTATATTTGACTTGGACCATGTATTGTTTTCTTTCATAAGGTTTTTGACATGTATCTGCAGCAAATGCTATGCCATTGGAAAGGATATTTTGGTTTCTAGGGACAAAAGTGAGCTCATATTCTGTGAATGTTTCCAAGAGGTCAATAGCATCATCTCTATAGGCTTTTAATCTTGGATGCTTGGCTGTGTATTCTCCATTTATTTGTCTAATATCTAATTTTGAATCTCCATGAACAATTATCCTCTTGGCTCCTAGTTTCTTTAATAGTTGTAGTCCTAAGAGGAGTGCTTCATATTCAACTATGTTATTTGTGCATTGAAAGCTTAGCTTGTATAAGTGACCTTCTGCATGATTATTCTCTATGTTATGTACCCATATGCCTGCTTTTGAACCAGTATTGCTACAAGAACCATCAAAACTCATACTCCAAAGAGGTTCAATTTCAGATATATCATTAAGGTCATTGTTGTCCTCATTATGTTGTTTATGGTGGTTGCCATCGTGTTGTTCACCATGGTGCTCTTTAGGGTTTGCACTATGTTTATCATTGTCTTGTTTATCATGAACGCCACTATGTTGAGTGTTTTCTCTTTATTCTTCATGGTCAGCCCTATGTTGGTGGTTGCTTCATTGCCTATGGTTTCCACAGTGTTTGTGGTAATATTCTATGTTAGCAAACCGTTTTGACTGTTCTTCCTCCTCTCCCTCTTTTTCTACTATTGTTTGCTCATTTTCTATCACATGTTCATTAATATTTTCATCATTGTAAAGGATAAATGAATCAAGGTCCGTGTGAATAGAATAAAGAGGGGAATTATTTGGTTTTTCTTGACTACTAACCATGTATTTCATGTGTGTTTCCCTATATAGTCTTCTTGGTTGACTAAAGACAAGGATGGTTGCATAAGACATGTCCGTTTGTAGGGTACCTTGGAGTTTAGCACCCCATGACCTTGAAAGGAGTATGCCATATTTAGGAGGTATATCAGCCACTACAATATCCATTACTAGGCTCTTGGCTGGTATTTATGCTAAGTTGACACATAAATCTTTGATTAGGCCTAGACATTTAACTCTGCTGGAATCAAAAGAATATAAATCCTTGTAAGGTCTAGTTATCTCGAGGCCTAGTCTTTCCATCACTACTTTTGGCATTAGGTTGTGGGAAGCACCAGAGTCTAACATGGCATTATGCAAAATTTTATCATGGATGTTTAAATTGACATAAAATGGAGGAACACCTCCCTTTTGAAATTTCCCTTCTACTTTTGGTCCAAACAGAAGCTCAGGTTTGTCATCATTTAAATTAATAGAATCAACATTTTCTCCTATGTTTAAAGCTCTTAAAAGTTGGGATTTATATACATCTTGGGTGACTATTTCAGTAAGAGGGATAGAGATCTTAATCTTGGAAATTTCACTCTCTATACTGAAAGGTGTCTAAGTGTTTGAAAGGTTTAAATCAGTCTTTTTAGTCACTATTTTCTCAGCAAATTCAGCTTGCTGGTTTTTATTATGAACAACAGTTAAAACTGTTTTATTAGGAGCATTAGCTGAGTTTCTAGTGCTACTTTGGTCAACATTAGGTTTGGGATTAGGGTGAATGTTTTTATTTTTGTTTTCATCAGAATTTTCAGCCATTATGTTATTGTTTTCTACTGTCTTTTTAGAAATGTTTTCAGGATTATTCCTAGCAGAAATTTCAGAGGTTTTTCTTTTGGGAGGGTCTTGATTTTTCTTACTTCTAAGGTCATATTATATGTGCACTTCCATTATATAATTTTCAAAGCCTTTTTTGTTGTCTTCAGATTCTAAGCTCTCTTATTCATAAGGTGTAAATATGCCTTGTTCTTCCTTTGTAAGGAAAACAATATCCTCATTGTTTACTCCTCTCAAATTTATGTGGTTTTCCTCTGTTTCTTCAATCACTCCCTCATCTTCATCAACATATTTTTCTTGGAAAGGAGGTCTGATTTGTTGATCAATACCTCCTTGTCTAATTTGAGGGGGATTCCTTCTAAATTTTTGGTTTTGGTTCTGATTTTGATTTTTGTTTTGAGGAGCTGTTTGGTTTTCTCTAGGATAAACTCTCTCATTCAAGTTTATTCTTTCCATCATCCTTTCCATTGTCCTAACTAGGCTGTCAATTTTAGCATAAGATGTGGAGGGTCCAGCTTCATCTTTTTAGGTAACCTTTTTCTCTATTTTCAATCTAGCCCTTCTGGCATTTAGGTTAGCTTCTACACTTATTGCTCCTCTTTGCATGTCCTCTAAGGTTAGGGGATCTCTTTCTCTTAGTTGATAACACATGTCTGGATCAAATCCTTCAGGAAATTTCACTAAGGCTAGGCCTTTTGGGGGTTTCATGTGGGGAGGGAGTGCATTGTATACACTATTGAATCTAGTGCAATAATCTTGGACACCCTCTCTAGCATTTCTTTTAAGGTTCTGATAGGATTTGAAGAGGATTCCTCTTGACTTCCCATTTGTTTAAGAATAGTGAGGTCATTTATACTATTATGGGTTAAGCCTTTGAACCATTTTCTTTCTTCTCCCCCTAAGATTTGAGCAAACATTCTAAGTTTAATAGTTTCATCATCTATTTCTTGCATGTCAAAGTAGTCATTCATTTCATCCACATGTTGTTGAGCAGTAGTAGAACTACTAGCATCATATAAAGGAATATTGGACTGATAATCTTGTGGTAGAACAACTAAAGGTAAAGGAAGGACCAAGGGAGCATACCATGTTGCCATGATATGAGGTTGTGGAAACAATGGAGGGCTAACAAGTGGAGGGTCTACAAATGGAGGTATGGGGTTAAGTGGAGGAAGGTGAACAGTGGGAGATGAAGTTAGTACAATAGAATTCTGTTGTAAGGTGGAGGAGTCTAAAACTATCCGGGTTACCCAACTCTAAGATCTAGTCCTAGACAAGATTTTTTCTAGGGGTGATTCAGAGGGGATACTCTGCAGGTCTTTGAGGTTTTCAGGTAGGAAAATTGCTTTGTGGATTGGTCTGCTAAACGCTGAATCTTTGGATCTAGGAGACTTCCTAAGAATTCTTTCAGGATTGTCAACTATAGCAAGAGGATTTGGGTCAGGGTAGGATCTTGTATGAATTATTCTAGAAGCCAGAACTCTGGACCCAACAAATCAGAAAGGTTGAGATATATAGCAGTCTTCAGACACAAACCAAACTATGAAAGAAATACTTAATCCAAAAAGTATTCCTGACTGGGTATTTTTGATTTTTTGATGATAAGATAAGTTTCCTAGTGGAGTCTATGGAAAACTAGTGGAGTCAGCAGGCCTACTGAAAACCAGTGGAGTCACCAGGTGGAGGATTTTTAATTGTTTTATGTCTAATTTTTTTCCACCATCATCAATCAGAAACAATTCTTGGCTAACACTTGATTCATCTATGTTAAAAATGAGGTTTTCTAAGTTTTTGAGTCTATGTTTTACAGTTTATTACTCAGTATTACCCAGTATGGTCGCCATAATGTTGGCTCCTTGTGATTTTCAAGATTGGCAAGAACAAACACTGCAGGGGCCACATTAGAACCACTTTGGAATCCTAGGACCTAGCTTTCCCGAATTCAGAGAGGGATCTCTCTATATAAGTGTTTTCAAATGATATATATTTATGCTCTTTGTTTATGATATTGGGCTAGTTATGAGGTTCTAAGGACTTGTTTGTTTTGGTTGAATTAATTGATAGATTGACAGATCTGTGGTGTAGCTGGTTGAAGGGATGTTTCAGCTGAATATATAGACTATTAGAAAACATTGATCCATTGGGCTATGGAGTCATAAAAGGATTTAATTCTTCATCAACTCTGCAAGGGTTTTCATAGGGCAAGCTAACTATATTAAGTGGATCTCTTAGATTAGGTTGTGATATGAAACAATAATAAGTTGTGAAGGAAAAAAAGCTATAGTCAGTTAAGAATCTTCTAGCTCTACTTAGAAAAGAAAATCCTAAGGTAACTGTTTGAGGCAAACCAAAGGACATGGCGCACCATAGATTTATTTGGCCAGACTTTAATAAGAAAACCTTTAAGACAACAATCCCTCAATCCTAAGACTACTTTCAGAAAAAATAAAACATTTAAGATAACAGTGAGAGCAGCTAAAGAGAAAAATGAATCCTATCTTCTTTAACTCAACACTCAAAAGAATCGTCAAAGAAACATTTTGAGGCAGACCAGAGGACAGGTGATACCATAGAATTCCTTGGTTTAGACTCTAATAAGTATACTTTAAAAGAAAGGTCTTAAAAACAATATCTCAAGCCGTACCGAAGGACAGGGCTCACCATAACCTTCCTTGGTTTCACTCTATTGAATCACTTCTAAGACAACAAGCTAGATCGAACTGGAGGGAAATTAAGAATCCTTCAATCATACCTTGTAGAAGAAAACATAAAGATAAAGGATGCAAACAGAAATAGGGTGCCAAGATAGCATATCCTAATCTAAAAATTCTGTTCTTTTATCAGAGAAATTTGGACAGAATGGAAAACATAAGAAAAAACAATGACAAATGAGGAAAACTTCACCATTAACATAGCTCAAGGATCCTGTGAACATGCTTGTATTATTGATGATCAAACTAGTTAAATTACTCCATGTATAATATCTCTCTATAATTCAGAGCTTTCTCAAATCCAGCCTAGCAATCCTCAACTAGCTCAGCAATAGAAATCAGTAAAATAACCACCAACTAACCAACACTAAAAATGAATCTCATATGTAGTATTTATCTGCAAAATGAGGAGGTGGTGTTAAGCTAGGGTTTGGAATGCCATTTATTACAGAGTTAATGATTTTTGACCTTTGAGACCATGCAAGGCCCAAGACAAAAATATCTAAAGGTGTTTTTGTGAAATAATAACTCCTAACTTAACTTATGAGTTAGTTTCTGTGAAATGTTTGACTTTAAGGCTTTTTGCAATAAATTTTGGTAGATGAAAAATATCTTTGATTGTTTTTAATAACTGTTTGATATTTTATTGAAAGAAAACAAGCTGTAGGTGGAAAAACTATCCTTTGAAGAAGTCACTGCTTGGATTTAGTCATTCGAATGTGTTTTTGGGATTAATCTGCCTCTGTTTTATCTTTAAACTATGTATTAAGCCTTTAAAATTTGATTTAAACTTTGTCTGTTTGTTTCATTGTCTTTCCCCTTTATTATGCTTTTATCTTTGTTTTGTTCATTAATCCTTCTGATCATTGTCCTAGTCCTTTAACTGTTTTATTTCTTCAATTTTTCTCTGTTTGTATTTTTTTTGGTACAGGGGCACATTTCTTTTGTTGCTGGAGGGTTAAAAAACCATCGATGATCATGTTTCATGGATGATTAATCTCGAAAATAGAGCCTTTGGTCCCTCTGAATTCAAATCAAACCTCTAGATCATCACCCAGATGTTTATTCGAGCATTTTTGGACCATCATAATTATTTTTAGGAATTCTGGCATTACTCTTGCACATAAAAAACAAAAAATTATATTTAAAACCATGTGGGGAGGGTTTACTATTTTTTTAGGGGTTTTCGAGCTGTCGAAGGGCAGAGAATGACATTATGGGGTAGGTTCCATAAGCGGAACCGAAAATAAACTTGAAAGGAGACGAGGGAATTTGAATTTTGGCGCAGAGCGATAGGCAGTTTTCAATAACTGGGAGGTGGTTTTCGCACAGCGGGGGAGGCAGTAATGGTTTTCGGGGTTGGCGTGCGATACGGTTCAATGACTGCTGCGTGGCAAGGTGAAACCACCCATTTCATAAAGTTCAAAAACATTAACCTCGACGTTATGTTATTTACGATATGCGGTGTGGGTTGTTGTATCTTGGAGGGGAAGATCGACAGTGGTCAGGCAAGGTGGAGGATCGAGAAAGTGGAGCGGTGGGATCTGGGGACAGGTGGCGAAGTATTAGTAGGCACGGGTTTTGATGAAAGGCAAGGTCTAGCGGTCTACTAAATCAAGCGGATGTGCCCGCTTATGAGGGGTTCAAATAATGTGCGGGGGCTTATGAAAATAGGCGGGGTTAGGGTTATGTGGGTGTGGGGTTTAAACAAAAGGGGCTTAGGGTGAAGAAAAATAGAAGCAGGGTTTGAAAAATTTTAAATAGAGGGTTTAAATGTTGATATAGGGTTGGGTTAGTAAAACCAAAGAGTCGAGGTTTTTACATAAAAAACAGGGTTTTTATCATAAAAGGTGGGTCCCGACAGTTCAAATATTTCAATTAAAACAATGTAAAAGAGGGTTTTTTACATTGTTTTGAAAAAGAGAGGAAAAGGATGAAGAAAAAGGGGTTTTGAAAGGGGAAGATGGGTTTTAGAAGGGGAATGAGTGAAATGAGATTTTATGTAGGGAGGGAGAGTGAAAATGGGAAAAATAGCGAAGGTGAGTTTCTTTAGAGCAGCAAGGTGTTTTTTGAAAGGGGCAGAGATAGGACATAGTAAAAATGGTTTATTAAGGATAATGAAGGCAGTGAGATTTCTGAAGATAGTTGATAGGAAAATAATGTTATCTTTAGGTGCTTGTATAACATCCATAGTCACCTAGTGAATTCTGTAAAATACAGGAGGATAACACACAAAAATTTCATCGAGTACCCATTTATGGGCTCCGCTTAGCATACAAGTGATCATCCTATGTTAGATAAGAACGGTGCAGGGGCAAGCCTAAAAATACTGTCTACTCTTGGGAATGTCTTTGAGAGAGTCCCTTCATGATTTCATAAGTCATAAACACAATACCAACACTTGGAACACAACTTTGAGGTACTCTGGAAGAATTCCCCTATTCCAATTATCTGTCTGAATGTGCCAACAGGAGCACACCCACCTGCATCTAGAACAACTGCATTCTTCTCCTCACCAAATAAAATGGAAACATTGTTGTTCAGGATGCAATACCTGAAAGACCACCACAGGCCAAGCTAACTGCAACAGCTGAATCCTGATATCTCTCAGACTCCCAAACAGATTTGAGACTCTCATAAACACAGAAGCTAATATCCATATTGGGTCCAACTCCCAAAAGAGTTGGCCCAAGGCCTTTGTATAACCCCTTGAGGCCTTCATCTATGAAAATAGTACAGAGGGCATGTGTAATACCTCTTTAGTACATCACATTTGTCTGTGCTGCTAATCTAGTCCTCACAATATCCAATCGATATGTGATTGATGCAGTTGTTACTCCTGTTACACTACCACCCAATAAATGAATACACCCCTCCCCCCTCAGTAGTGAGCTCAATTCTAACAGTAGAGAGATCCAATTTCTTATTTTGTAATTTTTTTTAAGAGCCGACATTATTTAAATGTTTTGTATAGTTATTTAATTTTTGTTATTTTTAGATTTTTTTAAATTTTGGTCGACATGATTAAAATTTCAATTTTGATGATGGACAGACATAGTTACACATCGTACTGGGTTGTAGAATAAGCCTCTCGGCTCAATAAGAGAAAGTAAATGTGTATGGGAGATGTGACTCTCCATTGCTATCCTAAAACAGAGAATGAAAAGACAAAATGAATACATTTGATCCCTTAGAAGAGAACTGGAAGAGGGGTTGCTCATTCCAGCTTACAAATTTTCTTTTGCCCAGTGATGAATAGATCTTAAAATGGAAAAAAACAAAAACTACAAAAATCAACACTTAATATTGTTGTAGAGCGACAAAATCCAAAGAAAACCAGAGGAAAATAGGGGAGATAGAGTATCACAACAAGTAGAGTGTTCATTTTTAAATAGGAATGGCATCTTCCCCTGTCAACATCCCGAGATCAAACTGGTTGAAAATAATCTGATCTGGGACAAAGCTGGAACCCTATTTTGAAAGACGGTCAGCTTCACTGTTTTGAGTTTTGCTGATGTGCTAAAAAGATAAATGATGGAAAACCATTGATATAGCTTTGATGTGAACCTTCCATGATTCGAGAGCAACATAGTTTAACGAGCTCCTATTTTTTTCACATTCAATAACTGATTGGGAGTCTCCAAAAATAGAGAGGGACCTCAGATCAAGCCAAAAAACACAGTAAAGGACCACCTAGAGTGCAAGAAGTTTGGCCCGAGTATTGGTACCCAAGCCACATTGTCAATAGAATATGTAAATGCGCTCAGGGCTGATGTGGATGGCCATGCTGCATCCACAAGAGTCAAAAGAGGAAGCTCCATCGAAAAATCCCAACTTTATCATGGATATTATTAACTTGTAAATAGTATTTATTACAATACCATGACTTATCAATACCACATGCTCAAAAACAATAACTCATTTTATAATCAAAATATGTTATAAATAATCAACACATCCATTAGTTAAAACTCAAATCAGTTTGCAGACTTGATGTCGTTTCCACTACCATCCTCTCGGCGCTTCAGATATCTACTATGATCACCTCTGACCACTAGCGCTCTTCCTATTATTAGGCTATGTTTCCCTCTCCACCTTTTCCCTGTTCTCTTGCCTCTCTTCCCTCTGCCCTTTCTCTGATCAAATATGTTCCCTTTTGTTGTCCCCTGCTTGCATCCACATATCTCCTTGTGCGAACGGTCAACCATGACCAGCCCACCCCCTGACTCCCCCTTAGCCTAGGATATCATTTCCTTCAGTGCCCTAGTGACCAATGGATTGAAGTTTCAGAAAGTTCCTCCTCAATTCTTAAAGAAGCCCAATGATATTCCAAAGGTTGAAATCTCTACACCCCAAACCAAATCACGTGCCTTCCAACTTTCTAAGTGGGATCTTATGGGTCAATTCATGGGTCTCTAGCCCTCCCCTTGGATTTTACGAAAGTGGATTAAATCCAACTAGAAACCCCTCCTCACTGGGGAAGTCATTTCCTCCTTTTCCAGAAAATGGTTTTTCATGTTTTTCTTCGATAAGAAGTTGGACAAGGATCTGATATTTAGAAGAGGATTGTATTTCATGGGTTCATAGGGCCTTTACCTTGACCAATAGGGCCCAAAATTCAACCATGATTGTGATGTTCCTACCTCTGTCCTTATTTGGGTCAAGCTCCCCTTCCTCCCCCTTCATTGCCATAATGATTCTACCTTCAGATGAATCAACAATGACCTTGGAAAATATATTGATTATGTTGAAGCTTGGCAAGGACATTCTCTTGTGCTCGCATTTGTGTTGTCAATGTTGATCTTAACAAATGGATACATGTCGCAATTAATATTTTCCTTGACGACTAGTCTCACATCCAAGAAGTTTATTATGATCAACACCCATTCAAATGAAAAAATTTCCATGAATATGGGTACCTATGTGGCTTGAAGATTACATGAATCCACTGTTGGGAATAGAAAGATGCAAGAAATGTTAGAGAAATTTTCTAAGCTATTACATGTGGCACACATGGATTTGAAGATAAAGACTAATCAGATAAAGGAGTTATAGGATATAGTCATTCGAAAATCCATCCAGCCGAAAGATATTGGACCTAATAAGAAATTTTTGGAGGAGAAAGAAAGGGAACACTACAAGAAAAAAGGACTTTGGTGAGTGTCATGCCTGTGATGGACCTTTAAGGTCCGTCACCAATGTCACATATGGTGATGGTCCTTAAGAAATCATTGTTGTAAGTGCATATATGTTGAGCAGGAAAATCCCCTCTGCAGACAAAGGTGATCCCTCTAGCCCTAGGGTGGGTCTAGCAACAAGGGAACATGTTGGACTCCTGAATTCCTAGCTTATAAATGAAATATGGACTGGAACAGATATCCTACCTCGGTCCAATGCTTTTGTCATGGTACGTGGTAGTGATCCTTCAATATTTGTCTTCATGACTTGCACTCCGAGTTGGTGGGGATGTTCATGCATCTGCACAAAGATCAAACAAACAGTGACATAATACATGCATATACATTCATCTATAGCTATTCAGCTAGTCAAGGAGAGCTAAACACTTTGCATATAAACAGAAACAAAGTTGGAACCAGAAACGAGTCATGTATTATTGATAGAGAAAAAGAAGTTTACAACCTTATGCTTTGACATTGCAGATATCCTTCGACGAGTTCAATCGGGCGTGTCTCAAGCATTCGTTTGGCATTCGACTCAATGAGGAAATGAGCTTAAACTCTCTCTCAACAATGGATTCTTCTCTGCTTTCTTCAACACACTAGCTATACTAATGACTTTTCAGCTAGCTGAATCAATGTGAGGAGGAAGAATTTATGGAGAGGAGGAGGAGGTTTGGGATTCCTCATAAGGTGGAGAGAGGTCTATCCCTTTGGGGAGTTGCAAAATTCTAGGAACTAACAATCGAAAGGGATAAACTCAACTTGATTCAGTCAAACAAACCATGATGAATCCGCTCACGAAGCTGTTAAGCATGTAAGCTTCGTCTCTATTTTAAAAATTCCAAAAGAAGCTAGGCGTGGGTACCCTTCTGAGACAGATCGCTAAAGGGCACAGGCCCAATGTTAATTTATTCATGGGCGCGGGGCCATAACCGCCTACCAGCGCCGACCCAAAATCATATGTTTTTGAAGGTCTTCTTGAGGAATGATCAACAAAGATAATGATCTTGACATGCCAAGGGATGCAATGACATTTATGGAAATGTATGACAGTACACAGGGGTCACTGAAATGGTCCTCCAATGTTCGGGATGGGGATTGCAGGGACGGTGAAAAAATACTGTGTAAAAATATAGTGACAGTCCTTTAAGGTTTGTCACTAAAGCCATTTTCAGTGACAATTTTGGTGAGGATTGTTAAAGGCCCATCACTAATTCTCTATTTGGTGACACTTATTATGATTATCTTTTATTAACCCTCACCAATGCTCTTTTTGGTTACTTTTGGTGACGGTTAAAATTTTTTCTTCATCATTGATCATTCCAATGAGTTTTTTATGACACTTTGTGCATGTTATTATATTTTTTGTCAAAAGATAATGATTTAAGACCATTTTTGTGGAGTATTTTTCTTTATGTGTCCAAGGCCATACAGTGGCTAGAGTCAGTCAATTTTTTAAGAAGTAATTAGTGGGTATCATTTACCTCAAATAATGATAATATATTTTTCCAATGATTCAATACATGATTCATATCTATTAGGTTTATTATGTAATAAATTCCCTTTAGATAAAGTTCCAGTAGTGTGTGTAGAAACTATATTATTTAATACAAAATCAAGCTTTGTCAATTCTATTAATGAGAGAGATCTAACACTCCTCAACACTCTTGGCACATCTTAACATGCTTTGGAACACATTAACATTCATTGGCACCTTGCATGTCTTAGAACATATTTGTACCTAGAACATCTTGCCATGATAAGGACTCCCAAGCACATGTTGGCAGACCCTACCATAGTGTAACACTCTCTTAGCATGTGTTGGCATGCCTTGTAGTCCCTAGCATGCCCTGGAACACTTTGGCATGCATTAACATACATAAGCACTTGGAACACATTGGAACTTGCCATGTATTGAAACATATTATTAGTGTTCCTAGCATGCCCCTTTTGAAAAAGATAAATTCCTGACTTATTAACCTTCTTATGTGTTCAATTCCTTGCATTTTATCTTGGTTCTTCTTTTTGTTTCCTTGATACTCCTTGACACATATTGGCATATTGTTTTTCAATTTAATTGTCTTTAACCGATTACATATATTATCGACCAGGACTAGTAAACTGACGAAGTGCAAGTGCATTTTATGTGCTAGGAATCTTAGTTATCAGTGCATACGATTGGATTATTTATTGAGTCTAATTCTAAGAAATATGATCACAATCTTGTATCTAATTATGAAATCTACGCAACCAATAAAAACTTATAAAACAATTCCACACTTGCAAAATGAAATTTAATTCATGAAAACTCATACACACACACTGCAAACTAACTAAAATATGCTTAGAATGAAACCTGATTTCTAAGAGAATAAACTCATCTATTAATATAACACACTCTTGCATGAAAAACCAAACTATGTTCACACTTGCTCAAATTGATAAAAATGCCATTGAGCCTCATTTGTAACACAATTCAAAGGCATGTAGCCACCACACCTCTTCTAAGAGATAAGCTACCATCGTCTGAGCTAGTTTATTTTCCATCCTGTCTGTAAGAATTTTTTAATATTTGATATTAATGAAATGAAATGTTATTCATGTTGCATCTCTGCATTTATGTTCATTTCTGTATTTTATTTCATTTTTGTATTCAATCTTGTATCTTTGTACTTTTTTCCTTTTTCATATTTTTACAACTCCTCGTCAAATTAAATTTTAATATACTCACTTTGTTTTAAAAAACTTTAAACACCCTCTATTTGTTTTTCTTATTTATATATTTTTTCCTTAAATGTCATTCAATAATTTTAATCACTTAAATGAAGATATTTTACATTAAAGAAGATAAATAAATGAAGAGAATTTACTTTAAAGAAGATAAATAAAATGAAGAAATGTTACTTTAAAGAAGATAAATAAAATTTCCCCACATAATTGATAACATCATTGCAATGAATCTTCAATTTTCCTTCACATAAAAGTAATTTCATTATCATAAAATTTAAAATGTGTTAAAATTAAATATAACATATCAAGATATGGGTCAAAGTATTAAAAATGATAATACATAAAATTAAATAATCATAAAAACGCCTTCAATTTTTTTTTTTTTTTAATATACTAATGATTTTTAATGTCATAGTCTAACTAGCCTGCTTTTTTGCCCTGAAAATCATGGAAATTCTGGCAAGGTTTTAATAAAATCCGGCGAGGATTTTTGTAAATCTAGGTTATAGCTATAAAATTTCAAGATTTTGGGTGCCCTTGAGGTTTTTTATGGTGTTGAATCCATTTCCACCATAAAAAACATGATTCAAACACTGTTACTGCAATATTTATTAAAAACAAAATTGCTCAGATTTTGGCCACTTTTAGTCATTCGGGAAATTCGATTGTGTCCATAGACAACTCCTTTTTAATATAAAATAAAAGTACAAATATAATATCATATCAAACATTTTGAAATATCAAATAAAAGTATAAATATAATATATGGACGCAAATATCTTAACAATTATATTTGTTCTTTGTTATTAAATTTTTTACTTGAAGACCCTAGATGGGGTGTCTCAATTGCCAAAAGAGATCGTTTTGTTGGAGACAACCTAGAGTGAGTTTATGGAGGTTAGGACTGATAGGTGGTTGTGTCTAATTGACAATGGAAGTGGTGTTGGAAACATTATTAATACTGAGAGGGGGTGAATCAATATTAAGGAAAATTTTAGCTTTTATGCCAATTTAATTTTCATTCAAAACTTGGAAATCATCCATATCACCAACAACGACATATTACGTAGCAGAAATATGAAATCAACATACAAACACACACCATGAGCAACATACACATGAGACATAAGGTTTTACATGGAAACCCATTTGGTAAAAAACCACCAAATCTTGTTGTTGTTATTGATATAAAATAAGAGAACCTGCACTATTACATCAACTTGTTTGTGAGCCAACACTCACACGAAGCACCAACTCCCTTTGATTGTTTGTTTGCACCCACTCGAAGGAAGCACCAACTCCCTCCTTTTGTAGACACATGTCCAAATTACCAGAAGCACCATGTGAAGCACCAACTTGACGAATTTGTTGCAAACACCAACTTGTAGCTCCTTGGATTTATGCAAGCACCAACTTACAGGAGGCACCAACCCCAAAGCCTTCTCAAGAACCCACTAGATATGGAAGCACCAACTTCCTCTATGCAGGATCCAACCCACACTTAATCATGAACTCAATGTTCCCTGTAATTGGTAGCAACACTACCTGATATCAGCTCTCTTTTTCCTCAACCCTTGGCCCACACAACATTCTTTGTTCTCTTCCCTCTGCACACTATGTTGCAACTTGTTATTCCACTCAACAACCCACTAACACACTTCCCACGCAACACTCCACTGTTCTCGACCCTCTTCTCTTCAACAACATACAATTCAGATCTCGACCCCTTCTATTCCACAAGATCTCTATGCCTCTTACACTGAAGCACAACCTCTCTTGGCCTTCTCCCTCTACAAAAACACCTTCAACCTTACACACACAACAACACTCCTCTCACAGGGTCTCTTTATTCTACTTAGGCACTCTCAACCTCTTCTCAGCAGAACATGCTCACATATTTTTACACAATTTTGCACACACACACACACAAAGCTCTCCTAACAAATCATTGACCACAATGTTGCTTCCCCCACCTTGCTTTGCTGCAATCCTAGTTTTTGTTCCTTTGATACACTGTGCTCAATGTTGCCTTTGTTCCTTGTTTCCACACTTCCTGAGTGTAATTTTGCATGGATCTCAATTATGATTTTGCATCTAATTTGGATTATGTCGCTGCATTAAACATGAGGATGGGATACTGAGGTATACTGAGAATTATATATGAGCCAAACAACACACTCAAGGATTTCTTCCATTAAAATTTTCCTGTATGCATAGGATGGCTTCTATGTTCTTCATTTAGTTCAATAAAGTGTGCACAAGAAGATCATAGATGGATTTATTTCAACTCAAGACAAGCCTCAACACTCATTTTTTCACATCGTGGTCCTCATCACCTTGACCCAACGATCTCTAACAGTAGATATTTATTTCAGTGATCAACTCCTCTGCGCTAAATTATTCTTCAGTTGTTGAATCAACCACCCTTCAATACCTTGTTAGAAAATTATATATTACGGAGCAATGAAACACATAAAATATGCGGAAAATACAAGCAAACAAAACACATAAAACTAGAGAGACACAGATATACGTGGTTCACCTAGTTTGGACTATGTCCACCCCGAACAGCCAGTCCTTCCTTTCTATTATCTAGCAAAATGAAGAGACACAACCTACAGTAGATCCGCTGTAATATCCTCTCTTCTCTCTCACAGTCTCCTTATCTGTTTCTCGCTCTGAGAATACACCTATAATACACAGCCGCAATACAATACCCTCATATATACAAGGGGGTTTCCTTCTAGGGAAAAAAACCCTAAACTAAACATAACTTCTACCGTCAGATCATCCGCCTATGAACGGCTCAGATTGACTAGAAATTACTATACTTTTAAAAGGCAATTTTACATCTATTTTTAGCTTCAGGGGTGCTGCCCCCGAAACCCCCCGTCAGGGGGAGGCTCTGAAAAGCGCTATCGCCCCCCTAGACCCCCCACAGTAGAGATTAATTACGGGCGGCGTTGCTGCCCCTTTTAAGGTACAGGGGTCCAATGCTGTGATACAAAGTAAACAAGATAATTAGGCTCCACACCCAACAATCTCCCACTTGGAGACTCATTGTAGCAACTCCACCGCTGCTTCATTTTCTGGACAATGACTTCTCTTTGGACCTAGTTGTTCCTCATCTTCATCGTCATCCTTGAAGACCAATTGAAACTGAGCACATTCTCAGTTTCTTCGTGGTTACAACTTTTGTTAGCATATTTGCAGGATTTTGGCTAGTGTGTATCTTTTCCAGCTTCAACTCTCCATCTTCCAATACTGACAATATGAAATGGTAATTGAGATGTATGTGTTTAGTCCTGGAATGAAATGTTGATTTATTTGCAAGATGAATGACACTTTGGCTATCACTGTATAACGTGCCCATATCATGCTTCTTACCCAATTCATCCATAAACCTTTATAACCAAATTATTTCTTTACTAGCCTCTGTAGCAGCAACATACTCTGCTTCTGTTGTTGAAAGTGCAACAACACTTTGGATTTTTGAAACCCAACTGACAGTTGTTCCACCTACGGTAAATACATATCCTGTAGTGCTCCTCCTGTTATCTCTGTCACCTGCCATATCTGCATCAACATATCCCTGTAGAGCAATGTTTGAACCACCAAAACATAATGCTTGATTTGTGGTACCTCTCAAATATCTGAGAATCCATTTTACTGCCATCCAATGTTCTTTTCTTGGATTATTCATGTACCTGCTTACAACTCCCACTGCATGTGCAATATCAGGCCTTGTGCAGACCATTGCATACATTAAGCTTCCAACTGCTGATGCATATGGAACTTTAAACATATAATCCATGTCTTCTTGGGTCTTTGGGCACATCTCCTTACTAAGTTTGAAATGGCTAGCAAAAGGTGTACTAACTGGTTTTGCATTCTGCATATTAAATCTTTTCAACACCTTTTCTATGTACTCATTCTGAGACAGTGTTAATTTGCGATTTTTTCTGTCTCTAGTTATCCTCATACCAAGGATTTGTTTTGCAGCTCCCAAATCCTTCATTGCGAATGAATTTGCCAAATTTCTTTTGAGCACATTTATTTCCTGCATGTTAGACCCTGCAACAAGCATGTCATCTACATACAATAACAATATAATATAGCTGCCATCATTTTTCCTTTTTAGATAAACACAATGATCAGAGTGACATCTAGTATAACCTTGTTTAGACATAAACTTGTCAAATTTTAGATACCACTGCCTTGGAGCCTGTTTTAAGCCATACAAGCTCTTCTTTAGCCTGCACACTAATTTTTCTTTCCCTTTGACCTCATATCCTTCTGGTTGCTCCATATAGATCTCTTCCTCTAGATCTCCATGGAGAAATGTTGTCTTTACATCTAACTGTTCAAGATGTAAATCTTCTGCTACTACAAGACTTAAAATAGTTCTGATTGAAGTCATTTTAACAACAGGAGAAAATATTTCATCAAAATCAATACCTTTCTTTTGTGCAAACCCCTTCACCACAAGTCTAGCTTTGTGCCTCTGTTTTCCTCCATCTTCTTCCTTCAGCCTGTAAACCCATTTATTCTGCAATGTAGTTTTACCTGCAGGCAACTTGACTAAGTCCCAAGTATGGTTATGCATTAAGGAGTCCATCTCTTCTTCCATGGCTAGCTCCCACTTCTTCCTGCTTTCAACCTGCATTGCTTCTTCATAACATTCAGGTTCACCAGAATCAGTCAGCAATAAATAATATAATGAAGGAGAGTATCGTTCAGGGGGTCTACTTATCCTGGTAGATATTCTAACACCACTTTCAGGTGTTTGAGGTTCATGTTGCTGTTGTGGTGGTTGCTACTGCTATGGTTGTTGATTATTATTATTTTCAAGCACCTTTACTTTTTCGGTTATCTCATCAAGAACTGTGTATTCCTTGCTTTCTTTTTCCTGTTTCTTTTCCTGCAACTGATTCTTATACAAGACCTTTTCATTGAATATTACATCTCTGCTCCTAATGATTTTGTGATTTTCATAATCATATAAGCGATAATCAAAATCATTAACACCATATCCAATAAAGGTACATTTCTTTGATTTTTCCTCAAGCTTTGTTCTATTTTCTTTATTAATATGGACAAAGGCCTCACAACCAAAAGGCTTTAAAAAAGAGTAGTTTACCTTTTTACCTATCCATGCTTCCTCTGGAATACCACCATCCAAGGAACTTGAAGGCCCTCTATTTATTAGATAAACAACAGTATCTACAGCATCTGCCCAAAATTGTAAAGGCAATCTTGCATGCAATCTCATGCACCTTGCACGCTCCATGATTGTTCTGTTCATCCTTTCTGACACACCATTTTCTTGTGGTGTTCTTGGAACTGTCTTCTCTCTAAAAATTCCATGCTCTGAACAGTACCTATCAAACTCTTTGCTGCAATATTCACCTCCATTGTCTGATCTAAGACACTTCAACTTCTTCCTGTCTCAATCTCAACCAAAGCTTTCCATTTCTTGAAAGTATCAAATACATCAGATTTATTTTGAATACAATAAATCCAAGTTTTTCTAGTTGCATCATCAATAAAAGTAACATAATAACGAGATCCACCAAGAGATGATACCTGAGCATGTCCCCATACATCTGTATGCACAAGCTCTAATTTTTCGCTCTTATTTTCTTTCCCAACTCTGAGAAATCTGACTCTCTTCTGTTTTCCATAAATGCAATTCTCACAGAAATCCAAATCAACATTCTTCAAACCTGGCAACAAATTTCTTGAGTGAATAATCTTCATTCCCTTCTCACTCATGTGTCCGAGCCTATGATGCCATAATGCTGCATCTTCTCCTTTGGAAGTTAAAGCATTAACAGAGTTAGAAATACCATTGCATAAATACAATGTACCAACCTTTTCACCTCTTTCTATTACCAGCGCTCCTTTGGTGACCTTCCAAGTTTTATCTGTGAAAGTTGTCACACAACCTTCACTGCCTAACTGCCCTGTTGAAATCAGATTTTTCTTCAGATCTGGAACATGCCTTACCTCCTTTAGTAGCCATTGGTTTCCATTATGTTGTTTTACAAGAACTTTATCCATTCCAACAATTTTACAGGGTTTATCATCACCCAAATGAACTTGTCCAAAATCTCCTTGAACATAGTCATGAAAATATTTCTTATCAGGTGTGGCATGGAATGAAGCCCCTGAATCTACAACCCAAGAATCAGTAACATTTTCGAAAGAAATAATCAAAACATCTTGTAACACATCACTTGTCACATTTTCTTCATGATTGTTTTCTTGCTGTGCATCTCCTTCTTTTCCTTTCCAAGATCTACAATCTTTCTTTAGGTGTCCTCTCTTTCCGCATTTCCAGCACACTATCCCCGATCTGGACTTGGATCTGCCTTTCCTTGATTTACTGCTATAACCCGAGCTCTTTCCTCTTTCCATTATTCTTCCCCTAGACTCTGCACTCAGAGCATTACTCGATGTCTCACCAGAGCTTTTCTGTCGCATTTCCTCACTAAGGATAGCACTGAAAACATCATCAAACTTTAAAGTAATAGATCCAGAGATAGAGTTACTAATGGCCATAACTAAACCATTCCAGCTTTATGGAAATGAGCACAGAAATAAAAGAGCCCTAACTTCATCATCAAAGTTTACCCCTACAGAACTAAACTGATTGGTAACTGTATTAAAATCATTTAAATGGTCTGCAACAAATCCACCTTCTGATATCTTCATATTAAATAATCGTTTCATAAGAAATACCTTGTTTGAGGCTGAGGGTTTTTCATATAGTTTCGCCAACGTCTACATCAAACCCTCTGTTGTTGTTTCCTTCGAAATATTGAAGGCGACTGATGCCGCAAGGCACAACCGTACTGTTCCGAGTGCCTTTCTATCAAGAATGTTCCATTCCGCGTCTGTCATGGCTGCGGGCTTCTTTTTTTTTTCTGCTCAATGGTAGGTACAGATCTTTCTAATACATATAATATTCCATCTACATCTTCCACAGCGGGAAGTTTTGGCCGTTAAATTTC
The DNA here is from genome assembly GCA_034641835.2 of Pinus albicaulis. Taxonomy (NCBI): domain Eukaryota; kingdom Viridiplantae; phylum Streptophyta; class Pinopsida; order Pinales; family Pinaceae; genus Pinus; species Pinus albicaulis. The sequence continues at coordinate 1,162,071,866 of CM076577.1, forward strand.
TCGACCCTAAACTTACCATCTTCCGCCATTGCTCCCACTCGAACCAGGAACCCTTCTTTCCTGCGAGTTTATCAGCCAAATATATCTTTGGCTCTGATACTAGTTGTTAGAAAATTATATATTACGGAGCAATGAAACACATAAAATATGTGGAAAATACAAGCACAAAAAACACATAAAACCAGAGAGACACAGATATACGTGGTTCACCCAGTTTGGACTACGTCCACCCCGAACAGCCAGTCCTTCCTTTCTATTATCCATCAAAATGAAGAGACACAACCTACAGCAAATCCGCTGTAATATCCTCTGTTCTCTCTCACAGTCTCCCTATCTATTTATCGCTCTAAGAATACACCTATAATACACAGCCGCAATACAATACCCTCATATATACAAGGGGGTTGCCTTCTAGGGAAAAAAACCCTAATCTAAACATAACTTCTACCTTCAGATCATCCGTCTATGAATGGCCCAGATTGACTAGAAATTACTATACTTTTACAAGGCAATTTTACATCTGTTATTAGCTTTGGGGGTGCTGCCCCCCAAACCCCCCGCCAGGGGGGGGCTCCGAAAAGCGCTGCTGCCCCCCCTTGGACCCCCCACGGCAACGATTAATTACGGGCGGCGTTGTCGCCCCTTTTAAGGTATAGGGGTCCAATGCTATGACACAAAGTAAACAAGATAATCAAGCTCCACATCCAACATACCTTTGTACTGCACTATCAAATCCCTTTATCTATCGTAACATTTAGTAATACAAATGGTACAAAATTGCAAGTTCGAGAGATTATGAGCCCCTTCGTGCTTATCCCCTTCTTTTTTTCCCATATGAATAAGTGTTGTGACCAGTGGCTTATAATTTAGGTGCTAGGGCCTTTAGGTTCCTGTCAAGGGCCTATCTTCATGTGTATTTGCTCTCATCTCTTGGTTCCTTTAAGCTTCCTTGACCAAGCACAAACACATCGGAGCTCCCGCTTATCGTAACTTTTCTCAAAATTTATTTTATAGCGAATTTAAAAAAACCTCGACAACCAATATTCGACAACAATTAGGTGCTAGACCTTGCTTTACACCCTTGGTTCTATTGGTTTCCTTGTGACCAAACGGGAATCACAATCGGAGCACCACATATCGGATCAAACATTTCCTCATAAATAATTTACATTGGAGTTACGAGACTTACAACTATTTATATTCTCACCTCCAAATGTACTTCCCATGTGGCATCTTTACAACACTCAGGTGTTAGGGCCCACTCTATACCCTTAGTCCTTTGGATTGACACGACCAATTGATAAAACGAAGATCTTTGCATCGTAAATTTTTCACACTGCAAATAGAAAAGAAGTTACAAGAACTTAAACTGCTAAAATACTTACCTCCGAGATGAAATCCTGTTGATGTCATCATCTCCATGTGGTGCCTCCTTAGGGGTGACATGTGTCACACATATTTTCCCCATTATGCCACCCAAAAATTTTGAAACTGACTTCCATGTTTCCACCATATGGCCACGTCATGTTGACTTCATCTTCTACGTCATCTCCTAAGGGCCAATCACTTGTTTCCATGTGTCTTACCGAAGGAGAGAGAAAGGGTCCCTCGGTCCTTTGGTTTTTCAACAAATTCATTTTTAATTCCTCTCCCTCACAAACCTCAATGCTTTCAAATAATTTCATTTGTTAAGAACTTACGAGATTCTGATCTCTGAAGTTCGAAACTTCTGAGGTTCTTCTTTCTCCTCGATAGTATGCTGCTCCGAGATTCTGATATGCCGAGGTTCTTTCCTGCTCCAATATACAACCTTCTAATATTGGGTTCCCTTCAAATAAATCATGAAGGTCTCAATTTTCTAACCTTCTGATATCGGATTATGATATCCCGCATGTTCTATTCCTTCCGAGATTCTGCTTGCTCCAACCTTCGATATTTTAATGTTCCAATATTGCAACCTCCAACCCTCTGAAATTCGGGGTCTAAAATTCGGCTTTCTCCTCTACTTCCGAAATCAGCCTTCTCCTAAGGACTTCAAGCTCCTTACATAGGCTATCAATAAATTTTGATCCTAATGGCTACTTTTGGATTTCCACATACCATTGGAAAGCTTATTCAAAGAAAATTCCAGTGGAGTAGGTCTGATGTAGTATTTGAGCCCAATTGCCATCACAACTAGGCCAGGGGACATCAAAGCCAACATTTGTTGCCACATCATGATCACACATACATCCATGTTGATGTAGTTGACATCAATGTCAACACACTTTCTAATTGTCAAGAAATTCTAACTTCCCAACTTGATTTCTCAGCATGATTGTTGACATCAAAGCCAACACATTTACAACCACTAGCCATCCATATAATTCCAATTGTCCAATAATCTCCCCCTTTGGCATTGATGGCAACACCTCAACACATCTCCACTTTGATGGAAAATCCTCATGATTCTTCCACACTTCTCCTAGCATGAGCCATCAATGGCTTTCTCTCGTCTACATGGGCCATCACAAATTCTAAAATAATTCTTTCCCCATTTCGCATAAATGGCAAAGGGCTACAAGTTTCCATTATCTTCCATGCAATCATTGACTATCAATGAAGAGAGTCTAGTTTTTTATTCACATTCTGATCTATAGGCTCTGTTCAAGGACTAATCATAGTTGGTACTCTATAGATTGGGAATACATGATATGATCCCCTTGAACATATACTTCCTTTGATTTGAATTCCTCCAGTTTTGGACACCTTATGGTTGTTGGTTGAATACTCTCTAGCCAATGCATCTTTTGTATCAGTTAAAAATAAAATCAATACCAATTAAACTACACATGATATTGTTGTTGTTGAAAATTCCAATCAATGATGATGCATTTTAGCTTGCTCTTCACCATTGATGTTGCTTCATCCTCTATGCTCACTTCTCATAAGCATCTACATCACTTCTTCTCCCCTTGAGATCAAGCTTCTCCAAATATGGATTATTGCTTAAATAATAACAATTGCACCAAAAATAAGTATGATACAAATTGGATATTATACTAGGAAAACTCTAATACTTCCCTTCCGAAATAAATTCCCATTTTCACAAAAAGGTTTCTCCATACGAAACTAGACCACCAATTGACATAAGAATACCAATTGAAGGTTAAGGGACATGCAAATCTTATACCAATTGTCTTTCATGAACACAATACTAGGCATAATCAAATTCACAACTTAAATGAAATAAGGGTATTTCACCCAAGATGAAAACCTTTCATTTCCTAAGCAATATTTCTTCCTGAGGCTGACAATTGTTTTCAACTACTGCTATTAAAGCAGCTCCCTTTGAGCCAATGCTCTCTGATCTCCTGCATCTTCTTCCTTGATTCTTCTCAGGGACTGATCCTATGGACTTGGCTTAACTCTGGTCTTCCTATAATTCCACATTTTTTTTGCAACCCATATTCTTCTCACAACATAAAATGTTGTTTTATATTCCCTGTGAACTCATGTTGGTTGCACTCCTCTCTCTTTCAATGATGATACATTTAAAAGAAACCAATATGGTATTTAATCAGCAAGACATGATGACCATACCTTTAAAAACCAGTTGTACCTTTCTATATATCTTTATAGCTTCCTGCATCTAACTTATTTAGCCTCCCTTGAGGCCATTCTCTTCATTTACTGAAGAGAAACAGAGGATCTACTCCCCTTGAGCAGATCATCCTGTTTTTTCTTCCAGACCTTCCATGGTCGATTCCTGATAGAATATTTACCTTCCAACTTTTACTTTTCCCATATTTGGGCATTTTCTTGGCTGCACATGGCTAGAGGACACTTCTCCTTCAAATCCTCTTTCTTCACCCAAGTCTTCTTGCTACCTTTATTCCTTATGGAGGGGTCTATTAAAAGAGTAATAGGATAAATATTTTTATTTCTTCCTCCTCTTTTAATCATTCTCTTCAAATATAAAGTTGCTACACTTGCACACATATATTGAGAAGCGAGGTTTATTCTATTATATCTACAACGTACTTCCTTATGCCCAAAGTTTCCAATGTTTTAGCATTCGACAAGGCTCAGGAATGGAACAACAAAATTTATATTACTAACAAAAATCTTGTCAAGGCCACTGCTCCTTCCAACATACCTTCTCCTAGCCACTATACTCTTTCTTGGGTTGTTGCTACCCAACATATCTTGTTTTCTTGCATGCCATATACAATTTATGGATTTATGTCCAAAATTATTGCAATAAAAACAATATCCATAAAAGGGATTTTGATGACTGAACATACCTTTTCTTTGAGGGCTTTTTCCTTGAGGGGAAAAGGACCTTTGTTGGTTATTCATGTGCCTTCCATGATTGTCTAAAATTATTCTTTTCATTCTTTCTTGCAATTGCATAGCTCTCTTCTTTTTCTCTACTAGTTTTTGCTTCTTATCATCATGTTGCTACCTTTTCTTCTTTTGCTACCACTGCTTTCCTTTTTGCTGGAGTTCAAAAACTTATTTTCCTTTGTTGTTGTTAGAACCTTGAACTCCCTTTACCTAGGAAGTTGACCATTCATCCTTCACCTTCATGCTCTCTTCAAGATTATGATATTGAGACAACTCTTTCCCAGACTTCTCTAAGTATTTTCTCAACGAGACTACATTTTTTAGGCTGTCACGGTAAGTTTCTTTATCATTTAGATGATTTTTCAATAGATGACTTAGCCTGCTAGACTCTTATTGTTGAGTACTTATTTCAACTATTGCTTTTCTCAAATTTTAATTCTCAAGATCATAAATTTTTAATTTCTCTTCTTGCTAGAGATTTGCCTCTGATAGGTCCTTGATCTCCTTTAGAGAAAATATCAACTTCTTTCTAATGTAGATCATTTCATTCAAATCCTTCTCTTCACTATCATAGGTGTTAGTTAATTCACCATAGAGATCTAAATCCATCTTTGTGTCCATAGAATCATCCATAGGTATAAGGGGTACCTATTCTTCATCACTACTAGGAGTACTCTTATTTTCTCCTATGGATGAGCACACACATGATCTCTCTTCTTCCTATGAGTTACTCTCATTTACTATTGCTACAAATGTAGTTCTTTCTTCACAAAAACTAGATGTATGACTATGTTTTCCTTCAAAAAAGGAATATGTACATCTAATGTCTAATTGACCTATCTCTTCACAATTATCACAGAGAAATAACTTACCTTTAGACTCACATGGCCTCTCATCCAGGTCTTCTTCTTCACCATCCTTGGAGTGAAGATCAGAAGTTTTCTCACAGGAAGAAATGGTTTCAATATTTTGAGAATCTTCCCTTTGGGATTCCTTCTTCTTCCTCTTCCTTCTCTTCTTCTCATTACTAGCAACCTTCACAGATTCAGGTTCAATGCCTGATCATCAAGGTTCTTCGACCTCCTCTTGAGCCACATTGAAATATTTTCCATACAGATTGTAATCTATCTATAATTTCATTTGTTGTCTCACAGTGCCTTAATTTCTTAGCGTCTAACTTAGACAACACTTTCATGATAATATCCTCGGCTTCTTCATTGAATTCATTCCTTTCTCCATATATCAAAGAAAACCAAATGTATTCATTGATTACCATTAAATATGCTTCCATTATAATCTTCTAGAGCTCATAGTTTGTTCCATTTAAAAATGGAACTCCTTATGTTGTTATCCAAACTCGATTAGCCATTGTTTCCCTCTAATTTACCTTCTAGAGATTAAGTTATTCTTAAAAGAACCCAACTCTAATACCAATTGTTGGAAAATATGTTAATACTGAGAGGGGGGTGAATCAGTATTAAGGCTAATTTTAACTTTTATGCCAATTTATTTTTCATTCAAACTTGGAAACCATCCATATAACCAAAAAAAACATATTATCTCACAGCAATATGAAATCAACATACAAGCACACACCATGATCAACATACACATGAGACACAAGGTTTTACGTGGAAACCCTTTCGGGAAAAAACCACCAAAGCTTGTTGTTGTTATTGATGTAAAATATGAGCACCTACTCTCTTACATCAATATGTTTGTGACACACCACTCACACGAAGCACCAACTCCCTTTGATTTTTTACTAGCACCCACTAGCAGGAAGCACCAACTACATCCTTTTGTAGACACTTTTCCAACTGTGAAGCACCATCTTCAAAGATTTTTTGCAAGTACCAAAATGCAACTCCTTGGATTTACAAAATATCCAACTTGCAGTATGAACAAACCCCCAAGCCATCTCAAGCACCCATTAGATATGGAAGCACCAACTTGTTGTATGCAGGCTCCAACCCACTCTCAATAAGGAACTCAATGTTCATTGTAATTGGTAGCAACGCTGCCTAATATTAACTGTCTTTTTCCTCAACTCTTGGAACACAAAAAATTCTTTTCTCTCTACCCTCTGCATACTCTAAAACAACTTGCTGTTACACTCAACAACATACTAACACATTTCCCATGCAACACTCCACTATTCTTGGCCCTATGGTATTCAACAACATACAATTCATCTCTCATCCAATTCTATTCCACAGGCTCTCTCAGCCTCTTACACCACAACACAATGTCTCTCGGCCTTCTCCCTCTGCACAAGCACCTTCAACATTACGCACACAAAATCTCTCCTCTCTTAGGGTGTCTTTCTTCTACTTAGGAACTCTCAGCCTCTTCTTGGTATAATAGGATCACTTGGACACACACTGCATTGCACACACATAGATCTCTCTTAACACCTCACTGACCAAAATGTTGCTTCTCCCACCTTGCTCTGTTGTAATCCTAGGTTTTGTTACTCTATTTCACTCTGCTTGATGATGCCTCTGCTACTTGTTTCCACACTATCTGAGTGTACCTCTTCATGTCTCTCCATTCTTTTGTTGCATCTGACTCAGATTTTGATGCTGCATTAAACATGAGGATGGGATCTTGAGGGATATCTCATAATCAAAATTAAATTTCAGTCAAACAACATACTAAAGGATTTATTCCATTAAATTTTTCCTATATGCACAAAATGGCTTCTTTTTTCTTCATTTAGTTCAATGAAGCGTGCATGGGAAGACCAAAGATGGCTTTATTTCAAGTCAAGAAAAACCTCAACACTCTTTTCTGCACATTATGGTCCATGTCGCCTTGACCCAATGATATTTGATAGTGGCTATTTATTCTAGTGACCAAATCCTCTGCACTCAATTATTCTTTAGATCCCAACTCAACCAGCCTTGATTACTTCTTTACTGCACTATTTGAGCCCTTTATCTATCATAAATTTTATTAAAATAAATTTACTAAAATGTGAGGCTGCGAGATTCCAAGCCCCTTCATGCTTAGCCCTTTCTTTTTTTTCCCATATGACTGGGTGTTGTGACCGGCGAATTAGAATTTAAGGCCTTCACGATCCTATGAGGGCCTTATCTTCCTATGTATTTTATCTCAACCCTTGGTTCCTTTAAGCATCCTTGACCAAGCACCAACACATCAGAGCTCCTGGATATTGTATCTTTTCTCAAAATTCATTTTATAGGGAAGTCATGAAGTCCTTGACCTCTGATATTCCAAAGCACTTACGTTTTAGACCTCACTTTACACCCTTAATTCTATTCGTTTCCTCATGACCAAACACCAATCACCATTAGAGCTCCACATATCGGATTAGAACTTTCCTCATAAATAATTTATACTGGAGCTACGAGATTTACAATCGTCAATATTATGACCTCTCACATGTGCCTCTCGTGTGATATATTTACAACACTCAAATGTTAAGGCATGATCATTGTACCTTTCGATCCACATGACCAAGTGCTAAAAACCATCAGAGCTCTCTGTATCATAAATACTTCACACTGCGATTAGAACAAAAGTTACGAGAATTTCAACCTCTGAAATATTGACCTCCGAGATGAAATCATGTTGATGTCATCATCTCCACATGTCGCCTCCTTAGTGGTGACACATATCACATAGATTTTCCCCATTATACCACCCAAAAATGTCGAATTTTACTGCCACATGTCCATTGTAAGACCAAATCATGCTAACATCATCTACCATGTTAGCTCCTTAGGGAAAATCACCTGCTGGTATGTTTCCTACCAAAGGAGACATAAAAGGTCTTTTAGTCCTTTTGTTTTTCAATGAATTCCTTTGTAATTCCTCTTCCTCGCAAACCTCGAAGCTTTCAAAGAATTGCATTTGTTAAGAACTTACAAGATTTCGATCATTAAATTTATAAACTTATGAGGTTATGCTTGGTCCCTGATGTTTTGTTTCTCCAAGGTTTCAAAATGACGAGGTTCTTACTTGCTCTGATATACAACCTTGAGATATTGGGTTCTTTTCAAGTAAACTATTGAGGTCCCGATTTGCCTACCTTTCAATATCGGTTTCCAATGTGACCAACCTTTTGATATCAGGTTTGGATATGCTTCCTATTCCATCCCTTGCTATATTCTTCCTACTCTGACCTCCGATGTTCTGAGGTTCCGATATTGCAGCCTCTGACCCTTCGAAAGTTGGGGTCAAAAATTCGGCCTCCTCATCTAGCTTCAAAATCGACCCACTCCTAAGGAGTTCAATCTCCTTACTTCGGTTATCAATAAATTTTGACCTCGATGGCCATTTTTGGACTTCCACATACCATTGAAAATCTTATTCAAAGCACTTTTGAGTGGAGTAGGTTTTGTTGTAGTATTTGAGCCTAATCACCATCACATCTAGGCCAAGGGAAATCAAATCCAACATCTGATGTCACATCATTCTAGCACATGCATCCATGTTGATCTGGTTGGCATCGATTCCAACACACTTACTAACTATCAGGTAATGCCAATTTCCCATATTGATCTCCTAGCATGATTGTTAACTTCAATGCCAACGCATTTACAACCACTAGCCATTCATACAATGCTAACTTTCCAACAAGCAACAATGTGTTAATGGATATTCATAATCGATGATCACTTATAATCAACAATGATTTAGCTTCACACAAAATCTCACTTGCTAAGTGGTTGTTCCCATTAAATTTATTGTGCAATGAAGGAGTTTAATGAAATGGAGGTTTCCATTGATGGAAGTGTTAGTTCCAACATGTATAGTTTATTTTTTATGGCGTAGACAGGTATTTTCCCATTCTTATTGTAGCTTTATGATAAGGAAATTGTTAACACTAGTGAACAGCTTGGAAACTTCAAAAAATTCCTAGTTGGTGCTCAACAATTGGAAGGACCAGGCTCTCTTGGCATAGTCCCCATCCCTCCTTCCCTTTCATTTTCATGTTTGTTGTCTCTTTCATTTCATACCCTTTAATTGTTAAGGGAATTAGATAGTGATGGGATTCTTATATAATTTGGGGAGCATAATATCCTCGGTTCCAACAACTATAATTCTTAGCCTCGGGTATATTGATTCATTTTGATTTTTTGCTCTATAGTTTGTTTTTGCTCGCAATTTATGTTTTCTCTAACCTTGTGTTTTGTCTTATTCTTAGGGTGGTTGGATTCCTTTTCACCTTTGATTTCATCCATGTGTATATTCACCAAGGAAATATTCCCACTCTTCTTGGTTGATGTGATTACTCCTTTTCCTTTGTGCTCTGTTATCCATTCCCCACCTCTTGCTAGAATTGTGTATTCTCTCTTTTTGTTAACATATCTCACTAGGAATATTAATTAGGGGAATTTTGAGGTCTAAAATGGGCCTCCTAAGGAAATTGTAAATAATAGTGGAAATAATAAAAAAAGATTTGATGGCATCATAAAATTTTAGAGGGAAAAAAGAAAAAAACTAATTTTCAACTCGTATTTTAAACTTATCTCCCAAAGTTTTTACTTAAATTTCGAGCAGGAGTACTCGTTGGATGCAAAATTTAATTGCTCATCCAAGGAGTACCCATGTTGCATACTTTTGATGGATCTTGCTACACGAAAAATGAGAAGTACATGAAAAAATGTGATTGCAATCACATTTTTCATGTATTTCTCATTTTTCACGTAGCAGGGTCTATTGAAAGTATGCAACATGGGAAATCCTTGGATAAGGAATTAAATTCTACATCCAATGAGTACTCCTACTTGAAATTTTAGTAAAAACTTTGGGAGATAAGTTGAAAATACAAGTTGAATTTTTTTATTTTTATTGTTTTATTATTTTTTGATCTTTTTACCCTTTTACTTAAAAAATGGTGAATCATCCCCATGGTTGACATCACCATCTTGAATCCTATTAGTTCTTATAAAGTTTATTTTGGCTGTACCATTTTCTTATGAGGCCCATTTTAGAACTCAAAATTCCCCTAATGGCTAGAGGGGGGAAGGTGGGGATCATGATGCCCAAAGTAGCAACTAAGATTGATCCCAAGCCCATGCCTCCCTAACAGGTATTGATATTATACATTTTTTTTTGTTCAACATGAAATCAGTAACATTGAGTAGGAGGTTTCAAAGGAAAGAGATGGTGTCTCAAACTCAAAAATTATAGAATAGGTGTCAAAATGGGTCCTTGATCTAGTCACTTCCAAATCACATCAAAATAAACATATCAACACTATTGATATTGGCACGTTAAAAATTTTTCTGGGAAAGGTTATATTCGAGCATAATGAAAGCAAAGATGAGCTTCTCATCCACATCGAGGAATTTTTCCTACTCTATCATATCATGGATGAATGCATGCATCACAAGGAGGTAATCATTCTATGTAGCAAATATCCACCTCTATCGTGTCATCATCACTGCCAACATGACTGTTGACATCCATGCCAATACATTTACAACCAATATCCATCAAGACAATTCCAATTGTACAACAATCTACCCCTTTGGCATTGATGGCAACACCTCAACAAAATCTCCACTTTGATGGCCAATCCTCATGTTTCTTCCAAAATTCTCCTAGCATGAGCCACCAATGGCTTTCTATCCTTTTCATGGGCCATCACATCTTCTCCAACAATTCTCCCCTCCTTTCACATCGATGGAAAAGGGTTGCCTTTCTCTTCCATGCAATCATCGACTGTCAATGATGAGGTTCTAGTTGTTGATGCGCATTCTTCTTTGCAGACTATCTTAAATGATTTATCATTGTTATTGCTATATTAAATGGACATACATGATATTCTACCCTTGAAAATATAATTCCTCTGATTTGAATGCCTCCATTTTTGGAGACCTTATCGCTGTCAGTTGAATACTCTCTAGCCAATGCATCTTTTGTATCAGTTAAAAATAAAATTGATACCAATTAAACTACTCATGGTATTACTTTTGCTACAAATTCCAATCAAGGATGATGCATTTTAGCTTTCTCTTCATCGTTGTTGTTGTTTCTCCATCCTCTATGCTCATGTCTCCTGAGCATCTACATCACTTCTTCTCCCCCTAAGACCAAGTTTCTCCAAATATGGACTGCTGCTTAAATAATACCAATTGCACCAAAATAAATATGATACAAATTGATATTGTACCAGGAAAACCCTAATAATTCCCTTCCAAAAGAAATTCCCATTTGCACAAAAATGTTTCTCAATACAAACCCAGAGCACCAATTGACATAGCAATACCAATTTAATATTAAGGGACATGAAAATATTGTACCAATTTTGTTTCATGAACACAAGACTGATAGGCATAATCAAATTCACAGCTTAAATGAAAAAAGTGCATTTCACCCAAGATGAAAACCTTTCATTTCCTAATCAATCTTTCTTCCTGAGGGTGACATTTGTTGTCTGCTACTACTCTTAAAGTAGCTCCCTATAAGCCAATGCTCTCTTATCTCCTGCATTTTCTTCTTTGCTTCTGCATGGGGACTAATCCTGTGGACCTAAATTGACTGTGGTCTTGATATCATTCCACACTTCTGCTGCAGCCTATCTTCTTCTCACAACATAAAATGTTGTTGTGTACTCCCCCTAAACTCATGTTGGTTTCAATCCTACTCTCTCTTTTAATTCTAATACATTTAAAAGAAACCAATCCATTCTTTAATTAGAAAGAGAGAACAAGCATGCCTTTAATAATTAGATGCACCTTCTTATTGATTTTTTATAGCTTCCTACATCTAACTTATTTGGCCTCCCTTGAGGCCATTATGTTCCTTTGCTGGAGAAAAATAGAGGATCTACTCCCCCTAAGCAAATCATCCTCCTTTTTCTTCCAAGCCTTCCATGGCCAAGTCCTGATAGATTCTTTACCTTCCAACTTTGTATTTTCCTATATTTTGGAATTTTCTTGGATGTGCAAGGCTAGATGACACTTTTCCTTCAAATATTGTTTCTTGACCCAAGTGTTATTTATTCCTTTTTGCCTTACAAAGGGGTATATTCAAGATTAAGAGGATCATTCTTTTGATTTATTCCTCCTCTTTTCATATTTCTCTTCAAATCCCGAGCTGCTACACTTGCACGCATATGCTAAGAAGTGAGGTTTATTATATTATATCTGCAGCATGCTTCCTTATGCCCAAAGTTTCCATAGTTGTATCATTCAACACGGCATAGGAATGGGACAAAGAAATTTATATTACTGGCAGCAATCTTGTCAAGGCCACTACTCCTTCTAACATATCTTATCCTAGCCACTTTATGCTTTCTTGGGTTTTCTATACCCAAAGTATATTGTTTTATTACATTGCATCTAAAATCTATGGCTTTATGCCCAAAAATATTGCAAGAAAAACAATATCCAGAAAAGAGCTTTTGATAACTGAAGATACCTTTTCTTTGAGGGATTTTTCGTTGAGGGGAAAAGGACCATTATTGGTTATTCATGTGCCTTCCATGATTGTCTAGAATGATTCCTTTCATTCTTTCTCATATTTTCATAGCTCTCTTCTGTTTCTCTACTATATGTTGCTTCTTATCCTTATGCTGCTACCTTTTCTTATTTTGATGCTATTTCTTTCCTTGTTGTTGGATTTTAACAACTTCTTTTCATATGTTTTTGTTAGAACCTTGAGCTCCCTTTACCTAGGAAATTGACCCTTCAGCCTTCCCCTTCGTTCTCTCTTCAATCTTATGATATTGAGACAACTCTTTATTGTACTTCTTTAAGTCATATCTAAATGAGATCACTTCATTTTGTAGTCTCTCACAATAATATTCTTTATCATTTAGTTGATTTATCAACATGCCACTCAACCTGCTAACCTCTTCTTGTTGATAATATATATCAACTATTGTTTTTCTCAAATTATCATTCTCAAGCTCATAAATTTTCAATTTCTCTTATTGCTTGAGATTTTCCTCTCATAGGTCCTTGATCTCCTTTAGAGTAGATATCAACTTCTTTCTAATGTAGATCCTTTCATTCGTATCCTTCTCTTCATTATCATAGGTGCTAGTTGAGTCACCATAGAGATCTAAATCCATCTTTATTTCCATAGAATTTTCCACGGGTCTAAGGTATACAATTTTTTTCATCACTGCTAGGAGTAATCTTATTTTTCTCCTATGGATGAAAACACCTCAGATCTCTCTTCTTCCTCTGAGGTACTCCCATTTTCTACTGCTAAAAATGTATTTATCTCTTTACAATAGCTAGATGTATGACTATATTTTTCTTCATAAAAGGAATATGTGCATCTAATGTCTAATTTACCTATATCTTCACAATTATCACAAAGAAATAACTTACCTTCAACGTCGCATGGCCTCTCATCCAAGTCTTCTTCTTCACCATCCTTGGGGTGAAGATTAGAATCTTTCTCACTTGAAGAAACGTTTTCAATTTTTTGAGCATCTCCCCTTTGGGATTCCTTCTTCTTATTTCTTCTCTTATTATCATTACTAGCATCCTTCATAGATTCAAGTTCATTTATTGATCAACAAGGTTCTTCGACTTATTCTTGAGCCAAATTGCAATATTTTCCATATAGAAAATGCAATTTTTATAGCATTTCATTTGTTCTCTCGTGGTTCCTTACTTTCTCATCATTTGGCTTAGACAACCCTTTCATGATAATCTCGTTGGCTTATTCATTGAACTCATAAGTCATTTCTCCATATATCAAAGACAACCAAATGTCTTCATTTATTACCATTAAATACACTTCCATTCTAATCTTATAGAGCTGATAGTCTAGTTCATTTAAAAATTTAACCCCTTCTATTGTTAGCAAAAATTGATTAGCCATTGTTTCCCTCTCATATACCTTCTAGAGATGAAGTTATTCCTGAAGGAACCCAACTCTGATACCAATTTTTGGAAACAATGTTAATACTGAGAGGGGGGTGAATCAATATTAAGGCTAATTTTAACTTTTATGCAAATTTAATTTTAATTCAAACTTGGAAACCATCCATATAACTAATAACAACATATTATGTGTCAGCAATATGAAATCAACATACAAGCACACACCATGAGAAACATAAACATGAGACACAAGATTTTATGTGGAAACCCTTTTGGGAAAAAACCACTAATGGTTGTTGTTGTTATTGATGTAAAATAAGAGCACCTACTCAAGATGGAAGCACCAAGCCTTCTCAAGTACCCACTAGAGATGGAAGCACCAAATTCTTGTATGTAGACTCAAACCTAAACTCAATAAGGAACTCAATGTTCATTGTAATTGGAAGCAACATTGTTTGATATCAACTCTTTTTCTCCTTAGCTCTTGGCCCACACAACTTTTTTTGTTGTCGACCCTCTGCACTCTCTGTAGCAACTCGTTGTTCCACTCAAAAATAAACTAATGCACTTCCCACACAACACTCCACTATTCTTGACCATATGCTCTTCAACCTCATACAATTTAGCTCTCAACCCCTTCTATTCCATAGGCTCTCTTGGTCCCTTACACCACAACACAACCTCTCTCGACCTTCTCCCTCTACACAGGCACCTTCGGCCTTACACACATAACATGACTTCTCTCTAGGGGTCTCTTTCTTATACATAGGCACTTTTAGACTCTTCCCACTAGAATGGGCTCACTTGGCCTCACACTGTAGTGCACACACACATACAAAGCTCTCCTAACAATTCACTGACTATAATGTTTCTTCCCCCACCTTACTCTGCTCCAATCCTAGGTTTTGTTCCTCTGCTATACGTTGCTCAATGTTGCCTTTACTGCATGTTTCTGCACTCCCCGAGTGTACCTATGCATGGCTTTCCATTCTACTATTGCATCTTACTTGGATACTGCATCTGCATTAAACATGAGGATGGGATCCTAAGCGATCTTTCATACCGAGAGTTAAATCTTAGTTAAACAACATACTCAAGGAGCTCTTCCATTAAATTATGCTTGTACGCAAAACATGGCTTCTCAATTCTTCATTTAGTTCAATGAATCGGGCATAGGAATATCAGAGATGAATTTATTTCAACTCAAGGAAAACCTTAACACTCTTTTCTGCACATCTTGGTCCTCGTCACCTTGACCTAGCGATTTATGACAATCCTTATTTATTCCAGCGACCAAATCATATACATTGAATTATTCTTCCGATGCTGACTCAACCACCCTTCAATACCTTTATACTCCACTATCATAGCCCTATATCTATCATAAATTTTAATAAAACAAATGTTACAAAACTACGAGTTCGCGAGATTTTGAGCCCCTTTGTGCTTATCCCCTTCTTGTTTTTCCCATATGACTGGGTGTTATTATTGAAAACTTAGCATTTAGGTGCTAAGGCCTTCAAGCTCCTACCAGAGGGCTATCTTCCTCTGTATTTTCTCTTAGCCCTTGGTTCCTTTAATCTTCCTTGACCAAGCTCCAACACATCATAGCTCCTGCATATCATAACTTTTCTCAAAATTCATTTTATAGCGAAGTTATGAAATCATCGACCTCAAATATACCACAGCACTTAGGTGTTAGACCTCGCTTTACACCCTTGGTTCTATTGGTTTCCTTGTCAGCAAATGTCAATCACAATCATAGCTCCACATATCAGATCAAAACTTTCCTCATAAATCATTTACAATAGAGCTACAAGATTTACAACTGCCAATATTCTGACCTCTGAAATGTACTTCCCACGTGGCATCTTTACAACACTTAGGTTATAATGCCTTCTCTATGCCCTTGGTCCTTTGGATCCACACGAACAAGTGCTAAACACCATTGGAGCTCTTTGTTTCCTAACCTTTTCACATTGCAATTAGAACAAAATTTAGGATAACTTCAACTCTTAAATATTGACCTCTGAGATGACCTCATGCTGATGTCATCATCTCAACATGGCTCCTCCTTAGTGGTAACACATGTCACACGTATTTTCCCCACTAGGCCACCAAACAATGTTGAATATGACTGCCACGTGTCCATCGTACGACCACGTCGTGATGATGTCATATTTCATGTTAAGTCCTTAGGTCCAATCAGCTACTGGTATTTTCCCTACCAGAGGAGATAGAAAGGGTATTTTGGTCCTTTGTTTTTTCAACAAATTCCTTTGTAATTCCTCTTCCTTGCAAACCTTAAGAACTTACAAGATTTATATCTCTAAAGTTCTGAAATTTTGAGGTTATGATTTCTCCCTGATTTTTATTGCTCCAAGGTTCCGATATGCCGAGGTTCTTACCCGCTGCCGAGGTCCCGATTTTCTGACCATCTAATATTGGGTTCTGGTATGTTTCCTGTTCCAGCCCTTCCAATATTCTTCCTATTGCAACCTCCGATATTATGATTAATGATATTGCAGGCTCTGACCCTCTGAAATTCACGGTCTAAAATTTGGCCTACTCCTTTGGTTCTGAAATCAGCCTGCTCCTAAGGATTTCAAGCTCCCTACTTCAGATATCAATAAATTTTTATCTTGAGGGCTATTTTGAGACTTCACATACCATTGGAAATCTTATTCAAATCACTTTTCAGTGAAATAGGTCAAATGTAGTATTTGAGCCCAATTACCATCACATCTAGACTAGGGGACATCAAATACAACATTTGTTGCCACATCATGCTAGCACATACATCCATGTGACTATGGTTGACATCAACTCCAACATACTTGCTAACTTTCAGGCAATGCCAATTTCCCATCTTGATCTCCAAGCATGACTATTGACTTCAATGCCAACACATTTACAACCACTAGCCATACAAACAATGCCAACTGTCCAACAAGCAGCAATGTGTTAATGGATATTCATAACCAAGGATCACTTACAATCAACATTGATTTAGCTTCATAAAAAAGCTCACTTGCAAGTGGTTGGTCCTATTGAATTATTGTGTAATGAAGGGGTTTAATGAAATGGAGGTTGGCATTGATGGAAGTGTTAGTTCCAACATGTATAGTTTATGTTATGGCATAAAAGGGAATGTTCCCATTCTTGTGGTTTCTTTATGCTAAGGAAATTGTTAACTCTTTTGAACAGTTAGGAAGCTTAAAAAAACTCCTTGTTATACGAAATTTTAATCTACAGATAAACTAAATTCCCTGAATGTGGTGTTCCTTCACTCAGAACAACATAAGAAAGGCAACTACTATTTTCTCTAAGACAAATAGATATACAGAAAGGGAAAGAGCCTGCTTGTGATCCTTTTCTCTCTCCTTCTCCTTCTGTCGATGTTGTCGTCTCTCTCAATCCAACTCAAGCTGCTAGATCAATTCTTGCAATCAAAGACAAAGAACAACAAACAACATACAATATACAAGTATCTACTTATCTTAATCAAATCAAACTGATTCGATATGAGAATACATACATCATAAAGAATAAATTTCACAAGATATACACATATATGTATTGAGAAATGAACATATATCTTTATTAATAGAGTAGGAGTAGAATATTACAACCAATAGATCGATTTGTCGTCAACGTGCTCCAACTTCATTCCAGCCTCATCACATCCAGCATCATCTCAGCAGCATATCAGTACTTCCAATCTCTTATCAAATGAGAATCCAACACCATAACGTTGCACAAAATTATTCCTCCCCAAAACTTATATGAGTGCTCAATTTATAGGGAAACTGATCGTAGTTTCCCATTGAATGGATTTATAATAATAGGAAATACATGTTTCCAAGTTTAGAGGTCATGGATGGACACTTGGATTCGAAGCATGACACCTATGGACTCTTCTAGAAGGCACTGGCCATGTGGATATTCCTGGAAGAATTATGATTTCACTCTCAAGTGACCAATGCACCCTTAAGTGTCGAGAAGTGCACTGCAGTGAACACTTGCATGGAGGTATTGGCACTGCAACACCGTTAGTCCCTTGCAGAGTAGTGTTGGTGAGTTAGTGTGTCATATAATATATACTTCAAACCTTGGAAATCTCACAATTGAAGCCATGAAATGAATGTCTTCACTTAGGGCATATAGCAACTGAAATATAAGGGGATGATAGACCCTATTCATTTGTCCTGGGGGATGATGCCCAATTTTACTAGGTCTTGGGGGATGATACCCAAATTGACCTATAAGAGTTTCCCCCTAAATCATGAAGTCAAAATAATAATAGTATTTGGATGAGATGATTTACGATGTGATGAGTAGGATCTGGAGTGGACGGTGACCTGAATCAAACTTACAATATATTACATCATGATATTTTTCATCTTGATCATGAATTGGTAAGGGAGGCATACCCATTCTTAGCACCTAAACTATCATAATATGTACATAATTCATAATTCATCTACATCGGAATGTTGCCTGATATAGACATGCCTACAGATATTGGCCCATGTTCAGATGACGATTTGTATGTAAAGCCACAGTACAGATGATGTGTACAACAATCCTGAAATCGCAGCCCCGAATGGATGAAACTAGATTTGAGGTCTTCTTATCTCATTCACTCGATCGTTCAGGTACAAGTCTAACCATGCGGATATATGATCTGAAGTTGAACATGGGAAGACATCGTCTGATTACCAGCCAATGATGTGAGCTATTATCAGACGCGAGAAAACTACCATTGATGTTAATAGCTCTCAAGGTACTGCAGTACAATTTGCAAGGCATAAATAGATGATTTTATGTCGAACGCCAAACAAAATATTTCGGTCAAAGGTCCAAAAGTGAGAAACATGTCGATGATGTAGCGAGCCTCAGGGTACTGGAAGATGTTTCTAAGTAAACTTCCTGGATGATGAGCTGATGTCGACAGGAAGAAACTTTATCGTGAAATGGGAGTAATGATTTCAGAGACAAAATGTGACTTGATATAGCAATTTTCAGAGATGACTCTCATGAAATTGAAGGTTTATGAGTATTACAGAAAGATGAGGATTTACTAGATGACTTCTCTTAAACATATTAGCGACACTGAGATGAGTTGGTAGCTTTAACTCAAAACTGAAGTGATGATATGATGAACCATCAATAAGAATCCCCAACCCAAAATTCACAGTGATGGAGTGAAAGTGTCATGTCAAGTGCAGAATGCTACCATAACTTGTTCTGTTCTTTTACCCAAATTTTCCCTATTCATTTCTGACTAGTACCTCTTTATTTTTTAATAAGCTTGAGGAGGGTAACATATGCTTGATCTATAATTTGACCCTTCGGGTGAATCCATCACTATTTAATAATTTAACGAGTCTAGCGATAAATGAAACTTGATCTTGCCATGATTAACAAGTCCGTCGCTATTTTATGTTTTAATGAGTCTAGCGACAGTGAAAACCTCGTCCTTTTTCATGTTTAGAGAGTTTGAAAAAGAGGACAAAAAGAAAACTCCACGAGTCATTTTTCATAAATTTCTCTCTCGGGTCCAAAAAGTGTAAAATGATACCTAAGAAAACCTCTTAGCCATGTTCGACTAAGGTTTTCCTTTTTCGTAAATAATCTATCTCAGTCCAGAAAAGTGTTAAATTTATACTGAGTAGATGTCATTTCAGTTACTTTTACGAGCTCAAAAAGACAAGTGCCCGACAATATTTTCATATAATCGGAGTCTAAAAATAGCTAAAAGAAGACTCCAGGGGGTTCCTTTTTCACAGTTATTGAAGCTCGAAAAGAGAGATAAAAGTGTGCTTCAATTCCTTTTTCATTTTTATCAAAGCTCAAAAAATAAGGATTAAAGGATGCTTTGTGGCCAAATAATTCTTGAATAAGTGTGCACACTAAACTCACTGTATCAGCTATAAAACCTATTCATAAAACCATCAAACAAATTAAAAAATACATTTTTCATAGAAAAAATGAATAAAAACCATAGTCACAACATTAAATATGATTTAAAATAAACAAATTGATTAATTAAAATAGTTTTTACCATTCATTTTTACCATTCCAAAGTTACCATTTGAAAATTAGGAGCTTTGAACCATTTTTTCCCTCGAACTTCAGTAGTTGATTGCACCAATTTTAATGGATGATTTCTCTTGCCGTTTGATACAAGTTGGAGCTATGAACCTTATATTTCTTTTAGTATCATTTATTGTGCATTTCATTGTAATTTTTTTATGGTTGTGAGCCCCTTAGGGTAAATATATCACGCTCTGAGGGCAACGCACCCTTGAATGTCGAAAGGTGTGTTCCAGTGCACTAAAATTGAAGGTCATATGCACTGCAATGCTTTATCCCTTAAGCTGGGGTGTGTTGGGTGCTTGAAATGGATCCTAATGAAGCTTATGATTGTATTTCAGGTATTCATCAAATAAAAATGACGATTACATGGCGAGAAAGAGAGCATGAAGAACATAATATGATTGCCCTAAATGATCCAGGTACAGTAAGAGGCCTTAGAGATTGCAGGTTGCTTAAATACTTCAGATTTTTAGGGATGAGGCAACAAATGGAACTATTGGAGTTCCTAGTTCGTTCATGGGATCTAGTATTGCAGGATTTTCACATTGGGGACAAAGTGTTCCCAATATTGGTCGAGGACATTTACTTTCTCACTGGATTATTGAGGCGAGGTTATCCCATTTCCCTTGCAGGATCTTCTCTTGGAGGAGAGTCAGTGAGGGATTACATAAGACAACATTTTCATCCAGGTACTAAACCTAGTAAAGATGGGAAAATAAATATCTGTGATGTGCGTGATCTACCTTTGAGAACCATCCTTTTTACTATCACAAAGCTTTCCGGTTCCGCAACACTACATGTTGAAAATAGATCATACATGCAGTATGCACTTGAGTGTTTAGAACCAACAATATTTAACTGGGCTAAAGTTGTACTCTTTTAGATGAAAGAACAACTGACTAAAGCAAAGGGTGGAAGGAATAATAATTTCAACTATGCCTCGATCCTGATTTCCTTTGCCTTAGAGCGGATTCCATTGATGTAGCCACAACACATTACACTGGACATATATGGCCCTAGAGATCCATAGATGAAGAGATGGGTTGAATAGATGGCTATAAATGTTGGTTAATTGACCATCGTATTCTCTACTGCATTCTTTTCCTGGTTCATATGACAGATGGTCACCATAGATCAGTATGCATATGCAGGCGTAGATTTCCGCGGAGATCCAGACTTGATTCTACCAGATGCAATCAAAGGGGTGCAATAGGTAAGAATGTTTTGACCACTTTTTTTAGTTTTTTATAAGTTTTCTACATGTTTTTTTATTTTGATGTTTCCCAAGACTAAACTAAATTTTTTATGTACATAGATGTGGGTCATGTTCGACCAGTGGGTCAATCAGAGCAGGGAGTAGATGAGCTAGAAGAGAGGGTTGTCAGGAGAGAAGTCCTTCAGGATTTAGATATGACTAAGAATCTTGCTGAGATATAACAACACATGGAGGGATTGACTCTTGGGATTTCGGATTTCTGGATCGAAGAGTTACCTATGAGACTGCAGTGCCACACTATTGGCGTTCCTAACCGTTGGATGCGGTTATTGCATAGGATAGCTAGATCAGTAGCTTGTTATCACAAGCATCACTAGTTTACTTTGAAATTTTGAATACATTTTGAGGTCATATGACCAATGTGTCTTGGCCACAAATTTTTGTAAAAGCCTATAACTATCTATCTATTTGATTTTAATGTTTTCCCATGTATATTGTGTAATCCTATTCAATTATGTGATGTGAATTGAAAATATGTCTTTACATGCGTTGCAAATGCCTATTTAAAACATAATTCGCTAAGGAATCAGTTAATGTGTTCAAATTTCTGGAAATGTGTTCATATTGAATGTAATCAAAATGTCTTTCCAAAATTCGAACTCTTAGGAACATACGATGCAGTGTTGAATTTCGGACAGTATAAATGCTAGTAAGTTGCAGTACAACAAGTTTTGATTCTAACCTAATGATGATACGATTAATACCAAACGAAATGGAATCAGAGAGAAGTTCGATCAACATGTTATACTTAGTGATATTGTTTGTAGATCGGCCGATACAAATCCCTTGAAAACTCACTAACTCGCCACCTGGAGCGAAAATGGCCCATGCTGCAGAGGATAGATTTTGCGTACTATGACTAGCACCATCAATTAATGGTTCCAAAGATTCAGTCATCTGCGACGAAATGTAAAGTGGATTACTACTTTAAGAAAAATCTAGAAAAACAAACTAAGATAGTAAATGCAAATCAAAATTATATATACAATATAATACAAAATTTTACTGTGCTCAAGTAAGCATAGTAATGTGTTGGGTGTGGAGCCTGATTTTCATCCTGATTCAAAGATCCTTGTTTTAGCCAGATGTATACCCCAGAAAAACTGTGCACCCATGCAGCTAGGGGATGCAGGGGGGACTTGTCCCCCCCCAGGGTTCTAGGGGGCTGACCCCCCGGCTGGGGGGTCCGGGGGCCAGTGGTCCCTTGGTGGGGGTTTCGGGGGCAGCACCCCCAAAGCTAAAAACAAATGTAAAATTTCTTTGTAAAATTTTAGTAATTTCTAGTCAATCTGGGTCATTCATTAGGCGGATGCTCTAATGGTAGAAGTTATGTTTAGTTTAGGGTTTTTTTCCCTAGAAGGAAACCCCTCACTTGTATGAGGGCATTGTATTGCGGTTGTGTATTGTATGTGTATTCTCAGAGCGAGAAACATATAGAGAGACTGTGAGAGAGAATAGAGGATATTACAACAGATCTGTTGTAGGTTGTGTCTCTTCATTTTGCTAGATAATAGAAAGGAAGGACTAGCTGTTCGAGGTGGACACAGCCCAAACTAGGTGAACCACGTATATCTGTGTCCCTCTGGTTTTATGTGTTTTGTGTTCTTTTATTTTCCGCACATTTTATTTGTTTCATTGCTCTGTAATATATAATTTTCTAACAACTAGTATCGGAGCCGAAGGTCTATTTGGCTGATAAACTCGCAGGAAAGAAGGGTTCCTGGTTTGAGTGGGAGCAATTGCGAAAGATGGCAAGTTTAGGGTCGAGAAATTTAATGGCCAAAACTTCCTGTTGTGGAAGATGCAGATGGAAGATTATTTGTATCAGAAAGATCTATACCTACCATTGAGCGGAAAAACAAAGAAGCCGACGGTAATGAAAGACACAAAATGGGAGATTTTCTATAGAAAGGCACTCGGAATAGTACGGTTGTGCCTCACGGCATCGGTAGGCTTCAATATTTTGAAGTAAACAATAAGAAAGGGTTTGATTAAGGCATTGGAAAAATTATATGAAAAATCCTCGGCCTCAAACAAAGTATTTCTTATGAAACGTTTATTTAATATGACGATGTCGAAAGGTGTGTTGGGAAAAATACTGAGAGGGTGGGGGGGGTGAATCAGTATTTACTGCATATTCAAAAATTTTACTTTTTCACTCTCTAAAACCCATACGCTATTTTCCTTTAGTAAACTCGCGTATACACGCGGATATCCTTCATACAACTCGCGTATTAGCAGAGATCTAAATATGCAAATATTTATTAACTTAGTTCTTTGCAATATTCATTCATCTGATGTTAAGTTAACAGTAAACATGTGTAGTAACAACAGAATAAACCATCACACAAAGCATCACACATGAACACCGGGATTTTTAGGTGGAAACCCAAGTCGGGAGAAAACCACCGCTGCAGTTGCTCAACCTTCAATATTTTATTATAGAGAAAACATCTTACAACATATGTGCTGGTGCAGACTCCTACCAGCACGCAGGCACCCACCTGCGCTCGTTTACCAGCCTCTCCTGGAAGGGAGCTCCAACCCCCCGACTCGTTTACTAGCCTCTCCTGGAAGGGAGCTATGACCCCCTAATCTCGTTTACCAGCCTCTCCTGGAAGGGAGCTACGACCCCCTGATCTCGTTTACCAGCCTCACCTGGAAGGGAGCTACAACCCCCTGACTGAAGGCTACAACCCTCAGCACCTCTATGGACCACGTTTCATCAATTTTCACACTGGATCCAACAACTTCAATAGAACACAACTTGCAGGCCACGTTTCATCATATTTTCAGACTGGACCCGTTCCATACTTTTAAGCACAATCAACCATGAAATAGATACATATAACTCACTGACAGATATCAGTAAACCAGCAGAACAGATCAGACATTTCTTACCACAGACTTCAGCAAACCCTAGTTTGCATACGCGCTTTCCTTTCACTGATGTCGCGTATATACACGCTTCCGTTCACATAAACCGGCGTATACTTCTGTACATATTATAGATCCAATTTCATTCCGCATACGCGCTTTCTCTTTAGCGAAGCCGCATATATACGTGCTTCCTCTTCGGCGAACTAGCGTATGGTTCTTCAGACTTTTATGTCATTGCAATTCTTCACCCCAGATACATTACTTCAGATTTTACCCTTTACCTCAGACAGATGTTCGCCTCATCATAGATCTAATCATTCCATAAACAGATCTAGCAAGTACAAGTACATTTCAGATCTAGACCCCCTTCTTCATCATTGGTGCATCATACATTCAGATCTATCATTCAACTGTAACCCTTTCCATTCAGATATACTTCAGAGAGAAGTATTCATTCAAGCTCAGACATCTTGCTCCCACACTCATGATTTGCACAATGAATTTCTTCTCTTTATATAGGTTTACCTTTTTTCAATACCATGAGCCAAAACCACATTACTTCCAATGGTATTCCTGGACGGGGTCATTTAGACGAATCATTACCCAATACAATGGGTCAATACCATGGTGGTTACCCCTGGTTTTGCACTTTATGAGCGCTTTTTCCCATATGCGACTTGGCACGTACTTTACCACGTGCATACGCGGCCTTAGTTCAGGAATATCCCGCGTATGCCTTGAGACATACTCTTTTCATCTGATTTACTTACAAATTGAATTCCTTTCTTCATTACCTTCTTGTACTCTCTTTGTGTATACATCGGATTGTCATCTTTCGCAGTTCCATCAAAGACCATATTCTATCAAGCACAACTTCATCAAGTAAGTTGCCATCATCTTCATCGGGTGGGTTGCATTCTTGAAACAACTTGAAACAACTCTCTACATCATCTTGTCAACAAACATCATATCACATCGGTTATTTCATTTACCAAGTCCATCAAGTCAAGAATAACTTCATCAGGTGTATTGCCATCAAGGACAACACATCCCAACAATCTCATGTCTTCATCTTCATTCAGTGGGTTGCCATCAAGGACACCACTCTGCATCATATTGCCAACAATCTCCCCCTTTGGACTTGATGGCAACCACGATGGTGTTTGATCATCACAACAGATAGGTACATTAAGAATACAATGACACCATGTCACTCTCCCCATTCTTTGACACCATTATCTTCATTCAAACACCATGTCATCACTCTCCCCCTTTGACATCAAGGGCAAAGGGCGGATAAAAAACCAACACACTCTCCCCCTTTTCTCCTCATGTGGAAGAAGCGTTCTGCAGATCTGATATATACTGAAGTGACCAAGCTCCCCCTGAATTCATGCTGAAGTTTCAAACATATTTTCCAATGAAGTACATGACTCTATGAAATTCCTATCACCAAAGACTCATACTTACATCAAATATCCAACCAAGTGGATTTACACATGAGACTCAAGTACCGAACCAAGTGGGTTTACACATTTCAATTCAACTACCCAACCAAGTGGGTTTACAACTTTGACTCAGCTACCCAACCAAGTGGGTTTACAAAAAATTGACAAGTCCTTACATGACTGAATATTACAAATTTACATCATGGGTCCCAACTTGACCTTTTCATCAAAAACAAATATGACTTTTCATAATCAAAACCAAAAAGACCTCAAGAAAGAGATCATATTTCAGAACCATCATAATGCCAACAATGCATTATACTCAGCAATGTCACTCTCCCCTTGAAAATGTGCATCCAATGCATTCTTTCCAAATGACCAAGGCTCCTCCTTAACTTGTGCAACCTGAAACACCTTCAACAGCAAGTCATCAGCAACAAACTCTACATGATCTGTTCAAAAGCAGACTGATGCTCCCCCTGAACCTCTGTTCCAGATCTTCAGTTATCATATAAATTCTCTTATCATTAATGCATATGCAACTGTCTCTGCTGAAACTCGCGTGTATACGCGACTTTTGTTCACCAAACCCGCGTATGGAAAGTGAAGCATAGAAATTTTCACATTCCTTCATCTCCCCCTGAACTTGTCCTTCCTGTACCTGTCTTCTTCATATCAGATGCTTTTTCGGGCAGAAACATAACCAGAAAAACCAACCAGTACTGTAGAATGCTGACACCAACCAAAAATTAGTCAGCAACTGTTCATACGCGACTTTATGTTCATATACTCGCGTATATACGCTACTGTACATCAGAAAAACCGCGTACCCTATTTAATCTTCTGAATTTATGCAGATTTGTTCTTTTGACTGGCAGAGAACACTCCCAGCTTCTGTCTTAGATACTCGAACGCTTCCCTGGGCAAAGGTTTGGTAAAGATATCAGCAACTTGTTCTTTGGAGGGAACATACTCCAACTTTACCTTTTGCTCAAGCACTTGTTCACGTAAGAAGTGATACTTGATGGGAATGTGCTTGGTCTTTGAATGCATAACATGATTCTTTGAAATACTGATGGCACTTGTATTGTCACACTTAATGGGGACAGGAGGTGTACATTTGATTTGAAAATCTTGTAAGGTTTGCATCATCCAAAGTAGTTGAGTGCAACAAGATGCGGCAGCCACATATTCTGCTTCTGTTGTAGATAAGGCAATAGAATTTTGCTTCTTGCTGAACCAAGATACTAACCAGGGTCCCATATAGAATGCACCACCACTAGTGCTTTTTCGATCATCAACACTTCCAGCCCAATCTGCATCAGTGTAAGCATGAAGAGTAAAATCAACATTCTTTGGATACCATAGACCAAAGTCTTGAGTTCCTTGTAGATATTTGAAAATTCTTTTAACAGCCTGAAGGTGAGACTCTTTTGGATTAGCTTGGAATCGTCCAACAATCCCAACTGCATGCATAATGTCTGGTCTAGTCCCGGTGAGATAAAGTAGACTTCCTATCATTGATCTGTATTCTGGTTGATTCACCGTGGGAGAATCATCATGAGAACTGAGATTGCATCCGGTTATCATTGGTGTACTTACAGGTTTGCATTCTTCCATGCCATACTTCTTTAGAATTTGCTTAAGATATTTTGCTTGTGATAGGAATATACCATCTGCAGATTGATGCACTTGTAAGCCAAGAAAGAATGTTAGTTCCCCAAGTAAGGACATTTCAAATTATTGCTGCATGACAGAAGCAAATTTTTGACTCATAGATTCTTCGTTACTTCCAAAAATGATATCATCAACATATACAACCACAATCAATAGTTTATCATTTTCAACTTTTGTTTATAAGTTGCTATCAGCAGATCCCTTTGAGAATCCTTGTTGATGAAGATATTTGTCAAGGCGATAATACCATGCCCTTGGAGCTTGTTTGAGACCATATAGAGCCTTTTTAAGTCTACAAACAAGATTTTCATCATTTCCCAAAATGAATCCTTTCGGTTGTTCTATATATACTTCTTCTTCTAGATCACCATTAAGAAAAGCAGATTTAACATCCATTTGATAAACTTTGATTTGTTGATAACTTGAAAAAGCAAGAAACATTCTTATGGCTTCAAGTCTAGCAACAGGAGCAAAAACTTCTTCAAAGTCTATACCCTCTTGTTGAGTATACCCTTTGCAAACCAATCTAGCTTTGTTTCTTACAACATCCCCATTCTCATTTAACTTGTTCTTGAAAATCCATTTAGTTCCAATGACATTTTTATCATGTGGTCTTGGTACCAAATCCCAAGTGTCATTCTTTTCAATTTGATCAAGCTCTTCATTCATGGCTTGGTTCCAACTTTCATCTTTGCTAGCTTGATTGACATTAAGTGGTTCAATTGTGGATAGTAGTGCCAGATGACTAGAAGATCCCACAAGAGTTCTCCTTGTTCGTACACCTGATTCCTTGTCTCCCAAAATTTGAGATTCAGGATGATTCTTTTGAACGTATCTGGAAGGAGCTTTTTCAGATAGATCATTTTTAGGTTCTTCATTGGATTCACTGTCTATATCATTTCTATTTACTGTAGAAGGGAATAAGTCACCATCATCATCTTTTTTTGTTTGATTTTCTTCTTTAGGGGCTGCATGAGACTCATCAATAACAACATCAATACATTCAACAATCTTTCGAAGCCTTTCATTATAACATCTGTATGCTTTGCTTGAAGATGGATAACCAAGAAATATTCCTTTATCTGATCTAGGTTCAAACTTGCCAAGCTTTTCATCATTATTTTTGATAAAACATTTTCTTCCAAAAACTTTAAAATGCTTTACAGTGGGATATTTTCCATACCAGAGTTCATATGGAGTTTTATCACTGTTTACCCGAACATGTGCTTTGTTGTGAATGTTTGCTACTGTATGAGTTGCTTCTGCCCAGAAAGTGTCAGGTGTTCCAGTGTCATTAAGCATAGCTCTAGCCATTTGTTGAATTGTTCTATTCATTCTTTCTGCTACGCCATTTTGTTGTGGAGTGCCAGCTACAGATAACTGTCTTTTTATGCCATGTTGTTCACAAAATTCAAGGAATTCATTTGATGTATATTCTCCACCTCTATCAGATCTAAGACACTTGATTTTTAGATCCAATTCATTTTCAACCAGTGCTTTGAAGCTCTGAAATTTTTCAAATGCTTCATCTTTGTGTTTCATGAACCCGATCCAACACATTCTAGAGTAATCATCAATAAATAAGATATAGTATTCTTCCCCTCGTAGTGAATTTTTCCTCATAGGTCCACATAAGTCAGTATGAATGAGTTCAAGAGGCTTACTTGATGATCCTTCTTTGGCATTAAATCGTACTCTGGTCTGCTTACCGATTTGACAAGATTTGCATATGATATTTTCTGGTGGATTAATATTGGGAAGATCACGAATAGCTTGAAGTCTGTTTGCTTTGTTGATTTGAGAGAAGCTCAGATGCCCCAGCCTTCTATGCCATAGCCAATTTTCTGAAGATTTGCTCAAGTAACACTGATCTTTGTAGTTTTTCAGTATATACAGGTTGCTTAGATTTCTTTTCCCTTTTATGATAATTTTACCTGTATCAAGATCACGAACCACACATTCTTTTGAACTAAAAACAACTTTTGTTCCTTGATCACACATTTGACTTACACTTAACAGGTTATGCCTTAATCCATCCACATACATGACATCTTTAGCTTTCACCTTTTCCTTTAGAAACACTGACCCTTTTCCTTTAATTACAGCAGGAGTATCATTTCCAAATGTAACTTTCTTTTCCTTTTCTAGAGCATTATATGCAAAAAGTTTGCTTTTGTCACCTGTCATGTGTCTTGAGCACCCACTATCAATGTACCATTGATTTTCTTCACCTTCTGCAAATAATGCTATCCCACAATTTTCAACCTGTATTTCTTTCTTTTTCCATATTTTAGAGCTTGAGGGAACATGTTCTTTTGGTTGGACCTTGCTCCTGCATTCAGATTCTTCATGACCAAAGTTATTGCAATAAGTACATTCAACTTCGTTTTGAAGAGGAGAAAAGTTGTTATAGGTGTTCTTCTTTGGTTCAATATTCATCTGTTTCTTTCTTGCTTCTCTTGTCATGATGGTTTTATATGCAACACATTGAACATCTTTATGACCAAAATTGTGACATGAGAAACATTTTCCATTGAAGTAGAAATTTCTGCGATCATGAAATCTTCTATTTGAATTTACCTGTTGGTTGTAGCTTCTTTGAAAGATCTCCCTGTTAGTGTTCCTTGAATTGAGATGATCATGCTTTACCTGTAAAGATCCTTTGTTCCCTTGCTGAGTGGCCGCTTTTAGAAAATTTGGTGCTGAAGTCTGGGAAGATTCCCCAGTATATCCAAGACCTGTTTTTATAAGAGGAGACCGTTGTACCTTGATAATTTCATCTAATGTTTCTGAACTTTTAGCAAATCTAAGATTGAGAGATTCCACTTTCTTATTATCTTTCCTTAGACTTACTACTTCACACTCCAATTCCTCAATGCGTTTTTCTCTTGCTTCACGCTGATTTTCAAGAGTCTCTATGATTATGTTCTTTTCTTCTAGGCTTACTTTGAGTTGAGTATTTTCTTCAAGAAAATTATTGTCTTCTAGCGTATCCACAAAAGTATCCTTTTCTTCTCTAGATTCTAGTTCACATTCTTTCATGATTGCCCATACCTTTGCACCAAGATTTTGCAGATAAGCTTTTGTTCATACCATCCCAAATATCAGATTGCTTCCATTGAATAGAGGTGGCTTTATAGACATCACTCCTTCTTGACTTCCCATTGCGACGGATCTCCTTCAAGCGATCAAGCTTCTGCACAAGGACCTCCTCTGATACCAATTGTTGGGAAAAATACGAAGAGGGGGGTGAATCGATATTCTTCGCATATTCAAAACTTTTACTTTTTCACTCTCTAAAACCCATGCGCTAATTTCCTTTAGTAGCTCGCGTATACACGGAATATCCTTCTTACAACTCGCGTGTGCGAGAGATCTAAATATGCGGATATTTATTAACTTAGTTCTTTGCAATATTCATTCATGCGATCTTAAGTTAGCGATGAAACATGTGTACTTGAAAGTAACAACAGAATAAACCATCACACGAAGCATCTGCAGACACAGGGATTTTTAGGTGGAAACCCAAGTCGGGAAAAACCACCATTATGATTGTCTGGCCTTCAATATTTTATTATAGAGAAAACATCTTACAACATATGTGCTGGTGCAGACTCCTACCAGCACGCAGGCACCCACCTGTGCTCGTTTACTAGCCTCTCCTAGAAGGGAGCTCCAACCCCCCAACTCGTTTACCAGCCTCTCCTGGAAGGGAGCTACGACCCCCTGATCTTGTTTACCAGCCTCTCCTGGAAGGGAGTTATGACCCCCTGATCTCGTTTACTAGCCTCACCTGGAAGGGAGCTACAACCCCCTGACTGAAGGCTACAACCCTCAGCACCTCTATGGACCACGTTTCATCAATTTTCACACTGGATCCAAGGCTTCCTTTAGGACACCACTTGCAGGCCACGTTTCATCATATTTTCAGATTGGACCCACTCCATACTTTTAAGCACAGTCAACCATGAAACAGATACATATAACTCACTGACAGATATCAGTAAACCAGCAGAACAGATCAGACATTTCTTACCACAGACTTCAGCAAACCCTAGTTTGCATGCACGCTTTCCTTTCACTAATGTCGCGTATATACGCGCTTCCGTTCACATAAACCCGTATATACTTTAGTACATACAGATCCAATTTCGTTGTATACACGCTTTCTCTTCGGCGAACGTATATACGCGCTTCCTCTTCGGCGAACTAGCGTATGGTTCTTCAGACTTTTATGTCATTGCAATTCTTCACCATAGATACATTACTTCAGATTTTACCCTTTACCTCAGATAGATGTTCGCCTTATCACAGATCTAATCATTCCATAAACAGATCTAGCAAATACAAGTACATTTCAGATCTAGATATCCCGCTTCATCATTTCTTCATAGGTGCATCATAGATTCAGATCTATCATCAAACCTTTACCCTTTCCATACAGATATACTTCATAGAGAAGTATTCATTCAAGCTCAAACATCTTGCACCCACACTCATGATTTGCACAATGAATTTCTTCTCCTTATATAGGTTTACCCTTTTTCAATACCATGAGCCCCTTTTTCAATACCATGAGCCCAAAACTACATTACTTCCGATGGTATTCCTGGACGGGGTCATTTTAGATGAATCATTACCGAATAAAATGGGTCAATACCATGGTGGTTACCCCTGATTTTGCACTTTATGAGCGCTTTTTCCCATATGCGACTTGGCACGTACTTTACCGCGTGCATACGCGACTTATCCTAGGAATATCCGCGTATGCCTTGAGACATACTCTTTTCATCACAGATTTAGCACAAATTGAATTCCTTTCTTCATTACCTTCTGTACTCTCTGTATATACATCAGATTGTCATCTTTAAACAGGTTCATCAAGACATATTCTATCAAGCACAACTTCATCAAGTAAGTTGCCATCATCTTCATCAGGTGGGTTGCCATTCAAGAACAACTCTCTACAAACTAACATCTCATCCCAGCAAACAACATATCACATCGGTTACATCCCGAGGGCGCCCGCCAAGTCAAGAATAACTTCTCCAATTGTATTGCCATCAAGGACAACACATGCCAACAATCTCATGTCTTCATCTTCATTCAGTGGGTTGCCATCAAGGACAACACTCTGCATCATATTGCCAACAAGGTGGATATGTTGCAGACCTGATTTAAATGATTTTAATACAGTTACCATTCAGTTAAGTTCTATAAGGGTAAAATTTGATGATGAAGTTAGGGCTCTTTTATTTATGTGCTCATTTCCAGAAAGATGGAATGGTTTAGTTATGGCTATTAGTAACTCTATCTCTAGATCTTGTACTTTAAAGTTTGATGATGTTGTCAGTGCTATCCTTAGCGAGGAAATGCGATGGAAAAGCTCTAGTGATACATTGGGTAATGCTTTGAGTGCAGAGTCTAGGGGAAGAAGAATGGTAAGGGGAAAGAGCTCAGGATATCACAGTAAATCAAGGAAAGGCAGATCCAAGTCCAAATTAGGGATAGTGTGCTGGAAATGCAGAAAGAAAGGACACCTGAAGAACAATTGTAGATCTCGGAAGGGAAAAGAAGGAGACACAACAAGAAAATAATCATGAAGAAAATGTGATAGGTGATGTGTTACAAGATGCTTTGATTCTTTCTTTTGAAAATGTTACTGATTCCTGGGTGGTAGATTCAAGGGCCTCATTCCATGCCACACCTAATAAGAAATATTTTCATGACTATGTTCAAGGAGATTTTGGACAAGTTCATTTGGGTGATGATAAACCCTGTAAAATTGTTGGAATGGGTAAAGTTATTGTAAAACAACAGAATGGAAACTAATGGCTATTAAAGGAGGCAAGGCATGTTCCAGATCTGAAGAAAAATCTGATTTCAACAAGGCAGTTAGGCGGTGAAGGTTGTGTGACAAATTTCATAGATAAAACTTGGAAGGTCACCAAAGGAGCCCTGGTAATAGCAAAAGGCGAAAAGGTTGGTACATTGTATTTATGCAATGGTATTTCTAACTCTGTTAATGCTTTAACTTCTAAAGGAGCAGATGCAGCATTATGGCATCATAGGCTTGGACACATGAGTGAGAAGGGGATGAAGATTCTTCACTTAAGAAATTTGTTGCTGGGATTGAAGAATGTTGATTTGGATTTTTGTGAGAATTTCATTTATGGAAAACAGAAGAGAGTCAGATTTCTCAGTGTTGGGAAATAAAATATGAGCAAAAAATTAGAGCTTGTGCATACAGATGTATGGGTATCTGCTCAGGTATCATCTCTTGGTGGCTCTCATTATTATGTTACTTTTATTGATGATGCAACTAGAAAAAATTGGATTTATTGTATTCAGAATAAATCTGATGTATCTGATACTTTCAAGAAATGGAAAGCTTTGGTTGAGATTGAGATAGGAAAGAAGTTGAAGTGTCTCAGATCAGACAATGGAGGTGAATATTGCAGCAAAGAGTTTGATAAGTACTATTCAGAGCATGGAATTCGAAGAGAGAATATAGTTCCAAGAACACCACAAGAAAATGGTGTGTCAGAAAGGATGAACAGAACAATCATGGAGCGTGCAAGGTGCATGAGATTTCATGCAAGATTGCCTTTACAATTTTGGGAAGATGTTGTAGATATTGTTGTTTATCTAATAAACAAAGGGCCTTCAAGTTACTTGGATGGTGGTATTCCAGAGGAAGCATGGACAGGTAAATGGGTAAACTACTCTTTTTTAAAGCCTTTTGGTTGTGAGGCCTTTGTCCATATATAATAAAGAAAATAGAACAAAGCTTGAGGCAAAATCAAAGAAATGTACCTTTATTGGATATGGCGTTAACGATTTTGGTTATCGCTTATATGATTATGAAAATCACAAAATCATTAGGAGCATAGATGTAATATTCAATGAAAAGGTATTGTATAAGAATCAGTTGCAGGAAAAGAAACAGGAAAAAGAAAACAAAGAATACACAGTTCTTAATGAGATCACTAAAAAAGTAAAGGTGCTTGAAAGTAATAATAACCAACAACCACAACAACAACAACCACCACAACAGCAACAGGCACCTCAAACACCTAAAAGTGGTGTTAGAATATCTACCAAGATAAGTAGACCCCCTAAACGATACTCTCCTTCATTATATTATTTATTGTTGACTAATTCTGGTGAACCCAGATGTTATGAAGAAGCAATGCAGGTTGAAAGCAGGAAGAAGTGGGAGCTAGCCATGGAAGAAGAGATGGACTCCTTAATGCATAACCAGACTTGAGACTTAGTCAGGTTTCCTACAGGTAAAACAACATTGCAGAATAAATGGGTTTACAGACTGAAGGAAGAAGATGGAGGAAAACAAAGGTACAAATCTAGACTTGTGGTGAATGGGTTTGCACAAAAGAAAGGTATTAATTTTGATGAAATATTTTCCCCTATTGTTAATATGACTTCAATTAAAACTATTTTAAGTCTTGTAGCAGCAGAAGATTTACATCTTGAACAGTTAGATGTAAAGACAACATTTATCCATGGATATTTGGAGGAAGAGATCTATATGGAGCAGCCAAAAGGATATGAGGTCAAAGGGAAAAAAAATTAGTGTGCAGGTTAAAAAAGAGCTTTTATGGTTTAAAACAAACTCCAAGGCAGTGGTATCTAAAATTTGACAGGTTCATGTCTGAACAAGGTTATACTACATGTCACTCTGATCATTGTGTTTATATGAAAAAGCAAAATGATGGCAGCTATATTATATTTTTATTGTATGTAGATGACATGCTTGTTGCAGGGTCTAACATGCAGGAAATAAATGTTCTCAAAAGAAAATTGGCAAATTCCTTTGCAATGAAGGATTTGGGAGTTGCAAAACAAATCCTTGGTATGAGAATAACTAGAGACAGGAAAAATCGTAAATTAACACTGTCTCAGAATGAGTACATACAAAAGGTGTTGAAAATATTTAATATGCAGAATGAAAAACCGGTTAGTACACCTTTTGCTAGCCATTTCAAACTTAGTAAGGAGATGTGCCCCAAGATCCAAGAAGAAATGGACTATATGTCTAAAGTTCCATATGCATCAGCAGTTGGAAGCTTAATGTATGCAATGGTCTGCACAAGGCCTGATATTGCACATGCAGTGGGAGTTGTAAGCAGGTACATGAACAATCCAGGAAAATAACATTGGATGGCAGTGAAATGGATTCTTAGATATTTGCGAGCTACCACAAATCAAGCATTATGCTTTGGTGGTTCAAAAATTTCTCTATAGGGATATGTTGATGCAGATATGGTAGGTGACAGAGATAACATGAGGAGCACTACAGGATATGTATTTATTGTAGGTGGAATAGTAGTTAGTTGGGTTTCAAAAATGCAAAGTGTTGTTGCACTTTCAACAACAGAAGCAGAGTATGTTGCTGCTATAGAGGCTAGTAAAGAAATGATTTGGTTACAAAGGTTTATGTATGAATTGGGTAAGAATCATGATATGGGCACGTTATACAGTGATAGCCAAAGTGCCATTCATCTTGCAAAGAACTCATCATTTCATTCCAAGACTAAACACATATAGCTCAAGTACCATTTCATATGGTCAGTATTGGAAGATGGATAGTTGAAGCTGGAAAATATACACACTAACCAGAATCCTGCAGATATGCTAACAAAAGTTGTAACCAGGGAGAAACTGAGAATATGCTCAGTTTCAATTGGTATTCAAGGATGAAAATAAAGACGAGAAATAGCTAGGTCAAAAGAGGAGTCATTTTCCAGCAAATGAAGCAGCAGTGGAGTTGCTACAATCAGTCTCCAAGTGGGAGATTGGTTGGTGTGGAGCCTGATTTTCATCCTGATTCAGAGATCCTTGTTTTAGCCAGATGTATACCCCAGGAAAACTATACACCCCTGCAGCGGGGGTGTGTGGGGGGGACTTGTCCCCCCGGCAGGGTCCAGGGGGGTTGACCCCTCGACTGGGGGGTCTGGGGGCTAATGGTCCCCCGGCGGGGGTTTCAGGGGTAGCGCCCCCGAAGCTAAAAGTAGATGTAAAATTTCCTTGTAAAAGTATAGTAATTTCTAATCAATCTAGGCCGTTCATTAGGCGGATGATCTGACGATAGAAGTTATGTTTAGTTTATGGTTTTTTTCCCTCGAAGGCAACCCCTCACTTGTATGAGGGCATTGTATTGCAGATGTGTATTGTATGTGTATTCTCAAAGCGATAAATAGATAGGGAGAATGTGAGAGAGAACATAGGATATTACAGCGGATCTGCTATAGGTTGTGTCTCTTCATTTGTTGGATAATAGAAAGGAAGGACTGGTTGTTCGGGGTGGACGTAGCCCAAACTGGGTGAACCACACATATCTGTGTCTCTCTGGTTTTATGTGTTTTGTGTGCTTGTGTTTTCCGCATAATTTATG
The DNA here is from genome assembly GCA_034641835.2 of Pinus albicaulis. Taxonomy (NCBI): domain Eukaryota; kingdom Viridiplantae; phylum Streptophyta; class Pinopsida; order Pinales; family Pinaceae; genus Pinus; species Pinus albicaulis. The sequence continues at coordinate 1,162,108,814 of CM076577.1, forward strand.
TGTTTCATTGCTTTGTAATATATAATTTTATAACATAATGTTTAAGATACAACCCATTTCGAGGCTGCGCCAATGGAATTCCATCATAATCTAATAACTCGTAGGCACCCTTAGCCAGAACTCTTTGAAAATGTAGGGGTCATGCCATAGCTACTCAAATTTTCTGTACCTATCAAATCTGCTTCCTGATCATAAAGTAAGACCAGGTCACCCTCAAAGAAGATGCAAGGCTAGACATGTTGGTCATATTTTTCCTTGATTCATCACTTATGCGCTTCGTTGGCCAATGTGGATTCATGATGTGTTTCATATAGATGGATGAGGTTAAAAAGACGTGCTTCTTTAGTAGAGGTGTCAGGTAACAAGTCAATAACGAGTTTTAATGATGGTATTTCACATTGGATAGGAAAGATAGCTTCTATACCATACACCAATTGAAAGGAGGTAAATCTAGTTGCATTTCTCACCAAGGTTCAGTATGCCCACAAAGCCGAGTACAGGATTAAATGCCAATTTCATTTATGAACTCCTATCATTCATTGAATAATTCACTTAATAATATTGTTAATAGCTTCAACTTTTCCATTCGATTGTGGATAATAAGAAGTAGAAATATCATGTGATAGTTCTAATTTGGCAGTCAACTCATTCATCATGTGATTGCAAAAATTCTTACCATGATCTATAACTATAGCTTGTGGTACACCAAACCGTGAGATGACATGATTGAAAAAGAAAAATGCAGTTGTTTCGCCTGTGTTATTAAATGTAAGCATCGCTTCAGCCCACTTGGTAAAGTAGTCTACTGCGACAATAATATAATCATGCCCCCTGGACGAATGAGGGTTGCAGTCCATGAAGTCAATGCCCCATTTTTAAAATGGTCCCATAGGGATAACAGGATGCATCGATGTTGGCGGCTTGCAGATTTTACGATCAAATATCTAGCACACATGACAACTTCTGACTGTGAGGATGCCGTCGCGAAATATGGTAGGCCAAAAGTAACCTACACGAAGAATCTTGTGCGCGATAGCGTATCTAGACAAGTGTCCACCACAAGCCCCAACATGACAATCATTCAGAACTTTCTTGGCCTCCTCATGAGTGAGGCATCTCCTTAAAATCGTATCGACACCACGACGATAAAGTGTATCGCCGACGATCAGATAATATTTGTCTTGGTATCGAATACGTCGTCATTGAGAGCGAGAGGTATCGCGCCAGAAATTTTGGGTTTGGAGATAAATGATAAAAACCCCATACCAAGGATCAGATGATCCAATCAGAAATAGAGACTCATCAAGAATTGATGGTTCCGATGTAGTATCAATACTATCAAGGGGAAGGTCACAGAGAAGCTCAACCACAACTAAAGACTTCTTTGACTTGGATTTGATAAATTCCAAATCAAAATCATGCAAAATAATGATCCATTTTGAATATTTCCCCCCCATCAATCGACATGATAGAATGTATGTCATGGGGTTGCAATCTAAAATGAAAATAGTCTTCCCAAGCAGGATATAATGGCGAAATATTTGGAAAACTTGAACGGCTACCAAGGCAAGATTTTTGACATATGAATACTTCACTTCGATATCATTGAGATTACGATTCAATATATCGGATGTTCTATCCCATCTTCTTCTTGGACCAATACCATAGAAATGGATGTATCTTTCATAGCGATATATAATAAATAATCACTCTAATAATTGGGGGGATACATTAATGACGCCCAGACCAGTGTATCCTTGACAGCATCAAAAGAAGCTTATGCAACCTTATCCCAATGGAAGGGGGAATCCCCTTTTTCAAGAGATGAGTAAATCCTTTAGCCATTTCAGCGTAGTTGGGTATGAACCTCCTTAGGAAGTTAGCCTTTACTTGAAGTTTCTGTAACTGAAGTAAATTTGATGGTGCGGGAAAATTAAGAATGGCTTGGACCTTAAGTGGGTCAATTCGAATTCCTTCTTTTGAAACAAAGAATCCAAGAAAACGACCAAAACCAACAAAAAACACACATTTGTGTGGATTGAGGCATATTTTGTAGTGTCGGTAGTGTAAAAATATAGCTCTCAAATGCGTTGGGTGATCAATTCGGTTTTGTGAATGCACAGGTAAATCGTTTAGATAAGGTTGAACAATGTGCTTGATGTCACTGAAAGTGTAATCCATTGCTCTATGAAATGTTGCCCCAACGTTCTTTAAACCAAATGGGAGTTTAGAATAAGAGAATGTGCCCCATGGACAGATGAATGTTATCTTATATTGCTCCTCTGGGTGGATATTTATTTGATTGTAACCGGAGAATCCATCCATGAATGAAAATATTTCACATCCAGCACAGTCATCAATAATCTAGTTGACAAAGGGAGTAGGATATTTTTCTTTTGGACAAGAAATATTGAAATCCCGATAATCAACGCACACTCTGATCGAACCTTGTTTCTTCATGACAAGAAGAATGTTGGAAACCCAATCAGTAAGCGGAATAGGGTAAATAAAACCAGCATGCAAATTTTTTCAACTTCTGCTTTAATGGCAGCAACCTTATTTGGATGAATAGGACGAAGGCATTGACATCCTGGTATGAAATCAGGGTACATTTGAATGGTGTGTTCAACGATACTAGTATCTATGCCTAGAATTTCCTCATAAAACCAAGAAAATATATCTCACAATTCACGAAAGTGAGAGCGATAAGTTTCGAGTTCTGATGGAGAACAAGACACGCCGGCATGAATGTTTTCTACAATGTTGGGTTTGGTCTAAATATCGATAGAAATGGTTTCTTCAATATTTAATAAGTTTCACTCGGATTTGATAGCATTAATGGGAAAATAATTCGAAAATAAAGTTTTGATAGACAGGTGATATATTTCAATAAGATTATCTTCTTCGTAATCCTGAAGATGGGAACGATGATGATGATATTTCCATGGTTCTCCTTCTGGCATCATGGATTCTACAATGCTCTCGTTAGTCAAGAAGGTGGATGAAAAAATATCAGATGGAGTACAAAAATCTAATGAATAATCGACCTGAATGATCGACGACGATGAATTAGGATTTGTCACCCAATCTAGGTAGATTGTGTTAGTCATCAGTAATTTTTACTATCTGTAGATGACTAAATATTGGTTCTAGATTTAAAAAAAAAAAAATCCCTCAATATTGTGAGTTTCAGAAATCTCACTACGTTCATTATTCTTATAGGAAAATTTTCACTATTCTACCATTTTGCTATTCCATGATCACCCTGCCACTCCTAAAGGAATCCTTATGGGCTTGTGCCACTCATCTCCATCCTTTTTCCTACATATGATCTCATTACTCTGTTTTTTTCCCTTGCCCATAACTCCACTTTTCATCTAGGGTTACCTATAAGCCTACTCATTCCCATGTTCACCAGGTTCCTTAAGCATTGATGGTCTCAAAACTATCTCTGTAGGCTCTTTAGATAAATCAAGTACATTAGATTTTGGATCTTCAAAAAACCATTTTGTCAATACTTTGTTTTTAAACTTGAAGACTCCAAGCCAATTTTCAGTCAAAGACTAAGTCAAAGAACCCCCACTAAGTCAATTAGGGTTTCATCTGTTCCAAGGTCATAATTTCCAAAGAAGACTACCATTCAATTTCAAAGTCTACACATAAGGTAATGGAAAAGCTTGATTTTTTTGTAGAAGTGTTGAAAAGTCTATCAATAAAAAGTTGGTAAGGGAGGAGGTTTGCTCCTCAATAAAGATTTCTTGCAGCACTACATACAAATAGTGTAAAACTGCCAGTCAAAGTGGAAAAGACAAAGTTGTGTTTCATGGTGGAAGCAAAAGGATTTTTGAAGATATCACTCTAATCAGATCTCCAACTTGTGAAGGATGAACTTATCATGCATCAATAGCAAAAGAAAGGTCAAAGATAGTTTTTTCAGGCACATACAATCAGAGGTGGCTAGAGGAGGTGAAATGAGGAATTAGACTCCATAATAGGAACAAAGGAAGATTTTTGAGCTGCTGCTGTGTTAAAACAAACATGTCAAATCTCCAGGATCATAAGACAAGCAAAGGTCATAACTCCTACAAACTACAAGCAAAGAGGCCAAAGAGGGTTCTGAAAATGTTGATATGTGCAGTCCTCCCAATGTTTGCCAAAGTGAATTCATCATGCCTCAAGAAAGCAAAGGGAGAGAGGCAAATTCAAGATTTTCAGTCACTTGCAAAGCAAAGGATGAGTTGAGCTTAGGTTGGAGATACTAAGATGGGTAAGCACCCTAAAAATTTTCCAAAATCAATCTTTCATGCCTCAAGGAATAAAAACAAGGTCAAGCCCATCTAGACACTTCAGAAGAATCATTGGTGACTTACACAAAATTAAAAGTTTTAAAGGGATGAGAACTTTTGAGTTTTCAAGGGAAACTTGGAGAATTTTGCCTGGCGCTATGCCCCTGGCTTGGTGCTACGTTCCTGTATTTTTCCTCCTGTGTATTTTTCACAAGCGTTGTGTGCTTGGCAGGGCGTTGCGCCTTTACCCGACTTGCCCGACAGGCCCAAGTAAACTTACCTTCGGTGCTATGCCCTTGGCCTAAGCACTGCGTGTTTTTCCAAGAAGGCTTCTAATGAAAACAAATGGACACCAAATGAAAAACTAAAGGAATTTTTTGAAAGTAGACTTGACAATCTTTCCAACGAGCTATCACAAAGCTCATTCAGACACCGGGAAGGCCTTCAAAACTTAGTTTCAAGGTGATCTATTTTTCCAGTTTAGGCGCTGTGCCCTTGGACCTCAATGCTGTGCCCTTGGCTGCAAAGTCAACAAAACACACTTGAAGATATTTTGGAGTTATTGAGGAGCCTCAAAGTTAGTTTTTTCCAAATTTAGGTGTTAGAAGTTATTTTTCATTTATTGCATTAGATATTTTGTGCCTTGGGCCTTGCATGGTCTTAATGGACAAATTTGGCATTTATGATGTATTTATGACATTTTGGAAACCCTAGTTAGGGTTTTGGTCCTCCTTGCTTGTTAAATACAGCATTGAGGCCTCATTGTACATGTTGGTTGATTGTGGAGACAAACCTCATAGAATTTGAGTTGTGAGGAGTTTTTGGTTTTGGAGCATTGTAAATATTCTTAAATGAATATCAAAGAGACAAGCACTTTGCAGGATTCATGAACATGGCTAATGGTGATGCCTTTCTCGTTTTGTTCTCATTTTCTTATGTTTTACATATTGTGTCATCTTTCTCTAGAATTAGAATAGAAATTTTAGCTTAAGGTATGTTGTCAAAAGAACATTAAGTCTGTCTGCTTCTCTTGCTCTCATGTTTTCCTCTGCTAGGTCAGTTTAGAGAATTATTAGTTGCTCTCTAATCCCACTCAGCTTTTTTGTCTCATGAATGATTTAATGGAGTCATTTCCAAAGAGGTTTATGGTTAGCCCTGCCATTTGGAATCACTTAAACTTTGTTTTTGAGGTCTTTTCTTCAAAGTATTGCTAACTAGGGTTGAGCTGAAGAGGTCTATGGTTTGCCCTGCCCTTTTGCTCATCTTAAATGGCCGCTTTGAAGTTCTTTGTAGTATGATTAAGGAAATTTAGGAGTTCCCTGCTTCTTGATCATTACTATATGTCATCTTGCATGTTTTCTTTCTCTAAAGGTAGATAGCTGGAGAGGTTAGGAGTTCCCTGCTCTCTAGGGTTTACTGGATTGTTGTCTTGATGTCTGCTTGCTAGGGTTTGGTCAAAGAAGTATGGTATGCCCCGTCTTTGGTTTTGTCTTCATGCATAGTATTCTTAAAGGCCTTTCTTGTTGTAGTATTTGACAAAGGATTCTTAACTACCCTTTGCACCTACTTTGTTCACAATTTAATGTTCACTCCACTCACCTAAGCCTTGAAGATCCATTTAGCTTTGTTATACTTGCACTCCAAATCATCCTTGACCTATTGTTGTACCTTTCTAGACCTTTTTCAGACTCCATAGCCCAATGGTCTAAACCTCTCCTAGTCTATCTTTTTTTCTTGACAACCCACCCAACCAAACAAACAAACAAACAAACCATAATCCTTATAACTAGCCTAAAATCAAAACCCTAAATGCTATCAAGTTATATCGTTTACACAAATATAGAGAGAGCCCTCTCTAAGTCCAGGAAGGCTAGGTCCTAGGACTCCAAAGACTGGTTTGATGTTACCCTTGTAGGTTTCGTCTTGCCAATCTGAAAAATTATGGGGACCTAATATATTGATTGCTATGCCATCTCAATTGGGCTGGGCGGTAGGAATTATTCCAACATAACAACTTCAGAATCATTGGTAATATTCCTTAAGTCAGATGAAGTGGAATATATCATGCAGCAGGTATTTATGCTTGCATTTTCTTGTCGACGTCACAAGCGGCAGTAATGCAAAGGTGCCCATTAGGGAAGAATTGTTTAAGAGCCCTACACCAATATTTTGAAGTGCTAGCTGGGGTGCGCAAACTAACGGAATGCTTCCAATTACCTGGGAACTAGAGGCAAAGAAGGAGAGTTGATTGATGACTATGATGACACATTTATGAGGAAAGGCAATCATTCTAAAATAAGTAGAGATGATCGCAGTCATAGCATAAACCCGTGGCCTTTCGAGTGAAATGTTGTAGTCAAGGGGTCCATCAATGACCTCAACTTCAAAATTTATTGTTTTTCCCCCTATTTCAACATACAGGTAATTGATGATACCGCAAGGCTTATATGTACGATCATCAAAATATTTCAACGTCGTAGGTGATTGAGATAGGCGCGGCAAGCCAAGTGACTTCCAACAGTTTAGAGACATAATTCAAGTAGATGCTCCCTCATCAATAATAGTACAATGAACGAGGTGATTGAGAAAATTTAATTGGATGGAGAATGCTAATTTTGCTGGTAATTATGGAACATAGCCCATATGATTGAAGACTACAAGATTGGAATATGTCGAATCGATCCTACCAATTGCCGACAACAAAACCTATTTCTAGGAGGGACAATTTTGAAGTACCTCGAGTGTCGACATAGTTGAAGGTGACTGAGCCAAATCTTCAACTATATTATAATTTTGAGCTGCTCGGGCTCGAGGATTGAATATCGTTTTATGGATGACTCCCTTTAGTGGCTTTATTGTTAATTCTAGAATGGAAGTTGGCAGAATATATTTAGTGGATAGATTCGTGGTCGAGGTAGTAGGTTGATCAGTAGCCTGAATACTGTAATATTTATTTCATGTTCACACCAAAACATTAGTTTTTGGCTTTGTGAGAGATAACATAAGAACTTAGGAACTAGAAGCCATATCCATAGCAACCATGTTTGTCTTTGGATTTGAAAAAGGATATGTCATCACAGCAGATGCATTCGAGGTCTTGGTCTTAAGAAATTTTGAGACTTCGGCGCGATGAGGACAGTCGCGAAAAAAGTGCTCCTCATTACATATTATGCAAGGGTAACGATGTTTCCGATTGTTTTCAGATTTTTGATCAAATGATAGTTCCTGCGGGGTTGAATTTTTCTTTTTCTTCTTTTTCCCCTTTTTCTTGCTTTCAGGTTGCTTATCACTTTTTCCTTTTTTGGATGACACAACATGAATTTTAGAAGAAGGTGCAAGATCAAATGTAGTAAATTTTTGTGTACTTTCAAACCCGATCATACTTTCATTGGCATGAGAGTCCTTGGATGGAGGAGGAATAGTAAAATTAGATCGCGACGCGTTAGGATTTTTCTCATAGAGCATGCCAGATTGAGTATAAATCAAATCTAAGTACTGGGTACTAGAAATGACCTTCTCTTCAGTGATGACACCACATTTAGCCACATCCTCGGTGATAGATGGTAGAAAGGACTTAATGAACCACTCATTGAGGAGTTGATTATGAATAAATGGTTTGACCATTCTACGATGGCAATGCCACTCATGAATATGATCAGAAATGTGCGTAGCATTTGTCTATTTAAAAATGGTCAACAGTTCCGTTCCAGTTTCATATCGTATGGGTAACTGGAAGTGGGTCAAAACTGTAGTGGCTAAGGCAGTTAAATTATCAAATGAAGCTTGTGGTAACTCAATGTACCACTTCGCGGCCAAACCAGTGAGTGTACATTGGAAAAGACGTAGTCGAACAGAGCCATCATTTAAGAAGTTGGATGAGCACCACAAATGATAAGTCATAACATGTGTTGATAGTTCTTCTCCAGGGTTTCCATTGAACTTAGGAATGTCCGAGGGTAATTTATGTGTTATCACCGACTACCAAGGAGAATAGATGATTGGATCATTGGTAAGTCGGTTTAAATCTGGTAATTCTAAAGTTGCGACAAAGGGAAACTGTCAATTTAAGTCAGGTTGAGCATAGCCAGGATATGATGGAATTTCTTAGGCAACAAGAATTTGAGCACCAACATAAGATATTTTTTTTTGGTAACTCAGATAGGGGTTATTTTGATGACCAAACACTTGAGGATTCTCTTGAAAAAAACCTGGGTAAGCTAATGTTTGTTAGAATGATGGTTGTGGCATTTGTGGTTGTGGCTTCCATGGTGACTTCCCACCAAGATTATAACCCAAACTAGAATAGCTTGGACCCGGTTGTGAATAAGTAAGACCCGATTGTGCTTATGCCATCCCATAATAGGGTAATCTAGCTTGTGAATGAAAAATTTTGGATACAAGTGGTTGCTGTAAACCAGCCAAAGGAGTTGGAGTCCGAGGGCCCAAAAATTAAGGGTAATGGGTTGAAGGACCCACCTAAGACGGTTTAGGTACATCGATCTGAGCCTATAATAGGGGTAATGAAGTATTAACAAGGGGACTAGATGTCGATGTAACATGTTGAGCTGGTTGATATGAATGCACAAGTGTTTGTGGTTGAATGGGAAGAATAGGTTGCCACTGACAAACAATCATGCCAACATTTGGGTGACCATAAAATGATGGAGTACTGTAGAAATGGGTGACCATAGGTTCCCCCCTAGCACGAAGAGTATAATGAGATGGAATATATTGTTCTCCAAATGGTGGGAATCCAGTTGAGATTGTACTGGATGGAATATACCCAGATGGACTAAATTGATGTCACACTGAAGATGTATATAAAGGGTCAAGCCATTCAATAATCATTAGAGATGTACCAGATAGAATACTAGATGATGACATGGGTGAATTCCATGGATTTGAGGATGCACCAGAGTAGGTTCTAGAGAATGATTGGTAACCAGGTGGGATAGAAGGACCACCATATAGATGTGACTTTGGTGATGTGGTAAACATCGACGGGGTAGAAACAGTGGATGTTGTCACAACTGTAATAGATGGTACAGCCGGAGATGTTGACTCAGCCATGGTCATATGACCCAATGTATACCCTATAGGATATATGGGAACTCGAATTGAAACATGATCAAAAGAAGTAGTGTATGTCAATCGAGGAATAGTGTAGTAAAGATAAAGCTCTGATCCAAAATGGGTTGGAGTTGAAGGGCATGTTTCTTATTGAGGTTCTTCCTCAATCGAAATCAAACCAGGTGGAAGGATTTCTCCGTCAGACCCGGGATATATTTCAGGTGGTTGGCTGTGCGATATGGGAGACTCAATGGCTATGATTGACTGTGGAGCAACAACAACTTCTCGTTGTTCAACTTCGGGATCTAGATGTTCTTCTAAAAGAATGATGGGATTCAGATCAACTTCCAGTTGAAAAACATTGGGTTCAGGATGTATAGTCTCACTGATTGGATGGATCGTGTCCACAGGTAGCTGTGAGGACTCTGTTTTGACGATAGTGGATGAAACAGGATGTGTAGAAATGACTCGAGATGACTCTGCTATATGTGATGATGATGACACACCAGAGGTATTGATGGTATTGATTTCGGTAGAACAATGTCGCCTTTGCCAACCAAAAATGGCTTCGGGTGGTAAAGGTGGTTTAAGTTATATTCTACACAAATGAAGGGGAAAGGTTTGTTCTTATTCCATGATGAATGATTGATTTTTTTTACAAAAACAAATAAAAAAAATAAAAGGGTAATTCTAGGCAAAAGGTTTACCAAGCAATTGTGAACTGCAAAATATCTCCTAGCAAACCAAGAAGTACGGGCAGGCAATTTCCCTGAATGTTGTGTTCGGTGTATCACAAGTTACAAGGTGACTGACTCGGTTACCTATGGATGGTAAGAAACCTAAAGTTTTCCTCCCAAATATACCCGAAGGTACGTGGAGGCCCAAGTCTATATTAGCACTGTCTAATATGAAACCACACAATGAGAGCACCCCCTTATACTTTTCGTACTAGAACACCGCCTTATATACCCGAAGGTACGTGGATGAGCTCCAATATACGTATGTACGTGGAGTGGGATTTCACACTTGGAATGCATCGCAGACAAGTTAGCGACAACTGCTATGTTTAATGACGCCAGAACATGTCTCTAGACTAGACCTTCTAAATTCTATCATTACTGTTATAAATCTTTCTTAGGTTGATTGATGTAAATTTTATGTTGATCTTGTTTAAAATTTTGTCTTTGATGTTCACTGCGTGATGTAATGGAAATTCCTAAAATTGCAAACTAAATGATAAGAAAACTTTTCAATTTAGCTTTTTCAATGAAAATCCTCGCTACTAAGGGGAAAGAGCAATCATATTTTGAGAATACAACAAAGAGCACAATCTAAATATAGATTTCCTTAACTTGTTCCTATAAAACACACACAATTCTCTAGATGCACATTCATGTTTTTATTTTCAGCTCCCTTTAATGTGAATGAAAGAAAGGAAACTTTATTGACAAATCAATCAAACAAATTGTTTTCTTTTGAGAAACAAGGAATGAAACAACAATCTCTCTTAGGGAAATGAAGAATGGAACTACAATTTTCCTATAGGAAACGAGGAATGAAACAAAAATTTCCTTTTAGAAAACAGAATTGATCTAATGCAAAAATTAACTACTTTGAATTTGATTTTCCAATGATAAAGAAAAACAACTAATGAAACATTGAACAAATTACTTTTAAAAGGAGGAATAGTAGGAAATTTTACTGGTCTCTAAGAGCAATCAGACATCTGAGAATACAACAAACAAGTGGCTGAAATTGAAAGCAATGAAAATTTTTATGGAGTTTGGTTGGCTGAGGGGGCAACGCAGCCTCTAAGGGGAGACAGTGCATTGCAAACCCCTGAATGGAACACAATGCACTGCAGTGCACTGTACCCAAACCAATAGTGCGTTGGGTGTAACTAGGTTTGAAAAACAAGTAGCTAAACACATTTCTAATGCAATTTTTTCATTCAAATGAATGATAAAGGAATGTAGATGCTAATGATTATGATAAATAGAGGTAGAAACACCAGGAATGATGGGATTATCCCCAGTGGAGTCACCAAATTGTTATATAGAATTTTAGTCTATGGATAAACTAAATTCCCTATGTGTGGTGTTCCTTCACTCATAACAATAGAAGAAAGACAACTACTATTTTCTCTAAGAGAAATAGATATACAGAAAGGGAAAGAGCCTACTTGTGATCTTTTTCACTCTCCTTCTCCTTCTTTCGTTGTTGTCATCACTCTCAATCCAAATCAAGCTACTAGATCGATTCCTGAAATCAAAGACAGAGAACAAAAAACAACATATAGTATACAAGTATCTACTTATCTTTATCAAATCAAACCGATTAGATATGAGAATACATACATCATCAAGAATACATTTTGTTATGACCGAATTTTTTTTATTTTTTTTTCAAAACATTGTATGTCAACTCTGTTTTTTATCTTGGTCTTAAATAGGTCTAAAAGTTATTTTAGTTTGGTTAAGGGTAGGTCATAGCTTTTAGAGGTTTAATGTTCATGATTTCAATTCAAATAAGGTCTTTAGAGGTCCATTCCATGGTCAAATATTCACATTTTACATTTAAGGGTCATTCAATTAAGTTTTGGGCTAAATTTCTGCAATTAGCTAGGAATCCACTGTTTCGTAGCACCGTTAGTTCAAAAAAGAGGAAATGTGCTACGAAAGTGCTGCTACTTTCGTAGTGCAAACTGCGAAAATTACACTTTGAGCACTACAAAAGCGCGGTTTCTTAGTTTTCGTGTCAAATGAGCCAAAATTTTTTAGATTCAGTTGGGGAATGACAAGATAGGGGTATGGTGAGTCATTTAGTTACCAGATTCGATGTACTTACATGTACAGTCATCATATTCATGATAGGATATCAATGAAGCATCATTTAGTCATGAGGTGACATCTCAAATTCGAATTTTTGCCTCATTTAGTCATTCCATTTTTCATTTGCCTCCACTCAACTGTTTAAGCTCTAAAGCAGTAAAATTAAGCCTGCGGTTGTTTTATACCAAGGCTATCTTCAATATAATCAAGTGAGGCTGTCCTTTTTTCTCAAGCGAGGCTATTTTACAGATTCTAGAGAAGCTAACAGGTTTTTCTCAAGAAGCATGGCAGATGAGAAGAAAGTTCATAGAGGAGGACATTGTCTAAGATATGAACCTGAAAATGTGAAAGCTTTAGTTGAGGATCAAACAATGATGGAGGCTTTCACCAAAACAGGTTGTCTTCAGTTTTGTGAAAACCTACAGGCTGGTCACACTCAGGTGTCAAAGGAGTTTGCCTTACATTTGAGTGGAACCACTACCAAAATTGGAATGTTAAATGTACCAGCCACACCTGAGATCATAGATTATGTGACAGAGATACCAAGAGGGCAGGAATATTGGTTTAAAGGTTTTAGGTTTGACATGGAACCATGCAAGGAATTTATGAAACCTGAATATGTTGATATGGACCTAAACAATGCAATACCTAGAAGTTGTATCAACGACAACTATGCAAAGTTGTTATTTAGTATTCAAAGATACTTCACATGTGAAGGCAGGTACCATAAAGTTTACACTTATCATTTCAACCTATTGTTGCATTTCACAGGTATGATATCACTAGATTTTCTATTTTACTTGCATAGAAGCCTTGCCAAAATGGCTGACAAGTCCAAGCCAAATCTGATGGCTATGAAACATCTACATTTCACCATGGTTTGATAAAGTTATTGGTTTTGAATGAGCTTCAAAAGATAAATAGGGATTGGTATTCCTTTTTGTTTATGAATGGATTTGAAATGGAAACTCTAACCCCACCGAGGAACCCTAAAGTTAAAGGGAATCCTTCACCACCAGTAGTAGAATCCAGTCAGCCAGTGGTTACTAAAGAAAAGAGGTTTATAAAGTTGAAACCAAGGAAACAAGTTGAAAATAGAACATAGAGAACACTAGTACTTGTTGCAGAAACTCGTTCACCTACAAAAAAGAGTTTAAAAAGTGTCAAAGAGGCTAAACAAAAACAAGTGGACAGCAAGCAGGAAATCTAGAGAGTGACAAGAAGTTAAGCAATAACATCAAAGGGAAAAATAGTTTTTTCAAGTTCAAATGATAGCTAAGTGATGAAATGGAGCTTAGATGACATCTTACATGCAATTGATATAGAAGAGCCACCTATTGTGCAAGCTGATTTTATTGGAACAGTTGAACACAAACAGAAAAAAATGAAATCAGCAAAGAAACTGAAATTTGAAGATGAGAATGTAGCCTTTGTCTTTCAAGCTAGGAAGCCTTTGACTAGGCATACTAAAAGGCTCAAAGAACATATTAAGGAGGTCTAAGAAGCTACTAAAATAGTCAAAGTAGCTAAAGAGATGGTTGACCTCTCATCACCAACAGTAAAACATGCAGCTAGCAAAATAATGAAGGAAAAATAAGAATTAACAAAGTATAGAAGGCTTGAGGAGAAATTGACATAAAAAAAACAAGAGATTTCTAAGATGAAGAAAATAGCCAAAAATCACATCATTGAGAAAACAAAATTCAAGAGGATGAAAGCAGTATGGGAAGGCCAAACTGTTTCTAGGTCTAAAATTCCAAGTGTTGCAGAGCAGTTTTTTACATGGACAATGCCAGCCATCAAAGAAGCAAGATTTATCAGAGTGATTAATAATCATTTGAGAGCCAGTAATAGAAGGCTAAGAGGCCAAGTTGAAGATTTAGAACTACAACTGAAAATGTCTCAAGATGAACTAAAAAAAAAAAGTGTCGAATAACAAATTCAAAGAAAACTCAAATGGAAAATGAAGAATAAACTTTATGAAAGTTATGTTTTAGTTCATATGGCTGAAGGTTTTGATGAAGCTAGTGATTTTCTGAATTTTGGCACCTTTTTGTTTCAAATTTTGAAGAAAATTTGGTTAAGACTGCTTACACAGCAGTTTCGTAGTGCGCACAGTGCAAAACGGTGAAATGCGCTACGAAACTGCTGTAGCAGTGTTTTTCACCCTTTTCCTTAAATATTTGAAGGGAATACTTGTATATTTTGGCTTGAAAATTATAAGGAAGGTGTGTTGAGTGAATATGAACATAATCCCAAAGGTAGGAGGCCAAATTTTGAAGGCAAATAAGTTAAAGGTCTGCGCTACGAAAAGTGCTACAAAACTGTGTTATTTTCGTAGCGCCGGTGTGTTTTGGCTATTTTGGGTAGTTCAAAGTTGATTTTGCACAGCTGGCATGTGGAGATGATTTTGGACATATGCTATTCTAGTTCCTGATAGTAGATAGCCCCAAATATATGGGTTCATAGTGGTCAGAGTGTTTCAAAAACTTAAATAATCTTAAGCCTAAAAAACAAGGGAATAGTTTCCTAGTTTGCAGGAGATCAATATCATTAGCATTATGGTCATAATAGGTTGGAGCTCATCATCAGGATTCAACCTTATGGAGATATAGGTGGCAAATGATGTAATCAAGTTTAGATAAATTTTTTATGAGTAGAGTTAAAGAGTTCTAATTATATTTGTAATAGGACTCTGTATTAGGTTTACAACTCTCTTTGTAATAAATACCATGTTATATGGTTAGGATAGGTGTCAAAGATAGGAATTCGATGTATCTAGTTGGGGGATAAGCTTATATTATTATGTAAATGATCTATAAAGGATCAAAGAGTCGAATTAGAGAGGGTGGAACATTTTTAGCAAAAATATTGTGTTTACTGTAAGTGACTGTTTTTAGCTTTAATACAGAGAAGTTTACTTAGCTAACTTGAGATTCATACAATTTTTTAGTCAGTGTTTGTTCTATTGCATCCTCTTACTATATATTGCAGTGGTATTTGCTTATGTTTACTCATAATTCATCCTTGATGCTCTGACTTCCTATGTAGGAAAATTGATTGTGTTTCTATTGTTTCACATGTGTATCTTTTGACTAAAACTCTAACATGCCTCAAATTCCATTCTAAGTAGATTGATTGGTTTTACTAAAGCTATCATGACTCCATAAGTCCAATTTAATCTTGCTAATGTGATTTACAACCAAATTCAATCATTTATCTGTTTGTGATCACACATAGAGTTAGCCATCTTCAATTTTATTCAAAATCAGTAACCCTTGAGAAAGCCCTCTCAGGTTGAGGAGGCTAAGCCTCAACCAAAAGCTTGGTTTGAAATAGTTGCACAAGATTAGTTTGATGAGCAACCTATCAGGTCTGATTTTTTGATAACACATTTCACAAGATATAGACATATGTATTGAGAAAATGAACGTATATCTTTATTAATAGAGTAGGAGGAGAATATTACAACCAATAGATCAATTCTTTGTCAATCTGCTCCAACTTCATTCCAGCCTCATCACATCCAGCATCATCTTAGCAGAATATCAGTACTTCCAATCTATTATAAAATGAGAATCCAACAGGATAAATTTGCACAACATTCTTCCTCCCTAGCACGTAGATGAGTGCTCAATTTATATGGAAACAGATGATAGTTTCTCATTGAATGGCTTTCTAATAATAGGCAAGACATGTTTCCAAGTTTAGAGGTGGTGGATGGACACTTTTATTTGAAATATGGCACCTATGGACTCTTCTAGAAGGCACTGTCCATGGGGAGATCCCCGGAACAATGACGATTTCTCTCCTAGGTGACCAACACACCCTTGAGTGTCGGGAAGTGCATTGCAGTGCACCCTTGCATGGAGGTATTGGAACTGCAACGTATTTAGTCCCTTGTAGAGGAGTGTTGGTGAGTCAGTGGGTCATATAATATATACTTCAAACCTTGGAAATCTCACAATTGAAGTCATGAAATGAATGTCTTCACTTAGGGCATATAGCAACTGAAATAGAAGGGGATGATAGACCTTATTCATTGGTCCTGGGGGATGGTACCCAATTTGACCAGGTCTTGGGGGATTATGCCCAAATTGACGTATAACACTCCTAATTGGTGCTCAACATCTGGAAGGACCAAGCTCTCTTGGCCTACTCCCCTTTCCTCATTACCTTCCATTTTCATGCTTTTTGTCTCTTTCATTTCATTCCCTTCAATTGATGAGGGAATTAACTAGTTATGTGATTCTTCTTAGCTCCAAAAAACATAATTCTTAGCCTCAGGTATATTGCTTCATTCTATTTTTTTTCTCTATAGTTTGTTGTTGCTCACAATTTTTTTCTTCTCTAGTTTTTTTTTTGTCTTCTTCTCAACATGGTTGCCTTACTTTTCACCTTTGATTTCATCCATGTGCATAATCCCCAAGGAAAGATACCCACTCTTCTTGGTTGATGTGATTACTCCTTTTCCTTTATACCTTGTTATCCATTCCCCACATCTTGTTGGCATTGTATTTTTTTTTGGTGTCTTAACATATCTCACGAGGGATGTCACTAGAGAGGGGGATATGAGGGTCGTGATGTCCACAGTAGCACCTAAGCTTGAGCCCAAGCACATGCCTCCCCTGAAAGGTATTGAGATCATACATTTTGGTTATTCAAAATGAAATCAGCAAAATTGAGTAGGAGGTTTAAAAGGAAAGAGATGATGTTTCTAACTCAAAAGTTATAGAATAGGTGTCAAAATGGGTCCTTGATCTGGTCACTGCCAAAGCACATCAAAATCAACATATCCACACTATTGATATTGTCACGTTAATTTTTTTTTGGGAAAGGTCCTATTCGAGCATAATGAAAGCAAATATGAGACTTTTCTCCACATCAAGGAAATTTCCCTACTCTTTCATATCAAATGAATGCATGCATCACCTGGAGGTAGTCATTATAAGCAGAAAAGATTCACCTCCACCATGCCATCATGACTACCTAGCACCAACCAACTAGTCACTTCATGTTTTTCAGGTATTTCACAACTAGTAGCTATGTTTTTTTCTATGTCATATATGTATATGTGTCTTATAATTTATATTATTATGGTTTTTATGGCATCCCTGCCAAGATTTTGTAATGTGAACACTAGTCATACTCAACATATCATGCTTATTTTGCAGAACTCATGTATAAGCCCTAATTATTGCCTCTAGTCTGGTTTCCACACTACTACAACAAGGATAATTGAGGCATCATTCGAAAGCATGAATTTGATATTTTAATTTTGTTAATAATAAAATTTGAGCTTACAGAAAAAGGTTTTTATTTAAAGCCCAAATGGGTTGGATCCTATGGTGGAAAGCGAAGAATTTTTCATTGTTAGGAAAATTTCAATTCCCCTGAGGGCCTAACTTGAAGCCATGGTGGCATCTCGAGGTAGTGGTTGTACCTAGAAATATTATGTTAAATTTTATTGTTACTCATGCACATATAAGTGGATTAAATCCCACCCCCATGTCCTTCAATTTTCACCACCATGGAGGGTACCCAACATTGGGATACATGCCATTGCATTGATATGAGCACAAGGGAATTGATACAATGTTCCAATATAACACCCAATTGGAAACCTACATGTATGAAGGGACTCACGTGTATGGTCATGTATGAGGTGAGTTCAATGGAGGTTTAAAACATTATGGAGGTTATGAGTGAGAGATTGCGAAGGACATCTAGACTCATAGTTCACCTTCAAGCCTACTTCAAGCATAATTATGGAGAAATATACAATGATTAAGGATAATTATGATACAGGGTGGTGGGGAAAGACATGAATATAGGTTGGATATTTAAATTAGTCTCTTGTTCATCGGGAGCCTAGCTATGACGAGTTGTTATTTAATCTTCCATAATTTGTTTTTTTTTTTATCCTCTCTGTTTATTATTGCTTTTTGTAGTGTTTCCTTTTCTATATGTTTTGGATGCCTCTAAGTGTTGGGTTTCTATTTCGATGTAAGGTTTCAGGAAACAATTCCCCTGCTCTGTAGTCTAGTTGTGGCTCTCAACTTAAATGTGGAAGTTCTCAGGCTTGTTTTCATCGAAACAAGGTTTGGACTATGATAGGCTCCAAGGTTTAGTTTAGTGGATCTTCTCTGGTTAAACGAGGAAGAAGAGGAAGAGTCACCCCTTTTGTTCATCTCAAATCTCATAAAGCTTTTCTTCTCAACCTCAAGCTCAAGCTTTTTTTCGTTATTCTATGTCTCAATTTCTGGAGGTAATCCCTAAAGAATATCGCAAAACTATTTCATACGTTGAGGAGGAAGTTCATTATAAAAATATATTCACTCATGATTATCAGGTAGATAGAGACACAAGGAATTGGATTTCAAATATTAGTAATTCCACTTGATCATGATAAACTTCATATATGCAAACTGTTAATATTTATTAGCACATTTAAAATCTCATGAGAATATTTCTCATAGATTGATCAAAAACATGTTAGATAAAAAGGTTCTTATTCTGGATTCTAGAAAAGAAGCTAGAAAACTCTATTTTCACCTCCTCTGAAGTAGACAGTAATCCTCCTCCACAATACAGGTGGAATCTTCCTTAAGATGGCATGGTTAGGTGAGTCAGGCTTTATGTTATGGTTTTATGTTGCATCTTTTTTCTTGTTATGGTTGTTAATTTTGGTAAAGCACTTCTATTAGTTTTTTTAAAATTTAAATGATGGTGTCGATCAATAATTTTGAATTAAAATTATGTTACATTTAATTCATCAATCCAAGTTGGTAAAACTGTGAAATGTAATGGACACTATGCAAGTCTTGGTTTCTAATTTGTCTGTTAAAAATTACTTGCATGCTACCTGCTATTGAATTTTAAAAGAAAAAATTTAACTATGTTCTAAGAGGAATCAACACGGAACTAGTTCTAAACACTTTTAAACCATCAACATGTAAATATGTGTCATGAAACATTCATGGAATCACTTGGTCATTCATTTAATAATGATTCCAAATAAAATTATACAATTGAAGTAGACAATCCTTTATTCAATTGGACATTTCATATGAATAGTATTTGTTATGCTAGCACACAAACAACAATTAAAAAACATTGAAATTAGATGCACTCAAATAATGAAAAGAATTTAAACTCACACATTCAGTTGTAAAAATAAATAATAAAAGAAGAGCAACGCTTTCCCTTTCACAATGTGTCCTCCCAGCTCGGTCATCTATTGTTGAAGAAGTCCTTATAAGTTTTTAACTGTTAAAATTCTCTAAAATATGAAATAATTCATGCAATATAAAGACAAGTAAAACTAAAATAGCAACAAAACTTTTGTATTATGATATCAGAGAAAATAAAGTGTGTATCATTGTTCCAATCCATAGATATTTATACAACTCCAGTAAATCATTTGGTGTGAAATACTAGAACAACTCTATCAAAATATCAAAGTTTATATTTTTTGATGACAAAAGGAGTAAGCGATGTGATCCATATATGAGATACAATCATCATACCATTCACAGAGTAAAATTATTCAAAAATAGCATTACTATAATTTTAGAGTTTATGAAAAAAATGAATGAATAAAATGGAAATGAGGAAAAAGGAAATGAAAGGTTACTTGCTAAGATATGTATGGTAAAAGTTGTATTTTTTTCATATAATTGTTAAAATTAGTTTGTTTCGTGTATGTGTGAGAGAGAGAGACACACACACACTAAAATAATCGACAATTGGGTTGGTTTCATACTCATGTGATATGGGATCAAATTTGACCGCCACCACTTGAACCTTACATATGCCCCTTTGAGAGACACAAGTAAGTTGGGAAGATTTGAAATTCAAAACTCTTGGCACATAACACTTCATTATCATGACACTTACCAATTTAACTACCCCAAGGGCGGGCTTATATAATTTTTATTTTTTCTTTGTTATCCCATAAGGATAGTTTGTTTAGTATATTAAAAATTATAGTTTTTATAAATTTAATAATTAAAAATATTTAATTTTTATATAGAAATAATGTGTTTGAATTAAGAAAAATTAGTAAATATCCATAAACTAAATAGTTAATTTAGTATATGAAGGGAATTCATAAAGAATCTCATGCATTATTTTAATATTTAAATTAATTATAACTAAATTAAATGATTACTTTTATTCTTATTAAAATTGATAAAAAAAAAGCTCAATTGATGATCAAAGTAATGTGAAGTTTCTCAAACTAAGAGATCCAAGGTTCAATCCTTTGGTCGTGACCTGGTCTACGGAGAGAAGGACAAGATCCAAAGGTATAGTGGTAGTTGTCAACATTGATGATGTGTTGTAGAGGCATTTATGATGAAACCGTTGTGTTACAGTGTTTGATGGTTGGCATTGATGTGGCTTGAGTGTGTAGATGATTGTGTTGCAAGTAGATGTACTCTTTGATGGATGGGCTCATAGATGTCTTCGGCAGATGTACTCTTATGTTGCTTGGTTTGGATGCTAGTATTACCATGGTACTAGGATTCTATAAATTACACAATCCAAACATACAATTCTAAGAAATATTTATAGAAATATTTAACTAATTGGCGATAGTTTAAAATAGATTCTTCAATGCATAAATGTATTCAACACCAACCCTTAAGTGCTCAAACTCTAGAATTTACACAATTAACTTAGGATTTTAAGAAATATATACCAAATTTTACATAAAATTGAAAAAAAAATCATTTATTAATCAAAATAAAATTAATTAATTAATTAAAATCTCTATAAATAAACTTTCAGTTTTATACAAACAATATTGTTGTTTTTATAATGGTTTTATAACAAATGCACATCTCCACAAGATTGATATATCCAAAATATTAATGTATATTTCATTGAGTACCCATTTATGGGATCTCCTCGATTACATAAAAATGATGCAGGGGGCAGCCTAAAAATACTATCTATTCCTGGGAATGCCTTTGAGAGAGCCCTTTCATGATTTCATAAGTCATAAACACAATACCAACACTTGGAACAACTTTGAGGTACTCTGGAAGAATTCCCCTATATAAACCACCCCATCCTTCTGTTCCAATTATCTGTCTGAATGTGCCAATAAGTCCCTTGTTATAAATAGGAGCACGCCCACCTGCACCTTCCAGCTTCATTCTTCTCCTCACCAAATAAAATGGAAACGTTGTTTTTGAGGATGCAACACCTAAAAGGCCACCACAGGCCAAGATAACTGCAACAATTGAATCCTGAGATCTCTCAGACTCCCAAACAGATTTGAGACTCTCACAAATACAGAAGCTAATAGCTATATTGGGTCCAACTCCCAAAAGAGTTGGCCCAAGGCTTTTGTACAACCCCTTGAGGCCTTCATCTTTCCAAATAATACAGAGGGCATGTGTAATACCTCTATAGTACATCACATTTGTCTGTGCTGCTAACCTAGTCTTCACAATATCCAATGGATGTGTGATTGATGCAGCTGTTACTCCTGCCACACTACCACCCAATAAACGAATACAAAGGTATGTGCTAAGATTCTCTCCCTGTTTTTCCATGCTAGGCAGTGACTGCATAATTTATTTTTATTTCTCATATTTGTAAAAACTAATGGAATAATAAGGAAGTCGATGAGCAATTGTGACCAAATTTCCCCTCCAAAAACCCCTCATTCCTTCCTTAGAAAAAATCCAGGATGCTTTGCAGAAAATACTTGCTTCATGCAAACTCGCACTGGCACCATCAGAGGGCATGCCCTGGACTTGAAGCAGAATTGTAAGTCGAGCCATTGGAGCAATCTTAATTGATTACCATTATATCAAAGACAACCAAATTTCTTCATTGATTACCATTAAATATGCTTCCATTCTAATATTCCAGAGCTCATAGTATGGTCTATTTAAAAATTGAACTCCTATTGTTAGCCAGAATCGATTAGCCATTTTTTCCCTCTCATATACCTTCTATAGATTAAGATATTCCCAAAGGAACCCAACTTGGATACCAATAGTTGGAAACAATGTTAATACTAAGATGGAGGTGAATCAATATTAAGACTAATATTTAACTTTTATGCCAATTTAATTTTCATTCAAACATGGAAACCATCCATATAACCAACAACAACATATTATGTGTCAGCAATATGAAATCAACATACAAGCACACACCATGAGCAACATATACATGAGACCCAAGATTTTACGTGGAAACTGTTTCGGGAAGAAACCACCAAAGATTGTTGTTGTTATTGATGTAAAATAAGAGCACCTACTCAAGATGGAAGCACCAAGCCTTCTCAAGCACCCACTAGATATGAAAGCACCAACTTCTTGTATGCAGGCTCCAACCTACACTCAATAAGGAAATCAATGTTCATTGTAATTGGCGGCAACATTGTCTGATATAACCTCTCTTTTTCCTTAGCTCTTGGCCCACACAAAATTCTTTGTTCTCAACCCTCTCCACTCTCTGTAGCAACTTTTTGTTCCACTCAACAATGAACTAATGCACTTCCCACATATCACTCCATTTTTCTCAACCCTATGCTCTTCAACAACATACAATTAATCTCTCATTCCCTTCTTTTCCACATGCTCTCTCGACCTCTTACACCACAACACAACCTCTCTCAGTCTTCTCCCTCCGCACAAGAACCTTTGGCCTTATGCACACAACATCACTCCTCTTTAGGGGTCTCTTTCTTGTGCTTAGGAACTTTCAACCTCTTCCCACTAGAATAGGCTCACTTGGCCTTGCACAGTAGTGCAGACACACACAAATCTCTCCTAAAAACTCACTGACCATAGTGTTTCTTCCCCCGCCTTGCTCTACTCCAATCCTAGGTTTTGTTCATCTGCTGCACTCTACTCGATGTTGCCTTTACTGCCTGTTTCCACACTCCTCGAGTGTACCTTTGCATGGCTCTCCATTCTATTGTTGCATATGACTTGGATTTTGCTATTGCATTAAACATGAGCATGGGATCCTGAGGGATCTCTCATACCGAGAATTAAATCTCAGTAAAACAGCATACTCAAGGATATCTTCCATTAAATTATTCTTATATGCATGACATGGCTTCTCAATTCTTCATTTAGTTCAATGAATCATGTAGCTAAAGATCAGAGATGTATTTTTTTCAACTCAAGACAGACCTTAACACTCTTTTTTGCACATCTTGGTCCTCATCACCTTGACCCAGCGATCCTTGATAGTCTCTATTTATTCCAGCGACCAACTCCTCTACACTGAATTATTCTTCAGATGCCGACTCAACCGCCCTTCAATACCTTTGTACTACACTATCAGAGCCCTTTATCCATCATAAATTTTATTAAAACAAATTTTATGAAACTATGAGTTCACGAGATTCTGAGCCCCTTCGTGCTTAGTCCCTTCTTGTTTTTCCCATATGACTTGTATTGTGACTGAAAACTTAGCATTTAGGTGTAAGGCCTTCAAGCTCCTACCAAGGGACAATCTTCCTCTTTATTTTCTCTCAGCACTTGGTTCCTTTAAGCTTCCTTGACCAAGCTCCAACACATCGTAGCTCCCGCAAATCGTAACTTTTCTCAAAATTAAATTTATAGCGAAGTTATGAAATCATCGACCATGGATATTCCACAACACTTAGGAGTTAGACCTCACTTTACACCCTCGGTTCTATTGGTTTCCTCATGACCAAACGTTAATAACAATTGGAGCTCCACATATCGGATCAAAACATTCCTCATAAATCATTTACACTGGAGCTACGAGATTTACAACTGCAATATTCTGACCTCTAAAATGTTCTTCCCATGTGGCGTCTTTACAACACTCATGTTCTAATGTCTTCTCTATGCCCTTGGTCATTTGGATCCACATGACCAAGTGATAAACACCGTTTGAGCTCTTTTTATCTTAACTTTTTCACATCACAATTAGAACAAAAGTTAAGAGAACTTCAACCTCTTAAATATTGGCCTCCGAGATGACATCATGTTGATGTCATCATCTCCATAGGGCGCCTCCTTAGTGCTAACATGTGTCACGTAGATTTTCCCCATTAGGCCACCAATTTTTTTTGAATATGACTATCACATGTCCATCGTATGGCCACGTCATGATGATTTCATATTTCATGTTAGGTCCTCAACGCCAATCACCTACTGGTATCTGTCCTGCTGGAGGTGATAGAAAGGGTCTTTTGGTCCTTTGGTTTTTCAATGAATTCCTTTGTAATTCCTCTTCCTCACAAACCTTAATAACTTACGATATTTTGATCTCTGAGGTTCCGAAATTTTAAGGTTATGATTTCTCCCTGATGTTTTGTTTCTCCAAGGTTCTGATACGGTGAGGTTCTTACTTGCTCTGATATACAACCTTCTAATATCAAGTTCCTTTCAAATAAATTGTCAAGGTCCCGATTTGTTGACCATCTGATATCGAGTTCTGATATGCTTAATTTTCTAGCCCTTCCAATATTCTTCCTACTCCAATCTCTGATATTCTAATTTTATGATATTGCA
The DNA here is from genome assembly GCA_034641835.2 of Pinus albicaulis. Lineage (NCBI taxonomy): Eukaryota > Viridiplantae > Streptophyta > Pinopsida > Pinales > Pinaceae > Pinus > Pinus albicaulis. The sequence goes on from CM076577.1 coordinate 1,162,133,522, forward strand.
GCCTTTGACCCTCTGAAATTTAGGGTCTAAAATTTGGCCTACTGCTTTGGTTCTGAAATTGGCCTGCTCCAAAGGACTTCAAGCTCCTTACCTAAGCTATCAATAAATTTTGATGTCGATGGCCATTTATGGACTTCCACATACCATTGAAAATATTTTTCAAATCACTTTCCATAGAATAGGACTAATGTAGTATTTGAGCCCAATTACCATCACATCTAGTCTACAGGACATCAAAGCCAACATCTATTGCCACATCATGCTAGCACATACATCCATGCTAATTTGGTTGACATCAATTCCAACACACTTTTTAACTTTCAGGAAATGCCAATTTCCCATGTTGGTCTCCTAGCATGACTATTGACTTCAATTCCAAGGATCACTTACAATCAACATTGATTTAGCGTCATACAAAATCTCACTTGCAAGTGGTTGGTCTCATTGAATTTAGTCTACAATGAAGGAGTTTAATGAAATGGAGGTTGGCATTGATGGAAGTGTCAGTTCCAACATGTATAGTTTATGTTTTATGGTGCAGAATGGAATGTTCCCATTCTTGTCATTGCTTTATGCTAAGGAAATTTTTAACTCTAGTGAATAGATAGGAAACTTCACAAACCTCCTAGTTGGTTCTTAGCATCTAGAGGGACCAAGCTCTCTTGGCCTGCTCCCCTTTTCTCCTAACCTTCCATTTTTGTGTTTGTTTTCTCTTTCATTTCATGCCCTTAAATTGATGAGGAAATTAGCTAGTTGTTAGTATGAATCTTTCATCGGAAAAGACCACTTTAGCTACGCATAACAAATAGCCCTAACATCAATTATGGCTGCCAATATCTTTAAGTCTGCAGTTAATTGATCCAAATAATGATGCACAAATCCATATCTAAGCATAAAATACATTAAGCAGTAAAAATAAAATGTGGCTCCATGCATCCAATAGACAAGACAAGAGCAATGTATTTGAAAGAATTTTTCTTTTATATTAAAAGGGGGAACCTGAGAGGAAAATAAGAAAGGTGTTTCCGATTCTCCTAAATGGGATGGGTTCTTGAAAGTCCTCAACATTTCAGATCTAAAATTTCTCTCTCTTGTTGGTGTAGAAAACCCAAACAAACATAGAACTCAAAGGGAGCTCACAAGGCAAAAATGGAGAATGTGACCAAGAGTATAGATCTAGAGTGATCTAATGCAATGAAAGGTGACTAATGAATGGGAAAACCCTTCTATTTATAACAAAATATTAGGGCGGTCTAGAACTTGGTGCATGAATAAAATATTATTAATCAAATTCTAGAACCACCCTTTAGGAATATTTTATTATATTTGTTGGAGGAAAAGGATTTTTGACTTGGGTCAATTCCTTTATTTATAAATAATAAATAAATAAATGATTTATTTATTATTTTAAGGAAATGGTGGGAATATAATTAAATAAATAATGATTTATTTAATTATTTGTAAATGATTTAGTCAAATTTAACTAGGAATATTATTTAAATAAGGATTTAAATAACTTGTTCCTAGGAAATAATCAAATAAATAAGGATTTATTTAATTGATTTCTTTTTTTTGGGTTAAATATGACCAGGAAATATAAACAAATATAGATTTGTTTATTATTTCCTTTTGGGGTTTCCTGTTTAGACCATAAACAACTTAATAAAGGTGTTTTACTAAGTTATTTCACATAGTGAAAGCAATTTCACTTAGGGTAAAATTGGTCTTACATGGTGTACTTGGCTTCATCTAATGATAATAGGTTAGATGACCAAAAAAATGGTGTAACACTAGTGATGGGATTCTTCTAGTATTTGGTGAGCATACTCTCCTCAGCTCCAAAAAATATAATTCTTAGCTTCAGGTATATTGCTTCATTCTAATCTTTTGTTCTATATTTTTTTGTTGCTCACAATTTTTTTCTACTCTAGTTTGTGTTTTTTCTTCTTCTCAACGCATTTGACTTCATTTTCACCTTTGATTTCATCCATGTGCATAATCCTAAGGAAATATGCCCACTCTTCTTGGTCGATGCGATTACTCCTTTTCCTTTATACCTTGTTATCCATTCCCCACCTCTTGTTGGCATTGTGTTTTTTCTTGGTTTGTTAACATATCTCGCGAGGGATGTCGCTAGAGTGGGGGAGATGGGTGTCATGATGCCCATAGTAGCACCTAATCTTCAGCCCAAACCCATGCCTCCCATGACAAGTTTTGAGATCATACATTGTTGGTTATTCAAAATGAAATCAGTAAAATTGAATAGGAGGTTTAAAAGGAAAGAGATGATGTCTCTAACTCAAAAGTTATAGAATAGGTGTCAAAATGGGTCCTTGATCTGGTCACTGCCAAAGCACATCAAAATCAACATATCCACACTATTGATATTGGCCCGTTAAAAAATTCCAAGGAAAGGTCCTATTCAAGCATAGTGAAAGAAAAGATGAGCTTGATCTCCTCCACGTCAAGGAATTTTTCCTACTCTATCATATCATTGATGAATTCATGCGTCACATGGAGGCAATCATTCTATGTAGAAAGGATCCACCTCCAACATGCCATCATGACTGCCTAACACCAAACAACTAGTCACTTCATGTTTTTTGGGTATTTTTCAATTAGCATCTATGTTTTTAGCCTTTATGTCATCTATATATATGTGTCTTGTACTTTATATTATTATGGTTTTTATGTCATCCCTGCCAAGATTTTTTAATGTGAACACTAGTCATACTCAACATATCATGATTATTTTGCAGAAGTCATGTATAAGCCCTAATTATTGCCTCTATTCTGGTTTCCACACTACCAGAAAAAGGCTAATTGAGGCATCATTCCAAAGCATGAATTTGATATTTTCATTATGTTAATAATAATATTTTATCTTAAAAAAATGGTTTTTTTAAGCCCAAATGGGTTGGATCTTATGGAGGAAAGCGGATAATTTTTCATTGTTAGGAAAATGTCAATTCCCTTGAGGGCCTAACTTGAAGCCATGGTGGCATCTCTAGGTAGTAGTTGTACCTAGAGATATTATGTTAAATTTTATTGTTACTCATGCACATACAAGTGGATTAAATCCTACCCCCATGTCCTTCAATTTTCACCACCATGGAGGGTACCCAAGATTGGGATACATGCCATTGCATTGCTATGAGCACAAGGGAATCGATATAAGGTTCCAATATAACACCCAATTGGCAACCTACATGTATGAAGGGACTCACGTGTATGGTCGTGTATGAGGTGAGTTCATGGGATGTTTCAAACATTATGGACATTGTGTGCGAGAGATTTAGGAAGGACATCTAGGCTCATAGTTCACCTTCAAGTCTACTTCAAGTATAATTATGGAGAAATATATAATGATTAAGGAGAATTATGATACAAGGTGGTGGGGAAAAAGATGAATATAGGTTGGATATTTAAACTAGTCTCCTTCTCATTAGGAGCCTCAGTATGACGATTTGTTATTTTATCTTACTTAATTTTTTATTTTTTGATTGTTTATCCTCTCTGTTTATTGGTTCTTTTGCTAGTGTTTCCTTTTCTATATGTTTTGGATGCCTCTAAGTGTTTGGTTTCTATTTCGATGTAAGGTTTTAGGAAACAATTCCCTTGCTCTCTAGTTTAGTTGTGGCTTAAAGGTGGAAGTAATGAGGCTTGTTTTCATTGGAACAAGGTTTGGACTATGATTGGCTCCAATGTTTAGTTTAGTGGATCTCATCTGGTTGCAAAGGAGGAAGAAGAGGAAGAGTCACCCTTTTTGTTCATCTCAAAGCTCATCAACCTTTTCTTCTCAACCTCTAGCTCAAGCTTTTTTTCATTATTCAATGGCTCGATTTCTAGAGATAATTCCTAAAGGAGGAGGTTCTTTATAGCCATATATTCACTCGTGAGGAGGAGGAGGTTCTTAGTAATTTAACTCAATCATGATAAACTTCATATAAGAAAAATTTTAATATGTTTTAGCACATTATAAATATCGTGAGAAGAGTTCTCATAGATCGATAAAGAACATGTTAGATAAAAAGGTTTCCATTCTGCTAAAGAAGCTAGAAAACTTTATTTTCACCTCCTCTGAAGTAGACAGTAATCCTCCTCCACAATATAGGTGGACTCTTCCTCGAGATGGCATGATCAGGATGCCAAGTTTTATGTTATGTTTTTTTGTAGCATCTTTCTTCTAGTTATGGTTGTTAATTTTGGTAAAGAATTTCTATTATTTTTCTTTAAATTTAAATGATAGTGTTGATAAATTATTTTGAATTAAAATTATGTTACATTTAATTCATCAATCCAAGTTGGTAAAATTGTGAAATGTAATTGACACTATATGCAATATTTGGTTTCTAATTTGTTTGTTAAAAATTACTTGCATGCTACCCACTATTGAATTTTGAAAGAAAAATTTAATAGTGTATTAATTGTAATTAAAAGGAAACAACATAACACTAGTTCTAAACACTTTTAAAACATCACCATGTAAATTTGTGTCATAAAAAATTCATGAAATCACTTGTTGATTCATTTAATAATGGTATATATAAAATTATACAATTCACTACTAGGAAAAGACCCTCTAGTGGAGGTTATAAAGGAGGTTTTTAGAGTTATAAACTTCGCCAAAATTTTCAAAAAACCATTTGCTACAACATTCGTTTATGGTTACAGAGGTTTTGGTAGAGCTTTTAACGGAAATTAAACACAACTAAAAAAACTGGGTAGCCAGAGGTTATTACGGATGTTTTTTTCATCGGTGCACTACTAAGGTTTCAACGCACTGGTGCGTGTCATCTAGACGGTGGCCCCGGGGCGGTTGAAGGTTCTTGCACTGGGCCGTTAATGTATAAAACCACACCGGGTGCAATGTTGGTGATACAACGCATAGGGCCGTACCAATTGGCCTTGGGATTTGTGCAGTGCCCATAGTTCGTCTCAATGCACTAGTACATAGAATTATAGAAATGCACCAATGCATCGTATCAGAAAATTGCACCGATATTTATAATTGGTATTGGTATTTGTGTGGTGCCCATACGTCGTACAAATGCATCGGTGCGTAGTCTCGCATAAAAGCACCGGTATTTGTATGTAAGATCATAGTAAAATAATGATAATTCTAAAGTACATGAATTTATTTGCATTATTTTCTAAACTTTATTATGTTACAAAAATTCATATTCTTCTAGATTTATTATTTTACAATTATTTACAAATTTTAATAAAATCATTTCACATTAATACAATTAAAATTTTCACATTAATACAATTAAAATTTTACAAATATTTTACATACAATTACAATTACAATTACAATTTTACAATTTCACATACAATTACGATTAGAATTACAATTACAATTTTAGAATTTTACATACAATTACAATTACAATTAAAATTTTACAGTTACAATCATTTCACGGTAACACAATTAAAATTTTACAAATATTTTACATACAATTACAATTACAATTTTAGAATTTTACATACAATTAGAATTAGAATTACAATTTTACAATTTTTCATATATACAATTACAAGTAAAATTACAATTACAAATACAAATACAATTTTACAATTTTACATACAATTAAAATTTAAATTTCAGTTACAATCACGACATTATTTAATAAATATCATGGTCATTTAATATTAAATTAATTAATAAACATCATGATCATGATAACCATCGTACAAACATCATATTTGACTAAAAAACACATTCAAATTTGTTAACATCATCGTGATCATGATCATCTAACAAACCACAATTAGCATCGTATAACATCATCATAACACAAATTTCAAATATACATCTCATGTCAAATAACTGATGCTATCACATACACATCTATCTGCAAGCTGCACATTAAATGAACATATCTAACATGACCTAACAATATACACATCATGATGATCACCAACATGTAAATTAAGTACAACTGCAACATGAACATAAAATACATGGACCATATATATATATATATATATATATATATATATATATATATATATATATATATATAATATAAATGTCATGGATCAGCCGGCGGTACAACATCAATATCAGTACTAATTGAGGCCTACTTAGTCAATGGTGCAGCCTCGACGGTTAATGGTCCAACCTGCTCATGATCATGAGTACTGTTGGATGCTGCAGGCTGCTGATTGGACGTGGCCGATGGTCTAGCCTCATCTCCACGATGACCGCTGCTAGATGCTTGTGGAGGTTTCTCATCTGGCACAACGCGAGGTGAATGATCATGAGATGATGAGTCGCTTCTCGTGAATTGTCGATCACGTGCTGCGTCTTGACCATGCCTATAACGTGCAATGGTCCTCCTCAGCCGCCTAACTAAGGCTATAGCTCCTACGACATGCCACATTAGGCTGTACATGTCACACGACATACCTCTCCACATATGTAACAACCTACCATCAGCCTGTATGTCTCTCATATGAGTGGGCCTGATGCTCGCCTCAACAATCAATGCAGTGAGTTTGTCGCCCAACTCCATCTTGTATCTAGTATCAAGTCGACTGCACCTAGCAAAAGGCAGTACCGGCGCACCAGCAAGATTATGTCTCTCTAGATCAACCTCCTAATGAACCTTGGCATATGGCATGCCCTGATCATCATCAGGATCCATACTTGGATCATGTGGTGGTGCCGGCATGTCCTCGCCATCAAAAGACCCAATGTATGAAAAATATATAACAGTACAAAACAATAATTAGACAATTTCATTACACAATTTAATAAAAAAAAGTTAAAGAACATGTTAGAATAATTTTAAATAAAACAGTAATATTACCTCTATCATCTAATGGTTCATCATATGTGAAGAGGATGTTGGCACACCCTCGCCAATCCAATCTAGAAAAAGGACAGGGACCATAATGAAGGGATGCAACTTGTCAACACTGGCTAGCAACTCCAGTGCATGATGTGATATCCTCACTGGAAACATAGTCTCGCCCCTCTTGAGCATCATCTTCCCCCACATGTGCATCCGTGCCTCGAACATTAGCCTACGAGGCTGCCGAACAAAAGTAGGCTTCGTCTCTGGAAACCTCTCAAAAAATAAACAAAAAATCTTTGAAGAAAAAGGGAAGTTGACCCTCCCTTGTGCATGAGCATGACATCCATCTAAGGTTGTACAGAACTACCACAAAAAAATGGCAAACCACTTGACAAGTCATGGCTCCTGTACTAAAGAATCAACATAATATAGAAGCGAGCAACTAATTCGTTGCTCATCACTGGTGTTGTGTGAAATGATTGAAATGAGAAGTGAGAGGTACTGCACCTCCTCACTACCAAATGCACCAATACGTAACTGACCTCCAGCTACCTGAAAATCTGAAGGAGACAGTACATTTGCTCCAATGTATCTCTGGGAGTACACTAAATAACTCCCTGCTACACAGCCAGCTGGAACCTCTGGGAACGAGGGAAAATCCACCCCTCTCCTCGATAGCCCTGTAATGAAATATATATCCTCCTTAGTGGGCATGTTCCACTGGTTAGGACCAACCTAGAAAGCCTATTGGTGGGCATTCCACCTGTAGATAAGATGTCTCTAAAACACACCATAGCCCTTTAGGGAAGCAGCCTCATTATAGAACTTGAGGAGGCCTACCTACCTTAGGATCCCCTGGGTAGCTGTTATAATAGGGTGAGGGTACGCATCTCTCTCCCTCTCTCGTGCCTCCCACAGGCAAACCATGTCATACGGCTCCGCTTGTTGTTGCTGTTGTTCCCCCTCTTCTCTCTTAATGATTGACATATTAAATAATTTTTTTTTATTAAATGAGACATCTATATATATATATATATATATATATATATATATATATACATACATACATACATACATACATACATACATACATACATACATATATATATATATATATATTTGGGAAAAAAAAAACAGTCAGTGCACCACAAAACATAGTCATGTACCGGTTTCGGTGCGTCTTTTTTTTGTCACGCATCGGGGGTAGTGCCCTAGATGACATTCAAAGCACTGTAGGTGGTGCACCTGAAAATTTTTAGAGCACCGTTGACTATCTACAGTGTTAGGAGTGCGGTGCGCTGACTAAAATCTATTCCCCAACGCGTATAGTTGTGTCAACGCACTAACCTCCTGACCAATTACATAGTCAACGGTGCGGTCTTTTACTAGGTCGCACCGTTGACCCTGTCGGAATGCCAAATGCGGTGCGTTGACAAACATCGGGGCAGATATTTCCGTCTATGCACCGCGTTGCCGCTATTCCACATGGTCAACGGTGCAGCCGGCTAAATGATCGCACCGCACTTTTTTTTTAATTTTAAAATAACGCGGTGCAGCTTGTAAATTTTATAGCCAGCACTGCTTACCGGTGTGAGCCAAATGGCTCAAGTGCACCACGCGACAATTTTTTTTCTTTTAAATGGTTAATTTTAAGGTTATTTGAAATTATAATTCTCTAAAAATCTTAATTATGGAAAAACAAGAAAAATACATGTACATTTGGCTGTTGAGGAGGCATATTGGCTGTAGAATTTTCAAAAGAAAAATTTCCCACCGTTTTGAAAAATGCAAGCTGGAGATTGGTGGGCAATGCACAATAGCAGTGTGTGAAATGGGTGCAATGGAAGCACAGATGTTAGGGCGGCTCAAACAAGGATAAATTGCACCGGTGCTTGAGAGCTTTGGAGCACTGAGACAAGTGAAAAATGAAGTTTTTTGGCCGTAATTTTTTTTTTATTTAACCTTGTTCCAGTGCGCGGGGTTTTATAGGCACACCAGTGCGGTTTCTTAATACCGCACAGGGCGGTTTCTGTTTTGGCGCGGTGTTTTATGACGCACTGGTGTGGAAGATTTGTAAAGCACCGGTGCTCTATAGTAATACGATGCAACGGGTGGGTGTGTAAGGAGTGCACAGTGTCTAGTTTGCCAATTTTTTGTGCACACATGTGCTTTCTCTTGTTGAGTGCACCGATGTGTTTTTGGATGATAAGCGCACCAAGAGGAAAACATCTGCAAAACCCTCCATCTACCAACCTCCTCTGGTAACCTCCGCTAGAAACGGATGTTTGGGGTATTTTTATAAGGGTTTCCTCAAAAACATCTGCTAGAGGGTATTTTCCTTGTAGTGATTGAAGTAGACAATTCTTTATTCAATTGGACATTTCATATGAATAGTATTTGTTATGTTATCACACAAACAACAATTAAAAGACATTGAAATTAGATGCACTCAAATAAAGAAAAGAATTGAAACTACACAAAGTCAATGGTAAAAATAAATAAGAAAAGAAGAGCAATGATTTCCCTTGCACAATGGGCCTTCTCAGTTCGGCCATTTGTTGTTTAAGAAGTCCTTATAAGTTTTTAACTGTTAAAATGCTCTAAACTATGAAATCATTCATGCAATATAAACACAATTAAAACTAAAATAACAACAACACTTTTGTATTATGATATTAGAGAAAATAAATTGTGTGTATCATTGTTCCAATCCATAGATATTTATACAACTTAAGTAAATCATTTCATGTGAAACTCTAGAATAACTTTGTCAAAATATCAAAGTTTAGATTTTATGATGACATGAGTAAGCGATGTGGTCCACATATGTGAAATTAGTGTTTTGATGCATGAATTTCTTCATGCAAGATGTTAATTCTGATTTGGCTTGATCTTCAAAAGATTGATCCATAACCTTGTGGGACGAACACTGCCATGCTGAAAGCCACGCACTCTCCGAACTTCGCATGGCTCGTGCCATTTCTATACTTGCAATCAGGGAGGGGAGAATTATCGAGTTCAATGGAAAAACTATCGGCACAATCCCTACCACTTCCATACTTATAAATATAGATATCGTTGAAACACGACAACTCAATAAATGGTTTGACAAATAAGGCATAAAATATTCCTCGCCCTTTCTCAGCCGGAAAAACACCGTCACGAGCAAGAGGCCCCTCAATACAAAAAAAATTGCCGACATTCTCTCAATGCTGCTCGGTGAAAAATTTCCATGGATTTCACTCCATGCTACTGTTGTCACAATTCACATGGATGATTTCTACTTCCTTGCATGCCCTCTTACCATTGATGGGATGCAATGCATGAGAAAGGCTTTACGACAAGATGACAACACTTGGCGATGTTCAAAATGTGAAGGCTCCTTCATCGAGTGTGACTACTACTACATTCTCCGGCTCAAGTTGCACGACCATGCTTGCCACCTTGAAAATGTGGTCACTTTCGACGAAGCCACAAATGAACTTCTAGGCATCTCTGCAAAGGACCTTTGCCTCCTCTCAACCAATCCTGGAGCTATCCTGGACATATATAGCAAAATAAAAGGACAAAAATTCCTCTTCACACTATATTTTAAGAAACACACCTTCAATGGTGTTGAATGGCTACACCCAACTCTTATGCACGCAGAAGAACTCCCTTACACCGATGAATCAACACTCCTCCTATAAGTCCTGCAGCCCGCTCCTGCCCCCCCCACCCCCAACACAGTCTTCCACCAGCTTTAACCGTGAATTTCGCCTCTCGCCCGTTTGTCCCCCTCCTCTCATTCCATACATCCTTTCCACTGCTTCTCATCATTCCCCCTGCAGTCTTGTTGAACCTCGCTTGTCATTCATCTTTGATTGTGCATACAACTTTTGTAATCGTTAGTATATATTTGTGGCCCCTTAGAATTTGTAGTAGTTCTCCTAGACGTATGGGCGCCCATTTGTTTCTTCGTTACGTTTTGTATATACGTCATTTGACTATGTTGTAATGGGTCTTCTTAATATATGAACATTTACTCACCTAATTTTCCCTTTCCTCCTTCATTGTTTCATCTTCTTTGCAACACACATTTATTAAATGCACATATCAATATGCTATTCTTAGTATGGAAAATAATACAGAAATTGCTTCTTCTTTTTTTGTAAAATACAAAATATGGCTTCGCTTTACTCTAGCCAATACATGAAACATGTTGTTGCTTTCAAAACTAATATTTTGCCATTTCAAAATTCCAACACTCATTTCTACGGAACTCGTATTTAATACATTTCCACTCCAAACATTAGTCACACCATTTCTATACTACTATTGTTTATGATGAAAGACATAACACAACAAAAATCTAACAAAAACAAAAATAACTAAACAAAATATGAAATAAAATGCTTCATCTTCATTCTTCCCTCTCCTTTCATTATACTCCATACACACATTCGCTTCTTGACATACCTTAACTTATTTGCAACAGCTATGCCAACCACACCAGAGAATAGTGTGCAAAGGGAACAACGACGACTCCACTACTCGCTTAACAAAGAAAGAATTAATGCACATCGTCGCCTCCTCTTCCCCAATTGTCAAGCCAACCTTCACTCTCAATCCAACACAAACCAAACTCCCATTCCTTCCCAAAATAGCCTCCTTCCGCTACATTCCACCCAAAATTTCCCAGTTCCCCTTCCATCTCCACTCGATGACCAAACCTTCCCAAATCCTTCAATTCCTTCACCTCTCACCTACCTTGTACATGCGCCCCCCCATGTGCCTCCCTTTCCACCTTCCCAAAAGTCTCTCCCCAACCATCTCCAACATGCACATCGTCGCTTTCGTGCAAGGATCGATGCACTTTGTCCCATCCAAGTTTGCTCAAATTGTCATGAAGCTTACGCATCCATGAAAACAAAAACAAATAACGGAATCATTTCTTGTACCCGTTGTATCGTCGAACGAACAACCCACCATTTTTGCTCCACAAACAACATGGACCCAAGTATCCAACCACATGTCCTCTCCTACCTGACTCAAGTTGAAGATATGCTCATTGCTCATGTCAACCCCATTCTTCAAGTCACCCATGCACTGGTGGCCAACTCAAATATTCCGACCATACTATTAGCATTCCTCAAGATATCAAAAATATTGTCACCACATGCTGTAAGAAATTGACATCCTTGTTGTAAACAAAACTAGTTATGATGAAACATCCTATGAGTTTTTCGTTAGTAGATCACGTGTTCATGTAGCTTTGAAATTCAAACTACAAAAGGACCCTACAGAGATGTCCATATTAACCAACTTTCACTCTCTGCTCTGCCTGTTGAACCTACCAACATTTCCGACATGCTACACCATATCAACACAACTTCCATCCCACTCTAGGAAGCCATTCAATAAAATCCTAGTTGTAAACTTCCCCACCCATGCCTAACTGACCTCCACCCATCCTCCTTTGTTTCAACTCTACCAAACCTTCATTCAGAAATTGATGAAATACTTGCCTACATAGAATCCTCCAATCCCACAGCCACCCATTCACTTCAATGGCCCATCATTACCTCTCTCCAAACAATTAATACAACAAAGAGGGCCTCTTCTCCGTGGCCTTCCCCACCCTCTTTCCCACAGGATTTGTCATGATTAACCAACCAAGAATTGCAAAAGTGCATATGCAGGAATACGCTTTGCATCTAATGTGCTACCATGACAACCGTTTTGGGCAACATCCTCTCTTTCGCTATTACTTGTACAACCTTATCATGCGCCATCGCAGCCAAGCAACTGCTTCTGTCTTCATTAAAAGGTACCTTTCAAATGCCCTTCCGACAATAATTGCTGACCTTCGCCACCACCTTCAACAAATTCCACCTTCCACCATTCCATACCATATTATGCGTTTCGACTCATCCTTATGTGGGAGCTGTTCATTCTGGACCAAGGCTAGAGGGGAGCTATCCCTACCATATTATTCACACTAAGTGCAGCTGATAAAAAATGGCCTGACTTGCATAATTTCATGCCTTCCAACCCTCCATCCAATTCACATGATCAAACTTGATGGAGAATCCAAAACATTGTTGCAAACCCACACCGTGCATCTCAGTACATCCATTGTAGATTCACAATATTCCTCGAAGAGGTCCTACTTAAAGGATTCCTTGTAAAGGATTACTGGTGTAGGTATGCATACTATTCCTTCCCCATCTTTCCTTTCGTTACTTTCACTTCCACGCATCCATATTACTTTTTCTCCCCTTTCTTTCTAAGGTATGAATGGCAACATCATGGCTCCACACATATCCATGGTTTCTCATGGCTTCTGAATGCACCTGCTATGGACACTCTCGACTGGACCAATGCTATAGATGTTCGTGCGGCCAAAGAATTTTTCGATAAATACATCACTACTTGGAACCCTCACTCCCTTCACAATCGGGCTCCTGGCATGAATCATTCATCTCTACAAGACCCATGCCTCCTTGGGACACATGAAATTTTTACGGCCAATTAGTTCGAAGACTATGAACAACTTCTAAATTCCGTTCAAAGACACACAACTTTCCACTCCTCTACATGTTTGCACAAGAGAAATAATGCTACAACTTGCCACTATTGAGCCCCATGGGAGGTTTGCGACACCTCCTCTCCTCACATTGGTGCTACTAGCTGGAAATTTTACTCCCTTGCTAGAAATGATGACAAAATAAATTTGCACAATTCTCATCTGCTTGCAATATGGAGGGCCAACATTGAATTTCAACCAATTCTCTCACACCATACTGTGTTGAACTACATTTCAAAGTATGCAGCAGAAGCAGAGGCAAAGTCCAAAAGCTAATACCAAATTCTCTCTTGTCTCTCTCAATGTTCTCCCCCCCCCCCGATGTTGCTACTGTAATAGTCATCCGCAAAGTCCTAACTGAAATGGTCATTGATCAAGACATTGGTGCATAAGAAACATTCCACATGCTACAAAAACTCCCACTAACAATGTGCAGTCATTATTTTGTCTCGCTCAATGTAAAAAAACAAGTATTTAGATGTGTTTCACAAGAAATGGATGGTCATATTCCATCAACACCTTTTATCACCTCCTACATGAAAAGACCACCTGCATTATGGGATTGAATCTTATTGAATTTTCACGCTCCTGTTCCTTCTCCTCCCATCAAAAAACATTGCCGTGGAAACACATCTTCCCTCCCTTGGTCGTACGCGTCCTTCCTCATTACACCTCCATTCCATCGAAAGAATCGACATCCTATGTAAACTTTTGTTGGAGAGAACTCCTTATGTACTTCCCTTTCCTTAGCCACCCTGACGACATTGGCACATCCAACGTGTTCATTGTTGCACATTAGGAACAAACTATACATATGTATCAAGCTTGGCATGTTCACCACACCCTGTCTGCCCCAGAACTTTCCGAATTTGGTTGTTCATCACCTGATGACCCTCCCCATGCCCCCACCATAGACATGGATGAATGGAAATTTCTCTCTCAACTCCACCTAGGTAACAACATCCTCCTCTATGAGCTTGAAATTCTTGGCCATCGTGACTTTGATGCAAACCATAATTGGGGCCACTCTATAATCCCTTCACACTTGCAAGAAACATCCATCCGTTTCATCGACTTCAATCACTCCTCCAAAAGAATCCACCAACTCCATGCTCACATTCCCTTTCCTCCTTGTCCCCAAGCCAAACCATTACATTCAATATCATTTTCTCCCACTTCTGCAAAAACGTTGCCACGACAGTATTAAGAATGATAATCCAAGTCACTGTTAGCACTAGCAAGTCATTCCTAATTGAGTGCCTCAAAAATGCCTTCCTTGACAACTCCATTAATGGAGAAAATCCCCTCCTCTTGTTTGCTCCAACCGGTGTTGCAGCATTCCACATTAATTCCCTGATGATCCACTCAACTATTCGCATCCCTATGTCCTCTATGGAACCTTTACAAGGTCAATCCCTCCTGAACCTTCAAGAACAACTTCGACATGTCAAATACATTCTAATTGAAAAAATGAGCTTCATTGGTCCTAAATTTCTTTCTCAAATAAATGATCGCTTGCGTAAGGCATTCCCATAAAATAGAAACAACCCATTTTTTGGACGTTCTATAATCCTTGTGGGGTACCTTGGCCAATTGCCACCTGTCAAAGACACACCAATGTATGTAGGCACTTCTCGTGGCACTGCACTGGCAAATCTTTGACACTGTGGTTACACTTTCAACAGTGTTTCGACAACAAGGAACAAGCCCTGCTCAAATTTCCTTTTTCCAACTCCTCTCCAATATTCGCAATGCAACACCCAATATTAATGATTGGAAGCTTCTTATGACACATTCAAAAACAAACCTTCCTGAAGTTGAACTCCAGTCATTCTCCAATTCAATGCATCTCTACACAAAAATGAGGTTGTTTCCTTGCACAATAAATCCATGTTAAAAACACTAAACCATCTAGTTGCATGTTGCTATGCTACCCAAAGGAGGCAACTCCTAGTAAAGAAACTGGAAGATGATCAACTATCTACGAAAATACTCCTCTACGTTGGACAACATGTCATTCTCACCAGCAACTTGTGGGTTGAGGCTAGCCTTGTTAATGGTTTTCTCGGCATCGTTCGCGTTCTCGTATATGCACCAGGCTCTAAACCCCCTAAACTCCCAATATTTTTGTCATCAACTTTCTTCACTACAAGGGTCCACCATGGGATCCTTCAAATCCAAATTTTGTGCCAATCCCCCCCATAACAAGGGGTTCGCGAACACAAGCACCGCTCCACATGGCATGGGGCTTAACAATCCATAAATCACAAGGCATGACACTAGATAAGGCACTAATCGAAATCGGCAATATTGATCGATAAGGCCTAACTTTCACAACTGTATCAAGGTTTCGATCGTTGAATGATCTTTGCATCTCCCCTGCTTTCTACTTCGCATGCTATTCGTGGATGAAGGAGAACCCTTTCATCATATGCAGAAAAAAAGAAGAGAAGTACCTTGCCTCCAAATATATTACTCAAACTCCTTGAAGACCTTCTACTATTGGTACCTCCCGTTCACTTGCATTCCACTTTTACATCTTCCATATTCTCTCTCATCTTAACACCTTGCAATTTTCTTGCTTGATTTACATTTTCAATTTCCAATATAATTTCACTTCAAAATGGTTGATACTATTTCTTTGTTGTTGTGCTTTCCCTTATGAGTATTTATTTTTTACATGTTCACTTACATGCTTTTCCTTTCCTTGCAGAAAAATATGGATCATAAATATATTTCACGACTCCACAAATTTTGCAAGGAAATCATTGAACAAGAGGCTTCCCTTCTAAATACACAAGAGCAGTTCCTTCGTCCGCCTACTTTGCCTCTGTACCTGTTGCGCCCAACAATACAACTAATTCAAAGGATTAAATTTTTCATGCATCTCCTCATCCATTTACATGAAAGGGACACACACAAACAACTCTGAGCATACTATATTGACTGCATCCCAACTCTGGATTTCAATTGGTGTTGGTGTTGTCAAGAAATACCTTGTGTTTACGACTAGGAGTACCCCCTTCTAGGAAATCATCGACATGCACTATGCTAGATAGAAAACAAACTTTTTTTGGGGGCAATATGGCCACGTTGTGATGATGTCATATTTCACGTTAGGTCCTCAGGGACAATCACCTACTAGTATGTTTCCTACCGGAGGAGATAGAAAGGGTATTTTGATCCTTTGGTTTTTCAATGAATTCCTTTGTAATTCCTCTTCCTCACAAACCTGAAGAACTTACGAGATTTTGATCTCTCAAGTTCCGAAATTTTGAGGTTATGATTTCTACCTGATGTTTTGTTGCTCCAAGGTTCCGATATGTCGAGGTTCTTACCTGCTCCGATATACAACCTTCGAATATCAGGTTCCTTTCAAATAAATTGTCGAGGTCTTGATTTGCTGACCATTTGAGATCAGGTTCCGATATACTTCCTGTTCCAACCCTTCCAATATTCTTCCTACTCCAACCTCTGATATTCTAAGTTTCTGATAAGTTTCTGTTATAGCATCATTTCTCACCTTGATATGATTCATGATTGCTTTATGGCTTTTGGGCACCCATTCCTACAGACTTGGACAAATTCACTTAAAAACAGTGTAAAATCCCCCATACGCGACTATGCCCGTACTTTTCCGCGTGTATACGCGAGTCCAGCTAGAATTTTCCGCGTATGCCATTAAAATGATTAAAAATATATATAAAAAATCCCTAATTTCGCGCTGGGTCGATGGTTACTCAGGTAGTTCAACCACCCCAGCCCGTGGCCAACTGTTTCCAACTGCTGAAACTACTTGGAGGGACTATAAAAGCCCTCATGTGTATGGCCTAAGGAAGAGGGAGAAAGTATTGATATTATACTCTGTTGGTATTCCCTATCCAAGTCTGATTCCCCGTGCCTCCTGCACTTTCCGAGTTCATTGTAGGAAACCCTTGTTTCCTTGAGATACACATCCCTTTATATGTTATCTCGTATGCACCAGTTTGGAAGGAGTCTTAGCGAGGCAAGGGCTGGACGGATCCAGACGACGGTCTGCGAAGGCCTTGGAAGGATCAGACGATCTCTCCACTTGATTACTTTTGTACGTGCTATTTATAATACAGAAGTATCATGCTGTTCCCGAAATAAACGTGTTAGTGTATGCTTTTATGTATGAGAATATTTTTTATACAAGCATTCATTATGATTTATTTAATGTTTTATATGAATCTCACTGACATTTAGAGTAGATATATGTTGTACAACCTGTCCTTTGTGCTGGTTTCTTCTTGTTTTTCAGGTTAAAAAGGAAGGACGGTTGCAGGGGGTTTGGACCCCACGTGGATCTACTTCAAACGTAGGACCAACGGGTAACTCTCTCACTCTGCTCTATTTAGTTTTTCTGAACGTGCATGGTTGTGTGAGTCTCTGTTAAGTAGCATGCCCCTGCTCTGTGGAGGTTGTATCCCAACCAACCTCTAGGGTGTTAAATCCTCGAAACACTCCAACCTCTGATATTCTAAGTTTCTGATATTGAAACCTCTAACCCTCTGAAATTCAGGGTCTAAAATTTTGCCTACTCCTCTGGTTCTAAAATCGGCCTACTCCTAAGGACTTCAAACTCCTTACTTCAGCTATTAATAAATTTTGATCTCGAAGGCCATTTTTGGACTTCCACATACCGTTGGAAATATTATTCAAATCACTTTCCATTGGAATAGATCTAATGTAGTATTTGAGCCCAATTACCATCCCATATAGGTTAGGGGACATCAAAGCCAACATCTGTTGCCACATCATGCTAGCACATACATCTATGTTGATCTGGTTGACATCAATTACAACACACTACTTAACTTTCAAGCAATGCCAATTTCCCATATTGATATCCAAGGATGACTATTGACTTCAATGCCAACATATTTATAACCACTAGCCATCCAGAAAATTCCAATTTTCCAACAAGCAGCAATGTGTTAATGGATCTTCATAATCAAGGATCACTTACAATCAACATTGATTTAGCTTCATACAAAATCTCACTTGCAAGTGATTGGTTCCATTGAATTTATTATGCAATGAAGGATTTTAATGAAATGGAGGTTGGCATTGATGGAAGTGTTAGTTCCAACATGTATAGTTTATGTTTTATGGCACATAAGGGAATTTTTCCACTCTTGTCATTGCTTTATGCTAAGGAAATTTTAAACTCTAGTGAACAGTTAGGAAACTTCATAAACCTCCTAGTTGATTCTCAACATCTGGAAGGACCAGACTCTCTTGACCTACTCTCCTTTCCTCCTTACCTTCCATTTTCATGTTTGTTGTCTCTTTCATTTCATGCCCTTCAATTGATGAGGGAATTATCTAGTGATGGGATTATTCTATTATTTTGGGAGCATACTCTCCTCAGCTCCAAAAAATATAATTCATAGCCTTAGGTATATTGCTTCATTCAAATTTTTTCCTATATAGTTTGTTGTTGCTCACAATTTTTTTCTTCTCTAGTTTGTGTTTTGTCTACTTCTCAACACAGTTGGCTTCCTTTTCACCTTTGATTTCATCCGTGTGCATAATTCCCAAGGAAATATGCCCACTTTTCTTGGTTGATGTGATTACTCCTTTTCCTTTATACCTTGTTATCCATTCCCCACCTCGTGTTGGCATTGTGTTTTTCTCGGTTTTTTAACATATCTCACGAGGGATGTCGCTAGAGGGGGGGAGATGGGGGTTGTGATGCCCACAGTAGCACCTAAGCTTGAGCCCAACCCCATGCCTCCCCTGATAGGTATTGAGATCATACATTTTTGGTTATTCAAAATGAAACCATGAAAATTGAGTAGGAAGTTTAAAAGGAAAGAGATGATGTCTCTAACTCAAAAGTTATAGAATAGGTGTCAAAATGGGTCCTTGATCTGGTTGTTGCTAAAGCACATCAAAATCAACATATCCACACCATTGATATTGGCACATTAAAAAATTTCTGGGAAAGGTCCTATTTGAGCATAATGAAAGCAAAGATGAGCTTCTCCTCCACATCAAGGAATTTTGCATACTCTATCATAGCATTGATGAATGCATGCATCACATGGAGGCATTCATTCTACGTAGAAAGGATCCACCTCCACAATGCCATCATGACTTCCCAACACCAACCAACTAGTCACTTCATGTTTTTCGGGTATTTTGCAACTAGAAACTATGTTTTTAGGTTATATGTCATCTATGTATATGTGTCTTGTACTTTATATTATTATGGTGTTTATGGCACCCCTGCAAATATTTTGTAATGTGAACACTTGTCATACTCAACATATCATGCTTATTTTATAGAACTTGTGTATAAGCCCTAATATTGCCTCTAGCCTGATTTCCACACTGTTGGACCAAGGCTAATTGAGGAATCACTCCAAAGCATGAATTTGATATTTTAATTATGTTAATAATAAAATTTGAGCTCACAAAAAATGGTTTTTATTTGAAGCCCAAATGAGTTGGATCCTATGGTGGAAAGAAAACAAAGTTTTATTGTTAGGAACATTTTAATTCCCTTGAGGGCCTAAATTGAAGCCATGGTGGAATCTCAAGGTAGTGGTTGAAAGTGTGGTTGTACTAAGATATATTATGTTATATTGTCTTGTTACTCATGCACATATAAGTGGATTAAATCCCACCCCCATCTCCTTCAATTTTCACACCATGGAGGGTACCCAACATTGGGATACATGTCATTGCATTGATATGAGCACAAGGGAATTGATATAAGGTTCCAATATAAAACCCAATTGGAAATCTACTTGTATGAAGGGACTCACGTGTATGGTCATGTATGAGGTGAGTTCATGAGAGGTTTCAAACATTATGGAGGTTATGTGTGAGAGATTTGGGAAGGACATCTAGACTCATAGTTCACCTTCAAGCCTGCTTCAAGCATAATTATGGAGAAATATACAATGATTAAGGAGAATTATGATACAGGGTGGTGGGGGAAAACGTGAATATAGGTTTGAGATTTAAACTAGCCTCCTGCTCATCATGAGCCTAGGTATGGGGAGTTGTTATTTAATCTTCCTTAATTTGTTGTTTTTTGATTGTTTATCCTCTTTGTTTATTGTTTATTTTAGTAGTGTTTCCTTTTATCTATGTTTTGGATGCCTTTAAGTGTTGGGTTGCTATTTTGATGTGAGGTTTCAGGAAAAAAAATCCCCTGCTCTCTAGTTTAGGTTTCAGGAAAAAAATTAATAATGTAAATTAATTGTAATTAAAAGGAATCAACACAACACTAGTTCTAAACACTTTTAAACCATCACCATGTAAATTTGTGTCATAAAAAATTCATGGAATCACTTGGTCATTCATTTAATAACGATTCTATATAAAATTATACAATTGAAGTAGACAATTATTTATTCAATTGGACATTTCATATGAATAGTATTTGTTATGTTATCACACAAAAAACAATTAAAAGAGATTGAAATTAGATGTACTCAAATAATGAAAAGAATTGAAACTACACAAATTCAATTGTAAAAATAAATAAGAAAAGAAGAGCAACACTTTCCCTTGCACAATGGGCCCTCTTAGTTCGGCCATTTGTTGTTTAAGAAGTCCTTTTAAGTTTTTAACTGTAAAAATTCTCTAAACTATGAAATCATTCATGCAATATAAACACAAGTAAAACTAAAATAACAACAACATTTTTGTATTATTATATTAGAGAAAATAAATTGTATGTATCATTGTTCCAATCCATAGATAAGCAATGTGATCCACATATGAGAAATTCATGTTTTAATGCATGAATTTCTTCATCCAAGATGTTAATTCTGATTTGGCTTGATCTTCAAAAGATTGATCCACAACCTACGCCAACAGTACTATACCAACCCACATAATCTACCACCGCTTTGAATGTGCCTTTAACTCTACTCTTTTGCTGATCTAGAAAGGGATGACTTGAATATGACATGTGGTAAAGATCAAGGTTATATTTTTTCACATCTTTCACCTCACGATCTTTCCATGTTATGTTCATACTCATATAGACCTATGACTCGATTATGGAAATAACAACTCGCTATTTCATAGGTTTAGGAGGAGGTTCTTTATAGCCATATATTCACTCATGATTATTAGGTAGATAGAGACACAAGGAATTGGATTTCAAAGATTAGTAATTCAACTCGATCATGATAAACTTCATATATGAAAATTGTTAATATGTATTAGCACATTAAAAATCTTGTGAGAAGAGTTCTCATAGATCGATCGAAAACATGTTAGATAAAAAGGTTTATATTCTTCCAAAGAATCTAGAAAACTTTATTTTCACCTCCTTTGAAGTGGATGGTAATCCTCCTCCACAATACAAGTGGGCTCTTCCTTGGGATGGCGTGATTAGGTGAGCCAGGTTTTATGTTGCATCTTTGTTCGAGTTATGGTTGTTAATTTTGGTAAAGCACTTCTATTAGTTTTCTTTAAATTTAAATGATGGTGCCGATCAATTCTTTTGAATTCAAATTATGTTACATTTAATTCATCAATCCAAGTTGGTAAAATTGTGAAATGTAATGGAATCTATATGCAAGACTTGGTTTCTAATTTGTCTGTTAAAAATCACTTGCATGCTACCCTCTATTGAATTTTGAAAGAAAAAAATTAATAATGTAAAGTAATTGTAATTAAAAGGAATCAACACAACACTAGTTCTAAACAATTTTAAACCATCACCCTGTAAATTTGTGTCAGAAAACATTCATGGAATCACTTGGTCATTCATTTAATAATGATTCTATATATTGTCTAATTCAATTGGACATTTCATATGAATAGTATTTGTTATGCTATCACACAAACAACAATTAAAAGACATTGAAATTAGACGCACTCAAATAATGAAAAGAATTGAAACTACAAAAATTCAATTGTAAAAATAAATAAGAAAAGAAGAGCAATGCTTTCCCTTGCACAATGGGCCCTCTCGGTTTGGCCATTTTTTCTTTAAGAAGTCCTTATAATTTTTTAACTGTTAAAATGCTCTAAACTATGAAATCATTCATGCATTATAAACATAAGTAAAACTAAAATAACAACAACACTTTTGTATTATGATATTAGAGAAAATAAATTGTGTGTATCATTGATCTAATCCATAGATATTTATACAGCTCGAGTAAATCATTTGGTGTGAAACTCTAGAACAACTTTGTCAAAATATCAAATTTTAGATTTTATGATGACAATAGTAAGGGATGTGATCCACATATGATAAATTAGTGTTTTGATGCATGAATTTCTTCATGCAAGATGTTAATTCTGATTTTGCTTGATCTTCAATAGATTGATCCACAACCTACGCCAACAGTACTATACCAACCCACATAATCTACCACCGCTTTGAATGTGCCTTTAACTCTGCTCTTTTGTTGATCTAGAAAGGGATGACTTGAATATGAAATGTGGTAAAGATCAAGGTTATCTTTTTCCACATCTTTCAACTCACAGTCTTTCCATGTTATGTTCATACTCATATAGACCTACAACTCGCTACAAATTTTTGTATGTGGTTACATAACTATCGTTTCTATAGATATGTAATTTATTTATTTTTTACAAATGAATACATGAAAACATAAAATATTGAACACTTTACCTTGGGATTTTCTGGTCTTTAATCCTTGTAGCTCAAAGCATGATTCTTATCAAAATGTTAGTAATGGAGTATAGGATAGTGAATATGGTGGGCTTGTAAATTTATGGTTGGAAAAATAAGCAGCAAAAGGATAAGCCCTAAGGGTTAGCCCAGTTGGCCAAGTTATCATCATTAAAGCACCTTTGCTATTGTGAGGTTATGGGTTTAATTCTCTCAACACTCCCAATGTTAGGCTATGTGGTTGAGTTGACAGGAAGTTATACCTTTAAGTGGATCTACTTGGTATATTATTCTATGGAAATATTCTATGGACATAGCACACCGATCTCCGAGGACTGTGAACCACATACAAAAAGGTAGACAAAATGTGACAAAATGAGTTCATTCTAGGGTTCCAACAGATAGACTTCCGAGGTGTTAAACTAATAACCCATGAAAAAATGTTGTATAGTTTATCAAAATTAAAATGAAGTAGGTAACATATAAATATAAATATATATAAATATATATATATATATATATATATATATATATATATATATATATATATATATATATATATATATATATATATATATATATTATTCTTGAATGTTAAAACCTTTTTTAAATATTTTTAAATCTTTGCAAATATTTTCCTGGAAAAAATTGTATAAATATTTTTGCAATGATTATATTTGAAAAAAAAAATCTATGAAGTATTCATGACTTGGATGTAAGATATTTTTGTCCTTTTATTTGACTTATGGAAGTCTAACATTTCATTTTACCTTTGGAAATTTAATGGTCCTCCCTCCTATCCCTTATATAATTCAATTTTCTAATCATTCAGCTTCACTTGGTCTCTGAGGATGGATAGAGTGCCGACATGAAACATATAAAGATGCCAAGAAAAGTTGTAAAATCAACCATAAAAGATGTCTAGAAAATTGCCAAAACATCTATTAGTTTGACTACTTTATTAAGGACTGACAGAGTCTAACTAATAGATGTTTTGGCTTTTTTCCATGGAATTCAGCGATACAATTTTAGGCAAGATTATGATTTTTAATTATTTAAAATTGTTTTTAGAATGCATAATTGGAATGAACACACATAAAAATCAATGGAGCACTCAAATTTTGCAAATTACGCAACTTAGACATATGATTCTAAGAAATTGCTCCCGAATTTTAGGTGAAATTAACCAAAAAAGATGCTTAGAAAATGGTGAAAATGTCTATTAGCTAGACTACAATGTTCAATAATTTACTTAAACATCTTACTACACTATTTTGGAATGACACAATCTAACTAATAGGAATTTTGGTTTTTTCTTTAGAATCTGATGATACAATTTTGGGCGAAATTGTGATTTCTGATTGTTCAAAATGGTTTTTCTAATGCATAAATGGATTCAATGCTCCAAAAAACCCTTGGAGCGCTAGGATTATATAAATTGCACAATCCAAACTTACAATTCTAAGAAATATTTGTCAAATTTTAAGAAAGACCAGAATTTTGCCTATGCAAGGATCAAAACGTCTATTAATTAGAGTACACTACTAATAGACATGCCACTAAAGTTGCCTACACTACTCAGGAATGACATAATATAACTAGTAGACATTTTTAACATTTTTCATCGGCATCTAACAATACATTTTGAGAAATTATGATTCATGATAGTTTACGATAGATTTTTCAATACATAAATGTATTCAACACCAACCCTTAAATGCTCAAACTCTACAATTTTCACTTAACTTAAAATTTTAAGAAATATATACCAAATTTTACATCAAATTGAAAAATAATAATAATAATAATAATTAATTAATTAATGAAAAGCTCAATTTTATACCAACTATATGATTGTTTTTATAATTGTTTTTTTGACAAATGCACATCTCCCCAAGATTGATATATCCAAAATATTAATGTATGACACAAATTTCACCGAGTACCCATTTGTGGGCTCTGCTTAACACACAAGTGATCATCTTGTGTTAGATAAAACGGTGCAGGGGGCAGCCTGAAAATACTATCTACTCTTGGGAATGCCTTTGAGAGAGCCCCTTCATGATTTCATAAGTCATAAACACAATACCAACACTTGGAAAAACTTTGAGGTACTCTGCAAGAATTCCCCTGTATAAACCACTCCATCCTTCTGTTCCAATTATCTGTCTGAATGTGCTAACAAGTCCCTTGTTATAAACAAGAGCACGCCCACC
Source organism: Pinus albicaulis (assembly GCA_034641835.2). Classification (NCBI taxonomy): domain Eukaryota; kingdom Viridiplantae; phylum Streptophyta; class Pinopsida; order Pinales; family Pinaceae; genus Pinus; species Pinus albicaulis. Next base: position 1,162,158,749 of record CM076577.1, read on the forward strand.
TGCACCTTCCAGCTGCATTCTTCTCCTCTCCAAATAAAATGGAAATGTTGTTGCCTGATATATATCCAAAATATTGAAATATTGATATATCCAAAATATTAATGGGCTCTGCTTAACATACACAAATTTCACCGAGTACCCATTTATGGGCTCCACTTAACATACAAGTGATCATCCTTTGTTAGATAAAACAGTGCAGGGGCCAGCCTAAAAATACTATCTATTCCTGGGAATGCCTTTGAGAGAGCCCTTTCATGATTTCATAAGTCATAAACACAATACCAACACTTGGAACAACTTTGAGGTACTCTGGAAGAATTCCCCTGTATAAACCACCCCATCCTTCTGTTCCAATTATTTGTCTGAATGTGCCAACAATTCCCTTGTTATAAACAGGAGCATGCCCACCTACACCTTCCAACTGCATTCTTCTCCTCACCAAATAAAATGGAAACGTTGTTGTTGAGGATGCAACACCTAAAAGGCCACCACAAGCCAAGCTAACTGCAACAGTTGAATCCTGAGATCTCTCAGACTCCCAAACAAATTTGAGACTCTCATAAACACAGAAGCTAATAGCTATATTGGGTCCAACTCCCAAAAGAGTTGGCCCAAGGCCTTTGTACAACCCCTTGAGGCCTTCATCTCTGCAAATAGTACAGAAGGCATGTGTAATACCTCTATAGTACATCACATTTGATTGTGCTGCTAACCTAGTCTTCACAATATCCAATGGATATGTGATTGATGCAGCTGTTACTCCTGCTGCACTACCACCCAATAAATGAATACAAAGGTCTGTGCTAAGATTATCTCCCTATTTTTCCATGCCATGCAGTGACTACATAATTTATTAGTATTTCTCATATGTGTAAAAAATAATGGAAGAATAAGGAAGTCGATGATCTATTGTGACCAAATTTCCCCTCCAAAAACCCCTCATTCCTTCCTCAGAAACAATTCGGGATGCTTCACGGAAAATAATTGCTCTATGAAAACTTGCACTCGCAGCATTAGAGTGCATGCCCTAGACCTAAAACAGAATTGTAAGCCGAGCCATTGGAGCAGTACACGTCTTGCTGACAGCACCTGCAACACCCCCTGCTAAAAGCTATGAAATATTTGTCCCAATCTGCGAATGCTGCACTGCTTGCTGCAAAAACCTTTTCATAGTTGTCATTTCTACATCACCATGGTCTGAGCTATTCAAAGACGAATTTGTAGGGCCACCCAACCCTGCCCTTTGCAGAGAAATCGCACCTTCCACAGCAAAATTAGGGCCTGAATGAAGCGGCCCTTCAGTGGCCGCTTTAGTCTGCATCCATCCCATTTTTATGCCGGAGGCGTTTCCTTTGTTGGAGTGGGCTGAGAAAACACTGCTCACTCCAGCCAATAGGAGAAATTTCCTATCGCCCTTCAGACTAATCAAAATTTTCCACTTGTTTCTCCTCTATTAGCGTGTTAGCATCATTTCGGAGACCGTTTTCTTCAATGACGTGAACAGCACGACTTCCTTTTCTCGCTCATTCGCATCTGTAGAGTGCTTTGTTAAGTCCATTTCTGTGCAAACATCGTCCTCCACAGCCGTAGAACACTGCGGAACTAAATGGATGTTGTTTATTCAAATCCAAATAAACAACTAATCTTTGCGCAAGGCATTTCTAAAGTTTCCTCAATATATCGGGCATACATGGTGAAAGAAGTTTGCTCTACTCTTGCCATCATTGTTAATTACAATGAACACATTAAGTATATGAATTAGTAAGAAGCCATTGGGTTCGATCTACCAAATCGATGCCCTTTCCTTCCTCAAAGCCATAATACAGAGGGAAGATGGGGTTTGACCCTTCCTGATGAAGAACGCAGGAGATTTTATCTCTGAATTCATTGTGTAGAAATTTGAATAACTAATATATTATTCACCGAGATTCTCTTGATCACACACTATTTTAACTTCATGCACAATACAGAATCTCTTCTACCATTGATCATTAATTGCGGAAATAAAAACAATCGCATGCGCACATTAAAACCATAAACAATCACACATATGAACACAGTATTTTATGGGAAAGCTTAAAGCTGAAAACCCCCAAATATCTATATATTATATGTCATAGAGATCATGTAACAATCATTATACAAAGCTCCTCACAAAGCTCTCAGTACAATCTCCAATTGCTACACACTAATCAAGCCCGATCTAGCAAATCACATGCTCCAATCTTTGCCACCTGATAGCCTGCCTCTACTGCGCAATCACTGCTGAAGAATGGCTCTGAATGAACTCGAATTTGTCCAGCCTTTCTCATGCAATCCTCATTGGCATCTCCAACCACTGTGTGTTGCAAATCATGCAACACTATAGTCACAACTGATAGTCACACTGCTCTTTCACCTACCTCTTCACTGGTCTCCACTGAAACTGTCCATGGACTGTAATTAACTGATGTATTCTTCAGTTGATTAATGAGTTAATAATTAGTGAATTAATTAATAATTAATTCACACCACTCTCACTAGTGTATCAATCAGTTAGACTAGATACAACTAGCTCAACTATATTTAACTCAGTTAAACTGAACACAACTCCATCAACTACCTCAACAACTCCACCAAACTCTGTCACATGAGTTATAACTGAAGTATCCATGAAATAGCTCCACTTAACCCTCAGGAATAGCGTAATTCCTTCTGTCAGCTCCTGTGCCACATATGTGCACTTAACTGAAGTGCTCCAAGAGAATAAGATAATGTTTATAGTCCAAATATTATTAAGAGCTAATAATATTCGACATATCTATTTTTAGACTGGCAATATAAAAATAAATTCTGCCCAATATGTCTAAAAATAGAAGTCCATCTATTTTTTCCGACTTGACCAACCATCCACAAATAGCATCCTGCAACTCATAGAACATGATCGACATGTCTAAAAATATACTTGCGCCAAAAATAGCCTGCGGGCCCACTTAGTGAAGGCGACTTCTTTCCACTAAGCTCATCATCTTGTTGCAATCTCAACACATTGAAGGCGATTAATATAACGGAAGTTGTGCAGTAAAAACTGAAGATGGATTCCTCTTGTTGCCTGCTAAAGCAATAGAAAGCCAAAGATTTGGTGAAAATTTAGATTGCCCACAATCTAACTTGTAGCGTAACCAAATCTAACCAGCCTACTTTTTTATCTTGAAAATTGTAATATAACACGAAATCTAACCAGCCAAATTTGCAGTAGGTATCCAGCAAAGAACTGCGAGAAAGTCAATGTCCAGAAGTGCTAGCCAATTTTTTTCTGTAGATTCACATTTTGTCCCATGCATAAACTCTGATTGTGGAGGATGTTTATCAGTTCAGAATCCCGTTGTGGAAATTGTGACTGGTCGAGAGGAACTGCGACTACGTCAAGTGACATCGGTCTTATGCAAAGCCACCATGCAGAGCATGATGTAGATTGAATTGAATACCGTGTGGAAACTTCAGTTCGAAGGAAGCAGAACCTGGGACTCTTAAACCGATCGGAACCATCAAAGGAACGTAACGAGCAGTTGGAAGAACGGAACAAGGCAAAGGAGGATGGGACCCTGAGCCAAGGGCAGCATGGAACCTTGACTTACAAGGAAAACCAAAGTTGGAATGAGTGGTATTCGCACGATTGAAAGAGTGGAAAGTTGTTTTCAAAAAAATAACGCGATATTGCCCGTTGGTTGACACGTAAGCCAAGGGTGGTTTCACAAAACAACGAATTTCGCATAGATTTTGAGCGTTAATGCTCGGCATCAAAAATAACGTGAAAACTCACGAAGATCGTCGGATCATCCCCACTGGAGCGATAGATCATCCACTGTTGGATGTGAATGCACATTAGTGCCGGGCCAACCATGGTTGTATATGGGCGTCTGATCGTTTAATAAAGTCTGAGTTATATATATGGACGAATCTCCATATAAAATGACGGATTGTATATGTGTGGGGTCCAACTCTAATATGTGTTGGTTAGTGTCACTCCAACTAAGGTTTGCCGGTTATATGAATTCCCATAACAAAAAGGGTCACCGTGGAGGCACAATGCGTTGTGTATAATGTGCGTTGAATTGCCACAAGGTTATATTGTAACATCTGAGTTGGAGAATGTTGGTATGCGATATGGTAAGCCGTGGGAAATAGTCCGGCTTTGGAGGTAAACTCAAATTATTATTAAGTGTTAATACAAAGCGATGGGTCCTATAATATGACCTCATAACCATAGACCTAATTTAATACAAACTTCCACCTATAGAAGCTTATATGCATAAGGATTGTATGGGAAACGAAACCTGGAGTAAGAAAAGGCGAAACCATGACCTCCGTGGACAATGAAACCGGAGTGTTAAAACCTGGTAGTATCGCGTGGGTAAGTTAATGGTAAGTGGAATTGAATTTTAAACATTTGGTATAATGTTGTTTGTTTTATTTTTAATAATTAAATGCTATCATAAAAATGATTAAAAAAATAAAAAATAAATATATAAAAAAAAACAAATATGAATAAATAAATAAAATAAATAAAGAGAAATAAAATAAAATAAAGATAAAATTAAAAATAAAAATAAAATAGATAAATAAAATTTTTAATTAAAACATAAAAATAAAATAAATAAATAAATAGAAATAAAATAAAATAAAATAAAGATTAAAAAAATAACAAATAAATAAATAAATAAACAAATTAATTAATTAAATTAAATTAAATTAAATTAAATAAATTAAAATTTAATAATATTAAATTAATAATTACTATTTTTATTAAAAATAAAATCCAATATTCCATATCATCACAAACTTTTTATTTTCATAAAATTACTTCCCTTACATATCTACCTAAGTGTCAATCATTTATTCATTTTCCTAAGTGTCAACCTTTTAAAAGATTTTGAGTTTGGCTTTACATCACATAAATTAGATGACAATAGACACTTTGTAAAATTATACATTTGCATATAAATATTCACCTTTATACAAAACTCATAATATTTATTAAATAGAAATAACATTATACAAAACTCATAATATTTATTAAATAAAAAAAACATTGTCAAACTTATAAATATAATAACTCAAAAAACATATCCGAAAGAAAAGCGCAATTGTGCCTCAAATGAACAATGTTCAACATGTAGGATGACATACTAACTAAACCCTCATTAATGCAACCTAATGGACATATTTACTTAGCTCTCCATGATGAAAATGGAAGTTTGAAATCTATTCGAGTTTGAAATAGAAGTTGAAAGGTTGGTTAAACCATCATCATTGTCACATAAAGGAGATATATTTATGCCGCTATTAAAGATCACCCTATGTACATCCAAAAAAAACCTTTAAAAAAAATAGAGCTTTCACGCTTTGTTTAAAAACAAATTTTATTTGTTTAAAACCCAAAATCCGAACTCGAATATTTGTTAGGGCGGATTACAAACTTTTTCGGGTCACACTTTGCCCCCATACACAATCACATTTTCTGGACCCGATATCGTTTTATCCATCCGATTTCATAAACGATCACACATCCATAAGGTGACGTAAACAAACCAAATTTGTAACCCAAAACGTGTTTATGAGATTTGGTTTAATGGACTTTGAAGTCCGGAAGGATCGTGCAATAGAGGTTGAAGCCTTATTAAGGTTTCTAATTAATGTTTCTGTTTTATGTTTTTAACATCACACAACAACAAAAGGTCTATGACCTTCAAAACATTACGTTTAAATTTTAACGCCATTCTTCGTATTAACTCCGCCACATTAACTGTAGCTTCAAGCCTCAAAGACAAACTTAAAGGTTCTACAAGAATTTCACAGCAACAACAAAAATACCTTCAAAATCACACAGAGACTGTGTATATTTATTAATATCAATTGAATACACAAAACTCACAAACGAAGAAAATATTCACCTCCTTCAGTTATTACACATTTTACCCCTCATATAGCACAAACTAATTCACATCTCCTCCTTTCGGCGTTCCCTTGCACCCCCAGTGCAATTGCTAGTTAATACCTGCTATCAACGATGAAAATAAATGGATTATTTGCGTCTCAGAATTCTCTTTACTCACATATGGATTATTTGCGTCTCGGAATCCTCTTTACTCACATGTACTGCTTCTCCTTAAAATGGATCTTAATTTATTATTTATATTTTATATATTTCAAATAATTGATATATTTCATGGCTCCTAAATGTTTATAAATATTTATGTCGGTTTAATTAAAAAAGATAAAAGATTAAAAATAATATAATGTAAAATATTGTCAAACATTTAAATATTAATTTAATTAATAGAAAAAGTTGAAATAAAATAAAAATCATAATATACATATTATATTATAATTTATAACATATAAAAATTGCGTTGATGATACCGCATCCAGACCTAGACTGCGTTGCCATACACTACACGCCGCCTCTTTGCGATCCAGCAGCCATTGATGTTGGCGGGGTGTCGATCCCCCTCTCCCCCATCCAGAACTCACTGCCTTCAGGAACCTTGTTGCAGGTGCTAATAAGAGACCTCTAACCGAGACTCAATAGAAGTTCGTGAAGAAACTTGATTGTTTCCCATCAGTCGTGTTGGTGCTTAACATCTAGAAGGACCAAGCTCTCTTGGCCTAATCCCCTTTCCTCCTTACCTTCCATTTTCATGTTTTTTTTCTTTTTCAATTCATGCCCTTCAATTGATGAGGAAATTAGCTAGTGATGGGATTCTTCTAGTATTTGGTGAGCATACTCTCCTCAACTCCAAAAATTATAATTCTTAGCCTCAGGTATATTGCTTCATTCTAATTTTTTTCTCTATAGTTTGTTGTTGCTCACAATTTTTTTCTTCTCTAGTTTGTGTTTTTTCTTCTTCTCAATGCGGTTGGCTTCATTTTCACCTTTGATTTCATCCATGTGCATAATCCCCAAGGAAATATGCCCACTCTTCTTGGTTTATGTGATTGCTCCTTTTCCTTTATACCTTGTTATCCATTCCCCACCTCTTGTTGGCATTGTGGTTTTTCTTGTTTTGTTAACATATGTGAACACTAGTCATACTCAACATATCATGATTATTTTGCAAAACTCATGTATAAGCCCTAATTATTGCCTCTAGTCTGGTTTCCACACTACCAGAAAAAGGCTAATTGAGGCATCATTCCAAAGCATGAATTTGATATTTTCATTATGTTAATAATAATATTTTATCTTAAAAAAATGGTTTTTTTAAGCCCAAATGGGTTGGATCTTATGGAGGAAAGCGGATAATTTTTCATTGTTAGGAAAATTTCAATTCTCTTGAGGGCCTAACTTGAAGCCATGGTGGCATCTCTAGGTAGTAGTTGTACCTAGAGATATTATGTTAAATTTTATTGTTACTCATGCACATACAAGTGGATTAAATCCTACCCCCATGTCCTTCAATTTTCACCACAATGGAGGGTACCTAAGATTGGGATGCATGCCATTGCATTGATATGAGCACAAGGGAATTGATACAAGGTTCCAATATAACACCCAATTGGCAACCTACATGTATGAAGGGACTCATGTGTATGGTTGTATATGAGGTGAGTTCATGGGATGTTTCAAACATTATGGAGGTTGTGTGAGAGATTTTGGGAGGATATCTAGGCTCATAGTTCACCTTCAAGTCTACTTCAAGCATAATTATGGAGAAATATACAATGATTAAGGAGAATTATGATACAAGGTGGTGGAGAAAAACATGAATATAGGTTGGAGATTTAAACTAGTCTCCTTCTCATCAGGAGCCTAGGTATGACGATTTGTTATTTAATCTTCCTTATTTTTATGTTTTTTGATTGTTTCTCCTCTATGTTTATTGTTTCTTTTGGTATTATTTCCTTTTCTCTATGTTTTGGATGCCTCTAAGTGTTGGGTTTCTATTTCGATGTAAGGTTTTAGGAAACAATTCCCTTGCTTTCTAGTTTAGTTGTGGCTTAAAGGTGGAATTTATGAGGTTTGTTTTCATTGGAACAACGTTTGGACTATAATTGGCTCCAAGGCTTAGTTTAGTGGATCTCATCTGGTTGCAAAGGAGGAAGAAGAGGAAGAGTCACCCCTTTTGTTTATCTCAAAGCTCATCAACCTTTTCTTCTCAACCTCAAGCTCAAGTTTTTTTTTTCGTTATTCAATGGCTCGCTTTCTGGAGATAATTCCTAAAGGAGGAGGTTCTTTATAGCCATATATTCACTCGTGAGGAGAAGGAGGTTATTAGTAATTCAAATGAATCATGATAAACTTCATATATGTAAATTGTTAATATGTTTTAGCACATTATAAATATCGTGAGAAGAGTTCTCATAGATCGATAAAAAACATGTTAGATAAAAAGGTTTCTATTCTGCCAAAGAAGCTAGAAAACTTTAGTTTCACCTCCTCTGAAGTAGACAATAATCCTCCTCCACAATATAGGTGGACTCTTCCTCGAGATGGCATGATCAGGTGAGCCAAGTTTTATGTTATGTTTTTATGTTGCATCCTTGTTCTAGTTATGGTTGTTAATTTTGGTAAAGCACTTCTATTACTTTTCTTTAAATTTAAATGATGGTGTCGATCAATTCTTTTGAATTAAAATTATGTTACATTTAATTCATCAATCCAAGTTGGTAAAGTTGTGAAATGTAATGGACACTATATGCAATACTTTGTTTCTAATTTGTCTCTTAAAAATTACTTGCATGCTACCCACTATTGAAGTTTGAAAGCAAAAATTTAATAATGTAAATTAATTGTAATTAAAAGTAATCAACATAATACTAGTTCTAAACACTTTTAAACCATCACCATGTAAATTTGTGTCATAAAAAATTCATGGAATCACTTGGTCATTCATTTAATAACGATTCTATATAAAATTATACAATTGAAGTAGACAATTCTTTATTCAATTGGACTTTTCATATGAATAGTATTTGTTATGCTACCACACAAACAACAATTAAAAGACATTGAAATTAGATGCACTCAAATAATGAAAAGAATTGAAACTACACAAATTCAATTGTAAAAAGAAATAAGAAAAGAAGAGAAATGCTTTCCCTTGCACAATGGGCCCTCTCGGTTCTGCCATTTGTTGTTTAAGTAGTCCTTATAAGTTTTTAACTGTTAAAATGCTCTAAACTATGAAATCATTCATGCAATATAAACACAAGTAAAACTAAAATAACAACACCACTTTTGTATTATGATATTAGAGAAAATAAATTGTGTGGATCATTGTTCCAATCCATAGATATTTATACAACTCGAGTAAATAATTTGGTGTGAAACTCTAGAACAACTTTATCAAAATATCAAAGTTTAGATTTTATGATGACAGGAGTAAGCGATGTGGTCTACATATGAGAAATTAGTGTTTTGATACATGAATTTATTCATGCAAGATGTTAATTTTGAATTGGCTTGATCTTAAAAATATTGATCCACAACCTTGTGGGACAAACACTGACATGCTCGCGCACTCTCTGAACTTTGCATGGCTCATGCCATTTCCGTACTTGCAATCAGGGGGGAGAATCATTGAGTTAAATGGTCAAACTATCGCACAATCCCTACCACTTCCCTACTTATAAATCCAGATATCCCTGAAACGCAACACCTCAAGCAATGGTTTGACGAAGAAGGCATAAAATCTTCCTCGCCCTTGCTCAACCGAAAATACACCGGCACGAGCAAAAGGCCCCTCAATACAAAAACAATTGCTGACATTCTCTCAATGTCGCTCAGTGAAAAAGTTCCATGGATTTCACTCCGTGCTACTTCTACCTCAATTGACATGGATGATTTCTACTTCTGTGCGTTCCCCCTTACCATTGATGGGATGCAATGCATGAGAAAGGCTTTTACGACAGGATGACAACACCTGGCGTTGTTCTAAATGTGAAGGCTCCTTCATTGAGTGCGACTACCGCTACATCCTCCGGCTCCAGATGCACAACCACACTGGCCAACTTGAAAATGTGGTCGCTTTCGATGAAGTTGCAAATGTACTTATGGGCATCTCTACAAAGGACCTTTGCCTCCTCTCAATCGATCCTGGAGTTGTCCTGGACATATATAGTAAAATCAAAGGACGACAATTCCTCTTCACACTATCTTTGAAGACAGACACCTTCAATGGTGTTGAACGACTACACCCAACTCTTATGCACACAGAAGAACTCCCTTATGCCGATGCATCAAATCTCCTCCTACAAGTCCTACATCCCACTCCCGCCCCCTGCAACAAAGTCTGTCTCAGGCTTTACCCATGCATTTTTGCCTCTCTCTAGGTTGTCCCTCTCCTCTCATTCCATACATCCTTTCTCCCTAACACCTTTATGCTAAAATGCCCACCTTCCCCCACACATTCTCCATTGCTTCCCATCATTCCCCCTGCAATCTTGTTGAACCTCGCTTGCCGTTCATCGTCAATTGTGCATACAAATTTTTTAATCATTACTATATCTTTGCGGCCCCTTAGACTTTGTAGTAGTTCTCCTAGACGTATGGGCGCCCACTCATTTCTTCATTACGTTTTGTATATATGTCATTTCACTATGTTGTAATGGGTCTTCTTAATATATGAACATTTACTCACCTAGTTTTCCCTTTCATCCATCAATGTTTCATCTTCTTTGCAACACACACATTGATTAAATGCACATATCAATATTCTATGCTTATTATGGAAAATAATACAAAAATTTCTTCTTCTTCTTTTGTAAAATACAAAATAAGGCTTCGATTTACTCTAGCTGATACATGCAACATGTTGTTGCTTTCGAAACTAGTATTTTTCCATTTAAAAATTCCAACACTCATTTTTACGCAACCCGTATTCAATACATTTCCACTTCAAACATTACTCACACCATTTCTATACTACTATTGTTTATGATGAAAGACATAACACAACAAAATCTAACAAAAACAAAAATAACTAAACAAAATATGAAATAAAATACTTCATCTTCATGCTTCCCTCTCCTTTCATTATACTTGATACACACGTTCGCTTCTTGACATACCTTTCCTTATTTGCAACAGCTATGCCAACCACACCAGAGAACAGTGTGCAAAGGGAACAACGACAATGCCACTACGTGCTTAACAAAGAAATAATTAATGCACGTCACCACCTCCTCTTTGCCAATCGTCAAGCCAACCTTCACTCTCAATCCAACACAAACCAAACTCCCATTCCTTCCCAAAATAGCCTCCTTCTGCTACATTCCACCCAAAATTTCCTTGTTCCCCCTCCATCTCCACTCGATGGCCAAACCTTCCCAACCATTCAATTGCTTCACCTCTCGCCTACCCTGTACATGCAACCCCCCCCGCCTTGTGCCTCTCTTTCCACCTTCCCAACAATTTCTCCCCAACCATCTCAAACATGCACATCATCTCTTTCGTGCAAGGATCGATGCACTTTGTCCCATCCAAGTTTGCTCAAATTGTCTTGAAGCTTACTCATCCATGAAAACAAAAACAAATAACGGAATCATTTCTTGTACCCATTGTGCTGCTGAACAAACAACCCATCGTTTATCCTCCACAAACAACATGGACCCAGGTATCCAACCGCATGTCCTCTCCTGCCTGAATCAAGTTGAAGAGGTGCTCATTGCTCCTGCCAACCTCGTTCTTCAATTCACCGATGCACGTGGTGACAAACTCAAATATTCCGGCCATACTATTAGATTTCCTCAATATATCACAAATATTGTCACCTCTCTTCCTTGCATGCTGTCATAACTAGACATCCTTGTTGTAAACAAAACTAGTTATGATGAAACATCCTATGATTTTTTTTTTAATAGATCATGTGTCCATGCAGATTTTCAATTCAAACTACAAAACGACCCTACATAGATGTCCAAATTAACCAAATTTTGCTCTCTGCTCTACCTGTTGCACCTACCAACATTTCCAACATGCTACACCATATCAACACGAATTCCATCCCACTCCAGGAAGCCATTCTAGAAAATCCTAATTGTGAACTTCCCCACCCATGCCTGTCTGACCTCCACCCATCCTCCTTTGTTTCAACTCTACCAAACTCTCATTCAGAAATTGATGAAATACTTGCCTACATATAATCCTCCAATCCCACACCCACCCATTCACTTCAACGGACCATCATTGCCTCTCTCAACAAGGTACCCCTACCATATTATTCATTCCAGGGCTAGAGGGGAGCTTGCCCACATTAAATGGCCCATCATTGCCTCCCTCAACAAGGTACCCCTACCATATTCTTCATTCCAGGGCTAGAGGGGAGCATGCCCACATGATCATTCAACAAGGTACCCCTACCATATTCTTCACACTTAGTGCAACTAATAACAAATGACCTGAATTTGATAATGCCATGCCTTCCAACCCTTCATCCAATTCACATGATCAAACTCGATGGAGAATCCAAAACATTGTTGCAAACCCACACCGTGCATCTTAATACATCCATTATAGATTCATAATATTCTTGGAAGAGGACCTACTTAAAAGGATTCCTTGTAAAGGATTAATGGTGCATGTATGCACGTCTTTCCTTTCATTACTTTCACTTCCATGCATCCACCTTAATTTGTCTCCCCTTTCTTTCTAAGGTATGAATGGAAACATCGCGGCTCCGCACATATCCATGGTTTCTTGTGGCTTCCGAATGCACCTACTATGGACACTCTTGACTGGACCAATGCTACAGATGTCCGTGTGGCCAATGAATTTTTCGATACATACATCACTGCTTGGAACCCTCACCCCCTTCACAACCGGGCTCCTGGCATGAATCATTCATCTCTACGAGACCCATGCCTCCTTGGGACACATGAATTTTTTATGGCCAATCAGTTGCAAGACTATGAACAACTTCTGAATTTCGTTCAAAGACACACAACTTGACACTCCTCTACATGTTTTCGCAAGAGAAATAACACTACAAATTGCTGCTATGGATCCCCATGGAAGGTTCGCGACGCCTCCTCTCTTCACACTAATGCTACTGGCTAGAAATTGTACTCCCCTGCTAGAAATGATGACAAACTAAATGTGCACAACACTCGTCTTCTTGCAATATGGAGGGCCAACATTGACTTTCAACCAGTTCTCTCACACCATCATATGTTGAACTACATTTCAAAGTATGTAGCGAAAGTAGAGGAAAATTTTGAAAGCTACTACCAAATTCTCTCCCCCCTCTCTCAATGTCCCCCCCCCCCTGATGTTGCTACTATAACTGTCGTCTGTAAATTCCTAACCGAAATGGTCGTTGATCGAGACATTGGTGCACAAGAAACATGCCATATGCTACAAAAACTCCCACTAACAAAGTGTAGTCGTTCTTTTGTCTCCCTCAATGTAAAAAAACAAGTATTCAGACCTGTTTCACAAGAAATGGACGGTCATCTTCCATCAACACCTTTCATCACCTCCTACATGCAAAGACCACCTGCACTTGTGGGATTGCCTCTTATTGAAGTTGCATGCTCATGTTCCTTCTCCTCCCATAGAAAAACATCGTCATGGAAACACATATTCCCTCCCATGGGCATGCGTGTCCTTCCTCGTTACACCTCCATTCCATCGAAAGAATCGACATCCTATGTAGACTTCTGTTGGAGCAAACTCCTTCTGTACTACCCTTTCTGTAGCCTCCCTAACAACATTGGCACATCCGACGCGGCCATTGTTGCACATTGGGAACAAAATAGACACACGTATCAGGCTTGTCATGTTCACTACACCCCGTCCACCCCAGACCTTTCCGAATCTGGTTGTTCATTGTCTGATGACCCTCCCCATGCCCCGACCATAGACATGGATGAATGGAAATTTATCTCTCAACTCCACCCAGGTAACAACATCCCCCTCGATGAGCTTGAAATGATTGGCCATCATGACTTTGATGCAAACCATAATTGGGACCACTCTATAATCCCTTCACACTTGCAAGAAACATCCATCTGCTTCATCGACTTCAACCACTCCTCCACAAGAATCCACCAACTCCCAACTCCATGCTCACATTCCCTTTTCTCCTTGTCCCCAAGCCAAACCATTGCATTCAATATCATTTTCTCCCACTTCCACAACAACGTCACCATGACAGTTTTAAGAATGATAATCCAAGTCACTTATGGCACTGGCAAGTCGTTCCTAATTGAGTGCCTAAAAAATTCCTTCCTTGACAACTCCATCAATGGAGAAAAGTCCCTTCTCTTGCTTGCTCCAACCGTTGTTGCAACATTCCACATTAATGCCCTGACGATCCACTCAACTCTTCGCATCCCTATATCCTCTATGGAACCTTTAGAAGGTTAATCCCTCCTGAACCTTCAAGAACAACTTCGACATGTCAAATACATTCTAATTGATGAAATGAGCTTCATTGGTCCTAATTTCTTTCTCAAATCGATGATTGCTTGCATGAGGCATTCCCATCAAATAGAAACAACCCATTTGGTGGACATTATATAATCCTTGTGGGGTACCTTGGCCAACTACCACCTATCAAAGACACACTAATGTATGTAGGCATTTCTCATGGCACTACACTGGCAAAGTTTTGATACTGTGGTTACGCTTTCAACAATGTTTCGACAACAAGGAGCAAGCCCTGCTCAAATTTCCTTTCGCCAAATCCTCTCAAACCTTCGTAATGCAACACCCACTATTGATGATTGGAAGCTTCTTATGACACGTTCAAAAACAAACCTTCCTGAAGCCGAACTCCAGTCATTCTCCAATTCAATGCATCTCTACACAACAAATGAGGTTGTTTCCTTTCACAATAAATCCATGTTAAAAACACTAAACCAGCCAGTTGCGCATTGTTATGCTGCCTAAAGGAGGCAAATCCCCACAAAGAAACCGGAAGATGATCAACTAGCTACGAAAATACTCCTTTGTGTCGAACAACATGTCATTCTCACCAACAACTTGTGGGTTGAGGCTAGCCTTGTTAATGGTTCGCTCGGCACTGTTTGTGCACTCATATATGCACTAGACTCTAAACCCTCCAAACTCCCAACATTTGTTGTCGTTGACTTTCTTCACTACAAGGGTCCACCATGGGATCCTTCAAATCCAAATTTTGTGCCAATCCCCCCCATAACAAGGGGTTCGCGAACACAAGTGTCGCTCTGCATGGCATGGGGCTTAACAATCCATAAATCGCAAGGCATGGCACTAGATAAGGAAATAATTGACATCGGCAACATTGATAGACACAGCCTAACTTTAACAACTATATCAAGAGTTCAATCGTTGAATGATCTTTGCATCTCCCCTGCTTTCTCCTTCACACGCTATTTGCGGAAGTAGGAGAACCCTTTCGTCATACGCAAAAAAAAGAAAGAGACATACCTTGCCTCCAAATATATTACTCAAACTCCTTGAAGACCTTCTACTATTGATACCTTCCCTTCGCTTGCATTCCACTTTTACATCTTCCATCTTCTCTCCCATCTTAACACCTTGCAATTTTCCTACTTAATTTACATTTTCAATTTCCAATATAATTTCAATTCAAAATGGTTGCTACTATTTCTTTGTAGTTGTGCTTTCCCTTATGAGTATTTATTTTTTACATGTTCACTTACATGCTTTTCCTTTCCTTGCAGAAAAATATGGATCATAAATATATTTCACAACTCCACAAATTTTTCCAGGAAATCTACCTACTCTGCCTCTGTACCGGTTGCGCCCGACGATACAACTACTTCAAAGGATCAAAACTTTCATGCATCTGCTCATCCATGTACATGAAAGGGATGCACACAGACAAATCTGAGCATACTATCTTGACTGCATCACAACTCTGGACGTCAATTGGTGTTGTCGATGTGGGGCAACACATTGTGTTTACAACTAGGATTACCCCCTTCTGGGAAATCATCAACATGCACTCTGCTAGACAGAATGCAAGTTTCTTTTGTAGGCAATATGGACACGTTGTGATGATGTCATATTTCACGTTAGGTCCTCAGGGCCAACCACCTACTGGAATGTTTCCTACTAGAGGAGATAGAAAGGGTCTTTTGATCCTTTAGTTCTTCAACGAATTCCTTTGTAATTCCTCTTCCTCGCAAACCTTAAGAACTTAGAAGATTTCGATCTCTCAAGTTCCAAAATTTTGAGGTTATGATTTCTCCCTGATGTTTTGTTGCTCCAAGGTTCCGATATGCCGAGATTCTTAATTGCTCTGATATACAACCTTCGGATATCAGGTTCCTTTCAAATAAAATTTCGTGGTCCCAATTTGCTGACCATTTGATATCGAGTTCCGATATGCTTCCTGTTCCAGCCCTTCCAATATTCTTCCTACAACAACCTCCAATATTCTGAGTTTCTGATATTGCAACCTCTAACCCTCTGAAATTCAGGGTCTAAAATTTGGCCTACTCCTCTGGTTTCAAAGTCAGCCTACTCCTAAGGACTTCAAACTCCTTACTTCAGTTGTCAATAAATTTTGATCTCGATGGCCATTTATGGACTTCCACATACTGTTGGAAATATTATTCAAATCACTTTCCATTGGAATAGGTCTAATGTAGTATTTGATCCCAATTACCATCCCATCTAGGCTAGGGGACATCAAAGCCAACATCTGTTGCCACATCATGCTAGCACATACATCCATGTTGATCTGGTTGACATCAATTACAACACACTAGTTAACTTTCAGGAAATGCCAATTTCCCATCTTGATCTCCGAGGATGACTATTGACTTCAATGCCAACAAATTTATAACCACTAGCCATCCAGAAAATTCCAACTGTCCAACAAGCAACAATGTGTTAATGCATCTTCATAACCAAGGATCAGTTACAATCAACATTGATTTAGCTTCATACAAAATCTCACTTGCAAGTGGTTGCTTCCATTGAATTTATTGTGCAATTAAGGATATTAATGAAATGGAGTTTGGCATTGATGGAAGTGTTACTTCCAACATGTATAGTTTATGTTTTATGGTGCAGAAGGGAGTGTTCCCATTCTTGTGGTTTCTTTATGCTAAGGAAATTTTTAACTCTAGTGAACAGTTAGGAAACTTCACAAACCTCCTAGTTGGTGCTCAACATATGGAAGGACCAGACTCTCTTAGCCTACTCTCCTTTCCTCCTTACCTTCCATTTTCATGTTTGTTGTCTCTTTTAGTTCATGCCCTTCAATTGATGAGGGAATTAGCTAGTGATGGGATTATTCTAGTATTTTGGGAGCATACTCTCCTTCGCTCCAAAAAATATAATTCTTAGCCTTAGGTATATTGTTTCATTCTAATTTTTTCCTCTATAATTTGTTGTTGCTCACAATTTTTTTCTTCTCTAGTTTGTGTTTTGTCTTCTTCTCAACACGGTTGGCTTCCTTTTCACCTTTGATTTCATCCATGTGCATAATCCCCAAGGAAATATGCCCACGCTGCTTGGTTGATGTGATTACTCCTTCTCCTTTATACCTTGTTATCCATTCCCCATCTCTTGTTGGCATTGTGTTTTTCTCGGTTTGCTAACATATCTCGCGAGGGATGTGGCTAGAGGGGGGGAGATGGGGGTCGTGATGCCCACAATAGCACCTAAGATTGAGCCCAAGCCCATGCCTCCCCTGACAGATATTGAGATCATACATTGTTGGTTATTTAAAATGAAATCAGTAAAATTGAGTAGGAGGTTTAAAAGGAAAGAGATGATGTATCTAACTCAAAATTATAGAATAGGTATCAAAATGGGTCCTTGAACTGGTCATTGCCAAAGCACATCAAAATCAACATATCCACACTATTGATATTGGCACGTTAAAATTTTCTAGGAAAGGTCCTATTCGAGCATAATGAAAGCAAAGATGAGCTCTTCCTCCACATCAAGGAATTTTGCCTACTCTATCATAGCATTGATGAATGCATGCATCACATGGAGGCAGTCATTCTACGCAGAAAAGATCCACCTCCACCATGCCATCATGACTTCCCGACACCAACCAACTAGTCAATTCATGCTTTTCGGGTATTTTGCAACTAGCAGCTATGTTTTTAGGTTATATGTCATCTATGTATATGCGTCTTGTACTTTATATTATTATGGTTTTTATGGCACCCCTGCAAAGATTTTGTAATGTGAACACTAGTTATACTCAACATATCATGCTTATTTTACAAAACTCATGTATAAGCCCTAATATTGCCTCTAGCTTGGTTTCCACACTCCCAGAACAAGGCTAATTGAGGCATCATTCCAAAGCATGAATTTGATATTTTAATTTTGTTAATAATAAAATTTGAGCTTACCAAAAAGGCTTTTTATTTGAAGCCCAAATGGGTTGGATACTATGGTGGAAAGCGAAGAAATTTTTATTGGTAGGAAAATTTCAATTCCCTTGAGGGCCTAACTTGAAGCCATGGTGGCATCTCGAGGTAGTGATTGAAAGCATGGTTGTACCAAGATATATTATGTTAAATTGTCTTGTTACTCATGCACATATAAGTGGATTAAATCCCACCCCCATGTCCTTTAATTTTCACCACCATGGAGGGTACCCAACATTGGGATACATATCATTGCATTGATATGAGCACAAGGGAATTGATACAAGGTTCCAATATAAAATCAAATTGGAAACCTACTTGTATGAATTGACTCTCCTGTATGGTCATGTATGAGGTGATTTCATGGGAGGTTTCAAACATTATGGAGGTTATGTGTGAGAGATTTGGGAAGGACATCTAGACTCATAGTTCACCTTCAAGTCTGCTTCAAGCATAATTATGGAGAAATATACATTGCTTAAGGAGAATTATTATACAAGGTGGTGGGGGGGGAAATGAATATAGGTTGGAGATTTAAACTAGTCTCCTACTCATCAGGAGCCTGGGTATAATGAGTTGTTATTTAATCTTCCTTAATTTGTTGTTTTTTGAGTGTTTATCCTCTATGTTTATTGTTTCTTTTGGTAGTGTTTCCTTTTCTCTATGTTTTGGATCCCTCTAAGTGTTGGGTTGCTATTTTGATGTAAGGTTTTAGGAAAAAATTCCCCTGCTCTCTAGTTTAGTTTTGGCTCTCAGCTTAAAGGTGGAAGTTGTCAAGCTTGTTTTCATTAGAACAAGGTTTGGAATATGATTGGCTCCAAGGTTTAGTTTAGTGGATCTCCTCTAGTTGCAAAGGAGGAAGAAGAGGAAGAGTCACCCCTTTTGTTCATCTCAGAGCTCATCAACCTTTTCTTCTCAACCTCAAGCTCAATTTGTTTTTCGTTATTCTATGGCTTGATTTCTGGAGGTAATTCCTAAATAATATTGCAAAAGTATTTCATAGGTTTAGGAGGAGGTTATTTATAGCCATATATTCACTCGTGATTATCAGGTAGATAGATACACAAGGAATTTGATTTCAAATATTAGTAATTAAACTCGATCATGATAAACTTCGTATATGCAAATTGTTAATATGTATTAGCACATTAAAAATATCGTGAGAAGAGTTCTCATAGATCGATCGAAAACATGTTAGATAAAAAGGTTTCTATTCTGCCAAAGAATTTAGAAAACTTTATTTTCACCTCCCCTGAAGTAGACAATAATCCTCCTCCACAATACAAGTGGACTCTTCCTCGAGATGGCATGATCAGGTGAGCCAAGTTTCATGTTATGGTTTTATGTTGCATCTTTGTTCTAGTTATGGTTGTTAATTTTGGTAAAGCACTTATATTAGTTTTCTTTAAATTTAAATGATGGTGTCAATCAATTCTTTTGAATTAAATTATGTTACATTTAATTCATCAATCCAAGTTGGTAAAATTGTGAAATGTAATGGACTCTATATGCAAGACTTGGTTTCTAATTTGTCTGTTAGCAATTACTTGCATGCTACCCACTATTAAATTTTGAAAGAAAAAATTTAATACTGTAAAGTAATTGTAATTAAAAGGAATCAACACAACACTAGTTCTAAACACTTTTAAACCATCACCATGTAAATTTGTGTCATAAAACATTCATGGAATCACTTGGTCATTTATTTAATAATGATTCTATATAAAATCATACAATTGAAGTAGACAATTATTTATTAAATTGGACATTTCATATGAATATTATTTGTTATGCTATCACAAATACAACAATTAAAAGAGATTGAAATTAGACACACTCAAATTATGAAAATAATTGAAACTACACAAATTCAAGTGTAAAAATAAATAAGAAAAGAAGAGCAATGCTTTCCCTTGCACAATGGGCCCTCTTGGTTCAGCAATTTGTTGTTTAAGAAGTCCTTATAAATTTTTAACTGTTAAAATGCTCTAAAGTATGAAATCATTCATGCAATATAAACACAAGTAAAACTAAAATAACAACAACACTTTTGTATTATGATATTAGAGAAAATAAATAGTGTACATCATTGTTCCAATCCATATATATTTATACAACTCGAGTAAATCATTTGGTGTGAATCTCTAGAACAACTTTGTCAAAATATCAAAGTTTAGATTTTATGATGACAGGAGTAAGTGATGTGATCCACATATGAGAAATTAGTGTTTTGATGCATGAATCTCTTCATGCAAGATGTTAATTCTAATTTGGCTTGATCTTCAAAAGATTGATTCACAACCTATGCCAACAGTACTATACCAACCCACATAATCTACCACCACTTTGAATGCGCCTTTAACTCTGCTATTTTGTTGATCTATAAAGGGATGACTTGTATATGACATGTGGTAAAGATCAAGGTTATATTTTTCCACATATTTCAACTCACAATCTTTCTATGTTATGTTCATACTTATATAGACCTACGACTCGATTATGGAATTAACAACTCGCTACAAATTTTTATATGTGGCTACATAACTATTCTTTCTATAGGTATATAATTTATTTATTTTTTACAAATGAATACATGAAAACATAAAATATTGGACACTTTACCTTGGGATTTTCCAGTCTCTAATCCTTGTAGCTCAAAGCATGATTCTTATCAAAATGTTAGTAATTGAGTATAGGATAGTGAATATGGTAGGCTTGTAAATTTATGGTTGGAAAAATAGGTAGCAAAAGGATAAGCCCTAAGGGTTAGCCCAGTTGGCCAAGTTATCATCATTAAAGCACCTTTGCTATTGTGAGGTTATGGGTTTAATTCTCTCGACACTCCCAATGTTAGGCTATGTTGTTAAGCTGACAGGAAGTGATACCTTCAAGTGGATCTACTTGGTACAATATTCTATGGACATAGCACATTGATCTCTAGGGACTGTGAACCACATATAAAAATTTAGAAAAAATGTGACAAAATGAGTTCATTCTAGGGTTCCAACAGATAGACTTCCTAGGTGTTAAACTAATAACCCATGAAAAAATATTGTATAGTTTATCAAAATTAAAATGAAGTAGATAACCTATATATATATATATATATATATATATATATATATATATATATGAAACAATGAAATTGGCATCCAGAAACAACATCCTTGATCCTAGTGAAAATTAAGCAGCTACATTAGGTGGGGCCCACACAGGCTATTTCTGGTGTATGTATATTTTTAGAATGGTGAGAAAAGTCTATTTATAGCAGGAGTCTATTTATAGATGGTTGAGAAAATTCTATTTATGGATGGAGTTCTATTTTTGGAATGCATGTGTGAAGTCGGTTCGAAGATTGCATGTCTAAAAATAGAATGCATGTCGATTATTATTATCTCTCAATAATAATTAGACAATAAATAATAATCTATTCTCTTGAAGCACTTGATTTCAGTTAATTGATGTGGCAAACTAGTTGACTGAAGGAATTACGAGTTCTAAGGTTGGTTGGTGGGACATTCTAGTGGAATTCATTGTAACTGAGTGATACAAAGTTGTAACAGAGTTGGATGTGTAGTTATGTGAGTTGTAAAGTAGTTTAACTCAGTTAAGTGAGTTAAACTCAGTTGTTCTAGTTGTAACTAGTTGTAACTAAAGATACACTAGTGAGAGATCAGTGAATTAAATATTAAATTAATTTATATGGAGTGATCTCACATGCAACTGAAGATTTACTACTGTTAACTACGTGCATGTCAGATCTAGTGGAGACCCAGTTGCAAGTTAGGTGAAAGGAACAATTTGACTATCAGTTGTGACATTAGTGGGTGTACACTTGAAACCAAACACATATTGGAGATGCCTATGAGTATTGCGTAGTAAATTTAGGCTAGAATGAATCATTCATAGGTTCTTGACCATCAAGGATTGTGCAGTGGAGGCAGGCTTTCTGGAGGTAGTGAATTGGTGCATGTATTAGCCAATTTTTGTATGACAGTGTGTGACAATTGTATATTGTACTGAGAGCTCTTGGATTAGAGTTTTGTATGAGATTGTTTCATGATCCATGATATATACATAATATATGATAGTGGGTTTTTAGCTTTATGCTTTCTCGGTAAAAACATCTGTGTTATGTGTGATTGATCTTTCTTTATTATATTACAATTAGCGATCGTGTTTTAAATTCCGCAAATATTTTTGTAGAAGAGATTATGTATTTAACAATGGCATATAATTGTTAGATCGGGAGAATACAGGAAATACATGATTTGTATTAAAATTTCTACATGGTATCGTAGCAAAGAATATTGCAGATCCAGGATATCGGTACACCCACCTATTCCATTTGGACCAAGACCATCAATTCTTGCAGCTTTTCACATTCAAGACAACTTACTATTTTTAGCAGGTTTTCGGGTCCTCCACTCTCGGAGCCGTTTTGGGGGCTTAATGATCCAGGTGGATATTGGTGGCCACCCACCTATTCCACTTTGCCCCCCACCATTGTCTCTTTCAGTTTTTCAGTTTCGGCATAACTTACTATTTTTAGCAGTTTTTCGGGTCCTGAACTTCCGGAGCCGTTTTGAGGCCCTAAACGACGTTTTTTGGGTATGAAAGCGCCAGCGAATTTTCCGATAAAATTCGTCCCGACAGCTGTATTCCTCGGATAGATCTTTCTAACGAGCTATTGAACGCGTCAAACGGAGATTGGGTGCCAAAGTTATGCCCCCGGGAAGTTGAACCACCAATTTACCCAAACGGGCGCCCACAGTTTTGGCGCCTCATCTCCTACGGTTAGGTTTTTTGACGTTTCAAATTCTACATTGTTTCTCAACAATAAATAGGCCCTCGAGCCTCATTGTAACACAGTTCAGAGGTCTGTAGCCACCACATCTCTTCTCAGAGATTCGCTACCAGCACCCTAGCTATTTTATTTCCATTATGTCCGTAAGCATCTTTCTGTTATTTGATATTAATGAAATGAAGTGTTATTTCCGCTGCATCTCTGTATTTATGGTTATGCTTGACTCTGCTATGCTCTCGCATAAAAACTGATCAATTGCAATATTGAAGCAGTAGCTGAGTTTGGTGGTGGAAACAATTCGAATTTTCTGCAAGATTGTTTTGGTGCGATAGTTGAGTAAACATTGAAATGGCTTTCAATGGTTTGTGGTTAGAGTATGCACTTGAGGGCAGCTCGAACTACATTACATGGAATGACAGGATGGAGGCGGTGCTTGAAGATAATGGCTTGAAGGAATTCATCGACAATGATGTTCCTAAGCCCACTTCAATGGATACTGCATTACTTGACACTTGGCAAAAGAAAGTAGCGAAGACGAGAAGGATTATGTTGGAAGGTGTGTGAGACCATATTTTTTCAAGCCTTCATGGGAAAGCCACTCCATAATCTATGTGGAAGGATTTGACAGATCTTTTCCAAAGCAGCAACGACCATAGGAAATTGGTGTTGAAGGATAAACTTAGAAATATCAAGATGGAAAATAACGACACTATTCCGATATACTTAACAAAGTTTATCCAATGTAGGGATGAGATTGGGAGTGTAGGGTTAAGTGTTGCTGATGATGATTTGGTGAGCTTGGCTCTCTTGGGACTTCCTAAGAGTTGGCACAGTTATGAAGACTCTGTCAACGGACGAGAAAAACTATCGGATTGGGAACGACTGTGGTCGGATTTAGTGCAGGAGGAGTTCAAGCGGAACACCAGAGATGGCTTTTCATCAAAGCATGATGATGAAGAGGATTTTGCTTTGGCTTCCAAGGCGAATAATGGGAAGGAGAAGAAATTCCATTCTAAATCTGAGGCCGGTGAAGATGGCAAGAAGCACAACATGTCCAAAGTGAAGTGTTTTCACTGTCACGAGTATGGACATATTGCCACAAATTGTCCACATAAGAAGAAGAAAAATATGGCTATTGGAGCTGCAGCTGGTGATGCTCTTGCCTCACAATTTGAGCTTGAATTCTTATTGATTGCATGCATGGTGTCAAGTGCATTGGGATTAGGGTGGTACTTGGATAGTGGTGCTTCCTTTCACATGACGGGAGATAAGAAACTTTTCAGCGACTTGGTGGAGAAAGATCTCCAGATGCATATTGAGTTGGTGACGATGGACGATACAGTGTGACTGGAATTGGTACCATTACCTTTCAGAGGGCATCAGGTAAACTCTTTCATTTAAAAAATGTTATGCATGTTCCAGGTTTGAAGAAAAATTTAGTCTCAGTCGCAATGTTAGAGGATAGAGGCTATGATGTTGTCTTTAGTGAAGGAAAAGTTTTCCTCCGACATAAAGCAACAGGGCAAGCCAAGAAGGTTGGGATTTGAGTTAAGAATCTCTATATAATTTATGTAGATGGGATTTCTACAGAGCTTCCTACTATTGGGAAGTGTGAGAAAGCCATGCAATTGACGCTTGAGAGGGAGCAAGATTTGCATGCAGGTAAGAGTGAACCTAAAGATGTGGAGCAGCCACAAGATGAGGATCATGGAGTGGGAGCAACCACTCATGCAGATAAATTTTGAGCCAAATGGTAAAAAGGAGTGCATGCATCTATACCACCAAGTGAGAGGTGGGGCCACATGCATGAGTAATCCCAAGAAGAAATTTTTGGGCATGATTCATTGAGATGGTGTGGATCTCATGAATCAAACCTGGCTACGAGAATCCCATAGAGCAGTGGTAGCATGATAAGTTGGATTGATGTAGTCACGTGTCGTAAGGACATGAAATAAAAGTGACAATGTTAGACACTAGAGCGCATATCAGAGTTGACAACAAGTGCAGAGTGCATGGATGCATAGGTGAGCAGCATAGTGGTTCCTGAAGACATGTGAAGTTGGTACCAATAGAAGTCAGAAGACTTTGATGATAGATGCATTATACTGATTCAGTTGTTTGAAGGCTATTCAGTTTCGGAAGTGTTGCATGTGTGAGAAACACTAGAGAAGTGTTGCATACAAAGGTTACAGGGCGAATGCATGGAGTTGCATGTCGCATGCAAAGATATTCCTTTCTTGTTGAGAGGGAGTGTTGAAGGTTGCAACAAGAAATAGTGAAATTGGCATCCAAAAACAACATCCTTGATCCTAGTGAAAATTAAGCACCTACACTAAGTGGGGCCCACACAGGCTATTTTCTGGTGTATGTCTATTTTTAGAATGGTGAAAAAATTATATTTATAGCGAGAGTCTATTTATAGATGGTTGAGAAAATTATATTTATGGATGGAGTTCTATTTTTGGAATGCATGTGCGAAGTCAGTTCGTGGATTGCATGTCTAAAAATTGAATGCATGTCAATTATTATCATCTCTTAATAATAATTAGACAATAAATAATAATATATTCTCTTGAAGCACTTGATTTCAGTTAACTGATGTGGAAAACCAGTTGACTGAAGGAATTACGAGTTCTAAGGTTGGTTGGTGGGACATGCTAGTGGACTTCATTGTAACGGAGTGATACAAAGTTGTAACAGAGTTGGATGTGTAGTTATGTGAGTTGTAAAGTAGTTTAACTCAGTTAAGTGAGTTAAACTCAGTTGTGCTAGTTGTAACTAGTTGTAACTAAAGATACACTAGTGAGAGATCAGTGAATTAAATATTAAATTAATTTACATGGAGTGATCTCACATGCAACTGAATATTTACTACTGTTAACTACATGCATGTCAGATCCAGTGAAGACCCAGTTGAGAGATAGGTGAAAGGAACAATTTGACTATCAATTGTGACATTAGTGGGTGTACACTTGCAGCCAAACACACAATGGAGATGCCTATGAGTATTGCATAGTAAATTTAGGCTAGAATGAATCATTCAGAGGTTCTTGACCATCAAGGATTGTGCAGTGGAGGCAGGCTTTCTGGAGGTAGTAAATTGGTGCATGTATTAGCCAATTTTTGTATGACAGTATGAGACGATTGTATATTGTACTGAGAGCTCTTGGATTAGAGTTTTGTATGAGATTGTTTCATGATCCATGATATATACATAATATATGATAGTAGGGTTTTTAGCTTTATGCTTTCCCGGTAAAAACATTTGTGTTACGTGTGATTGATCTTTCTTCATGTGTTTGCAATTGGCGATTAAATTTCCGCAAAGATTTAAGTAGAAGGATTTTTTATTTAACAGTGGCATATAATTTTTAGATCAGGAGAATCTAGGAAATACATAAGTGTATTAAAATTTCTACATGGTATCGGAGCAAAGAAGATTTCAATATTGAAGCAGTAGTTGAGTTTGTTGGTGGAAACAATTCGAATTTGCTGCAAGATTTTCTTGGTGTGACAGTTGAGTAAACATCGAAATGGCTTTCAATGGTTTGCGGTTAGAGTATGCACTCGAGGGAAAATCAAACTAAATTGAATGGAAGTACAGGATGGAGGCAGTGCTTGAAGATAATGGCTTGAAGGAATTCATTGATAGTGATGTTCCTAAGCCCACTTTGACGGATGATGCATTACTTGACGCCTGGCAAAAGAAAGTAGCTAAGAAGAGAAGGATTTTGTTGGAAGGTGTGAGACACCATATTGTCTCAAGCCTTTATGGGAAAGCCACTCCATATGTTATGTGGAATGCTTTGACGGATCTTTTCCGAAGCAACAGTGACCATAGGAAATTGGCGCTGAAGGATAAACTCAGAAATACCAAGATGGAAAAGAACAACACTATTCTGGTATACTTAACAAAGTTTTTCCAATGGAGGGATGAGCTTGGTAGTGTAGGAGTAATTGTTGTTGATGATGATTTGGTGAGATTGGATCTCTTGGTACTTCTTAAGAGTTGGCATAGTTATGAAGACTCTGTCAACGGACAGGAAAAACTGCCGGATTGAGAATGACTGTGGTCAGATCTAGTGCAGGAGGAGTTTAGGTGGAACACCAGAGATGGCTCTTCATCAAAGCATGATGATGAAGAGGATTGTTATTTGGCTGCCAAGGTGAAGAAGGGGAAGGGGAATAAATTCCATTCTAAATCTGAGGCCGGTGAAGATGGCAAGGAGCACAAAATTTCTAAAGGGAAGTGTTTTCACTGTCACGAGTATGGACATATTGCCACAAATTGTCCACTTAAGAAGAAGAACAAGATGGCTACTAGAGCTGCAACTGGTGAGGCTCTTGCCTCAAAATTTTAGCTTGAATTCTCAATGATCGCATGCATGGTGTCAAGTGCATTGGGATCGGGGTGGTACTTGGATAGTGGTACTTCCTTTCACATGACAGGAGATAAGAAGCTTTTCAGTGACTTGGTGGAGAAAGATCTCCAGATGCATATTGAGTTGGGCGACGATGGACGATACAGTGAAACTGGCATTGGTACCATTACCTTTCAAAGGGCATCAGGTAAAATCTTTCATTTAAAAAATATTATGCATGTTCCAGGTTTGAAGAAAAATTTAGTCTCAGTTGCAATGTTAGAGGATAGAGGCTATGATGTTGTATTTAGTGAAGGAAACGTTTTCCTATGACACAAAGCAACAGGGCAAGCCAAGAAGGTTGGGATTTGAGTTAATAATATATATATACGTGATGTAAGAGTGAACCTCAGGATGTGGAACATCCACAAGATGAGGATCATGGAGTGGGAACAACCACTCATGTTGAGAAATTTTGAGCCAGATGGGAAAAGGGAGTGCATGCAGCTATACCACCAAGTGAAAGGTGGGCAACATGCATGAGTAATCCCAAGAAGAAATTTCTGAGCATGATTCATTGAGATTGTGTGGTTCTCATGAATCTAACCTGGCTACGAGAAGCCCACAAAGCAGCAGTAGCATGATCAGTTGGATTGATTCAGTTAGGTGTCATAAGGACATGAAATCAAAGTGACAATGTCAGATACTGAAGCGCGGATCAGAGTTGACAACAAGTGCAGAGTGCATGGATGCAGAGTTCAACAGCATAGTGGTTTCCGAAGACATGTGCAGTTGGTACCAACATAAGTCAGAAGAATTTGATGATAGATGCATTATACTGATTTAGTTTTTTGAAGGCTATTCAGTTTCGGAAGTGTTGCATGTGCGAGAAACACTAGAGAAGTGTTGCATACAAAGGTTGCAGGGCGAATGCATGGTGTTGCATGTCGCATGCAAAGACAGTCCTTTCTTGTTGAGAGAGAGTATTAAAGGTTGCAATAAGAAACAATGAAATTGGCATCCAGAAACAACATCCTTGATCCTAGTGAAAATTAAGAACCTACACTAGGTGGGGCCCACACAATCTATTTTCTGGTGTATGTCTATTTTTAGAATGGTGAGAAAATTCTATTTATAGAGGGATTCTATTTATATATGGTTGAGCAACTTCTATTTATGGATGGAGTTTTATTTTTGGAATGCATGTGTGAAATCGGTTCATAGATTGCATGTCTAAAAATAGAATGCATGTTGATTATTATTATCTCTTAATAATAATTAGACAATAAATAATAATATATTCTCTTGAAGCACTTGATTTCAGTTAACTTATGTGGAAAACAAATTGATTGAAGGAATTATGAGTTCTATGGTTGGTTGGTGGGACATGCTAGTGGACTTCGTTGTAACTGAGTGATACAAAGTTGTAATAGAGTTGGAGATGTAGTTATGTGAGTTGTAAAGTAGTTTAACCAGTTAAGTGAGTTAAACTCACTTGTGCTAGTTGTAACTAAAGATACACTAGTGAGAAATCAGTGAATTAAATATTAAATTAATTTACATGGAGTGATCTCACATGCAACTGAATATTTACTATTGTTAACTACATGCATGTCAAATCCAGTGGAGACCCAGTTGAGAGATAGGTGAAAGGGACAGTTTTACTATAATTTGTGACATTAGTGGGTGCACACTTGCAACCAAATACACATTGGAGATGCCTATGAGTATTATGCAGTCAAGGCAAGTTAGAATGAATCATTCAGAGGTTCTTGACCATCAGGGATTGCGCAGTGGAGGCAGGCTGTCTGGAGGCAGTAAATTGGTGCATGTATTAGCCAATTTTTGTATGACAGTGTGCGACGTTTGTATATTGTACTGAGAGCTCTTGGATTAGAGTTTTGTATGATATTTTATCATGATCCATGATATATACATAATATATGATAGTGGGGTTTTTAACTTTATGCTTTCCTGGTAAAAACTTCTGTGTTATGTGTGATTGATCTTTCTTCATGTGTTTTCAATTGGAAATTAAATTTCCGCAAAGATTTAAGTAGAAGGATTATGTATTTAACAGTGGCATACAATTGTTAGATTAGGAGAATCCAGGAAATACATAAGTGTATTAAAATTTATACATGGTATCAGAGAAAAGAAGATTGAAATATTGAAGGAACCCAACTTGGATACCAATAGTTGGAAACAATGTTAATACTAAGAGGGGGTGAATCAATATAAAGGCTAATTTTAACTTTTATGCCAATTTAATTTTCATTCAAACTTGGAAACCATCCATATAACCAACAACAACATATTATGTGTGAGAAATATGAAATCAACATACAAGCACACACCATGAGCAACATACACATGAGACACAAGATTTTACGTGGAAACCCTTTTGGGAAAAAATCACCAAAGCTTGTTGTTGTTATTGATGTAAAATAAGAGCACCTACTCAAGATGGAAGCACCAAGCCTTCTCAAGCACCCACTAGAGATGGAAGCACCAACTTCCTGTATGCAGGCTCCAACCTACACTCAATAAGGAAATCAATGTTCATTGTAATTGGCGGCAACATTGTTTGATATAACCTCTCTTTTTCCTCAACTCTTGGCCCACACAACATTCTTTGTTATCAACCCTCCCCACTCTCTGTAGCAACTTGTTGTTCCACTCACCAATGAACTAATGCACTTCCCACATAGAACTCCCTTATTCTCGACCCTATGCTCTTCAAAAACATACAATTAAGCTCTCATCCCCTTCTTTTCCACATTCTCTCTCAACCTCTTACACTGCAACACAACCTCTCTCAGCCTTCTCCCTCTGCACAAGAACCTTTGGCCTTATTCACACAACATCACTCCTCTTTAGGGGTCTCTTTCTTGTGCTTAGGAACTTTCAACCTCTTCCCACTAGAACAGGCTCACTTGGCCTCACACAGTAGTGCAGACACACACAAATCTCTCCTAAAAACTCACTGACCACAATGTTTCTTCCCCTGCCTTGCTCTGCTCCAATCCTAGGTTTTGTTCATCTGTTGCACTCTACTCGATGTTGCCTTTACTGCCTGTTTCCACACTCCTCAAGTATACCTTTGCATGGCTCTCCATTCTATTGTTGCATCTGACTTGGATTCTGCCGTTGCATTAAACATGAGGATGGGATCCTGAGGGATCTCTCATACCTAGAATTAAATCTCAATCAAACAACATACTCAAGGAGATCTTCCATTAAATTATTCTTGTATGCATGAAATGGCTTCTCAATTCTTCATTTAATTCAATGAATCATGCAAGGAAAGATCATAGATGGATTTTTTTCAACTCAAGACAGACCTTAACACTCTTTTCTACACATATTGGTCCTCATCACCTTGACCCAGTGATCCCTGAAAGTCTCTATTTATTCCAGCGACTAACTCCTCTAAAGTGAATTATTCTTCGGATGTCGACTCAACCACCCTTCAATACCTTTGTAATGCACTATCAGATCCCTTTATCTATCGTAACTTTTATTAAAACAAATGTTATGAAACTACGAGTTCACGAGATTCTGAGCCACTTCGTGCTTAGCCCCTTCTTATTTTTCCCATATGATTCGTATTGTGACCGATAACTTAGCATTTAGGTGTTAAGGCCTTCAAGCTCCTACCAAGGGACTATCTTCTACTTTATTTTCTCTCAACCCTTGGTTCCTTTAAGCTTCCTTGACCAAGCTCAAACACATCGTAGCTCCCGCATATCGTAACTTTTCTCAAAATTCAATTTATAGCGAAGTTATGAAATCATCGACCATGGATATTCCACAACACTTAGGTGTAATACCTCACTTTACGCCCTCGGTTCTATTGGTTTCCTCGTGACCAAACGTTAATAACAATGGGAGCTCCACATATCGGATCAAAACATTCCTCATAAAGCATTTACACTGGAGCTACGATATTTACAACTGCCAATATTCTAACCTCTAAAATGTTCTTCCCATGTGGTGTCTTTACAACACTCAGGTTCTAATGCCTTCTCTATGCCCTTGGTCCTTTGGATCCACATGACCAAGTGATAAAAACCATTTGAGCTCTTTCTATCTTAACTTTTTCACATCACAGTTAGAACAAAAGTTAGGAGAACTTCAACCTCTTAAATATTGGCCTTCAAGATGACATCATGATGATGTCATCATCTCCACAGGGTGCCTCCTTAGTGGTAACACGTGTCACGCAGATTTTCCCCATTAGACCACCAAAAAATGTTTAATATGACTGCCATAGGTCCATCGTATGGCCACGTCATGATGATTTCATATTTCACGTTAGGTCCTCAAGGCCAATCACCTACTGGTATGTGTCCTGTTGGAGGTGAGAGAAAGGGTCTTTTGGTCCTTTGGTTTTTCAACTAATTCCTTTGTAATTCCTCTTCCTCGCAAACCTTAAGAACTTACGATATTTCGATCTCTGAAGTTCCGAAATTTTTAGGTTATGATTTCTCCCTGATGTTTTGTTTCTCCAAGGTTTTAATACGCCGAGGTTCTTACTTGCTCTAATATACAACCTTCTAATATCAGGTTCCTTTCAAATAAACCGTCAAGGTCCCGATTTGTTGACCATCTGATATCGAGTTCTGATATGCTTAACGTTCCATCCCTTCCAATATTCTTCCTACTCCAATCTCTGATATTCTAAGTTTATGATATTGCAGCCTCTGACGTTCTGAAATTTAGGGTCTGAAATTTGGCCTACTCCTCTAGTTCTGAAATCAGCCTGCTCCAAAGGACTTCAAGCTCCTTACTTCAGCTATCATTAAATTTTGATGTCGATGGCCATTTATGGACTTCCACATACCGTTGAAAATCTTATTCAAATCACTTTCCCATGGAATAGGTATAATGTAGTATTTGAGCCCAATTACCATCACATATAGGCTAGGGGACATCAAAGCCAACATTTGTTTCCACATAATGCTAGCACATACATCCATGCTAATTTGGTTGACATCAATTCCAACACACTTTCTAACTTTCAGGAAATGCCAATTTCCCATGTTGATCTCCGAGCATGACTATTGACTTCAATGCCAAGGATCACTTACAATCAACATTCATTTAGAGTCATAAAAAAACTCACTTGCAAGTGGTTGGTCTCATTGAATTTATTGTGAAATGAAGGAGTTTAATGAAATGGAGGTTGGCATTGATGGAAGTATTAGTTCCAACATGTATAGTTTATGTTTTATGGTGCAGAAGGGAATTTTCCCATTATTTTCGTTTCTTTATGCTAAGGAAATTTTTAACTCTAGTGAACAGTTAGGAAACTTCACAAACCTCCTAGTTGGTGATTAGCATCTAGAAGGACTAGGCTCTCTTAGCCTGCTCCCCTTTCCTCCTAACCTTCCATTTTCATGTTTTTTTTCTCTTTCATTTCATGCCTTAAATTGATGAGGAAATTAGCTTGTGATGGGATTCTTCTCATATTTGGTGAGCATACTCTCCTTAGCTCCAAAAAATATAATTCTTAGCCTCAGGTATATTGCTTCATTCTAATTTTGTGTTCTATAGTTTTTGTTTCTCACAATTTTTTTCTACTCTAGTTTGTGTTTTTTCTTCTTCTCAACGCGTTTGACTTCATTTTAACCTTTGATTTCATCCATGTGCATAATACCAAGGAAATATTCCCACTCTTCTTGGTTGATGTGATTACTCCTTTTCCTTTATACCTTGTTATCTATTCCCCACCTCTTGTTGGCATTGTGTTTTTTCTTGGTTTGTTAACATATCTCACGAGGGATGTTGCTAGAGCGGGGGAGATGGGGGTCATGATGCCCACGATAGCACCTAATCTTGAGCTCAGGCCCATGCCTCCCATGACAGGTATTGAGATCATACATTTTTGGTTATTCAAAATGAAATCAGTAAAATTGAATAGGAGGTTTAAAAGGAAAGAGATGATGTATCTAACTCAAAAGTTATAGAATAGGTGTCAAAATGGGTCCTTGATCTGGTCACTGCCAAAGCACATAAAAATCAACATTTCCACACTATTGATATTAGCCCATTAAAAACTTTCAGGGAAAGGTCCTATTCGAGCATAATGAAAGAAAAGATGAGCTTGATCTCCTCCACGTCAAGGAATTTTTCCTACTCTATCATATCATTGATGAATTCATGCATCACATGGAGGCAAGCATTCTATGCAGAAAAGATCCACCTCCAGCATGCCATCATGACTACCAAACACCAAACAACTAGTCACTTCATGTTTTTCGAGTATTTTGCAACTAGCAACTATGTTTTTAGCTTGTATGTCATCTATGTATATGTGTCTTGTACTTTATATTATTATGGTTTTTATGGCATCCCTTCCAATATTTTGTTAGGTCCCTATATTACTAGTATAGTCCCTTATTGTTGTTAGTGTAACCCCCTTATTGTTATTATTGTACCCTTGTAACCCCCATATTGTTATTATTGTGCCCTTAAATTATTATTGTTAGGTTGGCTAGGATTACATTGTGGCCCCATAGACTCCTATATATAGAAAGGAGGTTTTGTAATTTGTATCATCCAAGAATTGTTCATTCATGTAATGTATTGGAGGTTTCCCCCTCGAAGTGGCTTATTTCTAAGGCATTGATATCTCTTTTCTTCTATTTTTGGAGCTGGTTACACAACATTTGGTATCATAGCTTTGGATTCTAGGGTTTCGCTGCTTTAAACAAGTCATCGTGGAATTTTCTCTATAAATTTTTTTCTACGAAGGTTCATAATCTGAAATGTTTAGGGTGTGAAGCCGAAATCCTAAGGAAACTGGTCAAAAAATTTCAGAGCTTGGTTCGCAATATTTTCGGAGATATGATCTATGGAAGGTAGTGATTTTTCAGGCTCCCGAATGTCATCTCAAAGAGGTGATCGTGGGAAAATATTCATAACTCTCTCTCTGAGCATCGGATTGGAGTGCCGTAAAAATTTGTCACAAGTACACAGAACTTGCACAGTCCTGTAGCCTATCAATTTTTAAGAGCTGAAGGATGAAACGATGAGCACGTGGCAAGTCGTACAGGTTTGCTCCTCTTTTGAACCGGTCCATAATTAGGTCATTGTGGGAGATTGGACACAAATTTTCCTTGGAGAATCCAAATCAGGTCAGACCTATGAAATTCGAAAGAGAATTCAGAGGGCTACGTCGGTGCCAAATTTCAAATATTGAAGAGCTGTAATCACATAGATAAATCAATTTC
This sequence comes from Pinus albicaulis, assembly GCA_034641835.2. NCBI lineage: Eukaryota > Viridiplantae > Streptophyta > Pinopsida > Pinales > Pinaceae > Pinus > Pinus albicaulis. The sequence continues at coordinate 1,162,193,485 of CM076577.1, forward strand.
AATATCGAGCTCCTCAAAAGCATGAAAAAGGTGTGTATTTTTTTCCGAATTGCATAAGTCTTGTTTGAAGAATCAATTTGAATTGATTCCAAGGGCATATTGTAGAATATATATCGATATTGGGTTCTAAAATATGCCTAAAAGTAAAAATAATTCAACACCCATTAAGCCTTTATAAGGCTCTACTATGACTCATGAAGACGAAGAATTGCAACATGACATATCAAAATTACAAGAGAAAGTGCACCAAATTTCGCTCTCGCAAAGAGCAACAAAAAATTAAATCGAAGTTTTGAAGAAAGGCGTGGAAGCTAATATGGATGTTTTGAAGAAAGGTGTGGAAGCGAAGATGGATGGCATGGAAGTTGGCATGGAAGCTAAGATGAATGACATGAAAGACAACATGGAAAACATGAAGAACGATCTAAAAGAAGACATTGAAGGTTTGGCAAAATTGATACAACAAATGTTTCCTAATGGTGAAAATATAGTAGAAGAACCTCATGATGAGAACAAAATAGATGTTAATCATGATTTCATAAACTCTAAGGTTGGCGGGAAGAACCACCGTATTCCAAAAATGGATATGAGGAAGTTTGATGGCAAGGATCCCGTAACATGGATACTACAGATGGAGCAATATTTTGATCTCAATAATGTGAAAAACATACAAAAGGTACGCATTGCAATTTTACATTTAGAAAAAAATACATTTGTATGGTATCGATGGCTTTTCTCCCGTAAAAAAAATTCACTTGGTCAATTTTTACGGAGGAAATGATAGCACATTATAAGGATACAAAGAGCAACACCTTCTTTAGCCAATTGATAAATCTCAAAAAAAAGGGTTCAGTGGCGGAGCACATTAAGGACTTCCAAAAATTGAATATAAGGGTAACTGATATTCCAGAGGAGCATAGGATTTATGTCTTCATAGGGACTTTAAAGGATAACATCCAACATAAAGTTTTCGTTTGGGAACCTGATTCAACGGAGAAGGCATTCAGATTCGCAAGAAAAATTGAATATAAAATTATGGCGACAAGGAAGCCTGCCACTCACATCTATAAAGATGGAAGTGTTGCTACTCCTGGACTTCCACAACCTACAAGGTTCACACCACAAAAATTGGAAGAAAAAAGAGAAAAAGGGCTTTGCTATAGTTGTGATAGAAAATACACTAAAGGTCATAAGTGTCTTGATAAGAAATTATTTTACATAGATTGTGAAGAGGAAGAAGAAAATGAACAAGAAGAGGATATACTGAGAACTTGACCCTAGAAGAGGAAGAAATGGTCAAACATATCGTGTAATGCTGTTGCTTGAAATTATCACTCCTCCATCAAGATAGAAGGACATATCAAGAAGAAAAAGGTAATAATGTTGATTGATTAGGGTAGCACCCATAATTTTATTCATTGTAAGGTAGCCAAAAATTAAATTGTTTCCTATACCCAGCACTAGAATTTCAAGTGATGGTTGCAAATGAAGGAGCTATAAATTGCTTTGAAAAATGCCATAATATCAAGCTAACCATGGGGGAATATGTATTGGATAGTATAATTCTTTCCGTTCCAATGGGAGGTGTTGATGTTGTACTAGGAGTACAGTGGTTACAATCTTTGGGGACAATAGCTTTTAATTTTCAAGAACTTTTCTTGAATTTTTTTTCAGAAGGAAAGGAAGTCGAATTATGGGGTATCGCAGGCAAGCTGGGAAAGATAATAAGCTCTAATATCATGACAAATCTTCTGAAGAAAGAACAACGAGGCGTAATTGCACAATTATGCTCACTAGAAGTTCCAACATCAAAATCATGTTACACGGATCTCCAACAAGTCTTGGACAATCATTCCAAGGTGTTTGAAACTCCCAAAGGACTCACCTATTCATGATCGCAGTTATCTTTATTCATTTGATTCCGAAGTGTTCCTCCAAAATCAGGCCTTATAGATATCCTTATGTCCAAAGAAAAATTGAACGTATGATTGCAGAAATGTTAGAGGCGGGTATAATTCAACCTAGCTAAAGTTATTTCTCTGCTCCTGTAGTATTGGTACACAAGAGGGATGGATCATGGCAAATGTGTCTGGATTATAGGGAGCTCAATAAGCTCACCATTAAAGATAAATTTCCCATTCCTGTGATTGATGAATTATTGGATGAATCACATGGAGAAATTTATTTTACCAAGTTGGATCTTTTTCGGGATATCATCAAATTATAATCAAGACTGAAGATATTCCAAAAACAGAATTTCGAACTCATGAGGGTCATTATCAATTTTTGGTCATGCCTTTTGGCCTTACCAATGCACCTTCTACATTTCAAGGGTTGATGAATTCCATTTTCAACCCCTTCCTTAGAAAATTTGTGCTAGTATTTTTTGATGATATACTAATCTACAACAGGTCTTGGAAGGATCATGTTCAACATGTTGACAGGGTGCTCAAACTATTGTAGGAGAAACAATTATATGCAAAAACCTCCAAATGTTTCTTTAGAGTACAAGAGGTGGAATATCTGGATCATATTGTATCTCACGAGGGTGTTAAAGTAGACACTAACAAAATTAAAGCCATTAAGGAATGGGAAGTCACAACAACCATAAAGCAGTTGCGAGGATTTCTCAGGTTAACGGGGTATTATCGCAAGTATTTTGTTAAGAGGTATGGGCTTGCAGAACTAATAACACCTCTAACAACATTATTGAAAGGATAATTTTCATGGACTCTGAAGCAACTAAGGCCTTTGAACATCTTAAAGGCGATGTGCCTAACTTAGGTCTTAAGTATGCCGGACTTCACAAGCCTTTATTATGGAATGTGATGCATCATGAGAGTAGATGGTGTGCTTCAATATAAAGAAGAAAATGGCTGAAGATAATCGAGCGTGGGAAAGCTGTTTATGAAGAAATGTTAGCAATACTGCATGCACTAAAGAAATGGCGAACTTACCTAATGGGAAGACACTTAAAGGTAAAAACTGATCATGATAGTCTTAAACACTTTTTGGAACAAAGACTATCTTCAGAAGAGCAGCAAAAATGGGTCACAAAGATGTTGGGTTATGACTTTGAAATAATCTACAAAAAGGAAAGCTTAATGTTGTTGCAGATGCACTCTCAAGAAAGAATGAAGAGGTGGAAGCATTTCTTTGTGCCATTTCTATTATCCAACCAGATTGGATAACTGAAGCAAGAAATGAATGGAAGAAGGACAAAGATGTATGGACACTCATTCAAAAGTTGCAGCAAGATCCTAGTACATCTGATACATTTAGTTGGAAAAATGATTCCGTATGTTACAAAGATCTCTTATATCTTTGTAATAATTCCCAACTAAAACAAAATATTCTTTTGGAAATGCACACTTCTCCTTTAGGAGGACACTCAGGATTTTTAAAAACTTACCACGGGGTGAAGAAAGAACTTTTTTGGGATGGCCTTAAATATGATATTCAAAAGTTTGTGGCAGAATGTTTGGTTTTCCAGCAGAATAAATTTGAGACAATTAAGACCCCGGAACTTCTACAACATTTATCCATTCCAAGTCAACGTTGGGAGGAGATTTCAATGGATTTTATCACAGGTTTACCTAAGTCCAAAGGAAAGAGTGTCATCATGGTGGTAGTTGATAGACTTACCAAGTATGAACATTTTTGTGCATTATCTCATCCATTTAAAGCAATTACAGTTGCTACTACATTTATGGACACAATTCAAAAGCTACATGGAAGCCCAAGGGTTATTGTGAGCGACAGAGATCCCATTTTTACTGGAAATTTTTGGACGGAGTTATTTTCTTGTTTGGGTACTCAATTAGCTCATAGCTCATCTTATCATCCTCCATCTGATGGTCAAACTGAGATTGTAAATAAATGTTTGGAAGGATATCTTCGTTGTTTTGTATCTGATAAACAAACACAATGGGTCAAGTGGTTACCTCTTGCTGAATGGTGGTATAACACTTCCTTCCATACTGCAGCAAAAATGACCCCATTTATGGCACTTTATGGATATCATCCACCATCCATCACATCATCTTTAAGGAAAATTCGAAGGTTCAAGCAGTGGAAGATCACATCGAGCATCAACAAGAAGTTCTCCAACTCTTAAAGGATAACCTGAATTTGGCACAAAATCGAATGAAACAACAGGCAGATCAACATCGCAGTGAGATAAGTTTTGATGTAGGAGATTGGGTATTTTTACGGCTACAACCATACAAACAAATGTCCCTCAAGCAAGCTAAGAAGGATAATAAATTATCGCCAAAGTACTATGGTCCTTACAAGGTGTTGCAAAAGATTGGTACTATGGCATACAAATTGGAGCTTCCTGCTTCTTCACGGGTGCATCCAATTTTCCATGTTTCATGCTTAAAGAAGGTTATAGGTGAAAATCTTCCAGTTCAAACAATATTGCCAGAACTTGATGAGGAAGGAAAAATCATATTGGAACCTGAAGCAGTCACGGAAACAAGAACTCGACAACTACGGAATCGATCAATTTCAGAGTACCTCATCAAGTGGAAGAACTTACCCATTGAAGATTCTACATGGGAGGATGAGAATTTTATACAGAAGCACCCAGAGCTACTCAAGCGTTGAGGACAACACTTTTTTAAGGAGAGGGGCATGTTAGGTCCCTATATTACTAGTATAGTCCCTTATTGTTGTTAGTGTAACCCCCTTATTTTTATTATTGTACCCTTGTAACCCCCATATTGTTATTATTGTGCACTTAAATTATTATTGTTAGGTCGGCTAGGATTACATTGTGGCCCCACTAGGATTACATTATGGCCTAATGGACTCCTATATATAGAAAGGAGGTTTTTTAAATTGTATCATCCAAGAATTTTTCATTTATGTAATGTATTGGAGGTTGCCGTCTCGAAGTGGCTTATTTCCAAGGCGTTGATATCTCTTTTCTTCTATTTTTGGAGCTGGTTACACAACATGTTTTGTAATGTGAACACTAGTCATACTCAACATATCATGCTTATTTTGAAAAACTCATGTATAAGCCCTAATTATTTCCTCTAGTCTGGTTTCCACACTACCAGAAAAAGGATAATTGAGGCATCATTCCAAAGCATGAATTTGATATTTTAATTATTTTAGTAATAAAATTTGATCTTACAAAAAATGGTTTTTATTTGAAGCCCAAATGGGTTGGATCTTATGGTGGAAAACGAATAATTTTTCATTGTTAGGAAAATTTCAATTCCCTTGAGGGCCTAACTTGAAGCCATGGTGGCATCTCGAGGTAGTGGTTATACCTAGAGATATTATGTTAAATTTTCTTGTTACTCGTGCACATATAAGTGGATTAAATCCTACCCCCATGTCCTTTAATTTTCACCACCATGGAGGGTACCCAAGATTGGGATACATGTCATTGCATTGATATGTGCACAAGGGAATTGATACAAGGTTCCAATATAACACCCATTTGGCAACCTACATGTATGAAGGGACTCACGTGTATGGTCATGTATGAGGTGAGTTCATGGGATGTTTCAAACATTATGGAGGTTATGTGTGAGATATTTGGGAAGGAAATCTAGGCTCAAAGTTCACATTCAAGTCTACTTCAAGCATAATTATGGCGAAATATACAATGATTAAGGATATTTATGATACAGGGTGATGGGAAAAAACATGAATATAGGTTGGAGATTTAAATTAGTCTCCTTCTCATCGAGAGCCTAGGTATGACGATTTGTTATTTAATCTTCCTGAATTTTTTGTTTATTGATTTTTTATCCTCTCTGTTTATTGTTTCTTTTGGTAGTGTTTCATTTTCTCTATGTTTTGGATGCCTCTAAGTGTTGGGTTTCTATTTCGATGTAATGTTTCAGGAGACAATTCCCCTGCTCTCTAGTTTAGTTGTGGCTTAAAGGTGGAAGTTATGAGGCATGTTTTCATTGGAACAAGGCTTGTACTATGATTGGCTCCAAGGTTTAGTTTAGTGGATCTCATCTGGTTGCAAAGGAGGAAGAAGAGGAAGAGTCACCCCTTTTGTTCATCTCAAAGCTCATCAACCATTTCTTCTCAACCTCAAGGTCAAGCCTTTTTTCATTATTCAATGGCTCGATTTCTGGAGATAATTCCTAAAGGAGGAGGTTCTTTATATCCATATAGTCACTCGTGAGGAGGTCGAGGTTCTTATTAATTCAACTCAATCATGATCAGCTTCATATATGCAAAATGTTAATATGTATTAGCACATTATAAATATTGTGAGAAGAGTTCTCATAGATCGATAAAAAACATGTTATATAAAAAGGTTTCTATTCTGCCAAAGAAGCTAGAAAACTTTATTTTCACCTCCTCTAAAGTAGACAATAATCCTCCTCCACAATATATGTGGACTCTTCCTGGGAATGGCATGATCAGGTGAGCCAAGTTTTAAGTTATGTTTTTATGTTGCATCTTTGTTCTAGTTATGGTTATTAATTTCGGTAAAGCACTTCTGTTATTTTTCTTTAAATTTAAATGACGGTGTCGATAAATTATTTTGAATTAAAATTATGTTACATTTAATTCATCCATCCAAGTGCGACTACCGCTACATCCTCCGGCTCCAGTTGCATGACCACATTGGCCACCTTGAAAATATGGTCGCTTTCGACGAAGCCGCAAATGCATTTCTGGGCATCTCTTCAAAAGACCTTTGCCTCCTCTCAACCGATCTTGGAGTTGTCCTAGACATATATAGAAAAATCAAAGGACGACAATTACTCTTCACACTATATTTTAAGACAGACACCTTCAACGGTGTTGAACGGCTATGCCCAACTCTTATGCACACAAAATAACTCCCTTACGTCGATGCATTGACTCTCCTCCTACAAGTCCTGAAACCCACTCCTGGCCCCCCTAACATAGTCTGCCGCAGGCTTTAGCCATGCATTTCCACCTCTCGCCCATTTGTCCTCCTCCTCTCGTTCCATACATCCTTTCCCCCTAAAACCTTTCTGCTGAAATACCCACCCTCCCCCACCTATTATCCATTGCTTCCCATCGTTCCCCTTGCAGTCTTGTTGAACCTCGCTTGCCATTCATCATCGATTGTGCATACAAATTTTGTAATCGTTACTATATCTTTGCGGCCCCTTAGAATTTGTAGTAGTTCTCCTAGACGTATGGGCACCCACTCGTTTCTTCATTACGTTTTGTATATATGTCATTTCACTATGTTGTAATGGGTCTTCTTAATATATGAACATTTACTCACTTATTTTTCCCTTTGCTCCTTCATTATTTAATATTCTTTGCAACACACACATTTATTAAATGCACATATCAATTTGTTATGCTTAGTATGGAAAATAATACAGAAATTGCTTCTTCTTTCTTTGTAAAATACAAAATATGGCTTCGCTTGACTCTAGCCGATACATGCAACATGTTGTTTCTTTCAAAACTAATATTTTTCCATTTCAAAATTCCAACACTCATTTCTACGCAACCCATATTCAATACATTTCCACTTCAAACATTCCTCACACCATTTCTATATTACTATTGTTTATGATGAAAGACATAACAAAACAAAAATCTAACAAAAACAAAAATAACTAAACAAAATATGAAATAAAATGCTTCATCTTCATGCTTCCCTCTCCTTTCATTTTACTTCATACACACGTTCGCTTCTTGACATACCTTTCCTTATTTGCTACAGCTATGCCAACCACACCAGAGAACAATGTGCAAAGGGAACAACGACAACACCACTACGCACTTAACAAAGAAAAAATTAATGCACATCATCGCCTCCTCTTTTCCAATCGTCAAGCCAACCTTCACTCTCAATCCAATGCAAACCAAAATCCCATTCCTTCCCAAAATAGCCTCCTTTCGCTACATTTCACCCAAAATTTCCCAGTTCCCCTTCCATCTCCACTCGATGACCAAACCTTCCCAAGCCATTCAATTCATTCACCTCTCGCCTACCCTGTACATGCGCCCCCCCATGTGCCTCCCTTTCCACCTTCCCAAAAATTTCTCCCCAACCATCTCCAACATGCACATCGTCACTTTCGGGCAAGGATCAATGCACTTTATCCCATCCAAGTTTGCTCAAATTTTCATGAAGCTTACCCATCCATGAAAAAAAAAAAAAATGGAATCATTTCTTGTACCTGTTGTGTCGCCGAATGAACAACCCATCGTTTCTCCTCCACAAACAACATGGACCCAGGTATCCAACCGCATGTCCTCTCCTTCCTGACTCAAGTTGAAGAGATGCTCATTGCTTGTGTCAACCCCATTCTTCAATTCACCCATGCATGTGGTGGCCAACTCAAATATTTCGTCCATACTATTAGCTTTCCTCAAGATATCACAAATATTGTCACCTCTCTTCCTCACATATTGTCAGAAATAGACATCCTTGTTGTAAAAAAAACTAGTTATGATGAAACATCCTATGAATTTTTTGTTAGTAAATCATGTGTTCATGCAGATTCGCAATTCAAACTACAAAACGACCCTACAAAAATGTCCAGATTAACCAAATTTCGCTCTCTACTCTACCTATTTCACCTACCAACATTTCCAACATGCTATGCCATATCAAAATGACTTCCATCCCACTCCAGGAAGCCATTCCATAAAATCATAATTGTGAGCTTCCCCACCCATGCCCGTCTAACCTCCACCCATCCTCCTTTGTTTCAACTCTACCAAACTCTCATTCAAAAATTGATGAAATACTTTCCTACATAGTATCCTCTAATACCACACCCACCCATTCACTTCAATGGCCCATCATTGCCTCTCTCCAATCAATTAATACAACATAGAGGGCCTCTTCTCCATGGCCTTCCCCACCCTCTTCCCCACCGAATCTGGCATGATCAACTAACCAAGAATTGAAAAAGTGGATATGCAGGAATACGCTTTGCATCTAATGCGCTACCATGAAAACCGTTTTAGGCAACATCCTCGCATTCACTATTACTTGTACAAACTTATCATGCGCCATCACAGCCAAGCAACTGCTTTTGTCTTCATTAAAAGGGACCTTTCAAATACCCTTGTGAAAACAATTGCTGACCTTCACCACCACCTTCAACAAATTCCACCTTCCACCATTCCAAACCAGATTATGCATTTTGGCTCATCCTTACGTGGGAGTCGTTCATTATAGACGAGGGCTAGAGGGGAGCTCGTTGACATGATCATTCAACAAAGTACCCCTACCATATTATTCACACTAATTGCAGCTGATAAATAATGGCCTAACTTGCATAATGTTATCCCTTCCAACCCTCCATCCAATTCACATGATCAAACTCGATGGAGAATCCAAAAAATTGTTGCAAACCCACACCGTGCATCTCAATACATCCATTGTAGATTCATAATATTCCTGTAAGAGGTCCTACTTAAAGGATTCCTTGTAAAGGATTACTGGTGAAGGTATGAAATCTATTCCTTCCCTGTCTTTTCTTTCGTTATTTTCACTTCCATGCATCCATATTACTTTCTCTCCCCTTTCTTTCTAAGGTATGAATGGAAACATTGCGGCTCCGCACATATCCATGGTTTCTTGTGGCTTCCAAATGCACCTGCTATGGACAATCTCGACTGTACTAGCGCTATAGATGTTTGTGTGGCCAAATAATTTTTTGATATGTACATCATTGCTTGGAACCCTTGCCCCCTTCACAACTAGGCTCCTGGCATGAATCCTTCTTCTCTACGAGACCCATGCCTCCTTGGGACACATGAAATTTTTGCGGCCAATCAGTTGCAAGTCTATGAACAACTTCTGAATTCCGATCAAAGACACACAAATTTCCACTCCTCTACATGTTTTCTTAAGAGAAATAACGCTACAAATTTCTGCTATGGAGCCCCATGTGAGGTTCGTGGCACCTCCTCTCTTCACATTGATGCTACTAGTCAGAAATTTTACTCCCCTGCTAGAAATGATGACAAACTAAATGTGCACAACACTCATCTACTTGAAATATGGAGGGCCAACGTTGACTTTCAACTAGTTCTCTCACACCATGTTGTGCACAACGCTCATCTTCTTGAAATATGGGAGGACTACCATTTCAAATTATGCGGCGAAAGCAGAGGCAAAGTCTGAATGCTACTACAAAATGCTCTCCCATCTCTCTCAATGTTCCCCCTTAATGTTGATGTTGTAACTATCATCTGCAAAGTCCTAACTAAAATGATCGTTGATTAAGACATTGGTGCACAAGAAACATGCCACATGCTACAAAAAATCCCACTAACAAAGTGTATTTGTTATTTTGTCTCCCACAATGTAAAAAAACAAGTATTCAGACATGTTTCACAAGAAATGGATGGTCATCTTCCATCAACACCTTTCATTGCCTCCTACATGCAAAGACCATCTGCACTTGCACGATTGCCTCTTAATGAAGTCACACGGTCCTGGTCCTTCTCCTCCCATCAAAAAACATCGTTGTAGAAACACATCTTCCCTCCCATGGTTGTGCGAGTCCTTCCTTGTTACACCTCCATTGCACCAAAAGAATCAACATCCTATGTAGACTTATGTTGGATCGAACTCATTTTGTACTTCCATTTCCATAGCCTCCCTGACGACATTGGCACATCTGACGTGGCGTTGCACATTGGGAACAAACTAGACACATGTATCAGGCTTGGCATGTTCATCGCGCCGTGTCCGCCCCAGACCTTTCTGAATCTGGTTGTTCATCGTCGAATGACCCTCTCCATGCCCCCACCATAGACATGGGTGAATGGAAATTTCTCTCTCAACTCCACTTAGGTAACCACATCCTCCTCGATGAACTTGAAATGCTTGGCCATCATGACTTCGATGCAAACCATAATTGGGGCCACTCTATAATCCCTTCACACTTGCAATAAACGACCATCTGCTTCATCAACTCGACCGCTCCTCCAAAATAATCCACCAACTCCCAACTCCATGCTCACATTCCCTTTCCTCCTTGTCCCTAAGCCAAACCATTGCATTCAATATCATTTTCTCCCACTTCTGCAACAACGTCACCATGATAGTTTTAAGAATGATAATCCAAGTCACTGTTGGCACCGACAAGTTGTTCCTAATTGAGTGCCTCAAAAATTCCTTCCTTGACAACTCCATCAATGGAGAAAACCACCTCCTTTTGCTTGCTCCAACCGGTGTTGCAGCATTCTACATTAATGCCCCAACTATCCACTCAACTCTTTGCATCCCTATATCCTCTATGGAACCTTTACAAGGTCAATCCCTCATAAACCTTCGAGAACAACTTCAGCATGTCAAATACATTCTAATTGATGAAATGAGCTTCAATGGTCCTAAATTGCTTTCTCAAATTGATGATCGCTTGCGTGAGGCATTCCCATCAAATAGAAACAACCCATTTGGTGGAGGTTCTATAATCCTTGTGGGGGATCTTGGCCAACTTCCACCTGTCAAAGACACACCAATGTATGTTGGCTCTTCTCGTGGCACTGCACTAGCAAAGCTTTGATTCTATGGTTATGCTTTCAACAGTTTTTTGACAACAAGGAACAAGCCCTGCTCAAATTTCCTTTCACAACTCCTCTCCAACCTTCGCAATACAACACCCACTATTGATGATTGGAAGCTTCTTATGACACATTCAAAACAAACCTTCCTGAAGCCTAACTCCAGTCATTCTCCAATTCAATGCATCTCTACATAAAAAATGAGGTTGTTTCCCTGCATAATAAATCCATGTTAAAAACACTAAACCAGCCAGTTACGCATTGCTATGTTGCCCAAAGGAGGCAAATCCCCGCAAATAAATAGGAAGATGATCAACTAGCTATGAAAATACTCCTTTGTGTTGAACAATGTGTCATTATCACCAACAACTTGTGGGTTGAGGCTAGCCTTGTTAATGGTTCGCTCGGCACCGTTCGCGCACTCGTATATACACCAGGCTCTAAACCCCCTGAACTCCCAACATTTGTTGTCGTTGATTTTCTTCACTACAAGGGTCCACCATGGGATCCTTCAAATCCAAATTTTGTGCCAATCCCCCCCATAACAAGGGGTTCGCAAACACAAGTGCCGCTCTGCATGCCATGGGGCTTAACAATCCATAAATCGCAAGGCATGACACTAGGTAAGGCAAGAATCGACATCAGAAACATTGATCGACAAGGCCTAACTTTCACAGCCGTATCAAGAGTTCGATCATTTAATGATCTTTACATCTCACCTACTTTATCCTTCACACGATATTCGCGGATGCAGGAGAACCCTTTTGTCATACGCAGAAAAAAAGAAGAGACGTACCTTTCCTCCAAATATATTACTCAAACTCATTGAAGACCTTCTAATATTGGTACCTTCCCTTCGCTTGCATTTCTCTTTTACATCTTCCATATTCTTTCTCATCTTAACACCTTGCAATTTTCCTGCTTAATTTACGTTTTCAATTTCCAATATAATTTCACTTCAAAATGGTTGCTGCTATTTCTTTATTGTTGTGCTTTACCTTATAAGTATTTATTTTTTATATGTTCACTTACATGCTTTTCCTTTCCTTGCAGAAAAATATGGATCATAAATATATTTCACAACTCCACAAATTTTGCGAGGAAATCAATGAACAAGAGGCTTCCCTTCTAAATATACAAGAGCGGTTCCTTCGTTCAGCTACTCTGCCTCTGTAACAGTTGCGCCCGACGATACGACTACTTCAAAGGATTAAAAATTTCATGCATCTCCTCATCCATGTACATGAAAGGGATGCACACAGACAACTCCAAGCATACTATCTTGACTGTGTCCCAACTCTGGACGTCAATTAGTGTTGTCGCTGTCAGGAAACACCTTGTGTTTATGACTAGGAGTACCCCCTTATGGGAAACCATCGACATGCACTCTGCTAGACAGAATGCAAGTTTTTTTTGGGAAAAACGACCATGTCGTGATGATTTCATATTTCACGTTATGTCCTCAGGGCCAATCACCTACTGGTATGTTTCCTACCGGAGAAGATAGAAAGGGTCTTTTAATCCTTTTGTTTTTTAATGAATTAATTTGTAATTCCTCTTCCTCGCAAACCTTAAGAACTTACGAGATTTTGATCTCTCAAGTTCCAAAATTTTGAGGTTATGAATTCTCCCTGATGTTTTGTTGCTCCAAGGTTCCGATATGCCGAGCTTCTTACCTGCTCCGATATAAAACCTTCGGATATCAGGTTCGTTTCAAATAAATTGTCGAGGTCCCGATTTGCTGACCATTTGATATCGGATTCCGATATGCTTCCTGTTCCAACCCTTCCAATATTCTTCCTACTAAAACGTCTGATATTTTGAGTTTATGATATTGCAACCTCTGACCCTCTGAAATTCAAGGTCTGAAATTTGGCCTACTCCTCTAGTTCTGAAATCAGCCTACTCCTAAGGACTTCAAACTCCTTACTTCAGCTATCAATAAATTTTGATCTCGATGGCCATTTCTGGACTTCCATATACCATTGGAAATCTTATTCAAATCATTGGAATAGGTCTAATGTAGTATTTGAGCCCAATTACCATCCCATCTAGGCTAGGGGACATCAAAGCCAACATCTGTTGCCACATCATTCTAGCACATACATCCATGTTTATCTCGTTGACATCAATTACAACACACTAGTTAACTTTCAGGCAATGCCAATTTCCCATCTTGATCTCTGAGGATGACTATTGAATTCAATGCCAACACATTTATAACCACTAGCCATCCAAAAAATTCCAACTGTCCAACAAGCATCAATGTTTTAATGGATCTTCATAGCCAAGGATAACTTACTGTTAAGTAGTTAAATCCTCTCTGTGGACAGAGATGATCCCTCTAGCCCTAAAGTGGGTCTAGAAACAAAGAGACATGCTAGAGTGTTGATTCCTAATTATTGAATGAAAAGAGGACATGGTAGATCGGCCTACCTGGAATCCAACGCTACCATCATGGCTGTAGTGATGGTGGCCTCTCACTCCTGCCTTGGCAAGTCACAATCCTTCCGCAATCATGCTCGGATACCTGCACATAAAACAACAAACAAGAACAACATACGACATAATAATTTCATTCATAAATACTAGCCAGTAAAAGAGCGCTAAGCATATTGCATTAAACATCTAACATAATACAAAATGGGAACCAAACAATAGTCAGGTATATGTATTGATAGAAGGAAGAGTTACAACTAATGATTTGATGTCGCAGTCTCCTCCATCAGGGTCCAACCGAAGCACGTCTCAGATGATCGTCAGGAAATTCAGATGGGATGAAGGCATGGACTCAAGCTCTCTCAGAAGGCAACGTAATTCCTTCTTATTCTATCTCTCCAATAGTTCAGCTATATTTTGTTCAATTCTCCATGTTCAGCTAGCTTATGCAAAGAGAGATAGAATCCCTACAAAGGAAAAGGACGAGGTTAGGATCCCTACAAAGGTGGGAGTTGTTATCACTAGTAAAATTTTCTAAACTTGGTCAGTTTATACTTGCTCCTAAGTCATGGTATTAGATAGGGTTTGAGTCATTTTTATGTTTTATAGGGTCTAAGCCATAGGTTACAAGTCTCATTTCATCACCAAATAAAGTTCAAAAACCTTGATTTACTCTTTAGAAGTCTCATACCACGTTTTTAAAACCATATTTTAAGTCTTTAAAAAAAGAAAAATTGAACAAGCCACAAAACCACGTTTTCATAGCGCACTCAGTGTAAAAAAACTGCTTCTGCGCTACGAAAACGTTGGTCTTTTTGTAGCGCAAAATCCTGAAATCACATTACCAGCGCTATGAAATCAGGGGTTCAAAATTTTTCGGTTTAGCTGTCACATCCATCAATTTTGGTTAAATTTTCATGATTAGGTGTCAGTCCACGAATCCTCCCTCACACATGCAACCATCCAAAGAAATTATGAAATCATTATGAGAGTCATTAGGGGTCATTTGTCATTAGACCTTTTCAAATTTGAAAAAGGGTTGGTTATCATCGATTTTGTCCCATGAAAAGAAAACACTGCATGCATATCTATTGTTTGAAAGAGAATCTCATGATAAGAAAACAGAGCTCTCCTTAAGTTTTCAAGTGAGGTTGAACCCAATTAATGTTATGTCAGTATTTTTGATACTTGCTAATCAAGTGAGTTTGAAAATAATTTCTGGCTGAAGTAGGATTTCTAATCAAGCGAGGTTGAACCAAATTTTCAAGCGAGCCGGTTCATCCAACAAGGAGGTCTATTACAGGTTTTCTGAAGACACAAGGTTTTCAAGAGGAAGATGACAGAAGAAAAGAGAAATCACAGGTCTGGTCACTTTCTGAGAACAAAACCTGAAGGTTTAGAAGCTCTCACAAGAGATAAATCTGTTGAAGAAGCTTTCAAGAAGGTAGGGTGCTGGAGGTTCTACGAAAATCTTCAAGGAGGGCATAATCAGGTTACCAAAGAGTTTACTATTAACTTCATAGGTTCAAACACAAAGGTTTATTTTCTCAATTTACCAATTTATCCTGAAGTTATATCAGCAGTCACAGAAATTCCAAGGGGGGAAGATAGATGGTTCAAGAATTTTAGGTTTGAAATGCAACCCTGCAAAATCTTTTTGAAACCAGAGTTTATGGATACTGATTTGAACAAAGTTGTGCCAAGAAGTTATGTCAAGGATGCATTTTCCAATCTGCTCTATAACATCCAAAGGTACTTCACCTACGAAGGGAGATACCACAAGGTGTACACTTACCACTTTAAACTCTTATTGCATTTCATGGGAATAATCTCTCTAGACTTACCTTTCTTTCTATTTCGAAGTCTGGCGAAGATGGCAGAAAAAGTACAGATGAAAACTCAGGCATGTGAAACCTCATTATTTCATCATGGTCTAGTCAAATTAATAGTTTTGCATGAGCTTTAGAAAGTGAATATAGAATGGTCTACATTTATCTTTTTGAGTGGAATAGGGGTTGAAGGAACAGGTGCTAGCCCTCAAGTCAAAGAAACATCTCTATCAAAGACTACTGAACCTGCAGAAACAAAATCAAGGAGGTTTGTCAAGCTTAAGCCCAGGAAACAGGTTAAGGAAACAATGATAAACACATCACTAAATATCCAAAGGACTCCTCAATCTGCACATAAGAAGAGAACTCATGTCAAAGAGACAATTAAGGAATAGTCAACTAGTAAAGCAACTCAGAAGAAGTTGACTAGGAGTCAAATGTCAAAGGAGAAGGGTAAGGTTGTGGTCACAGATGAAAACTTGGAATTAAGAGGTGACTTGAATGATATATTACAAGCTATTGACTTTGAAGAGTCTCCCCTGGTTCAAGCATATTTCATCAAATTGGATACAGGTGGCAAATCAAAGAAATTGAAAACATCCAAAAATTTAGATTTTGAGGATGAAGTGTCAAAGTTTGTCTTTAAGCCTAGAAAACCCTTGAATAGGAAGTCTAAGAAATTGCAGCAGCCAGACATGGAGATAGACCAAATAGAAGGTGAGGATACAAATGTTATTGAAGAACCTATAAATATATCATCTCCAATGCTTGAAGAAGACAGAAACAAAGTTTTTAATTCTCAGAGAGAAAAGAGTAGTTATGAGGAGGTTAAAGACAAACTGAGACTTGCAAACATTGAAATTGATAAATTAAAGAAGAAAGTGAGAATGCATGTTGTAGAAAGGTCAAAATTTGAGAGGTTGAAAGGTTTGTGGGAGCTAGAAAAGGTTTCAAACATTGAGTCAATCAGCAGTCAGGATCAATTCCACATATGGACCGTCCCTGCAATCAAGGAAGAAAAGTTCATAAGGATGGTTAATACCAAACTAAGAGATAATAATAGAAGGCTTAAAAGGCAGGTTGAAGATCTTGAAATGCAACTAGCAAAGCCTGAAGATCAACCACAACAAAAATGAGTGTAAACAGTAAGTGACATCTCCTAACACATTTTTGGGGTTATGTGGAAAGATTTCATTTTTTAAAGCAGTTCAGAGTTGATTTTTGTTGATTATGAGAGCTTATATATAACTGGAAGGATGGCAGTAAAGGTTTGAAACTTAAATTTTTTTAAAAATCTGTGAAAATATAGACACAGCAGTTTCGTAGCGCGCTACGAAACTGTTGTAGGTGTCATGCACAACAGTTTCGTAGCGTGCTACGAAACTGCTATAGGATGCAATTTGAAAAATTTTGCAAGGTTTCAAAGGGTGAAAAGGCTTTTTTTTAAAACCTTGATGCTACTGAAGAATGTATAAAGATCACAAGTGAAGATCCAATGGAAAAACACAGAAAAATGAAGGTTCCAAGTGAAGTTTTCAAAGGTAAAGTTCTGCGCTATGAAAACAGTAGACAGTTTCACAGCGCAACAGTGTTAACATTTTTGGCACTCCTTCAAAAGTTTGGTTTGGGCACAGTTGGAAGGGAAAAGTCACATGATTTTAATAAGACATTTCCATATGTTTTTTAGCACAAGTTGGTCAGCAGATGGTTTGAAGAAACATAAATGAAGCACTATAGCTATTTTGCAGGGAGCATGTTCCTATCTTTCAGGGCAGATAAGAGGCAAATCAATACAATCTAACAACAAGGAGATGGACATAATCAAGGTCGAAGTTTAGGAGGAGCAACTGTCAGATAGAAGATTTAATGTTTAGATAAGGTTGTTAATTTATAATAAAGAATTTTAATCCTAGTTGTATTAGGACTCTAGAACAGACAATTTAACTGTCAGATGTAATAAAAGTTTGTTTTAGCAGTTGATAGGTGTTAAGCTAGAAAATTGGAATTTTTCTCAAGTGTTTGGAGAAAATCCAAGAATGTAATGATGACTCTATAAGAGACAAGAAGTCGAATTGCATAGGGTTGGAAATTTTCATTAACAAGCATACTATTTTGTTGTAGCAAAAACTGTGTTTTTATATTAATATAGAGATATTGGTTTCATCACTCAGGATTCAGAAAGGGTTATTGATGTTTGATATTCCATGGTTTTCCTCTTTCAATTACTTGTAGTGGCATGAATTTATGTTACTTAGAATTCACTGAAGGTGCTCTAAATTCCTTCATATGTTCATGAATTGTGTTTATTTTCTGTCCTACTGTTCTGTTCATGCATCTAAACCCTGAAATGCCCTAACTTCCATATGAAGCTGATACTCATGTTTTGTAAAAGCACACTTGACTCCATAAGCCCAATAGATGTTTGTTGATTAGCAGTACAACCAATTATCTATTTTTATCCATTTTATTCATAGAGTTAGCCATCTGATCCTTATTTGAAAATCATAAACCTATTGAGAGAGCCCTCTTAGGTTGAGGAGGCTAAGCCTCAACTAAAATTCTGGTTTGAAATAGTTACTCAGAGTCTTCTTGATCAACATGCTATCAGGGTTTGATTTTGAGATAATAGGAGGGAGGCCTATCCTTTAGGGAGTTCCCATAAGAGTTGGAAACCATAAACTAAAGGAGGGAGTCTGTGGTTTATTCAATTCAACCACTCCCATTGACTCATCCTCGAAGTTGTTGGAGTGGAATCTCTGCCTCTATTTTTAAAAAACATTCCATAAACAGATCGACATGGGTGGATAACTAAGACAGAGCGCCAACTGGCGTGGGGCCCAGTGTTAATCTTCCCCTTCGGCTCGAGAGCATAACTGACTACTCGCGCTAAGGCAAAAACAAGGGATTTTGAGTCTCTGCTTAGGGAATTGTCAACAGAAGGAATATTACTCTCATGTAAAGGGATACAATGATGGTCTTTTCAAGGCATGCAACTTCTTATTGATCATGGAAATGACCCTCCAATGGGCGAGATGGGGATTGCAGGGACAGTGACAAAATTTTGTGTAAGAGATGCCCCCTAAAGCATGAGGTCTGAGGGAGAGGGAGGGGCGAAACGCTTTATGAGAATGCGTTCGAACCAAACACTGTTGTCAGAAAACCTATAATTACAAATACAACTGATATCTCTGATACATGAACATATGGTATGGGTGCAGCCATCCATAATAGAGTGCTTAAAAATTGAGATCCGAGGTATGGATGCAACCATCCAATAGTAAGGATAAAAAAATAGACTCAGGTGTGGTCGCAACCATCCAATCAAAAGAGTCATGCAATAAGTCATGATAATCCACAAAAATCTATAGCCTGGATTTTATCAGACAAAACCCAGGGTCTTACGCTCCATATCGACCCGAACAAGTAC
The DNA here is from genome assembly GCA_034641835.2 of Pinus albicaulis. Classification (NCBI taxonomy): domain Eukaryota; kingdom Viridiplantae; phylum Streptophyta; class Pinopsida; order Pinales; family Pinaceae; genus Pinus; species Pinus albicaulis. The sequence goes on from CM076577.1 coordinate 1,162,212,685, forward strand.
AAATTCAAGCATGAGAATATATGATCCAAAGTCGAACATGCAATAAAATCACCTGATTACCAGCCTGTTATTGCCTAAATCTACCTCAGGCTGAAGGAAGGCAGAGTCTAGGGTAACATCAAACCACGCTTAATCTGGTAGCTAGCCCTACCAAATCAGGAGAGGGCTCTCTCCGGGTCAATCTCAGCAAAAATAATTAATGATGCTTGAGATGACTTGAAATAAAAGCTAATTTTAGGATAGGTATATATGTAAAAGGTTTTGATTTGATTTTGGGGGTTTTTTGTTGGAATCAAAGGGAAAGACAAATTTTGGGTCCGGGAAATGATCACTTTTACAGAGGGCTGAATGGGGCAAGGAAGGAAATTGTTTTGATGCTTCGAAATTGAATGAAATGGATAGCTCAGACTGGGGAGAAGTTGAAGAGGGAAAGAGACATTCAAGAATTCTCTTCAGAAAGTAGGAAACATGGAAAATTAAACAAAACTTCAAGGTAGATCACTACAAATCTAATGGATTCCACCTTTATCACTTATTTGTTTAATTTAAGAAGAAATGAGAAGGGAAATGATGCACATGAAACTTCAGTAAACTTACAATCACAGAGAGAAACACACCATCAAAACATAGAGCCACATGGGTCCCAAAGAGTGTTGCAAACCTTGGTCTATTCCTTTGCCAAAATGCAGAGATGAAATGTACAATGAAGCTCAAAGTAATCCCAAGTGTCCAAACATGAAAATGACTGAGAAAATACAAGATATAGAGAATCCTAACTCATCCCCATGCCTCTAGGGGTCGAGCTCACTATTTTAGGAGCTATTTCAAAAATATCTAAACTAAGAAGTGGAAAATAGGCAGTGGAACAGATTGCCTCTATAAGATAGGAAACTGATTCATTCAGTTAGAATTCACTTTTTGGTGAATGAATCTACTTACATGAGTAAAAATGTGCCAAAAGTACATAAAAGTCATGAAATTACATCAAGTTACATCAAGAGCTATACATATGAAGATAAAAAAGTCAAACTGGCCAAAACTAGGCGAAAAACTGAGTTACTGAGTGAAAACTAGGCCAAATTTCCCAATGCGCCGCGCCTGAAATCTCTATGCGTCGCGCCACTTTGAGGCTGATTTTGAGGGCCTTCCCAGAGTCAAAATTGAGCACGGGATATCTCGTTGGAAATATCTACCTATCTACTTTCCAAACCAAGTGAAATTTCTTAATTTGGTTGCCATTTTCCCCTCCAAAAATCAAATCTCCCAACACTACTTCCTGTGTGTCCAAAAAGTGGCAGAAAGGCCATTTTTAAGGTGTTTTTGACCCTTTAGGCAACCCAAAACTTGTCAAAATCCTTAGTTAATGGGTAATCATGCATACGTTTTTATGAAAAATCTAGAAATGCAAAGTTTTCTTCAAGAGGAGCTGCCAATTATAAGCGCACGCCAAGTGGCGCGACGCGTCGGGCAGGAAAATCTGTGTTAAGGCCAAAAAATTCAAAATTGACAAAAAGTTTCCCAAATTTCTTGAAATTTGGGCTGAATGTCCACCATCAAGCGCTATGCTGATCCAAAGAAGCTTCGGCCAAAACTTGGAGTCTATCATGCCTTTTGCGACGCTTTAATTCCCTCCTTAGCTTTGCCTTCAGGATCTTGATTCTCGCCTTGCAAACATGATTCCTTGCCCAATAATGATTCTTCATGTGCCTGAGTATGTTATTTTCCTTTTTTTACTTCTCCAATAGCTTCTCAAGATGAATATTGACCCTCTCAATCCAAGTCTCTCAATCATCCTCAATCTATCACTCAATGGATGTCATCTCGGTCTGGCTTCTTTGGGCAGCTTGCCGGTTCTCATGGATGTTTTGCAACTCGATGATTGTTTGCTGATATTCCAACTGTTTGTTTCACTGCTCCAGGTAATTTATGATCCATTGGGCTCTTTGCAACTTAACGGTCAATGTGTCTATCTTCTCCTTCTGCTCCTGAATAGTCTCTCTCAACTTTGAGGTTGAAGAGCTCAAATCCTCATCAATCAGTATGAAACCTATGTCTTGGGCTCCTGAAAGCCCCTCATCCTGGATAGGCCTCTTACCTATGTCTTGTACCTGTACCTGTGCTACTGATGACGGAAGAGAGACCCCTTCCACCCCAGGTGGAGATAATACTCGTCGGGCTGCTGCGAATAATCTTCTAGTGCCTCTCTGATAAGTGACATATGTCGACACAGTAGTCTCTGTCTCCTGACCTCCATGCTGATATGAAGGTTCGCCTGCATCATGAACAACCTCCGGAGGAGCCTGAGGAGCTGTGAATAAATCATTGGAAATGAAATCTTCCCATGAAATACCCTGCAAGCCAAGCTGATGCACAACCACTATCTTGATGAGTGCATAGTGATAAATATTGTTGTACTGCTACTCGGGATTTTTCCTCTGCACGAGAGTGGTCATTCTCTCAATGTTCCGACACATGAAATAAGGGATGTTCATCATCCTCACCCTGGTGAAATGCATCAATAACCTGATATGATAGGCATAGAGTCGTGAAAACCGGCCCTCACAACTGAAATATCTGATAATGAGTTTCATCATAGGTGCATAGGAATCCTTTAGGAACCAGAATGGGAACACTCTACTGAGTTGTCTCACAAAGCTAGGCCTGATATATTGTTCATAATGCACTCTGTCCACCTGCTATCTTTTGTTCCACTGTTATCCCACATTTGGTATTCCGGTTGCTTGAGAGATTGTTTCCGGTGTCAATGTGAAAGTTACACCGGCAAGAGTTACCTAACCATCATGTAAATGCAATACAAACAAACGAGCCAACTCCTGATGATAATGGATCCTAGCAATAATTTCACAAAACTGATAGCATGACTACTCTCAAAAACATGTCATGGCAAGTGGGCAAGCCTGCAATTCAGCCAATGAGGTCGGCTCTTCTCTCACATGTCTACCACTTTTATGAGGCCTTCTAGGTGCATGTAGCTCAGTGGTGGAATCACTATCTCGGTCATATGATGTATCAGTGTTTGTCTCCATGGTGTTCAAGGTTGATGCAAGGTCTATATTGAATTAGATAGATGAAAATGAGATTTTTTGGTGCTTTTTTTTTAGTGCCAAATGTATGGTAGTATGGGAGGGACTGTGGAGGAATAGGGCAGTGGGGATAATGGGGTTTAATCAAGTAATATTTTACTTTTGAAAGCTTCTGATTTGATAAGTTTAGGGACAAGGGACAACCACTTGATTTTTTGGGATAAACTTGGGATTTGGGGAAATTTTTCAAATGGGATAGGGATAATGGGAATGAGATGACTTGGGACATAAGGTGAACAATGAAATGGACTGTTGAGTGGATATAAAAAATGAGGAGGGGAAAAAAAAAAGGTGATGGGAATAGAATGATTGACACCAAAACAAGTTTCAAAACCCTAAGGAGGGACTTCTCAATCAAGATAATAGGCTTTAGTTTTTGTACTCAAATTTTCATAACCAATCTCATAATCAACACCAAGCATGAGTTATGAGCAATAGAGGAGTGGCTTTGACTTACTTGGACAAAGATGGACCGAGCCGGTTTGAAAATTTGGAAGAAATGGAAATAAATTAGCTTTCTGCCATGTGCGTCGCGCAACCAACCCAACATGCCATGCCTCCTTGATGCGTCGCGCCAGGGTATTTTTTACACTGCGGAGGCCAGCCCAATGTGCCACGCCTGCCCAATGCGTCGCGACAGTCACCCAACGCGTCGCGCTCGGAAATTTCAACACAGTTTTCCCTCAAACTACCTGTTTCGCTCCTCACAACTTCTTCTTTGCTCATTTCTATCTCTCGGCATTCAAATGGATTCTTGAACATAAAAAATGATGTTTATACCAAGGATTTTAATTTTCTATTTGAAAACCCACTTTGTAATGTTGCAAATTTTGACACTTTTCAAGAAACTCTGTTTTGCTTCCTTTTGGATTTTTGACTGAATGATGTACTTTCTGATTGTCTTGCAGGGAATGGATGGCTTAAAGTGAAGAACGAATGGAGGAGTCAAAAAGTGAGGGGGTGATGGAGTGGATTTGATAGCAAAAACACAAAGACAAACTCTAAGCCATTGTTTTTTAGCACATTTGGAAGGAGGTAGGGTTTGAGCTTTTACACATGTTAGTATGAATTCTTCGTCGAAGTGTACGAAAAAGAACCACTTTAGCTACGCATAACTAATAGCCCTAACAACAATAATGGCTGCAAAACATCTTCAGATCTGCAATTAGTAGTTAAAGTGCTGCAACAAACAGATCTATAAATGGAAAGACATTACGCAGTAAAGTAAAGAGTTTGCTCCATGCATCCAACAGACAAGACAAGAACACGATTTTTTGAATGAATTTTTATATTACAGGGCACCTGGGAGGAAACAAGAAGGTATATCCAGATCTCCTCAATGGGATGGGTTCTTTGTAGTCCTCAGCACTTCAGATCTAAGCTTTCTCTCTCTTGTAGATGTAGAAAACCCAATGTAGAAGGTAGAGCTCAATGGGAGAAAAATGGCAGAAATGAGACCAAGTGTATAGATCCAGAGTGATCTAATAGGCAACAAAAGGTGAAGAATGATGGGGAAAACCCTCCTATTTATAACAAAATATTGGGTCATTCTAGATCTTGGTGCATGATTAAAATAATGTTAATCAAATCTAGATCCACATCTATGGAATATTTTATTATTATTTGTTGGAGGGAAAGGGTGTTTGACTTAGGTCAAATCCCTTGATTAGTGAAGAATAAATAAATAAATGATTTATTTATCTTTTTAAGGAAGTGGTTGGGATATAATCAAATAAATAATGATTTATTTAATTAATGGTGGTTGATTTGGTCATATTTAACAAGGAATATTATTTCAATAATTATTCCTAGAAAATAATAAGATAACTATGGGTTTATCTCATTAATTTCTTTGTTTTTGGGTTAAACATGACTGGGAATAATAATTAAATTATGGTTTAATTAATTATTCCTTTTGGGGTTTTCTAATTAACATAGTGAAAGCAGTTTTACTTGGGGTAAAACTGGTCTTACATGGTGTACTTGGGTCCATCTAATGATGAAGAGTTAGATGACCAAAAAATGGTGTAACAGATTGCCCCCCAGCGTGCGAGTGTCAGGGGCAAATCGTATGACCGAAGTACGTTGTAAGAAGACAATCACTAGACAACAAAAGGGTATGTCAGAGAGAGAAATATGAGGTAGATAGTGTGCTGAAGGACTAGACCCTGAGGAGACGAGACTCGCAGGTGCAACAAGTCTCTGTTATGAGAGGGTACATGTGCTGAAGGCGGCGGGGGAGGCATACCTATGCCCGCCGTGACAAAGTACAAAAGAATAGTGTGTCCAGTGAACAAGGGACCGAACCATAGAGTACAGCTGGCATAATCAAGAGCGAGATAAAAATACAATGAATAGTCTCACATACATGCTGTGCCTGGGATAACAGCCAGGACTAGTACAATATCATCTGAGTACATGAGATAAATACAACCCAAATGCCCCCTGTAAATGGGGAAGGGCTCACAAAATCTGACTGATACATGCAAATCATAGAGGTGCTGCAAGTGGCTAAGGCCAACATCATCAAAATTTGGAGCGGCATCAAAGGCTGCAATGAAGAGGTCATCCGGGCATGTGGGGGGCTACCTGCAGGGCCACCCCCTCATGAGGGCTGAGACATCTCACACACGCCCGGGAATCATCAGGAGCTGCTGCTAGGTCACTGGACTGTCCAGTATACGAATCTCGATCATGCTGAAAGGAGCTGGAGAAGCAACCAAGTCAAAGGGAGGTGAGAAATCCCCCTGCCTGATCCGAGGCACCGAACAAAAGTGGAAGCTGGAACCAAGGTACACCGCCCTCTAGACCTTTCTTCTGGAATAAATGTGCTGAGGTCGACAGAAGGAGGTCCGCCGTAGGTGAGGTAATGAGAGATCCTCAACTAAGGCACGAGAGAAGAGCAATAGAGCGACAGACAGACTGAAACTAATGATGATGGTGGGAATGGGAAGGGTGGAGTGGCGAATGGACAACTTCCCTTGTTAGAGCATAAAGGGCATGAATGACGTGGCAGCGACTGACACAATATCGAAGGGGACAGGGGACAGTGGGACTGAAGGTCATGAGATGCGACACAAGAGAGGAACCAAGCAAAAAGAATGGAGGGCTATAGTAGGGTGTAAAAGGATGCAGGATAGACTCCATGAATGCAATGATGACTCAACTCGGATGCTCTAAGCAAGGGCGACAAGATAATGCTGCCACACAGTAAAGGCCCCAATGGGGGGTCATAGAAACATGAGTACAAGGTGGGCACTCATGACGA